>CM051235.1:311808710-312408710 GCA_027917425.1 Gastrophryne carolinensis
CGGGGTAGAGCACCTGCTGTGCGGCAGGCTACCTTATCAGGAGGTAGTGGAGTAGGGGTTCCTTGAGTTGGCAACAGTAGCAGTGAATCAGTGAGGCCTGCTGGTGGGAAAAGTAGCTACTTGGCAGTGTGGCAGTTTTTCCTGAATCATCCGCAGGAGGGTAACATGGTTACCGACAATGGGAAGAACATTTTGTCTGCGCTGCGCCAAGGAAGCCTGACCCATGCGCCCTGCATGGCTCACGTCTTCAATCTGGTTGTCAAGCAGTTTCTGAAGTGTTCCCCCGATTTGCAAGACATCCTAACAACTTCAAGGAAACGTTGCATGCACTTCAGCCACTCATACACCGCCAAACACACCCTTCTTGAGCTACAGCGTCAGAACGGTAGCCCCTAACATAGTCTGATTTGCAATGTTTCCACCTGTTGGAATTCCACCCTTCACATGTTGGACCGATTATATGAACAGAGAAAAGCCATCACGGATTTCCTGATGATCCAAGTGGATAGGGGGACTCCCCTGTGTAACTTCAATGTCAACCAGTGGCAGCTCATACGTGACACCTGCCGTTTGCTCAGGCCCTTTGAGAAAGCCACTTTATTTGTCAGTCGGCAGGATTATGGGATGAACGACGTGATTCCACTGCTTCATGTACTTCAGCACATGTTGGAAACCATGGCTGGTCAGGGCACTGGAGACATGGCGTCTACATCTTACGGCCTCATGAACCCCGTTGGAGCTGAACTGGAGGAGGAGGAGGAAGAGGAGGAGGAGTGGCCCAGTGAAGCACAGTTAAGGCTTGGCGAAAGGGCTGGTTTATCTAGTCAGTGGACAGGAGTGGAGGAGCAGGAGCAGTCAGAGGAGCTAGAGGGTTTTGAGGAAGGCGAGACAGAGGACCCGGACACACCGTGGCAGTATGCAGTGGAGATGGAGACAGGTAGTCCCTCCGAATCACTTGCACAAATGGCAGGAAGCATGCTCACGTGCTTGCGTAGTGACCCCAGACTTGTTTCCATTTGTCGGCGGGATGACTTCTGGCTGTCCACCTCGCTTCCGGCACAAAATGGGGGCATTTTTTAAACCCGCCGAGAGGGAGGACAAACTGAACTACTACAAAGTCATTCTGCGTAGTCAGTTGGCCGATGCCTATCTGCGCCATGGCCCATACTCTCGCAAGTCTGACTCGGGGGGACCTCTGCGCTCACCTTCCACTGCCATTCCTGCTGGGGGGTTGGCAGGAGCAGCAGCAGCAGCTCCATCAGCAGCAGCCTCAGTCTTCAGTTGCTAATGAGTAGCTTTCTACACCCGCATAGTGAGGCTACTCATGAGCAGCAGGAAGACCTGGAGCAGGACCTCAACCAGCAGGTCATGTCATACCTTGACATGACCATGCCAACACACCTTGAGGATCCGCTGGACTTCTGGGCAGCAAAACTAGCAGAGTTTGCCCTGGAAAAGCTGTCCTGTCCGTCAAGTATCGTGCCATCTGACAGGGTGTTTAGTGCGGCGGGGGCCATAGTTACGGCAAGGAGAACTCGTCTGTCAACTAAAAATGTGGAGAGACTCACCTTTTGTCAAAATGAATCAGGAATTGATCAGCCAGGATTTCCATGGCTGATGCATGTGACTAGATTCAGCATGGTGCCCCGTTTTACACTTTCTAAATGGTGCAAAACATATTTATGTCTTTAGACCAATTTTTGGGCTCCTGCTGATGCCAACTTCAGGGTGTGCCTTCCAGCCAGTTTTTGGGCTCCTGCTGATGCCAACTTCAGGGTGTGCCTTTCAGCCAATTTTTGGCCTCCTGCTGCTGCTGCTGCTGCCAAACTCCAGGGTGTCTTTCAAGCAATGTTTGGGCTCCTGCTTATGCTGCTGCCAACTCCAGGGTGTGCCTTCCAGCTAATGTTTGTGCTCCTGCTGCTGCCAACTTCAGGGTGCCTTCCAGCCAATTTCTGGGTTCCTGCTGCTGCTGCCAACTCCAGGGTGTATCAGTCAATTTTTGGGGTCCTGCTGCGTCTGCTGTCAACTCCAGTGTCTCTTTAAAGCAATGTTTGGGCTCCTGCTACTGCTTGCAACTCCAGGGTGTGATTCATCCAATTTTTGGGCTCCTGCAGCCAACTCCAGTGTCTCTTTCAAGCTATGTTTGGGCTGCTGCTTGCAACTCCATGGTGTAATTCAGCTAATTTTTGGGCTCCTGCTGCCAACTCCAGTGTCTCTTTCAAGCTATGTTTGTGCTCCTGCTGCTGCTTGCAACTCCAGGGTGTGATTCATCCAATTTTTGGCCTCCTACAGCCAACTCCATTGTCTCATTAAAGTAATGTTTGGGCTCCTGCTGCTGCTTGCAACTCCAGGGTGTGATCCATCCAATTTTTGGCCTCCTGCTGCCAACTCCAGTGTCTCTTTAAAGCAATGTTTTTGCTCCTGCTGATGCTGCTTGCAACTCCAGGCTGTGATTCATCCAATTTTTGGGCTCCTGCAGCCAACTCCAGTGTCTCTTTAATGCAATGTTTGTGCTCCTGCTGCTGCTTGCAATTCCAGGGTGTTATTCATCCAATTTTTGGGCTCCTGCAGCCAACTCCAGTGTCTCTTTCACGCAATGTTTGGGCTCCTGCTGCTGCTGCTTGCAACTCCAGGGTGTGATTCATCCAATTTTTGGGCTCCTGCAGCCAACTCCAGTGTCTCTTTCAAGCTATGTTTTGGCTCCTTCTGCTGCTGCTGCTGCTGCTTGCAACTCCAGGGTGTGATTCATACACTTTTTGGGCTCCTGCAGCCAACTCCAGTGTTTCTCTCAAGCTATGTTTGGGCTCCTGCTGCTGCTGCTTGCAACTGCGGGTGTGATTTATCCAATTTTTGGCCTCCTGCAGCCAACTCCAGTGTCTCTTTCAAGCTATGTTTGGGCTCCTGCTGCTGCTGCTGCTTGCAACTCCAGGGTGTGATTCATACACTTTTTGGGCTCCTGCAGCCAACTCCAGTGTTTCTTTCAAGCTATGTTTGGGCTCCTGCTGCTGCTGCTGCTTGCAACTCCAGGGTGTGATTTATCTAATTTTTGGGCTCATGCAGCCAACTCCAGTATCTCTTTAAAGCAATGTTTTTGCTCCTGCTGCTGCTGCTTGCAACTCCAGGGTGTGATTCATCCAATTTTTGGGCTCCTGTAGCCAACTCCAGCGTCTCTTTCATGCAATGTTTGGGCTCCTGCTGCTGCTGCTTGCAACTCCAGGGTTGGTCAGGGCACTGGAGACATGGCGTCTACATCTTACGGCCACATGAACCCTGTTGGAGCTGAACTGGAGGAGGAGGAGGAAGAGGAAGAGGAGTGGCCCAGTAAAGCACAGTTAAGGCTTGGCGAAATGGCTGGTTTATCTAGTCAGCGGACAGGAGAGGAGGAGCAGGAGCAGCCAGAGGAGCTAGAGGATTTTGAGGAAGGCGAGACAGAGGACCCGGACACACCATGGCAGTATGCAGTGGAGATGGAGACAGGTAGTCCCTCCGAGTCACTTGCACAAATGGCAGGAAGCATGCTCACGTGCTTGCGTAGTGACCCCAGAATTGTTTCCATTTGTCGGCGGGATGACTTCTGGCTGTCCACCTTATTGGACCCTCCCATTTGGCACAAAATGGCAATGTTTGGGCTCCTGCAGCTGCTGCTTGCAACTCCAGGGTGTGATTCATCTAATTTTTGGGCTCCTGCAGCCAACTCCAGTGTCTCTTTAAAGCACTGTTTGTGCTCCTGCTGCTGCTGCTTGCAACTCCAGGGTGTGATTCATCCAATTTTTGGTCTCCTGCAGCCAACTCCAGCGTCTCTTTCACGCAATGTTTGGGCTCCTGCTGCTGCTGCTTGCAACTCCAGGGTGTAATTCAGCTAATTTTTGGGCTCCTGCTGCCAACTCCAGTGTCTCTTTCAAGCTATGTTTGGGCTCCTGCTGCTGCTGCTTGCAACTCCAGGGTGTAAGTCATCCAATTTTTGGGCTCCTGCAGCCAACCCCAGTCTCTCTTTCACGCAATGTTTGGGCTCCTGTTGCTGCTGCTGCTTGCAACTCCAGGGTGTAATTCAGCAAATTTTTGGGCTCCTGCTGCCAACTCCAGTGTCTCTTTCAAGCTATGTTTGGGCTCCTGCTGCTTGCAACTCCAAGGTGTAATTCAGCTAGTTTTTGGGCTCCTGCTGCCAACTCCGGTGTCTCTTTCAAGCTATGTTTGGGCTCCTGCTGCTTGCAACTCCAGGGTGTGATTCATCCAATTTTTGGGCTCCTGCATCCAACTCCAGTGTCTCTTTCATGCAATGTTTGGGCTCCTGCTGATGCTGCTTGCAACTCCAGGGTGTGATTCATCCAATTTTTGGCCTCCTGCAGCCAACTCCAGTGTCTCTTTAAAGCAATGTTTGGGCTCCTGCTGCTGCTTGCAACTCCAGGGTGTGATTCATCCAGTTTTTGGCCTCCTGCAGACAACTCCAGTGTCTCTTTCAAGCTATGTTTGGGCTCCTGCTGCTGCTGCTTGCAACTCCAGGGTGTGATTCATCCCATTTTTGGGCTCCTGCAGCCAACTCCAGTGTCTCTTTCAAGCTATGTTTGCGCTCCTGCTGCTTGCAACTCCAGGGTGTGATTCATCCAATTTTCGGGCTCCTGCAGCCAACTCCAGTGTTTCTTTCAAGCTATGTTTGGGAACCTGCTGCTGCTTGCAACTCTGGGGTGTGATTCATCCAATTTTTGGGCTCCTGCAGCCAACTCCAGTGTCTCTTTAAAGCAATATTTGGGCTCCTGCTGCTTGCAACTCCAGGGTGTGATTCATCCAATATTTGGGCTCCTGCTGCCAACTCCAGTGTCTCTTTCAAGTTATGTTTGGGCTCCTGCTGTTGCTGCTGCTTGCAACTCCAGGGTGTGATTTAGCTCATTTTTGGGCTCCTGCTGCTGCCAGCTCCAGGGTGTGTTTTTCAGGCACTATAGGGGCCCCTCATAGTGATGCCACCTCAACTCTCTGCAATTGTGCCGCTCTGCGATACTATTAGCGATGCCTCTGATCTGCATGTCATAATTATTTACAGTATTATTTCACTAACCCAGCACGCATCCTATGCGTGGTACAGCAGGGCAGAATGGTTTACAACCTTATTGAGGCTCTAGGAAGCTCAGATATAGCCGTTTTTAATAGCGACTCGTCGCTAATAAATTCGGGTCGAAGCTATTTTTGTCGGAAAATTCGGCGAATCAGTCGAATCGAATTTTTCAAAAGTTCGCTCACCTCTAATCTTATCCATTCCCTCCCCGTGGGGCATCCAAAATCGGGATGCCCCACTGTATGAAACCCCCAGGTCAACCGCTACACTTACCTTAATCCCGGTCCAATGGCGCATGTACAGGCCGCGGCCACAGCTGCGCTATCCCTCTAGGAGGGTGCGTACCTGGTAGAAGTGAAACGCGAGACGTGGTCGCCAGCGCGCTTGGAGCTGCTGACCTAAGATGTCAGGTTAGATGTCCTTAGCTCAGCGGCTCCGAGCGCGCTGATTGGAAGAGCTGCCGCACATGCGCCATAGGACCTCGGTGAGGTGAGTTGATGCGGGAGATCTGGGGGGGGTTTCACATAGCAGGGCATCCCTATCGGGATGGAGTGGATCAAAGCCCAGGATAGTCAAAAACCTGGGTTTTGGTCCACTTTAGGGTAAGCATTAGGAAGAAGAAGTAAAGAAGAATGCATGCCAGGTCAGAAAGTGCTTAAGGTAAGCATTAGAAAGAAGAAGTAAAGAAGAATGCATGTAAGTTGTTTGGAACAGAAGAGACTTGTCACAGAAATAGGTAAGTAATGGACTAGCAGGGCCAGGCTAAAGGAAACAGTTATAAAAATAAGTTTGCATATACATACAAGCCACCAAAAAAGCTGTATGCGTATAAATTTCACAAAAACAAAGATATTACAGAATTTAGGGTCTAAATGAAGGAGAAAAACAGGTCTTTTTCTTTGGGAACTAATAGGACCTCGTTGGAGACTGAAACATTTCATGGCAAGGTTCATGAAAAAACGCTTGGAGATGAGTGTTTCTCATCAAAGCGTCGTCTGTGAAATAGGCTTTGAGAGCCGTACTCACAGCATTCTCGATGGCTTAAGCAGCTATGAAACTAGTACGACGTGCCTGTTGGAGGCTCTGAATCATGCGAACGCACAAAAGATATGTGTAATGTTCACACTTGCTATGTGTAATGTTCAGACAAAAACAAAATAGAATATAGACCCCATGTCATTTTTTTTCAATCCTTAAAATTCCAAAAAGAAACTGCCCTCCCCTGGGATGGGGGACCCTATGTCATTTTTTTAAAATGAATCCCTTATGATCTGTCATCCAACAGCTATAAAAGGCTTCCAGCAGCAGCAGTAGAGCAAGAGCCAGAGTGATGAAACGGGAGGTAAGTATTAAAAAAAAAAAGAATAAACTATTTTTTTCTCAGTGTGTGCTTTTTTTATATTTAAGCCGTTGTGAAATGGTAAGGGGCCCATGAGACCCCAATACCAGTTCACAAAGCTTAGGGGCTGGCAAGTCACCTGCAGCTAGCAGGTGACTTGCTATTAACCCCCAGCCCCCCATTACCTGCCTCCCCAAAGCCAAGGAGGCAGAATTGTCTGGGGCCAATTTAGGCGGTAAGTGCTCTTTTCAGTTTGGGGGGTCTCCTGGGCAAGAATGGGTGGACTACCGTTACATATATGGTACCATTGTAATCGAGAGTAACGGGGCTTTCACATGCAATATCGTTAATAAAACAACAAATGTTTTATTTAAAATAAAGGAGACAGATTTCTAAAAAATATTATTTAATTTTGTTTTTGGTTTATTGAGGGATTACTTCCAGGAAATTACGCCGATGTAAACAAACCTGTACGCCTAGAAAGTTTGAGTTGTGTACTTCAAGAGAATATATTTGTTTGTGGTGGGTATTTCAAATGTAAAGGGTTGTAACATAGTTGTATTTTATTTGCAAATCTCCTAAAGCCCTGTTTCAGTTTAGGGGAGTCTCCTGGCCAGGAAAGGGTGTCTACAATACATATGTGGTACCACTGTAACCAAGAGAAATTGGGATTTCACAAACAATAAGATTTTATTGACAAATTTACATTTTGTATTGCAAAAACACTACAAATTTAAAAAATTGATTTGTAAAAATGTTTTGCACATATTTCACACAAGAGTATTGAGAATACACTAAAAAGGCCAAATAAGACATTTCATGTTGAAGCCCAGATGTTTCTGAAAAAAAACAATATATAATTTTCCTGGAAAAATTCCTGGAAATCCCTTCAAAAATCACAGTTGAACATGTGTAGCGCAAAATAGTGAAACGTGGTCTGGCAACAGAGGGTGATGAAAACTCTAAGTAGGCTGCCACTTTAAGAGTTAAATCATTTGTGAGTACCAACGTTGCAAAATGTATTCCTATGGGTAACAAATATAAGTGGCTAAAATTTCCTCATGGCTGACAACTGAGGTTAAAAGAGCAATAAAAAAGAAAACAACATCTCTGCTGAGCTCTCAGCTGTAACCCTTGAAAAGTATAAATTAGTAAATAAAGCCTGTAAGAAAGAAATAAGCAATAAGTTGATAAAAGCACAACATGAAAGAGATGTGGCCAAAGAAAGCAAAACAAACCCTAAGCATTTTTTAAATATATAAATTTAAAGAAAAGAAATCAGAACATGTAGGTTCCCTAATTTAAATAATTTAAATGTGAATAAGACTGCAGGACCAGATTAACTTCACCCAAGAATGCTTAAAGAAGGTGAGGTGAAGCCTGGACAGAGGGGCAGCTGTAGATATAGTTTTTCCGGATTTTGCAGTTAACATTGTCCCCCATAGACGCATACTGGGGAAATTGAGATCTTCAGGATTAGAAAATATATTTTGTAACTGGATTGCAAACTGGCTGAAGGATTGTGTGCTGGGGTTGTGGTTAATGATACCTACTCTGAATGGTTACCTGCTGTAAACAGTGTATTCCAGGTTTCAGTGCTGGGCCCACTATTATTCAACTTGTTTATAAATGACATAGAAGATGGAATCAAATGTACAGCAGATGACACAAAGATATGTAGCACAGTGCAGTCTATTGAAGATGTTCACAAGCTTCAAGTTGTCTTGGGCACATTAAAGTGGACCAACACCCAGGATTTTGACTATCCTGGGTTTTGGTCCACTTCCCTGAGGCACCCTGATTGGGGGTGCCCCGCTATGTGAAATCCCCCAGATCGCAGGATTCAACTCACCTCACCCTGCTCCTACGGTGCATGCGCGGCCGCTCGTCCAATCAGCGCGCTTGGAGCTGCTGAGCTATGCGCGTCAAAGCGGTGTCAAAGCTCAGCGGCTCCGAGCACGCTGGCGGCCGCATCTCGCAGTTCCCTCTAACAGGCATGCTTGCATCTTTGCATGCTTGTTCTACCAAAACCTGGTGCTGAAAATCCCAGGAAGCTCCAATAGCTCATGTAGAATGAGCTGTAACTCGAAAGGGGGGATTTTTCTCCTTGGAGATATAGGCCCTTATGACCGCTTGCCTTTGGCTGATGGTAGATTTAGCTGGCTAAAGACTCTTCCGTGGCACCTCAGCTATAACATAAGGAGTCTGACTTACAGAAGGCTTGTATAGCAGAGATATAGTATTTTAGTGCTACCACTAAATCCAGAGAATGAAGGACCCTCTCCTTATGGTTGACTGGAGCAGAACATAAGGAAGACAAAACAACCTTTTCTTTAAGATGAAAAGAGGAAACCACCTTAGGAAGATAATCCTGCTTAAAACAGAAGATTGCATTGTCCTTATGCAACGCTAAATAAGAAGGCTTAACTGATAAAGCTGCTAATTCAGAAATTCGATGCACATACGTGACCCCCTGTAAATACGTCCTAATAAGCAATGGGTTTCTGAAAGATAATAGATAAAGCTAATACCTGTCCTTTTATAGTGTTCATTTAAAAACCTTCATCAAGACCATTCTGCAAAAATTCCATAATTCAGGAGAAAGAAAACTTCCTACAAGCAAAACCTCTAGCTTCACACCAAACGATAAATAGGTGCCAGATTCTGTATTAAATATTTGATGAAGTCTGCTTTTGGGCCTGAATCATGGTCCGGATGACGATAAAAGCCAGGATGGAGGTTTCAATAGCCAGGCTGTTAAAGCCAGAACTCGTGAATTGGGGTACCACAAGGGCCCCTGTGTGAGAAGATCTGGATCATCGGACAACCTCTAAGGGTCACCTGCCAACATTCTTACTATGTCTAAGAACCAGCTTCTTCTTGGCCACCGAGGAACCACCAGAATGGTTGGAATTCCCCACAAGCTATCTTTTTTTGTACTCGACCCAGGAGTGGAAAAGGAGGGAAAGCATACAGAAGCTTGAATGCTGATCATTGAAGAGTAGGTGCATCTGTTGCTATTGCTAGAGGATCCCTGGACTGGGATACATACTTTGCAACCTTCCAATTGTGGTGGGACACAATGAGACCATCCTCCCTGATGCAAAATCATTCTGCACCGATGATCGGAAGATTCTAAAGAAAGCAAGTGACAGAAGAGGCTGACCTGCTTGGCTGTCTGCAGTGACAGAAGGCAAGAATCTAAAACTCCTCCCCCACCTCCTATTGGCGGCTATGAGAACTCTGGCTCACATATATATGCGAAGTGAGGAAAACCGAGAGGCAGAAGGGCTCTGACTGAATTCAATGGGGAGCATCCCCCCATGTCTCTGGTGGAGCATGTGCTCCCACCCCAGCCTATAGCCTATAATCTGGATAGTATCTGTGGTGGAGGCTTGTCCCTCTTTTTCCTGTGTTGCCCTCTGAATGCCAGCAGCCAGTGACCCTGCTCAACCTGCAGCCCCAGAGAAAGGAGAAGGATGGCCTGCTTTTATCTTCCTTCCCAGCGCCCCACTGGCAAGGAAGATAAAAGCAGGCCGCCCTCTTCAGCATACATGGGATTGTCTGCTGCTCTGCAAAACTTTTAGAGCAGAGCTAGAGAACAGGACTTTTCCCTCTCATCCTGATGGGGCCACAAAGCAGCCGTGGAACTTCAATTTCCTAAGTGCTGTCCCAGCCTGGCAGGAGAAAAACAGTTACACCACCAAGTGGCTCAATGTGGCCAATTTGGCAAATATTGGGGCAATTTTAAAGGACATAGTGAGAACATAAAAAAAATCTAATAATAAAAAAGTGGCCGCAGCTGCAGCCGTTGTTCGGGTGCTCTGTGCGAAAGAACACATTGCACATCCCAAAGGCTGGCCCTGGCTTTGTTTATGGCAATCAGAATGAAAGTGGCTGCATCCACAGACTAGTGTGTGCCAAGCCTTCCTGCTCCCCATTGTTTACATCACAGAGGGATCAGAAAAGGTAAGTTTTGCTGTGACCGGGGGGGGGGGGGCAGTTTTCACACAGTCAAGGCCAGCAGCCCTTTAATGGAATCTAAAATGTCAGGTTGGGTTTTATCCTGCTTTTCAGGGCGTATCTATAGCAGTAAATCATGGCACTTGTTGAGTTTTCTTGAAGATGGGCATATATGTGCTTTGATTTTATACTTTTAACAGCATTAACCAACAACATAGGCCTAAACACACAAATTAATATATCACTGCAATAAAAATGTCACCAAGTGCAGTACAAAACTATTGAAACCATTTGTTCAGGTATATACCCATATATACAGTGAAAGCCATCTAAAAGTTTACAGTCAGTATAAGTAAAAAGAGTCAGTAAATCTGCCCTCAAGTGGAACAAAACCTGGGATTTTCAAGTATCCAGGGTTCAGAACTTTCCTCCGGGATCTTCCTGATATGGGATGCCCCACTATGTGTAACCCCTCTGAAACGCACATAACGTACCTTTCCGCAGTCACATGTCACATGCGCAGGTTCTTGTCCAATCAGTGTCTGCTCTGTTAGGCATAACATTTTACAATAGGGAGCAAGACCAGCCGCATCCCCAGTTCTCTGCTCTCCCCAGTTCTCTGCTCTCCCCAGTTCAATAGGGTGTGCTCCTGCCCCAAGCCTATCTGGCATTATATACTTCTTCATCCCATGAGGGAGCCAGCACCTGTCCCTCAAGTCACTCCTTATTTTATCTCTTGCTTTATTCTGAAATGAAGTTTAAAATGGTCCGTATTTATTAGGTATTTTAAGGAAATTGCTAACTCAGAGCCAAAAATGTATGTTTTAGGGTTACTGCTAAAAAGATTTTGGAAAGATTGCCCACTGATTGCCCACAGCTCTTTAATTACCTGTTGGCAGTTGCTTGTAATAGTAGATCACAGGATGAAGGAAATTGGAACGCCATGCTGCTTTTGCTTCTCCAATAGCACGATTATAGTGAAATACATCCTTGTCTGGGCCTGAAAAGTTCTTGCCATATTCCATATTAAGAACAAAAAATCCTGTACCATATACTTTCCTTCCCGTGCTTTCTTCTAAGCTGCTGAGGATTCCAAGAGGAAATTCCTCTAAGTATTCAAAAGTGTTTGAAGCCCTAGGAAGACAAAAAATTTTTTAGTGTACTCACCATAAAATCCTTTCTTATGATATAAAACTTTGAACACAGACATTAGGGCCAAAAGTATGCATGTTCATATGCTATTTTTCACTTTTTCAATTCAGCGCGATTTTTTCATTTGCAGTTTGTTTTTTTTAATCAAGTGCGAACATGCATTTGGCAAATATATTCAAATGTGAAAATGTTTCTGCAGGTGAAAGCATGTTTGCATAATTCAGCAGAGTTACCTTACCTTTCCCATGCAATAAAAAGGCACCAAGGTATGCGTAAATTGCTCTCCACAAATTACCTGGTGAGTATGGCATTTTCTCTTGCAAAAAAATACTTTTTTACGCATATGTTGTGCTACCACTTTCAAGGTAAGTAGTTACGGAACAAAAAAACTTTGGGACAGTACTTACCCAAACAAGTATTACATGCAAACACAGATCTGCCAGCATATTTTGTATGTCTATGTGTGTGTATTGTGGTGTGTGTTTTCAGCAACAGGAGAAAAAGAGCTCTGCTTTTTAGGAGAAGAAACTGCCATGAACGACGTTTTAGAGGTTTTCTCTTCTAAAAAGTAGCACTCTTTTTCACCCAGTTCAGAATCAGCCCTTATTGCCAGGGAAATGTAGGGGGCAGGGCATAGGTTAGCTGGGATCATTCCAGGGCAAATGTTGGATAAGTTTAGGGGGACTTCTGGGTTCCTGCAGAAGGAACCCAGAGGAGTGAGAAATGCCAAAACAGAAATAATAATTTACAGAAAATACATTAGGGAAACATAAAACATATCTAAAAATAATGTAACTGTTGTGAAACAAATAGGAATAAACATTTCACATAAACAGTTAACACAAATTTAATAACTGTAATAAAAAAGGGAGACAAATATAAATTGGCATAAATAACACAGGTTAAAATAAAATAAGATAAAGACAATATAATAAATAAAACAAATCTAAAAGCAGTCAACAGGTTTGCTTTTTGCATAGATGCTTATTTATTTGTCCAAATTATCTGTTTGCAAGGATATGATGATTCATCATCAGAAAAAAAAAAAATATATATATACATAAAAAAATGGGTCTGCCTGAACATCCAGCTTGTAGAATCTTGTGAAAACTAGATAGCTGTTTTGCATTCCTGGTTTAGACTCAGGATAGACCACCTCCAAGTACCAAGTCTGTTTTAGGTAGTCCAAAACACCCTCTAATATTATCCTATTTAGGTGTCAACATAACATGGCAGCACCACTGTAAACCCAAGAATACCTCCAGATAGACCACTACTAGGGATGAGTGAATCAAATCAGACAAATCCAAATTAGTTACGAATTTCAGGAAAAATTTGATTCTCAACGAACCCGAATATTACCTCGATTTGACCGCATGAATCGCTTCCTTAAACTCCATTTAGTGCCGTCTAGGCCATCTAAAATGTTGGATCCACATGTCAGGATTTGTCCAATGTATCCTGGGAAGGTCACATGCAGCCTATCAGCAGCCAGGCACCCCGATGATGTCACAGCCCTATATATGCAGCAGCCATCTTGGGGGTACTCATTTCAGTGGTGTATTGTGGTGAAAAGGTTCAGTGAGAGATGGAGACAGTGTGTTTGCATTTGGTTTTATGTCCAGGTCTTGCAAGCCTGGTTAGTGTTATAGGTCACACACCTGCCTATAGTGCTCTTGCTTTTCTACCAAAACCAAGTTTTAAAGCTTGCTGTAGTGCATTTAAGTCACCCTGACCAGGAGCAGCCCATTTAAGTGTATCTATCCCATTTCAAGGCACCTGACAGTTTTTGCATTTGGTTTTATGCCTAGGTTTTTAAAGCCTAGTTAATGTTAAAGGCCACACACCTGCCCAAAACCTGCTCTACCAAAACCTAATTTTAAAGCTTGCTGTAGTGCACTTAACTGACTCTCACCAGGGGCATCCCATTAAATGGCATCTGAGGGTTTTGGATTTGGTTTTATGTGCAGGTCTTGAAAGCCTAGTTAGTGTTAAAGGCCACACACCTGGCCAAAAATATCCACCTCTTGCTTTTGTAACAAAACCTTGTTTTAAAGCTTGCTGTAACATATTTAACTGGCCCTCACCTGGGGCATCCCATTTAAGGGCATCTGAGAGTTTTTGCATTTGGTTTTATGCTTAGTTAGTGTTAAAGGCCACACACCTGGCCAAAAATATCCACATCTTTCTTTTGTACCTAAACCTTGTTTTAAAACTTGCTGTAACGTATTTAACTGACCCTAACCTGGAGCAACCCATTTAAGGGCATCTGAGAGTTTTTGCATTTGGTTTTATGCCCAGGTCTTAAAAGTCTAGTTAGTGTTAAAGGCCACACACCTGCCCAAATAAAGCTTGCTGTAGCACATTTAACTGCCCTAATCAGGGCATCCCATTGAGTTGCATCTGAGAGTTTTGCATTTTGTTTTATGCACAGTTATTGAAAGCATAGTTAGTGTTAAAGGCCACACAAAGCCACACACCTGCCCAAAAATATAGAGCTCTTGCTGTTGTTCCAAAACCTTGTTTTAAAGCTTCCTGTACCACATTTACCTGAGCTTATCAGGGCATCCCATTGAGTTGCATCTGAGAGTTTTTGCATTTTGTTTTATGCCCAGGTGTTGAAAGCCTAGTTGGTGTTAAAGGCCACACTGGACTACACACCTGCTGTTCCAAAAATACTGTTTTAAGTGTAGTGTAGCATATTGTTTTCTCCTCATAAATGCACTAAATATGTCAGGCAGAGAAGTGTCAGGATGTGCACAGAGGAGTGGCAGAGGCCTAGACTCATCAGGCACAGGTCACAGCAGACTAGGGGTGAGTGGCAGCAGTAGTCGCAGTGAGAGTGGGTTCAGCTCCACTATTCAGTAAGGATGATCTGATAGAGGACACTCAGCAGCTACTGCCCAGTCAAGAAGTGGAGGAGACATTCGCTGCTTCCTTCGCTAGGTGGCCAAGTAATGATGAGGAGCATGGTGTGGAAGGTGGTGTTGCAAGCAATCCGGCTCCTGCAGCAGACACTGTTGAGGAACCCGAAGAGGACATCAGTGACGTGCAGACACAACTCGCTGATGATGAAGCCGATCACACTTGGGAGCCCGGTGCAGAAGGGCTTTCATCATCATCAGGAGAAGAGGGTTGCAGATTGCCCATGAGGCGGCAGCTGAGGCAGCAAGGTGGTAGCATAGTTGGCAGTCAGCATGATGGCAGAATTGGAAAGACATGAGGCAAACGTGCCCGGGGCCGGGGTAGACCACCTGCTGCACAGCAGGCTACTTTCCCAGGAGGTGGAACAGGGGTCCCTGGAGTCAATGGCAGCAGCAGTGAATTAGTGCGGAATGTTGGTAGGAAAATCAGCCACTCGCTGGTGTGGCAGTTTTTCATCAGGCATCTGCAGGAGGATAACATGGCCACATGCAAAATGTGGAGTCAGAAAGTGAAACATGGCCAGGGCCCCAATGTTGGCACCACTGCCCTGCGGCAACATATGCAGCATTGCCATAAAGTGGCCTAGGAGAACCGAGGGTCTGAAGTGGTGGTCCAGCCTGCTGCATCACCCAGTGGCAAGCCACTCCCAGTTTCTGCAGCCAAGGCTCCACCACCTCAGCAGAAGGGAGAGGGAGCTGTGTGTCATACCCATCCTCTGTTGCTCCAGATGCTCCTGCTCCTCCTACTATGAGTCAGTCATTCCACCAGCAATACATCGGCAAAGCCATGTCCAAGAGACAACAGTATGCACCCACTCATCCATCGGCTCAGAAGCTAAATGTGCTCCTGTCCAAGTTGCTGGTGCTGCCATCCCTCCCTTATTAGGTGGTGGACTCTGCACCTTTCAGACAACTGATGGCTTGTGCTGAGCCAAGGTGGAGAGTCCCAAGCCATTAATTCTTTCCAAAGAAGGCAGTACCAGCCCTGCACAATTTTGTTGAATAAAAGGTTGGCCAGCCTTTCGGTGTGCATCAAAGTGCACGGCAGCGCCGGCATCTGGAGCTGTAACTACGATCAGGGATAATACATCCTTTATGGCCCACTGGGTGAATGTGGTTCCTGCACAGCCACAACAGCAACTTGGACAGATCACGCTGCTTCAGCCTCCATGCTCCCAGGCCGGTGTGCCTGTGACAGTGTGCGACAACGCCTCCTCATTCTCTGCCATCTCCTCAGCCTCCACTACATGGACAAGTCTCAGTGCCCCTCCAGCCTACCATGTGTGCAGTGCACGGCGTTGCCATGCTATTCTTCACATGGTTTGCTTTGGCAAATGATTCAAATCATGGCTTACTCCCCGAAAACTGCAAATGGAAACCATGGTGACAATGGGAAGAACATTTTGTCTGTGCTGCGACAAGGAAGACTGAGCCATGCGCCCTGTATGGCACACGTGTTCAATCTAATTGTCAAGCGTTTCCTAAAGTCTTCGCCCATCTGCAAGACATCCTAACAATGGGAATTAAACTTTCAGCCCTTTTCAGCACTTTCAGCACTTCAGCCACTCATACACCACAAAGTACACCCTACTTGAGCTACACAACATAGTCTGATTTGTGATGTTTCCACTCATTGGAATTCCACCCTCCATATGTTGGACTGACTATACGAACAGAGAATCACCAATTTCTTGATGGATCAAGTGGATAGGGGGACTCGCCTGTGTAACTTCAATGTAAACTAGTGGTAGCCCATACCTGACAACTGACTTTTGCTCAGGCACTTTGAGGAAGCCACTTTATCAGTCAGTCACCAGGATTACGGAATGAATGACGTGATTCCACTGCTTAATCTAGTACAACACATGTTGGAAACCATGGCTGGTCAGGGCACTGGGGACATGGCGCCTACATCTCACGGCCACATGAACCTTGTGGGGGCTGAACTGGAGGAGGAGGAGGGGGAGGGGCACAGTGAAGCACAGCTTAGGTTTGGTGAAATGGGCAGTTTTTCTGGTCATCTGACAGGAGAGGAGGAACAGGAGCAGACAGAGGAGCTAGAGGGTTGTGAGGAAGGCGAGACGGGGGACCCAGACACACCATGGCAGTATGCAGTGGAGATGGAGACAGGTAGTTCTTCCAAGTCACTTGCACAAATGGCATGATACATTCTTACGTGTTTGCATAGTGACCGCCAAATTGTCACCATTCGGCAGTGGGATGACTAGTGGCTCTCCACCTTAGTAGATTCTTGCTACTGGCACAAAAAAGGGGCCATTTTTACACCCACTGAGAGGGAGGACAAACTGACCTACTACAGAGACATCCTATATAGTCAGTTGGCGATGCTTATCTGCGCCATCCTCTATCCTTTTGCAGTTCTGACTCGGGGGCCCTTTGTGCTCACCTTCCACTGCCATGGCTGCTGCGAAGGGGTGGGGTGGCAGGAGCAGTACCAGCTCCATCAGCAGCCTGAGTCTACAGTCACTAATAAGTAGCTTTCTTCACCTGTATAGTGAGGCAATTCATGAGCAGCAGGTAGACCTTAAGCAGGACCTGAACCGGCAGGTTGTGGCATACCTTGAAATGACCATGCCAACGCACCTTGAGGATCCGCTGGACTTCTGGCCATCCAAACTTGATTTGTGGACGCAACTAGCAGAGTTTGCCCTGGGAAATCTGTCCTGCCTGGCCAGTAGTGTGCCATCAGAGAGGGTGTTTAGGGGGCCATAGTAACCCCAAGGGGAACTCGTCTGTCCACAAAAAATGTGGAGAGACTCACCTTTGTGAAGATGAATCAGGCATGGATCAGCCAGGATTTCCACCCACCAATAGCTGATGCATGCGAGTAGCTGATGCATGCTAGCTCCTTCTGCTGCTGCCAACTCCTGGGTGTGTCTTTCAGGCAATATATGAGCTCCCTATGCTGCTGCCAACTCCAATGTGTTTTTAGGCAATATATGGGCTCCATATGCTGCTGCCAACTCCAGGGTATGTCTTTCAGGAATTATTTGGGCTCCTCATGCTGCTGCCAACTCCAATGTGTTTTTCAGGCAATATATGGGCTGCTTATGCTGCTGCCAACTCCAGTGTGTTTTTCAGGCAATATATGGGCTCCTTATGCTGCTGCTGCCAATTCCAGGGTGTGTGTTTCAGGTAATATATGGGCTCTTAATGCTGCTTCCAACTCCAATGTGTCTTTCAGGCAATATATGGGCTCCTTATGCTGCTGCCAACTCCAGTGTGTGTCTTTCAGGCAATATATGGATTCCTTATGCTGATGCCACCAAAGGTTCTGTAATTGTGCTGCTCTGTGACTGCGATTCTAATAGCGATGCCTCTGATCTGAATGTCATACTTCTTTGCAGTCTTATTTCACTAACTCAGCACGCATACTATGCATGTTACAGCAAGGCAAAATGGTTTACAACCCTATTGAGGTTCTCGGAAGGCCAGAAATAGCCATTTTTTAATAGCGATTCACTGTGAATAAATTCGGACCCAAACTATTTTTTCCCGAAATTGCGGCTAATAAGCTGAACCAAACGTTTCATAAATTCGCTCATCTCTAATTGCAACCATACAGCTCCTGATAGTGGTCAGAAACCCCACTTGCCAAAGCCATAGTTTGGGGCTCAGTAAAGCACCCACTCAAGCTCCCACACCACAGGTTTCTTTCTAATGATGGTCTGCCTGGCTCATCCTGGGTCCGTGGCATAGTAGGTGACATTCTTGTCTGACTTTCAGCAGACGAATAGTGAGACCTTTCACTATGAAAGGATTTTACTGGACTTGCTTGGGGGCTGGGTGGCATAGGCTGGCTGGCAAAAGAAGTTGCAGCCATTGAGCTGCCCGCTGATGCAGGGCTCTCAACATTGGAATGCTCAAATTGGCCACAAGCAGGAGAGGGTGTTGTTATATGTGCTGTAATATATGGGCTCTTTATGCTGCTGCCAACTCCAGGGTGTGTCTTTCAGGCAATATATGGGCTTCTTATGCTGCTGGTGCTGCTGCCAACTCCAGGGTGTGTCTTTCAGGCAATATATGGTTCCTCATGCTGCTGCCAACTCCAATGTGTTTTTCAGGCAATATATGGGCTCCTAATTCTGCTGCCAACTCCAGTGTGTTATTCAGGCAATATATGGGCTCCTTATGCTGCTGCTTCCAACTCCAGGGTGTGTCTTTCAGGCAATATATGGGCTCCTAATGCTGCTGACAACTCCAATGTGTTTTTCTGGCAATATATGGGCTCTTTATGCTGCTACTGCCAACTCCAGGGTGTGTCTTTCAGGCAATATATTGGCTCCTTATGCTGCTGCTGCTACCAACTCCAGGGTGTGTCTTTCAGGCAATATATGGGCTCCTTATGCTGCTGGCGCTGCTGCCAACTCCAGGGTGTGTCTTTCAGGCAATATATGGGCTCCCCATGCTGCTGCCAACTCCAGTGTGATTTGCAGGCAATATATGGCCTCCTAATGCTGCTGCCAACTCCAATGTGTTTTTCAGGCAATATATGGGCTCCCAATTCTGCTGTCAACTCCAGTGTGTTATTCAGGCAATATATGGGCTCCTTATGCTGCTGCTTACAACTCCAGGGTGTGTCTTTCAGGCAATATATGTGCTCCTAACACTGCTGACAACTCCAATGTGTTTTTCTGGCAATATATGGGATCTTTATGCTGCTACTGCCAACTCCAGGGTGTGTCTTTCAGGCAATATATTGGCTCCTTATGCTGCTGCTGCTACCAACTACAGGGTGTGTCTTTCATGCAATATATGGGCTCCTAATGCTGCTGCCAACTCCAATGTGTTTTTCAGGCAATATATGGGCTGCTTATGCTGCTGCAAACTCCAATGTGTTTTTCTGGCAATATATGGGCTGCTTTTGCTTCTGCCAACTCCAAAGTGTTTTTCAGGCAATATATGGGCTCCATATGTTGCTGCCAACTCCAGGGTGTGTCGTTCTGGCAATATATGGGCTCCCTATGCTGCTGCTGCCAACTCCAGGGTGTGTCTTTCAGGAATTATATGCGCTCCTCATGCTGCTGCCAACTCCAATGTGTTTTTCAGGCAATATATGGGCTGCTTATGCTGCTGCCAACTCCAGTGTGTTTTTCAGGCAATATAGGGGCTCCTTATGCTGCTGCTGCCAACTCCAGGGTGTGTGTTTCAGGCAATATATGGGCTCCTAATGCTACTTCCAACTCCAATGTGTTTTTCAGGCAATATATGGGCCCCTTATGCTGCTGCTGCCAACTCCAGGGTGTGTTTTTCAGGCAATATATGGGCTTCCCATGCTGCTGCAAACTACAGGGTGTGTTTTTCAGGCAATATATGGACTCCTTATGCTGATGCCACCTCAAGGTTCTGTAATTGTGCCGCTCTGTGACAGCAATTCTAATAGCGATGCCTCTGATCTGCATGTCATACTTCTTTGCAGTCCTATTTCACTAACTCAGCACGCATCCTATGCATGTTACAGCAAGGCAAATGGTTTACAACCCTATTGAGGCGAGAAATAGCCATTTTCTAATAGTGATTCACCATGAATAAATTCGGACCGAAACTATTTTTTTCCGGAAAATGCGGCGATTCGGCTGAATCAAACTATTCATAAATTCGCTCATTTCTAATTGCGACCATACAGCTCCTGATAGTGGTCAGAAACCCCACTTGCCAAAGCCATAGTGTGGGGCTCAGTAAAGCACCCGCTCAAGCTCCCACACCACAGGTTTCTGCCTAATGATGGTCTGCCTGGCTCATCTTGGGTCGGTGGCATAGTAGGTAACATTCTTGTCTGACTTTCAGCAGACGAATTGTGAGACCTTTCACTATGAAAGGATTTTGCTGGACTTGCTTGGGGGCTGGTGTCATAGGTTGGCTGGCAAAACAAGTTGCTACCATTAAGCAGCCAGTTGATGCAGGGCTCTCAACATTGGAATGCTCAAATTGGCCATGAGCAGGAGATGGTGTTGTTGAGAAGCTATGGATTCTTTCCCTACTCTTCCCCTTGCTGCAAATTCCAATGTGTTTTTCTGGCAATATATGGGCTCCTCATGCTGCTGCCAACTCCAGGGTGTGTCGTTCTGGCAATATATGGGCTCCTTATGCTGCTGCCAACTCCAGTGTGTGTCTTTCAGGAATTATATGGGCTCCTCATGCTGCTGCCACCTCCAATGTGTTTTTCAGGCAATATATGGGCTGCTTATGCTGCTGCCAACTCCAGTGTGTTTTTCAGGCAATATATGGGCTCCTTATGCTGCTTTTGCCAATTCCAGGGTGTGTGTTTCAGGCAATTTATGGGCTCCTAATGCTACTTCCAACTCCAATGTGTTTTTCAGGCAATACATGGGCTCCTTATGCTGCTTTTGCCAATTCCAGGGTGTGTTTTTCAGGCAATATATGGGCCCCTTATGCTGCTGCTGCCAACTCCAGGGTGTGTTTTTCAGGCAATATATGGGCTCCCCATGCTGCTGCCAACTCAGATGTGTCTTTCAGGCAATATATGGGCTCCTTATGCTGCTGCCAACTACAGGGTGTGTTTTTCAGGCAATATATGGACTCCTTATGCTGATACCACCTCAAGGTTCTGTAATTGTGCCACTCTGCGACAGCGATTCTAATAGTGATGCCTCTGATCTGCATGTCATACTTCTTTGCAGTCTTATTTCATTAACTCAGCACGTATCCTATGCATGTTACAGCAAGGCAAAATGGTTTACAACCCTATTGAGGTTCTCGGAAGGCCAGAAATAGCCATTTTTTTATAGCGATTAACCACGAATAAATTCGGAATGAAACTATTTTTTTCTGAAATTGCGGCGAATCAGCTGAATCAAACTTTTCATAAATTCGCTCATCTCTAATTGCGACCATACAGCTCCTGATAGTGGTCAGAAACCCCACTTGCCAAAGCCATAGTTTGGGGCTCAGTAAAGCACCCGCTCAAGCTCCCACACCACAGGTTTCTGTCTAATGATGGTCTGCCTGGCTCATTCTGGGTCGGTGGCATAGTAGGTGACATTCTTGTCTGACTTCCAGCAGACTAATTGTGAGACCTTTCACTATGAAAGGATTTTGCTGGACTTGCTTGGGGGCTGGGTGGCATAGGCTGGCTGGCAAAAGAAGTTGCAGCCATTGAGATGCCCGCTGATGCAGGGCTCTTAACATTGAAATGCTCAAATTGGCCACGAGCAGGAGAGGGTGTTGTTGAGGGGCTATGGATTCTTTCCCTGCTCTTTCCCTTGCCCCTAATAGTAGTGCTCCCTTTGGTTCTGGATGTTTTTGGACGGGGAGTATTATGCCTGGAGGAAGTTTCCTTGACCTTCCGGGATGTGCCAGATTTTGATGGTGCTGGAGTCTGGCCCAATGGATCCTTCCTTTGGCGAGTGGATGTCCTTGTAGGTTGCAAGTGGCTACTGGTTTTGGAAATAGTGACCAAAATAGCGGAGGATACTGACACCACCTTAACTAATACATAGAGTTTTCAGCACTGGTTGGACCTTAAATGCAGGAAGAGGCCCCGGGTGAGGAGATTCTTCTGAAAACATTTCCCAAGTACATAACTATTACATGTTAGAAATACACTGCACTCACTTAGCCAGGCCTGTGTTTATGAATGCTATTCTCTTCTAGACAAGGAATGGGACTACAGAATTAGACCCACCCAGAGGAAAGCAGTCCGGCCAGTGCTGGAGGGATCTGGGCCTAGTGAAGGTGGTGGCAGCCAAGTGCCAAGGTCTTCCCCCTCCTCTGCAAGTCCCTTGCCCCTAATAGTAGTGCTCCCTTTGGTTCTGGATGTTGTTGGAAGGGGAGCATTATGCCTGGAGGAAGTTTCCTTGGCCTTCCGGGATGTGCCAGATTTTGATGGTGCTGGAGTCTGGCCCAATGGATCCTTCCTTTGGCGAGTGGATGTCCTGGTAGGCTGTCAGTGGCTACTGATTTTGTTGGACCTAGTTGCAGGCCTGCCACTATGTTGCCTTGAAGTTGCTTCCTGACGTACGCCACGACGATCATGCCGTTCATGGGGCTTGGGGGTCTGGCGGCTACCTCTCTAGGCAGGCATATCGATATCTGTAAAGACACTCAGCTGTGTGTACAGGTACCCTTTAATAGTTATGACTGTGTATGACGTTGACGACGTGCGTACGGCCATGCGCATCCCAGAAACCGCTGTTATAACATTGAGTAAAGGTGGCACCCACCCTGTTTACCCGTGACCAACAGGAGACAATTATGCTAGTAAGTGGGGAACAAACTTGCTTATAAATGCCGCGGCGAGCGAAAGTTAGTGCGCAGTCCTAAAATGGTGTATAGAAGGATAGCTAAAGCCTTGGAATGTTAGGGGGAATGATAATTATGACGCTGCTATCATTAACATTGTGATTTGTATGATGTTCTAATTAATGACATCTGTTTTTCTTTCACCTTTTAGATGAAGATGACCAACCGATATGATTATCTGGCAAGCGGCTTTGTAAAGAAGACCTTGGCACTGGAAATAGTGGCCAAAATAGTGACACCACCTTCACTAATACACAGATAATTCAGCACTGGTTGGATCTTAAACGCAGGAAGAGGCCCCGGGTGAGGAGATTCTTCTGCAAACATTTCCCAAGTACATAACTATTACATGTTAGAAATACACTGCCCTTAACCAGGCCTGTGTTTATGAATGCTATTCTCTTATAGACAGGGAATGGGACTACAGAATTAGACCCACCTGGAGGCAAGCAGTCCGGCCAGTGCTGGAGAGATCTGGGCCTAGTGAAGGTGGTGGCAGTCCAGTGCCAAGGTCTTCCCCCTCCTCTGATGCCGGACCAGCACCACTCCAGTATGATTATCACACAGAAGCACACACAGGTACATGCACTATAAACACACACTCATTTCTTACTTATATACTTTTAGATGCTGATGTTGCGGGTGAAGAGCCTGGTTTGGAGAGGTCAGGTAAGCATGAATAGAGTAGAGGGACTAAGAAAAAAACAACAACCGCTAGTGAGTTCAGGTAAGCATGGAAGCAGAAGTGAGTGAGAGAATAGTTGACACAAGGGACATTAATGAGTTAAATAGCTGCGCTCATGGATACTAGGGTGCAAACATAGCAGCTTGTCCAACAAATTTCCGTTTGGACATATATTTTGAGAAAGATGCATGCTGAATATCGCGGGACACTAAAAATCTTCGTTGGATGCTACGTTGAAAAACGCTGAAAAACGGTAGTATACGAGGATTAGTAGGCAACGTAAGCCTCATCCTCTCGAGGACGCAACGAGAGCCGGAAAATTGCATTCTCGTTGGCGTACGCCGCTACGAACAGTATACGGGAGGCTCCCGATGGCAGCTCTGCATCATGCGTACGCACCTATACATACACCTATACGAAAAAAGTGAAAAATACACATTATGAGACGAAAACAAGACGGTTTTGAGAAGGCTCTGAATCAACCCTAATGTCTGTGCCCACTCTGGCTTCTAGCGATGCCACTGCCTTTCGTGCGTCAGTGAATCTTAACACAAACCAGCACGCACCAAAGTGGGGGGGTTGGAGGAAAACCACACTGAATAAGGAGATGGGGGCGGGAGGAATGCCAGACTGCCTATATGGGTAAAGGAGATCGTGGGATGCCACACTGCCTATAGGGAATGGGAGAGGGAAATGCATCACTGCCTATGGGAGGGGGGATGTCACACTGCTTATGGGAAAGGGAGGGGGAATGCAACACTGCCTATGGGGAATAGGAGGGGAGGATTGCCACAATGCCTATGGGAAAGGGAGGGGAATTGACACACTGCCTATGGGAATGGGAGGTTGCCACACTGCCTATAGGAAAGAGTGGGGGGATGCCACGCTGCCTATTCAATTGTTCTTGAAAATCCCTGGACATTCCTTTAAAATCTCAGTTAAACATGTATAATGTAAAATGCTGAAAAGCGTTCAACAGAGGGTGACAAAATCTTTAGGTAGGCTGGCACTACACCCATTTAAAATCCTCATTTAATCTGCTCCACTCCATGTCCTCTGTTTACTTCAGAATTTTCTCCCACCTACAACAGCAGTCTTGCACAGTTAAAAAAAAACTCCACAAAACTCACTTGCCCCATCTGCATGCATTATATTGGAAGCAAGCACTTTGCTCCTGCTCCCACTAAAAGCTAAAACATGGTCTCACTGATTTCCTTCTGGTCATGGCCATCTTAAAGTGGACCAAAAAATTTGGACTAACCTGGGTTTTGGTTCTTGCCCCTGGGGCATCCCGATCGGGGCTGCCCCACTGTGTGAAACCCCCCAGGTTGCCTTAACAATCTCACCTCTGCCCAGACCTGCGACGAATGGGCAGCCGCTCATCCAATAAGCACGCTAGGATCTGCTCAAGCCCCTTTGTCCAGGAGCTTGTCTAATATGAGTGGATCCGAGTGCGCTGATGGACGCATCACTGCTAGCGTCTAACAAGGAGTGTGCCCAAGCCGACCATTCACAAATTCCTGGCGTGGGAACGCGCGCTAAAGAGATAGCGGGGACCGGGAAAGAAGGTGAATTGATGGGCGGCCTGTGGGCTTTCACACAGTGGGGCATCTCCCAGCACAGGGAGAGGGAATCAGTTGACCTGGGAATCTTATGAATTCCTGGGCCGTGCTCCGTGGGTTTTGGTCCATTTTAAACCACCGCAGATGCTTCTATTCTTAGCAATCTAATCCTGCTATTGCCTGGATTTAGCCAACATAACCTCCCTCATATGAGCCCCTGCACGAGCAGGAATCTGCATAGAAGCCACCATAGTTTGCACATGTGCATCCACCTGTACCACCAAGGGTCACCTGCACAAGCATGGCAACCGGGCGGTCAACAATACCATGACAGTGTCCCCGTCTAAGGGTGGCCTCTGGACACACTTTGGAGAAGGTTTTCCTGGATGTTCTCTGTGGAGGCCTTTCCACCTATCTCCGGCAAGAAAACGCCTCCCAGCCACCAAGTGTCATTGTTTCTCTTTCCTACTGCACCTCACCTTGCTCAATATCCATATTCTACCCAGTCAAAGAAGAAGAAGTCTCCACACTCCTCTCTTCCTCTAGCCCTACCACATGCACCACATCTCCTCTAGTCTCTCTCCCCAGCTGTCACCAGGGGCAGGCTGGCCATAGGGCATACCAGGCAAAATCCCGGTAGGCCGGCACCAGGGAAGGCCGCAAACTGTGAAGTCAATATTTCACCTGTCAGGAGATAACAGCAAATCTTCAGTTGTCCAGGGCCGAGCGGTTGCTTTTCAGTTGCCAGTAATTTTTTTTTCTTTTGCCCTCCCCAGGGACCCCTGCTTCACTGGGCTATTACAGCTGCTCAAAAAAAGCAACCAGGTGGCGCTGGAAAAGCTAACAATGTGCAGGAGGCAGAGAGCACTCAGAGGAAGAAAGCCTAGCAGCCAATCGCCTGCCACGCAGCCCGAGGGTCGGGGCCAGGAGAAGATGTTGGAGGTGAGCAGTGCTGGATGTTAGATGGCGACTTCCTTAAGCCCGACCCCCTCTCTCCCCAGCTCATCCTGCAGCAGCTCAGGCTTTGTATTCCCCAGGCATCCTGTCCCCTCCAACAATACTGCCAGCTGGAATCCAGCCATCACCAGCAAGACCAGCTACCCCGTACACAGCCCCATTTATCTGCACCCCCCATCCGACACATGGCCCAATTCACCTGTAACCCCCAGTATGACCAAAGGCCCCATTCATCTCTGCCTCCCAGTCTGATCCACAGGCCTACACACACACACACACACACGCACCATGCATGTACTGATGGATGCTGCACACTGGCAGTACTGATGGATGCTGCACATGGCTGTACTGAGGGATGCCCCAGTGGCTGTACTGAGGGATGCCCCAAATGGTTGTACTGAGGGATGCCCCCAGTGGCTGTATTGAGGGATGCCCCTGTGGCTGTATTGAGGAATGCCCCAGTGGCTGTATTGAGGGATGCTGCACTCTGGCTATACTGATGGATGATGCACATGGCTGTACTAAGGGATGCCCCCACTGTCTGTAAGCTATACTGAGGGATGCCCCCACTGGTTTTACTGAGGGATGCCCCAGTGGCTGTCCTGAGGGATGTCCCCAGTGGCTGTCCTGAGGGATGCCGCTCACTGCCGGTAATGGAGTGATTCTGCACACTGTCTGCAATGGGGGAATTTTATCATACCATTTGATTCAGAATATTTTCTTTCTTATTTTTGTCCACTAAATCCTGGGTGTGTGTTGTGAAAAGAAAAATTAGTTGTATATAATGTGACATTAAGATACTATACTGGGCCAGGAAAAGTGCAGCAGGGCCGGTGTGCCCCAAAAAGTTTTGGGCCGTTTTTTACTCCGCCCCTGGCTGTCACTACCCCTGGCTGTCACTACCCACCTAACCAGAATTGACTGTCGCTCTTATGATCCACTATATAAAAAAGGGGAAAAGGACCAGTCTTCATTCAATCCTACCGGGGACCTACTGTTGAGTTGTAATATCCAACGTAGTTCCCTTTGAAGGAGTAACCTTTTTAGGTCTCCCCCCCGAGGCCCCAGATTTACTTTCTCAACTCCCACCACCCTCAAAGTGGAGGGATCTCCTCCATGGGCCTCCAGAAAGTGCCGTGCTACAGGTGAAACAGTCTTACCTGCTGATGGGCCAGACGAATGTTTGAGAGATGGGCCTGAACACGAGTACGCAATGCATTTTGTTTCTCCCACGTAAACCATCGGACATCCGCACTTTAATTGGTTTCTTTCCAATGTTTGTTTTTGCTTTCATTCACTATTGTGGTTTCATATGGTCCAATTATTAACCAATGCTAGAACAATAGTCCTACTTGTTCATGGCCTTGATTCATTGGACCATATTAATTTTTGATTAAGTTTGGTATTTTTATTTTTTGCATCACTAATGAATTTAAAAATAGTGTTTCAGTTTTCAGGTATTGAGTTGTCACTTTAAGAGGATATATGGTGGTTATGCTTTCCTTCTTCTTTCTACTTTCAGGATCCTCCTGCCGTTTTGTAAGGTGGCTAGTGGAAGAGATTTTGAGAAAACGTTGGGCTTCATGCCGAAAACGATATTGAGCTGAAATCTCTACGACTCGAGGAATATTGGGGTTTCATGGAGAGTATGGGATGCCCGAGGATACTCTGAATAACAATCTTAATTAAATTCCCGTATGGGAGCTGATGTGTGATTTCCTGATAATCGGTTTCAATTCCATGATGGTCCGTGATTGTAGCATGTATACAATAATCACCTGATTAATACAACATAAATTAGGGTTGTTTGTGGTATATCCCTTTAGGATTAACATTCACCTTAATGTATGTCCTCCTTTTATTGAGTATTGGTGTATTTATCTATATGGGGATTTATTTTTGAAATTGATAGATTATGCACAGCAGAGTAATTTTGTATTGAGACATCTACCTCGATGGTCTTTTTCTCATCTCCCTGGAGAGTTTTTAAACTTGGTCCCGTCCCTGTCACTTAGAACAACTGTGCCATTCATATCCCCTTGTGGTGATGACTGTTGTCTATGGGGCAGCACGGCCGTCCCACATGGGGCAGCACAGTTGCTTGCAATGACGCTATAGGCTACAGCGGCGGAGAGGTGCGGTTTATTACTGCCCTTGGGTCCGTAAGGTGGGCGGGGCCTGGAGTGACGTGCCCCCAGCCCTGTACACCTAGCAACAGGCACTGACGGCTGCTGGCTGCGAGCCTGTATAGCGCTCGCAACACGTCACCACCTACGCGAATGACGCATCCCTGTTGCCGCGTCATCAGGCCGGGGCCGGGGTAGAGCGTGCACGTGTGTGGATTCTGTTGCTGGGCGCAGGTGCGCCATTACTGGGAGGACCATGTGACCCCACCTTCCTGTTGGCGATGATAAGAAGACTCCCGAGGTACATTTATTTTAATCTCACCCAAGCAAGAAGCGAGCCTTAGTATCGCGAAGCGCAGGTGGAAATACCCCCTGTGTCCTGTCCTTCCTCCCCGGTGATGCCTGCTCCTTTTCTTCACAGCTGAGTATTGCTCTTCTGTTATGCACATTTCTCTTTGCGTTCCTAGTGTGCTTTAATGAGCATGCGTGTCACTGTTTTTGTATATACATATATATTAATTGGTTTATAATAAGTTGGAGTTGAATATTTGGGTCCTTACATTTTGTTTTTGTTTGTGAGTGGTAGGGGTTCTTTGTGCCGGCACAAAGGGATACTTTAGTTACACATGATTTTTGTACTATATAGGCTTAGATAGTTGATAGTGTTTTAGCAGGCCAGGATTTTATACCATACGGGTTACTTATGAGGATGGTTTATGTGATTTAATTTTATTGTAATACAGGACATATAGCAGTGGTGGTTTTTTAATGTGTTTTATGGTTGTCTTATATGTATGTCTTGTGCTTTTCTTAATAAAATATTGTACATATTGTCATTGGTTGTGCTCCTTTAGTCTGTGGGCCCTGGGGAAGTTGTTATATCCCAGGCTCCATTTCTTGTTTGCATCTCTTGTTTGTGATGCATGTGCCTGTGACTGACCCAATCCTGCCCGCCCTGCCTCTTTCATGTCCTGCCACGTGTCAGAGATTCACTTACTCTCTGGCCTGTCTGCCGATCGGTGTGTCCCTGGTTGGGCAGCGATCAGTGTGTAAGCTTTGGAGGGTGGTGGGGGGAGAGTTCCTCTTGTTACCCTCCCATGCATTTGATCACCTTTGCCTGCCCTGCTCCTGCTGTTTTCCCTGCCGATCGGTGCGCATCTCTCTCCCCTCCACCGCTCGCTTTGGGGGTAGGTGGGGAGGAGGGTTCCTTGTTTTCCCCCAATGCATGTGATTGCCACTGCCCCGGACATGGCCACCCTCATCTGGCACATCTGCTACTGTGATCTTTGGTGATCGGAGCACATCTATCTCTATCTCTCTCATTCATCCCCTACCTAAGAGCCACCTCTGGCAAAGTACAGCCAATACCAGGCTCTTCCTCACCCCTGGCCTGCATGTCTCTCTGGTTCCACATCTGCCGTCATGTGACTCTGCATGCACCCTCACTCACCCACCTCTGGCTAAATAACCCCCCTCACTTACCCTCCTCTGACTCTGTATCCGCCCTCACTCACCCTCCTCTGGCTCCGCATCCGCCCACACCCTCCTCTGGCTCCACATCCACCCTCACTCACCCTCCTCTGGCTCTGCATCGGCCCTCACTCACCCTCCTCTGGCTTCGCATCCGCTCTCACTCACCCTCCTCTGGCTTCGCATCTGCCCTTATTCACCCTCTTCTCGCTCCGCATTCACCCTCACTCACCCTCCTCTGGCTCTGCATCCACCCTCACTCACCGTCCTGTGGCTCCTCATCTGCCCTAACTCACCCTCCTCTGGCTTCTCATCCATCCTCACTCACCCTATATTTATAAACGACAGAAGATGGGATTAGAAGCACCGTCTCTATTTTTGCAGATGGCACAAAGATATGAAGCACAGTGTAGTCTGTTGAAGATTTTCACAAGCTTCAGGCTGACTTGGACACTTTGAGTGTCTGGGCATCCACTTGGCAAATTAATGCACTTGGGGTCTTGATTACACCCTTCCCATTAACACCGTTGTTTTACACATTACCTAAAATTCATAAGAACCTTAGGAAACCACCAGGTCGACCCATTGTGGCCGGAACCCAATCTGTATTCCAATCAATAGCGGTCTTTTTGGACAGGATATTGCAGATGAAAGTCCTATCCATACCATCTTTTCTTTTGGACACGGGTGACTTTTTGAATAAAATCTCCACTTTGGGTAGACTACCAGTGGGATGCTATTTGTGTACACTAGATGTCAATAGCTTATACACTTCTATTCCCCATGCATTGGGGATGGAGGTAATTGGAGAAACACTGGAGGAGATGGGCTTGGATGCCCAATACAGGACATTTTTATTAAAATTGTTAGAGATGGTACTAACCCGAAACTATTTTTACTATAATGGTGAATTCTATCAACAGTTAAGGGGTACAGCGATGGGGTCCAATGTGGCCCCATCTTACGCTAATCTCTTATCTCTTACGCTAAGCCTTATTGGAATTTAAGGTGGATTTAGACAAATGTTTACCGTCCATTTCCTTTACGATTGATTATAGTAGGGAATGTGTACATTTTTTAGACGTGAATGTAAGGTTGAAAGAGGATGAGATCTCAACCGATATCTTTAGAAAGCCTACTGATAGGAATACCTACCTTCACTATAGAAGCTTTCATCCAACAGCACAGAAAAAAAGTATTCCTTATAGTCAATTTTTGAGATTAAGGAGAATTATTGACAATGAACAGACATTCTTAGAGCAGGCGGAGACAATGGCCAGAGATTTTAAAACTAGGGGCTACCCAGAGAGAGTTGTTGAAGAAGCGAAGCTTAAAGCTTTGGGAGTACAAAGGGAATCACTGCTAAAGTATAATCCCAAAAAAAGATCTGATCGGATTCCTGCAGTGATAACTTATAATGTACACAATCAACATATCAAACATATTATTAATAGACATTGGTCTACTTTAACTAGTGTCCCTGCCCTATCTGAAATATTTTTGACCCCACCACTATTCACATGTAAACGACCAAGGAATCTTAGGAGCCACTTGATTAGAGCAGATACAGAAATTGGGAGTCAGGAGGAGAAAACTACAATTTTTGGCTTACCTAAACCACAGGGCATGCATAATTGTGGACATTGTGCCCAGTGTAGTTTTGTAATGAAGGGTCGTGATTTCTATCATCCACGCACTGGTAAAAAATATACAGTGAACGAGTTTGTGACATGTTCATCATTGTTTGTGGTCTATATGCTTAAGTGTCCCTGTGGAATGGTCTATGTAGGCCAGACCACTAGGGAGGTGAGACAAAGAATCTCTGAACATAGGAGTGCGATTAGGAGGGGTGATTTAAATTCACCGGTAGCACGACATTTTCTATCAGCAGGTCACAATATATCCCAGCTTAGATTTATGGTTATAGAACAAGTGAAAGCCTCGAAAAGGGGTGGAGATATGAGGAGAAGGTTATCACAGAGGGAGGTATTTTGGTTGTATGAACTCAATGCTCTAGCACCTCACGGCATGAACGAGGAATGCGATCATGCAGTTTTCTTGTAAAATATGTCTATAAGTAGAGGAATATGATGATCCTGTATGAGAAAATGGAGATAGAAATCATTCATAATGGGGGCCATAGTATTAACTTTGAGGATAGGTTAGAACTTGATTGTAAATATCTAATTATTGACCTTATTGACCTTAACAATTGGACCTGCTGATTTAATACCAATATAGTGTGGATATAACCATTGGGTTTGCTCGATTTTGTATAGGATAATATGAGTTAGGATTGATCCCCATATTATGTGAGTTTGGGTCCACTTGAGAGTAGTGTGTGAAGGGTTGTAATGTTATTTTGAGAGCACGATCATATTGTGAGCAAGATTTGATGTCTTAGTATGAGATTTTATGAGAATATAACTAGAATACATAGTTGTTTGTTTTTTAATTGTGTGTGTATATTGTATATTTGGATATGTAGGTACGCAAGACTAAACAGCCAGCTCCCCAGAAATTGATGGTGGATGGAAGCTTCTCTCAAGATCGTCATATTTGAATACTCTATACCATTTTGGTTATGATAAGTGTATAAACTTGTATAATTGACGATTCCCGCCGGCGCCGGCCCCGTGCGCGCCTCCATGGTGTGGTTGGCTTTGTTGAGCCTGCTTGCGTACATGGTTGGCGCGTACGCCGGGACTGACGTAGGCGGGCAGTGAGTCACAGAGGCGCGGCCTTGCGGCCGCGTCACTCTAAGTCACGTGGCGCCTGGGAGCGAGGCTGGGTAATGGTATAAAGAGCGCGCGGATAGAGATATGAAACATACCTTTGAGAAAGGGCGAGGATCGCCCGAAACGGCCGTCAGGTTATGTCTGTATACCATGGATTTTGTTTATAAGTATGAATTACATTGTTTGTTTGTCTGTTAGTCCGTTGCATAACATACATGTGCCATTGTATCAACTTGTCTGTTTACTTAATATAGTGTGATAGGAATTGTAATACAATGTATTGCTGCTGGGCTTGTGTAATATTAGTTAGCTGTTGCTACAATTTTTATATCTTGTAACTGTAATGATAGGATGCTGCTATCTTGATTTCTTGCACACAAGCACTTTAGCCATATATTGTAATGCATGCATAGTACTTATGAGTTTAATATGTCACTATAGCTGCACCTTAAAGCATACTTAAAACTGCACTGTTATGATGCATGGACTTTTAATTATATGTTAGTCTAAGGATTGGCTTGTCTTTACAATATGGTGTAATATAAAATAAATGAATAATTCTTTTTTGACATTATTGTAGTTATTTCTAAATTGGTAAATGAGTGCGCACCTTTATTGGAAATATATTGCACTTGGGGTCTAACAACCTGAAGGCCACATATATCCTTGGGGGAGTAAAACAGAGAAGCACTTGTTGGGAAGGATCTGGTGGTACTGGTAGATCACAGGCTAAATAACAGTATGCAATGTCAAGCAGCTGCTTCCAAGGCCACCAAGATATTATCATGAATTAAAGAGGCATGGAATCACGGGATAGGGATGTAATTTTGCCTCCTTACAAGGCAGTGGTGCGCCCTCACCTGAAGTCTGCCGTCCAGTTCTGGGCACCCATTCATAGAAAGGACGCTCTGACTATGGAAAGGGTGCAGAGGAGAGCCACCAAACTAATCTGAGGAATGAAAGATCTTAGTTAAGAGGAAAGATTACAGGAATTAAATTTGTTAAGTCTTAAGAAAAGACGACTGAGGGGGAACATGATTAACTTGTATAAATATATAAATGGGCAATACAAGAAATATGGGGAAACACTATTTCAGTTAAAATCCTCTCTAAAGACAAGGGGGAACTCCCTTTGACTGGAAAAAAAGAAATTCAGTCTCCGGAGGTGACAATAATTCTTTACCATTAGGACTATAAATCTGTGAAATAGCCTCCCACAGAAGCTTGATACAGCTTCAAAAAAGGATTAGATGCTTATTCAGAAGAAAATAACATTGACAGTTGCTATTAGTGGTTATCAGTAAAAAAAAAAAATTAAAAAATAAATTAAAAAATACTTCCCCTACCCCAACACCCTTGGTTGAACTTGATAGACATATGTCTTATTTCAACCGTATTAACTATTTACTATGTACTATATACCCTCCTCTGGCACTGCATCCACCCTCACTCACCTGCCTCTGACTCTGCAAGCACCCTCACTCACCTTCCTCTAGCTCCGCAAGCGGCCTCACTCACCTTCCTTTGGTTCCACATCCACCCTCACTCACCCCACCTCTGGCTCTGCATTCACCTCCTCTGGCTCCACATCTGCCCTTACTCACCCTCCTCTGGCTCCACATCCGCCCTCACTCACCCTCCTCTGGCTCCACATCCACCCTCACTCACCCTCCTCTGGCTCTGCATCCACCCTCACTCATCCTCCTCTGGCTCTGCATCCACCCTCACCCACCCTCTTCTGGCTCCACATCCTCCCTCACTCACCCTCCTCTGGCTCTGCATCCGCCCTCACTCACCCTCCTCTGGCTCCTCATCTGCCCTCACTCACCCTCCTCTGGCTTCGCATCTGCCCTCACTCACCCTCCTCTGGCTTCGGATCTTCCCTCACTCACCCTCTTCTGGCTCCGCATCCACCCTCACTCACTCTCCTCTGGCTCTGCATCCGCCCTCACTCACCCTCCTCTGGCTCCTCATCTGCCCTCACTCACCCTCCTCTGGCTTCGCATCCATCCTCACTCACCCTATATTTATAAATAACATAGAAGATGGGATTAGAAGCACTGTCTCCATTTTTGCAGATGGCACAAAGATATGTAGCACAGTGCAGTCTATTGAAGATGTTCACAAGCTCCAGGCTGACTTGGACACTTTGAGTGTCTGGGCATCCACTTGGCAAATTAAGTCAATTTGGAGAAATGTTAAGTCGTGCTCTTGGGGTCTAACAACCTGAAGGCCACTTATATACTCCCGGGAGTAAAACTGGGAGAAATATTTGTTGAGAAGGATCTGGTGGTACTGGTAGATAACAGGCTAAATAACGGTATGCAATGTCAAGCAGCTGCTTCCAAGGCCACCAAGATATTTTCATGCAATAAAAGAGGCATGGAATCACGGGATAGGGATGTAATTTTGCCTCTTTACAAAGCACTGGTGCTCCCTCACCTGAAGTCTGCCGTCCAGTTCTGGGCACCCATTTATAGAAAGTACGCTCTGAATATGGAAAGGGTGCAGAGGAGAGCCACCAAACTAATCCGAGGAATGAAAGATCTTAGTTAAGAGGAAAGATTACGGGCATTACATTTGTTTAGTCTTAAAGTGGACCAACACCCAGGGGTGATCGGCCCGGGAATCTATAAGATTCCCGGGCCGATCACCTCCCTCCCCGTGGGACATAGGAGATCGGGATGTCCAGCGGGGTGAAACCCCCCCAAACCCCCCAAATCCCCTTACCTTGTCTTCAGGGGCGGCCGGCCGCCGCCGCCTCCCTCGCGCCCCTCTAGACGTGCGCGCGCCCGCGCCGGCCATCTGTGAATGGCCGGTGCGGGCGCGCGCGCGTCAAGAGGGACGCGCGGGAGGCGGCGGTGGAGGAGCCGCTTGTCCACGGCTTGTCCGTCGGCGCTGGGAGCGGGGAGAGGTGAGTTTTTCGGGGGGTTCGGGGGGGTTTCACACAGCGGGGCACCCCGATCGGGGGTGCCCCACCGAAGTGGACCAAGACCCAGGATAGTCAAAATCCTGGGTGTTGGTCCACTTTAAGAAAAGATGACTGAGGGGGAACATGATTAACTTGTATAAATATATAAATGGGCAATACAAGAACTATGGGGAAACACTATTTCAGGTAAAATCCTCTCTAAAAAGGGGGAACTCCCTTTGACTGGAAAAAAAGAAATTCAGTCTCCGGAGGCGACAACCATTCTTTACCATTAGGACTATAAATCTGTGAAATAGCCTCCCGCTGAAGCTTGTTACAGCATCAACTGCTGAAAGGATTAGATGCTTATTTAGAAGAAAATAACATTAACAGTTACTATTAGCGGTTATCAGTAAAAAATTAAAATACAATAAAACATAACCTCCCCTACCCCAACACCCTTGGTTGAACTTGATGGACATATGTCTTATTTCAACCGTATTAACTGTACTATGTACCCTCCTCTGGCTCTGCATCTATACCCAGTCACCCTCCTTTGGCTCCGCATGCACCCTCACTCACCTGCCTCTGACTCTGCAAGCACCCTCACTCACCTTCCTCTAGCTCCGCAAGCGCCCTCACTCACCTTCCTCTGGCTCCACATCCACCCTCACTAACCCCACCTCTGGCTCTGCATTCACCCTCACTCACCTCCTCTGGCTCCACATCCGCCCTCGCTCACCTTCCTCTGCCTCCGCAAGCGCCCTCACTCACCTTCCTCTGGCTCTGCATGCACCCTCACTCACCTTCTTCTGGCTCTGCATCAGCCCTCACTCACCTGCCTCTGGCTCCGCAAGCAGCCTCACTCACCTTCCTCTGGCTCCGCAAGCGCCCTCACTCACCTTCCTCTGGCCCCACATCCGCCCTCACTCGCCCCACCTTTGGCTCTGCATTCCCCCTTAATCACCTCCTCTGGCTCCACATTCGCCGTCACTCACCCTGCTCCGGCTCCACAAGACCCCTCACTCACCTTCCTCTGGCTCCACATCCGCCCAAACTCACCCCACCTCTGGCTCTGCATCCACCCTCACTCCCCTCCTCTGGCTCCACATCTGCCCTCACTCACCCTCCTCTGGCTCCACAAGTGCCCTCACTCACCTTCCTCTGTCTCCACAAGCAACCTCACTCACCATTCTCTGGCTCCGCAAGCGCCCTCACTCACCTTCCTCTTGCTCCACATCCGCCCTCACTCACCCCATCTCTGGGTCTGCATCCGCCCTCCTCACCCTCCTCTGGCTGCGCATCCGCCCTCACTCACCTTCCTCTGGTTCTGCATGCACCCTCACTCACCTTCTTCTGGCTCTGCATCAGCCCTCACTCACCTGTCTCTGGGTCCGCAAGCACCCTCACTCAACTTCCTCTGGCTCCGCAAGCGCCCTCACTCACCTTCCTCTGGTTCCACATCCACCCTCACTCACCCCACCTCTGGCTCTGCATCTGCCCTCACTCATCTCCTCTGGCTCCACATCCGCCCTCACTCACCCTCCTCTGGCTCCACAAGCAACCTCACTCACCTTCCTCTGGCTCTGCATCCGCCCTCACTCACCCCACCTCTGGCTCTGCATCCACCCTCACTCACCTTCCTCTGGCTCCGCAAGTGCCCTCACTCACCTTCCTCTGTCTCCGCAAGCACCCTCCCTCGCCTTCCTCTGGCTCTGCATGCACCCTCACTTACCTTCTTCAGGCTCTGCATCAGCCCTCACTCACCTGCCTCTGGCTCTGCAAGCACCCTCACTCACCTTCCTCTGGCTCTGCAAGCACCCTCACTCCCCCTTCTCTGGCTCCGCATCTGCTCTCACTCACATTTCTCTTGCTCCGCATCAGCCCTCACTCACCTTCCTCTGGCTCCGCAAGCGCCCTCACTGACCTTCCTGTGGCTCTGCAAGCTCCCTCATCACCTTCCTCTGGTGCCACAAGCACCCTCACTCACCTTCTTTTGGCTCTGCATGTGCCCTCACTCACCTTCATCTGGCTCCACATCAGCCCTCACTCACCTTCCGCTGGCTCCGCATCAGCCCTTACTCACGTTCCTCTGGCTCCACATCAGCACTTACTCACCGTTCTCTGGTTCCACATCTGCCCTCCTGTGGCTCCTCATCAGCCCTCACTTACCTTCCTCTGGTGCTGCATCAGCCCTCACTCACGTTCCTCTGGCTCCGCATCCACCCTCCTCATGCACCACATCTACCAGCTCTGCTCATGCACTTCTTCCTGGCACCACATCTGCCCCCTCTGTCCATGCTCCCCATCCTGATCGCACCTGCACCTCTCCTCAAGCCTCCATCCCACCACCACACCTGCCCCCTCTGCATCCACCACATCCTGGCACCGGATCTACCTGTCTCCTCAGGCCTCCATTGTGGTACTGCATCTGCCTCTCTCTCCTCAACCCCCTCATCCCAGCACCGCATCTGCCTCAGGGGTGGCCGTATCACATGGTGGCAATGAGGCCAGCCTAGGCAGGTGCCATGCTATGGTGACGCATGGGCCCAAGTATAGAGAGAGGTATTCCTCCAGCATATAGATATTGTGTAAATACCTGCCTGCTGGCTCCTCCTGCAGCCTCTCTGTACATGGGCCCTACAGCTGAAGCTGCTGGGGGTTTCACCCATACTTCTTATTTTTAATGTTCTGTTACTTACTTTAACTTGTTTCAGGTGTGCAATTGCTCTTGAAAATCCTCAAAGCATCAAAAGCTTGCTGACTGAAAACATCGTGGACTCCAGCTTGAAGGTCTAGAGCTCCCAGTTTTACAGCTCCTTAATTGGCCTTACCCCAGTGTCTCCTATACTGAGGAACAGTGGTACGTACCAGTGGTAGTGCTAGGCAACCTAGGGATGATAGCGATAGAGTGCTGCAGCTAGTGATGGAGCACCTGCGTGGAGGCCTCCTAATAATTATTCCCCCGAAATTCCCCCTTTCGATTTGGTCCCCAGAGTCAACATTGACACAACAAACTTCAGTCCCCTTGACTTTTTCAAATTGCTCGAAACAGAGGCCATCTTACAGGAAATGGTCTACTATACAAGCTGCTATGCTGAATGGGTCCTGGCACAAAATCTCCCACAAAGGCACACCCACGCTCATGCATGGCATCAACCAAACATAAGGGAGTTGAAAAAATTTTGGGAGCTCGCTTTAGCCATGGGTATCTGCGAAAAATGTAGTATCGCCTCTACTGGGATACCAAACACTTTTGGCAACCCCATTATTTCCGGCCATAATGACCAGAAACTGCTACCAAATTTTACTGAGGTTTCTACATTTTAATGATAATGCCACTGCAATTCCCTGCGGTGAGTCTGGTCACGACAGGCTTCACAAAGTACGCCCCTGATTGACGGCCTGTCTGAGCGCTTTGCAGAAGTGTACACCCCCTTTCAAAATTTAGTATTGGCTACATCAATTTTTTTTTGAATCTATGAAGTAAGGGACACACATCTGGACCCTGATTGTCCCCTTAATTTGTCCGTCAGTGGCAAGATTGTATGGGAACTCATGACTCCTCTACTGGGGAAAATTTACCACTTATATGTGGATAACTTTTATACCAGCACTTTGTCTGAACAGCTGATTTTTTGCCAGTAAAATTACTCTTACGTGCATGCCTTTGGTATCTTTGGCAACTTTACACTTCACATGTTCTTCTTCCATTTTTCTCCCCTAAAACTTACCCAAATCACTTCGCGGTCATGTTCTTCTTCCATTTTCTCCCCTAAAACTTACCCAAATTATTTCACGGTCATGTTCTTCCATTTTTCACCCCTAAAACTTACCCAAATCACTTCGCGGTCATGTTCTTCTTCCATTTTTCACCCCCAAATATTTCTTAACCCATTCGTTTTGTGTTAACCAATCCTAAATTAATGTATTTCGAAAAGGAAATGACACAGAAAGTTTATTTTATTTATTTATTTTTTTATAACAAAAGCCACTTTTTGTTGGGCTTATGTTTTGAAAAGTTTTTTTTTTTAAATGTAACAACGTTAAAATTTTGTTTTTTAAAAAAATAACATTTATAAATTTAAAAAATTGGTATAACAATTTCAAAACTATCTACATAACAATGGCAGGACCCAGAACATTATTCATCTTCATCTGTGGTCCCCAACGAGTCGCGCTGCTCCTGCATCCCGGCCATCAACGCAAGGACCCTTGTGGTCCCTGTATAAAAAAACAAAAAAACATTATTTGTTGACAAATACATGTTTCTCAGCTGTGGATGGAATGTTTTTTAGGTGGCAAGCTAACTCATGACGCCATATGTCATTATGCTAAGTAATTAATCTAAGGAAGAGGGCATATGTCATTATGCTAATGCCATTGACTATGGCTTTAGGTATCTTGGTGATCATGTCAATTCCCACATACTCAAAATAATGACATTACAACTTACTTTGTTGGTGGCCGACGTCTGCTTCGGGGACCCCCCTCGGTTCTGGGACCTGCCACTGCTGGGAAGTTGAGGCTGTAGAGACATGTCAAATAGGGTCACTTCTAATGAGTCAACATTAAGCAAATGACAATTTGAATGTGTGTGTGACATCACCCAACTTCTACATGTGCCTCCTGGGCCTGATCTGCTGCAGTCCCTGCTCTAGATCCTTCACCCGCTACATTAACATCTAGAAAAAGAGATTAAGGGAATCAGCTTTGTATTAAATAGCATGTATGTGTGTGCGGTTACATGAAGAGTCACATACCAGAGGCTAACGGCTCCGTCGCTGGGTACGACTCCCTGCCCACCCCGTGACGCCCCTCCTCTGTAGAAAGGTCCAGGGGCTGGTCTGAGGCCGCTACAGAGGAGGGGTAGGAACGTCGCCCTGGAGATCCACCACCTTCACTTGGTGCTGCAGATTCATGCAGCACTGGTCAGCCTGTGTGCCTCCGGGTGCGTCGGATTCGGTACTCCATTTCCTACACTAGAAAAGAAAAGCATTTAAAAAGCAAGGCCTATCTTATGTATTATTTACATCAAGCATGCGATCGCTATGTACTTACTTGGGAAATGGAGCCCGAAAAATCGCCGCACCCAGGGCATGTGGAGCCATTTCAGGTCTGACCAATGCTGCATGATCTGCGTATGTATGAAGGTGGTGTCAGTCTCGTGCTGGATCCTGGAAATGATCTCCAGGGCGACGGTCCTCTTCTCAAAAGAGTTGGGCAGGTAGTCTTACCTGCGCTGAAGCATCGTCTAAAAAACACAAAATAGAAATAGTTGTTAGATCAAACCGCATACAAATATCTGTCACAATTAGATAAGTTGACTAAATGACATTCCCATGAAATAGAGCAAAAGTGGGGGCCCTAGACACGCCCCCAAACCCCTAAATTCCTGCCGCACACTGAAAAATGTATACGTATCTACTCAAATATATATGAAAAAATATATAATGTTTTATTAAGTCAGGATTTATAAAAAATATATTTACACAGACAATATTTACACAAACAATACATCAAAAAACTCATTAAAACCACATATAAACATACACAAAAACTGGAGGGTGAACCCTTAAAGTGGCTCTACATATGTAGTAATCATATACTTTGAAATGACAGGCAATTGATGAATGATAAATGGCAGTGAAGAATGGATATGATAACACAACAAGGTGCAGTAGTGCTAAAGTGCCCTATCTATACTAAAAAACTGAATTAATGACCATGCTTACCAAAAACATTATGTTGATCAACCTTATGAAAAAAACTTTAAACGACACACATGATTGTGAGATTCAATAAAGTGCAAAGAGACAATCTAAAGAATCCTATCATAGCTGCCAATATAGCAAACGTGAAGGGGTGCACCACTAATAAACTAGGATAATGTGCTCACTCCTCAAACCATCCAACCTATTTCTATAGGAGTGGCCATGAAAAAATCATGCCTTCCTCCCCATGAGGAGCACCAAGAGAAATATACTGACAAACTATCTATACAAAAGTAATTTTATTAACACAATATAAAAGTTAAAAAGTACATACAGACACACAAACCACAGGACAATTAAAAACAAGTAGCAAGTCCCTGTAAATAACTCTAAATATATAGTATCAGAAACCCAAATAATGGGCCGTATAAGTGATGTATGATGCTAGCGCTCCCAAAATAATAAATAGAATAGGGCAAAGAGGATATATAATTATATAAATACACAGAAAGGCATAGGAGTCTGTCAGCGCAGGGACAGAATGTCCCTGCACTCACCTACCCCCGTACCTGTGCCGGCACCACCCCGATCAGATGAAATTGTATACTGCCCAAATAGTCCCAAATGACTAAATGTGAAGAAAATGAAACAAACCCTATAAATAAGGAAAAATCTACCCCTAAAAACCTGAGTAAAGAAACTAGACAAGTGACAAAATACACACTGAAATACCACAAAAAATGTGAATACAAAATAAGCTCCCCGCAGTGAAAATAAACAAGTGTCAACTATTAATAAAGTGATGAAAATATCACCAATAAATGATTAAATAAATCCCTGTCAACGTATGAGCCTAATAAATATCATGATACCAGTGACCTCAAAAATAAGACATACAAGTGCATAATCAATAAATAGACTAATATATATGCATAAACTAAGTGCCTTAAGTAAATATAGATATACTAACAACCCCACCAATGTACTCTCAGGTATGATGAACCAATATGTCAGGGTATTACAAATACCAATATTAAGAGACAGCAGATGGTGTCAGCAAACATAAACAAAGATACTACCAAAGCCCATAAAGTTGGGAGGCATAGCCAGCATCACGTCATGTCAAACTTGGGACCGCATACAACCCCGGCCACCCGCGCCCGCCGCCCCCATGCGGCTTCAGAAGGGTGAAAGGTGAAATCTCTCTCCATTGCAGGTCCTTATGAATGGGTCACCCACCTGTTGTGTATCAAGGTGGTACTCCCGCCAAATGCGCCGTCAAGACGTACCGCCCGCACACACAGCTGCACCAGCCAGGCGCGGCCGGATGACGTAAGGCCGCAAGCCGCGGCCTGTGTCATAACAGCCGCGCAGTGCCCGGCCAGCGTGCGCGCACCTGCCCCCCGCGCATGTGACCGCAAGCCTGGCTGTGAGCAAGACAGCCACACAGCCAGTACCATGGAGAGCGCCACAACAGCACGGAGGTGGAAGGCAGAGCGCAGACGGGGCACCAGGGGGGAGAAACACCAGAAGGGACACACAGGGGCCATATCTAAATATCAAATTAATTAATGTTACCTGATACTCATTACAAATAATTAAAGTAAATAATCATATATCACATTGGGCCAAGATCACTACTACATGAGGCATGTGATGCCCACAAACACAGCAATCAATGTAAATAGAACACATATTTAAGTATATACAGCAGGTATATAAACAAATATAAAACAAAGAAAAGGAAAATTTGAAGGAAAAGGCAATAGATAGCCAAATAAACAATAATAATCATATAAAGATCAATTCCTAGCACAACATAGCGTTTGTCAGTATATTTCTCTTGGTGCTCCTCATGGGGAGGAAGGCATGATTTTTTCATGGCCACTCCTATAGAAATATAGCTGCCAATATACATTCCAAATGTAAACATTAAAGATAATAGTGAAGAAATATTTTACATCACCAATGACATTGAGCCTCCGGGGTCCCCTACAGCAGCCCACCACCGACGCGTTGCATGGCAAATCGCCACTTCGCCAGGGTGAATGAGCTGCTGCAACATCCCCTCTCCTTTTAAACTCACCTAAGAAATGACTGCACCAATGCTCGGACGCCCCGCCACCCCCCACACACGCGCCCCGCCCGACCGGATATTCCCGTCATAAGGGCAAGCGTAGAGGGATCATGTGTGTCGTTTAAAGTTTTTTTGATAAGGTTGATCAACATAATGTTTTGGTAAACATGGTCATTAATTCAGTTTTTTAGTATAGATAGGGCACTTTAGCACTACTGCACCTTGTTGTGTTATCATATCCATTCTTCACTGCCATTTATCATTCATCAATTGCCTGTCATTTCAAAGTATATGATTACTACATATGTAGAGCCACTTTAAGGGTTTACCCTCCAGTTTTTGTGTATGTTTATATGTGGTTGTAATGAGTTTTTTTGATGTATTGTTTGTGTAAATATTGTCTGTGTAAATATATTTTTTATAAATCCTGACTTAATAAAACATTATATATTTTTTCATATATATTTGAGTAGATACGTATACATTTTTCAGTGTGCGGCAGGAATTTAGGGGTTTGGGGGCGTGTCTAGGGCCCCCACTTTTGCTCTATTTCATATGAACACTCATTTCCCTATACACTGCCAGCACCTTCTCTTGAATTACATATAGCTGTGCACACTCATATACTTTTTCTCTTTGGTAAATTACATTCCCAGACACATTTCTAGCCTCAAACTATCTGTTACAACCGGATGAAACTAATGAAGCGTGGACCCACTGGAACTGCGGAAATGTTGGTGAGTACCGCGTCAGGGAAGCGGGGTCTAAGGAGCCACCGGTTTTCACCAGAGCCCGCCGCGAAGCAGGTTGGTCTTGTGCGGCTGATGACTCCCAGGTCGCTACCCCCCAACGGCGGCACAGTTCCACAATTTGCCGAGGTATTGTACAGCAGAGATAAACGATGGTCACGGTGAGTAGCCAGATTCAGGGCAGGCAGCGAGGATTCAGCAGCGAGTAGACAAGCCGTGGTCGGGACAGGCAGCGGAGGTTCACAGACGAAGGGACAGACCGAGGTCGGGACAGGCAGCGGAGGTTCGTGGTCAAAAAGGTAAGCCGAGGTCATACACGAAAAAGCCACAGATTTAACTACAGACAATCACGGAAACACACCGATAATCCGGCAAAGGGAGGAAGGGCTGGCCAGCATATAAAGGAAGTGATATTACCGGATTGGACGGCCGGACACCAATTAGAGATGCACTGGCCCTTTAAATTCCACAGTATTGCAGCGCGCGCCCCCTAGTGGCCGGGGACGTGCGCGCAGGAGAGGCAAGGAGGAAGCAGGAAGTGAGGGAGCTGCCCGCAGGCCCCGGCAGCCACGCCGGACGGAGGGCAGGACACCAGGTAAGCGAGGAGCGCTGCCAGGAAGGGACACAGCGCTCGGGCTAGGGGAGACCCGGCGGGGAAAGCCGCGGGGAGGAAGCGCGGCTCTCGCCCCGGGAGAGGGACGGCTGGAAGCGCCATGAGGCGTCTCCGCAGCGCTGGCTCTAACAGTACCCCCCCCCTTAGGTCTCCCCCTCTTCTTAGGACCAAGGAAGTCCGAAATAAGGGTCCGATCAAGGATGTTTTCTTCCGGTTCCCAGGATCTCTCCTCAGGGCCGTAGCCCTCCCAATCCACCAAGAAATAGCGTCTTCCTCTGGAGATCTTCGAAGCAAGTATCTCTTTGACCGTAAAGGTATCTTCAGTACCTGCGACTGGCTTAGGTTCCAATAATTTGGGGGAAAAACGATTAACAGTCACCGGTTTGAGCAGAGAGACATGGAAGGAATTGGTTATGCGGAGAGAGGGTGGCAGATGCAGCTTGTAACAGGCAGGGTTGATACGTTGTTGGATCCTAAAAGGTCCCAAGAAGCGAGGTCCTAGTTTGTAACTGGGGATTTTAAAACGAATATACTTGGCCGAAAGCCATACCCTATCCCCCGGAGAGTATAAAGGAGGAGTCCTTCTCTTCTTATCAGCCTGGATTTTCATACGAGACACGGCTTGTTCCAGTGAATGCTGTGTTTCACGCCAGATGGAAGAAAACTGGTGCGAAAGGTCATCGACCGCAGGTACCGAGGAGGGCGTTAGTATAGGCAGAGGAGGAAGGAGATGACGACCATAGACTATAAAGAAAGGAGATTTTCCGGTGGATTCGGAGTCCTTAAAGTTATAAGAAAACTCTGCCCAGGGCAGCAGGTCCACCCAGTCATCCTGGCGAGTGGAAACAAAATGGCGTAGATACAGCCCCAAAGTTTGATTTACCCTCTCCACTTGGCCATTGGATTGGGGATGATACGAGGAAGAAAAGTCCAATTTCACCTTTAATTGATTACAGAGAGCCCTCCAGAATTTCGATACGAATTGAACTCCCCTGTCGGAGACAATGTGGGTTGGGAGCCCATGTAGACGGAAGATGTGTTTAAGGAAATTCTTTGCCAATAGGGGAGCAGAAGGTAATCCAGGCAACGGAATGAAATGCGCCATTTTCGAAAATCGGTCCACCACTACCCAGATGACGGTATTGCCCTGTGAAGGCGGAAGATCAGTAATAAAATCCATGGCGATGTGAGACCAGGGGATGTCCGGAATGGGAAGTGGTTGGAGAAGACCTGCGGGACGTTGACGAGAGGTCTTGTTGCGCGCGCACGAGGTGCAGGCTTGTACGAATTCTGCGGCATCTTTTGCTAACGTGGGCCACCAGTAGTATCTGGAGATGATGGCGCAGGTCTTCTTGATTCCAGGGTGACCAGCAGTATGGGAGGCATGACCCCATTTTAGTATTAAAAGGCGACGAGAGACAGGTACGAAAGTCCTCCCCGGAGGACCTGATTCTAGAGCAGCGGGAGCAGAGTGAACCAGACGATCGGGTGGAATTATAAACTGTGGAGAAGAGACCTTATCCGAGACATCCGAGGAACGGGAGAGAGCGTCTGCCCTGATGTTTTTTGCAGCTGGACGGAAGTGGATCTGGAAATTAAAGCGTGCAAAGAAGAGTGACCAACGGGCCTGACGAGGGTTTAAGCGTTGTGCGGATTCCAGATAAGAGAGGTTCTTGTGGTCAGTAAAAATGGAAATTGGGAAGATAGATCCCTCGAGGAGATGTCTCCATTCTTCCAGCGCCAATTTGATGGCTAATAGCTCTCTATCTCCAATGGTGTAGTTCCTCTCGGCAGGAGAGAAGGTTTTAGAAAAGAATCCGCAAGTTCGAGCTTTGCCGGTCGAGGATCGTTGCGTAAGTACTGCTCCAGCTCCGACGGAAGAGGCATCCACCTCAAGAGCGAAAGGACGAGACGGGTCAGGTCTGGAAAGTACCGGTGCCGAGCCGAAGGCCTTCTTTAATGCAAGAAAGGCTGCTTCAGCCTGCGGAGACCATGCCTTGGGATCGGCTCCTTTTTTGGTGAGGGCCACGATGGGGGCTACTGTCGTGGAAAAGTGCAAAATGAACTGGCGGTAATAGTTCGCGAACCCCAAGAATCGCTGGATTGCACGAAGACCGACTGGTCGAGGCCATTCAAGGACCGCCTTTAACTTGGCAGGATCCATCTGGAGACCTTGAGCAGAAACTATGTACCCCAAAAAAGGTAATGCGGTTTGATGAAAAAGGCATTTCTCGAGCTTAGCATAAAGATGGTGTTGCAGTAAACGAGATAAGACTTGTCTGACGTGCTGATGATGTTCTTCGATGGACGAGGAGAAGATGAGAATGTCGTCAAGATAGACCACAACACAGGTGTACAGCAGGTCCCGAAAAATGTCGTTAACGAACTCCTGAAAAACTGCGGGGGCATTGCAGAGGCCGAAGGGCATAACGAGATACTCAAAATGACCGTCTCGCGTGTTGAAGGCCGTCTTCCATTCATCACCCTCTCGAATGCGGACTAAGTTATAAGCGCCTCTCAGATCCAATTTTGAAAAAATCTTAGCTCCGCGAAGACGATCGAAAAGTTCGGAGATCAAGGGCAATGGGTAACGGTTTTTTACCGTAATTTTATTGAGGCCCCGGTAATCGATGCAGGGCCGAAGAGACCCGTCCTTTTTCTGTACAAAGAAGAAGCCCGCTCCAGCTGGGGAAGAGGATTTCCTAATGAACCCCTTTTGTAAATTCTCCCGAATGTATTCCGACATTGCTTGGGTTTCAGGAACAGACAGCGGATAGATGCGTCCGCGAGGAGGAGTGGCGCCAGGTAGAAGATCAATCGGGCAATCGTAAGGGCGATGAGGCGGAAGTGACTCAGCTTGCCTCTTGCTAAATACGACGGAAAAAGACCGATAAACTTCAGGTAGACCCGGTAATGGAGTCGTGGGAGCTGTAATTTGGACTGGCAAAGACGTAAGACAGTTCTTAACACATGTTGCGCCCCAGGACTTGATGTCCCCAGTGGACCAATCCAAGGTAGGGTTATGGTGCTGGAGCCAGGGAAGCCCCAAGAGAAGCGGCGAGGTACAGTGGGGTAATACGAAAAATTCCAGAAATTCCTGATGGAAGAGGCCGATCTTCAGAAGTAGAGGTTTGGTGCGGTAGCGCACCATGCAGTTCAATCTGTCCCCATTAACGGCCGCGACAAATAGTGGCTTGGCCAGACGGTAGACAGCTATATCATACTTAGAGACCAAGGAGGACTCGATGAAGTTGCCCGCCGAACCAGAGTCCAAGAAGGCCGGTAAGTTCAGGACGGAAGTGGAGCCCAAGTGAAGTTGTGCCGGCACAGTGAACCTAGGAGAGGAAGCACAGACACCCAGAGACGCCTCTCCAAACGATTCTAGGTGCGCCCGTTTCCCTGGCGTGGTGGGCGGATTGGGCAATTTTTCAAAAAATGTTCTGGGCTGGCGCAGTATAGACAAAGTCTTTCGAGTCTCCGGCGCGACCTTTCCTGGGGAGTCAAGCGAGTATGGTCCACTTGCATGACTTCTTCAGACGGAGACGAAAGCGTAGACTGAGGGTTCTGAAACGTAGGGGCCAAACGGAATGCCCTCTTGGCACGCAGAGAATCTTGGCGGAATTCATCACGCCTCTCTGTAAAACGAATGTCTATACGGGTGGCAAGTTGGATTAGTTCAGACAGAGAAGTAGGGAGATCCCGGGCAGCAAGAACATCCTTGACCCTACTAGAGAGACCCTTCTTAAAGCAGGCACAGAGAGCCTCATTGTTCCAAGCTAGCTCGGCTGCCAAAGTTCGGAAGCGAATGGCATATTCTCCCACCGACAGATCACCTTGAACCAGATTCAATAAGGCAGATTCGGCTGAAGACGCCCGGGCAGGTTCCTCAAAAACCTGGCGAAAGTGATCCACAAAAGTTTGAACCATGAGGGTAACGGGGTCGTTGCGGTCCCACAATGGGGTAGCCCAGGCTAAGGCCTTCCCAGAGAGCAGGCTGATAATAAAGGCCACCTTGGAGCGCTCAGTAGGGAATTGGTCAGCCAATAGCTCCAGGTGCAGGGAACATTGGGCAAGAAAGCCACGGCAAAGTCTTGCGTCTCCTTCAAATTTAGCTGGCAGGGAGAGACGAATCCTCGCGGAGGAAGCCACCGGAAGCTGTGGTGGAACAGCAGGAGCAGGCGGTGGCGTCTGCGGTTGCTGCATAGACAGAAGTTGCTGCATCATGGCCGTAAGTTGATTGATCTGCCGTGACTGCATGGCGACTAGTGCAGGTAGTTCAGAGACGTCTGGCAAAGGCACCTCGGCGGGATCCATGGCCGGATTATACTGTTACAACCGGATGAAACTAATGAAGCGTGGACCCACTGGAACTGCGGAAATGTTGGTGAGTACCGCGTCAGGGAAGCGGGGTCTAAGGAGCCACCGGTTTTCACCAGAGCCCGCCGCGAAGCAGGTTGGTCTTGTGCGGCTGATGACTCCCAGGTCGCTACCCCCCAACGGCGGCACAGTTCCACAATTTGCCGAGGTATTGTACAGCAGAGATAAACGATGGTCACGGTGAGTAGCCAGATTCAGGGCAGGCAGCGAGGATTCAGCAGCGAGTAGACAAGCCGTGGTCGGGACAGGCAGCGGAGGTTCACAGACGAAGGGACAGACCGAGGTCGGGACAGGCAGCGGAGGTTCGTGGTCAAAAAGGTAAGCCGAGGTCATACACGAAAAAGCCACAGATTTAACTACAGACAATCACGGAAACACACCGATAATCCGGCAAAGGGAGGAAGGGCTGGCCAGCATATAAAGGAAGTGATATTACCGGATTGGACGGCCGGACACCAATTAGAGATGCACTGGCCCTTTAAATTCCACAGTATTGCAGCGCGCGCCCCCTAGTGGCCGGGGACGTGCGCGCAGGAGAGGCAAGGAGGAAGCAGGAAGTGAGGGAGCTGCCCGCAGGCCCCGGCAGCCACGCCGGACGGAGGGCAGGACACCAGGTAAGCGAGGAGCGCTGCCAGGAAGGGACACAGCGCTCGGGCTAGGGGAGACCCGGCGGGGAAAGCCGCGGGGAGGAAGCGCGGCTCTCGCCCCGGGAGAGGGACGGCTGGAAGCGCCATGAGGCGTCTCCGCAGCGCTGGCTCTAACACTATCCTTCTAGATGTTAGTGAGTTGGTTCGCACATGTGCGCACTAACTTCTGTTTGCCACAGAGTTTTACAAACTTTTACACATAACTGTTTCTTCCTGCACTTCCTTAAGGCCTAGGCATGCATTTAGATGGCAAATCAAAATCATTACAATACACTTACGAGCATAATCAGCTCTTCTTGTTGGCGGGTGGGCGCCATCTTTCTTCTTGTCCGCAGCAGATAAGTAATGCCCCAGCGGTTTCCGGATTCCGCACGGCCGGACGAACGGCCGTACGCACGCGTACGTGAACGCTTAAGCATCATACCCAGGCATTAGGATTTAAAGGGTCCTGGACACACAGCTCATTTTCTTTGAGAGTCTTAACATGCCAGCCAAAAAAACAGTCGGGAAGGCCAAACCAGGCAATGAGTCCAGCAGCAAAATGCCACAGCGGCCTGAGGAGGCTTCTTCACGGCAACCACTCGGTCACAAATACCAATGCCGAAGGTGCGGGAAACACGCAGCCACAGTGGCCAGGCCAAGGCGACAATACCCACCAAGTCCGCTAAGCCCAAAACAACCAGCAAAGCAAAGGAGGCAGCGGCGAAGAAGAAGATCACAACCAAGCAGGCAGGTACGCCTGCAAAAAAGGGCACTAAGAGGGTGAGAAGCCCCATCCCCCAAAAAACACCATCCCCTCCTCCCCGGCCTACCACATCCATTCTGAAAGAACGCTCCACTGGCAAGGCCAGTAAAAGCCACAGGCCCAGAAGCCCCAGCCCACCCAGCTCAGCATCTCCTGAGCCACGTGGGAAACACGGCCATGGGACCACCAAGAGCGTGTAGTCAGCCAAGTGGGAAGTCCCAGAAGGCCAAGCACAGCCAGCTCAGCATCTCCAGAGCCACGTGCAAGTACCTCCCAGGGGCATGGAACCACAAGTGGCAAGGGCACAAAGAGGCAAAGGACCAGAAGCACCACACCCTCAAGCACACCCTCTCCTCCTCCTCCTGCCACCAGCACAGGTGGCAAGCAACTATCCATATGCCACATCCACGCCTGAAAGTTCAGTGGCGACCCAGGCAAGGACCCCCAGTCCATTTCCAAGTCCACTCCATTCTTTATCCAGCCACCTGTCCAACATTTCAACACAACAGAGCCAGCCCAGAATGTCCCCCAAATTGCCTACATCCAGAGATGAGCCCGAACAGCAAGCAATAGGCCGGACATTGCGGTGAGGAAGTTGAGTGGCAGGTTTGGTGAGGCCCAAACTCTGGCATTGGCAAGTGGGCTGACCCTACATTATGACGAGCTATATGGGCGAAAATCAAAATCTACAAGCAAAATGCAAAAAAAATGAAATCTTGGAGGAGCTCACCAGACAGGTCAATGCAGCGGGGGAGGAACTTAAAGATGTGGAGCAGATCCAGCACAAAATTTCTGACCTGAAGTATGCAGCATGGAAGAAAGAAAATAAACGGCGCAATTACAGGTACATATTTGAGTTGTGCATTTGTCTGCTTCTTGTATTGTGCCCAATTTCATAAATTTGTCAACCTATATTTTTCAGCTTACAAACTGGCGGAGGCTTCCTCACAAAATTACAGTTCACCAGAGCTGAGGAGATGGTGCTGGCGTTGATACATCCCGTGGCATTAGAGGGCCTCTCGGGGCGATGGGACACGGACATCCCTACTATTCCTGCAGGTTAGTAATGTTAGTGTGTATGTGAAATGTTTTAAACGTGTATAATGAGGCTTACAGGCATATATTAACACATGCCCCTAGGGAGTGGCTTGTAGGGGAGGTTACAGTTTTAGCAGGGTGTATAATGTCTGCGGAGTGTTCATTTTCAAATTTGCCAGGCCATATATGACCTTGGAGAGTATTTATGGTAACTATTAAAGTCTTAATATTAGCAAAGCACTGCCTGTTATGTGATTCTACTCAATCATATCCAACACTTCCTTCTTTGTCTTTAGGCCACTTGGGCTTTAGCTGTGCTTTGGTCTCAAATACTTGATCTGGGGTCAGGGAAAGGTCTACATAGGAAGAATGCCCACCAGCATACTCTTAAGCCAAATGCTATTTGCAAGCTGAGTGTGGGTCCCTAATGGTCCTTTAGGAATGTGTGAAGCCTCATAACATGCAGTACATGCATGTTTGTATTATTTAAGGTGACCAATGTGTATGTACAGGGTGAGTCATACATATAACAGATAATGACATTCATAGTGAAGGTCACCTTGGACCGTTGGGGGAGTTGCCATTCTTGCTTGCCCACATGTTTTATTGAAGCATATGTAGTAATCCAGATCATCAATGGATATTTGGGTGTTTACATGCCTTTTTATTTACAATACAACCCAGCATCAACCCTCAGCAAGTGTGGAATCCTCATCCAGTTAGACCACACCGTCAACTTCCGTGCTGCCTAGGAGCCAGGAGCAGATATATACGGTAAGTGTATTTTGATGATTCTGCTAATGCATGTGAATGTCGGTGTTGTAGATCTAGACTTACAATCGAGTTGGTGGGTGGTTGGGAAAGAGCTGTCTATTGTGGCGCGCTGGGAGAGGGGAGGAGGATTTTTCCTTCAAGGGATAAGTCCAGGGGGATTAGTGATACCCCCTTCTTGGGGTAGTTCCCGGGTTAGGGGTGTGTGTTTGCTCTGTGCTGCATAGATGTAAGGTAACTGTATTGTGAAAGACAGTCCTTATTGTTATACAGCAAAAACAATTCTTTAAAACTGGTATACATACAGTCAGTGACTGGCCAACTTAATGGAATAGACTGGAAATGATGTGTCAAAACACTTACCGCCGCGGCCCGGGGGTACTTGACCTGCCCAGGGCCTTTGAGGTTGAGACACTCCAAACGGCGTGAAAATGATGTCTCCTAGGTCTATGGTTTGGTTACATCTGCATGGCTTTCCTCTGTGGAGACACGAAATCCAACGATGAATTGGTTGCCTTCGGTCAAGAACGATTCACAACTTGTGTTTAAGATAAAAACACAAATTTATTTGGACACAAAAAGTAGCACCAGGGATCGGGTGGAGGGCGGTGGTTAGGTGAGGATAGAGTCAGTGTGTTTGGGGGGAAGGGGGAAGGAGTCCGTAGCAGCAATGGTCCGCGCTGCCTGGGAAATATCCTGGGAAAAGTCCTCTGTGTGTGTCAAAGTGTCTCCTTCAAATCAAATGTTCATCAAAAGTCCATTCGTTGAAAGAGGATCAGTTGGAGCGGCGTCCCCGCCTAGCTCCAGTGTCCAACGCGCGTTTCGGTGAGGTCACCGTCTTCAGGGAACTGATGGTGAGCTACAATGTAGCTGTCTTTTTTATTGGTGAAGATGTTCACGTGATGCTTCTAAATCGTCCTGGGGAACGAATTAGCGCTTTGTTGTAGTTGATTAGCAGCTGTTACAATTGTTTCACTGAGGTAGTTCTCAGCTTTCTTTGATCCGCAGCTGTTACAAATGTTTCATTCCGGTGGCGTGGTTTTTTGCTGTTACATATGTATCCTTCTTGCAGCAAGCCATCTTCTTTCCATTTTGCAACATTGTAATCAACTTTGTATCAACTTTGAGTACTTCCTTTTCAGGGCTAGATGCCTTTACTTTCATTGATATAAAAGCTGTGTTACGTCGGCAAAGCCGACAGGGACGGAGAGAGTGAGAAAAATATATTAAAATATATTAAAAACGGATTTGTGCCAATAGATAAAATAGATTTAAAAAGATTTAAAAATAGGGGAAAGTTATTTGTGAGCAAGTTTTTTAAAACTTAGATTTAGATGTAATAAAATGAATATTTGGATGTGTTAGATGGATAGAAATAAATAAACAATGATTTAAGATGGTAATATGTGCAGAACAATAAATGAATGGATATAAAATATTGCTATAAAAGTTATGCTCGTAAAAATATGAAAAAATGAGGAGGTTCAATACTAGATCAATTAAATGCAAATATATGTAGCTGTATAATATATACTGGTGGCTACTAGTATTTAAAAATTGCGACATTAAGAATTGTATGTGTTTTTTTGTGTGTTCTGTTTTAGGGGCCAGATTTACAGAAAAGGGATATGACCATAACACTATCAATAACACTATTAAAGATATCTCTTCGCAAAAAACAAGACAAACCAAAACCCAAAACCAACCCTATAGAATCAGAAACAAAGATATCGTTCATAACAGGATTTAACAGGAACTACAAACAGATTGAAGCAATATTCAAAAAACACTGGAATATATTGTTAATCGACCCCTCTCTACAGAACATAATTCCTGAACGACCTCACTTTATCTATAGAAGACCTCAAACCCTTTCACAACATTTGATCAAGAGCTATATAAACCCCCCACTGGATTCTACCACACGAAAAAAATAGGTTTAATAAGTTTAATAAGTGCAGAGACTGTCTAGCGTGCAAAACAGCAATGAAGCATACGTCTCATCCCATGCAGATTACCTCGTTCAAAGATCCAAAAACGGGAAAAGAATATAAAGTCAAAGGTATAACATCTTGCAACACAAAAGAGGTAATTTATTGCCTACAATGCCCATGCAACCTTCTTTACATCGGCCGCACAAAAAGGCAATTCAAAGTCCGCCTAAGAGAGCATATTAGAAATATCACCAAGGGTTTGGAAACCCACAGTTTATCTGCCCACTTCAAAACCAACCATAACCAGGATCCGAAACACCTCAACTATTGGATAATAGAAAAGATTAAGACCAATTGGAGAGGATTAAACATTGACAGTGAACTCTCAAAAAGAGAAACCTTCTGGATTTTCGAACTCAATTCACTCACCCCAAACTGGTTAAACATAGAGATCGATCTCAACTGCTTCTTGCAAAACAATTGATTCAAATCATACAGGTTTCCATTAGACCCCAGCCCCAAAACCTCTTCACGACAAGGCCTTCTTCTAATAACCTTTTTTACATATATACCATTACCTCATCTAACAGAACCAACGTTTTGAATAACAAATACTTATTGTTTTTAATCATCATTATTGCCACTATTATTGTTTTTTCATATTGGCCGCTGTGATAACAGAACACACAAAAAAACACATACAATTCTTAATGTCGCAATTTTTAAATACTAGTAGCCACCAGTATATATTATACAGCTACATATATTTGCATTTAATTGATCTAGTATTGAACCTCCTCATTTTTTCATATTTTTAGGAGCATAACTTTTATAGCAATATTTTATATCCATTCATTTATTGTTCTGCACATATTACCATCTTAAATCATTGTTTATTTATTTTTATCCATCTAACACATCCAAATATTCATTTTATTACATCTAAATCTAAGTTTTAAAAAACTTGCTCACAAATAACTTTCCCCTATTTTTAAATCTTTTAAAATCTTTTTTATCTATTGGCACAAATCCGCTTTTAATATATTTTAATATATTTTTCTCACTCTCTCCGTCCCTGTCGGCTGTGCCGACATAACACAGCTTTTATATCAATGAAAGTAAAGGCATCTAGCCCTGAAAAGGAAGTACTCAAAGTTGCTACAAAGTTGATTACAATGTTGCAAAATGGAAAGAAGACGGCTTGCTGCCAGAAGGATACATATGTAACAGCAAAAAACCACGCCGCCGGAATGAAACATTTGTAACGGCTGCGGATCAAAGAAAGCTAAGAACTACCTCAGTGAAACAATTGTAACAGCTGCTAATCAACTACAACAAAGAGCTACTTCGTTCCCCAGGACGATTTAGAAGCATCACGTGAACATCTTCACCAATAAAAAAGACAGCTACATTGTAGCTCACCATCAGTTCCCTGAAGACGGTGACCTCACCGAAACACGCGTTGGACACTGGAGCTAGGCGGGGACGCCGCTCCAACTGATCCTCTTTCAACGAATGGACTTTTGATGAACATTTGATTTGAAGAAGACACTTTGACACAAACAGAGGACTTTTAAAATTTCCCAGGCAGCGCGGACCATTGCTGCTACGGACTCCTTCCCCCTTCCCCCCAAACACACTGACTCTATCCGCACCTAACCACCGCCCTCCGCCCGATCCCCGATGCTACTTTTTGTATCAAAATAAATTTGTGTTTTATCTTAAACACAAGTTGTGAAATCGTTCTTGACCGAAGGCAACCAATTCATCGTTGGATTTCGAGTCTCCACAGAGGAAAGCCATGCAGATGTAACCAAACCATAGACCTAGGAGACATCATTTTCACGCCGTTTGGAGTGTCTCAACCTCATAGGCCCTGGGCAGGTCAAGTACCCCCGGGCCGCGGCGGTAAGTGTTTTGACACATCATTTCCAGTCTATTCCATTAAGTTGGCCAGTCACTGACTGTATGTATACCAGTTTTAAAAGAATTGTTTTTGCTGTATAACAATAAGGACTGTCTTTCACAATACAGTTACCTTACATCTATGCAGCACAGAGCAAACACACACCCCTAACCCGGGAACTACCCCAAGAAGGGGATATCACTAATCCCCCTGGACTTATCCCTTGAAGGAAAAATCCTCCTCCCCTCTCCCAGCGCGCCACAATAGACAGCTCTTTCCCAACCGCCCACCAACTCGGTTGTAAGTCTAGATCTACAACACCGACATCACAAATAGGGACGTGACCCCCTATGAGTGGCAGCAGCTCCCCACCACCTCCAGCGCTCTTCACAAACTACTATTTCCAATGCATGTGAATGAACATGACTAATTTGCATAACTAATATATTTAGGGAACAAACTGAACCTTTTTTGGCACATGTCCCAACAGACCCACACACTGATGGAGGAAATCCAGGAGATGGAGGAGGATGCCACCCTGATGGGATCTTCACAACTGATCCCCCTGGAACATAATCTGCCATGGTCCCAACATGCTACTGCACCAAATCCTCTGTAACAGAGTGAAGCTGGACGCATGCTGCCAGCCCATCGTGGGCAGCATGCAGAGACTGAGCCTACAGTCCCCAGTGGTAGCTCTGCTGCAGAGGATTTGCCAAGCACATCTGCGACTCTTGCTCACTCTAGAGGTCCAGCATCTCCAGGCGCTCAAACCCGGGGAATTGGGAGATGTAGTCAGCAACGTCGACCAGTTTCCCAAGGGAGGCGCGTGCCGATCTTGGAGTCAGCGTGGCACCATGAGAGGCATTTATTTTGCCAGGTGACTCAAAGAATCACAGAGCAGCTTACTGCACCTCCATGCTGACAGAATTTAGGACGAGCAACAGCCACATGGCCACCTTAACTAATAATTTATTTCAATATATCTTTAATATAATATAATATAATTTCAATATATCTTTATTTTAACATTGTATATAAAACAATAGATAGAGACAGAAGCATAGAGGATCGCAGGGCGAAGGAGGGACAGCAGCCAAATACAAAGCATCACAATCTCGTTCGGCCAAGGGGGATCCCATCAAACAGCGTTCTCCCAATGGGGCACAAACTAGGATCAGAAAGAAGATATCTGCAACCAGTGCCCGGGGACGACCTTCCTCTTTACGCTGGGCTAGCACCCCGGGAGGTGACCTCCCCTCTTCAAATGAGCCCACCCCTCATCGGCCTTTACCGGTAAGTAGCGACCGCATCCATTTTCCCCAGCGATCAAAGGTAAAAGAGAAGCCAAAGAGAGAAAGGGAAAACAAGAAAACAAGAAAAACGAGTGAGGGAAAGGAGGAAGGAAACCCTGAGGCCCAGTGTCCGGCGCCCAAACCACAATCCCCCCCGACCCCGCCAAACCGCGTCTCACCAACCAAGAGGGAACCCGGCCCTCCCACTCCACCACCACACCAGCTACAACTCCACAGGTTCCAATAACGCCTGAAAGTCAGGTGAGACCCGTGATACCTCCCAGAGGGTCCATGTCTTAAGAAACCTCTGAGTACCCTGCTCAACCCTCTCCAGAGTCAGCTCCTCCATCCTCTTGATGCTCTCTACCTCCCCATACCACTCCAGCAGGGAAGGGGCAACAGTAGTACGCAGGTGTCTCAACAGCCCCTTCTTGTTCACCGATACTGACCCAGGGATCATTGACAAGAGAGCAACCTGTGGCGTGTGAGGAACACTTTCAAGAGTCAAGCGTTCATAAATTCCGAGCACTCCCTCCCAAAAGACCCTCACCATAGGACATTCCCACCAGATGTGTAACACAGGCCCCAGGGCCCTCCCACACCTCCAGCAGTCCCCGGACTCTGCCCCCCCCCGAACTTCACAAGGTCAGATGGGCATCTATACCATCTCACTAGAATTTTATAATTCCGTTCCTGGGCCCTACATGCCATGGACAATTTGTGGGTGAGCACAAAGGACTTCTCCCATTCATCAGGTTCAAATGTGTGGCCCAACTCCTCCTCCCATTTCCTACAAAACTGGGGTAGCACTCTACCCTCCCCCTCGTCCTGAAGGATCTTGTACAGAGTAGAGATCACATGCTTAGGGGGGAAGGATCCCGCAGGAGCCTTTCCAATGGTGTAAGGGGGCAGACAAGATTCGAGGCCGGCATCTGAGATCTAACAAAAGCAGCCAGCTGGGCGTGCAAGAGCCAGGAGATATTTCTATGCCCGCCTCGAGCCCGTAAGTCTGAAAGGGAGGGAACACGTACATGGGCACCCGCCCTCGAAACTATGTCTCCCAGTCTGGTGTCTTGAGAGGCTTCCCAGAGGAGAGATGACCTAGAATCCATCCTTGGGGGAAAGCTGGGTTGTCGAATAGCGGGGTAAGAGGTCCAGGCCTAAGAGACAACTCTATCCCATATCGTCAGCAGAGGGCCCACCAGATACGGCAGCCCCGGTCTCCCAGGGCGATATGAGGGGTCCACCCAAGGCAGAGCCACCAGTCTGATGGGAGATATGTCTCCTTCAATATTAACCCAACACTTATCGTCCTTATGGTGGAACCAGTCTGAAAGACGCACCAGCGCTGAAGCAGCATGGTAAGTCCTGAGGTCCGGAACCCCAAGTCCCCCCCTGTGCTTAGGCCTAAAGAGAGTAGCCCTCCGTACCCTGGGCCTCCCGCTGCCCCAGATGAATTTAAAAAAGGCCCTTTGAAGCGTTTGAAAGAAACCCCATACCGGAGCCAGAGGTACTGCCTGAAATAAGTAAAGGAACCGAGGTAATATGTCCATTTTAAGGATGTTTATGCGTCCCAAACATGAATATTGTTTTTTACTGTATGAATTGAGGCTGGTGACCGTAGATTGAAGGAGCGGGGCGTAGTTAAGTCCATATAGCTTCCCAAGTCTGAGGGCAACTGCACCCCCAAATATCTTATGGCATCCCCCTGCCATTTGAAGGGGAAGTTCGCCTGTAGGAGTTGCTGAGTCCAGGCATCAAGCGAGACATTCAAGATCTCCGTTTTAGATAAGTTCACTTTAAAATTGCTGAGGTCACTAAAGCGTTTGAACTCAAGTCATCAGCAAAGAGAGAGATCTTATGCTCCCCCCCCCACAGGCGATCCCCCTGATAGACATATTGGCCCTCAGGGCGTTGGCGAGATGCTCCATGACTAACACATAAAGCAGTGGGGATAAGGGGCATCCCTGACACGTGCCATTCCGGATACCAAAAGAGCCAGACAGGTACCCATTGACCTTTATCCTTGCGGTAGGATCCTGATACAGGGCCATGATTCTTGACAGCATAACCGGACCTAAACCCACCTGAGTCAGTGTGGCTTTCAGAAACCCCCAGTGCACCCTGTCGAACTTTGTAGAATCTGGGGGTAAACCCATCAGGGCCCGGACTCTTACCCACGGGGGCCTCCCCTATAGCCCGAAGCACCTCCTCCAAGGTAAATGGATCCTCCAGTGATTCGCAGTCTTCTGGAGGTAGGACTGGGAGGGCCGTCTCCCCGATGTAGTCCACCATCAGAGCGCTCTCCCCCCGGCATGACCCCGGGGTAGAAGAACTCTCAATGTTGTAAAGCCTGGAGTAAAAAGCCTGAAACTCGCCCGCTATCTGGGGAGTCTTGTGGACCTCCAGTCCCCCCTCCCCCTTGATAGCAGGGATGAACGTACAGCCCTGCCTAGGGTGTGGAGACCGGGCCAGCATCCTGCTACATTTATCAGAGTGCTCATACATATGGGCCCTACATCTGTCCCGGTACTTGAGGAAACACTGATCATAAAGTTTCTTCAAGCACTGCCTGGCGTCCAGCAGCTCCCTCAAAACTGGTTGGGCGGTGGTGGATTTGTGTGCCTCCTCCAATTCCCTGATACCCTCCAGGGTCACCCCGATCTGCTTCGCCCTTTCCCTCTTGAGCCTGGACCCGTGTTTAATGAAGACCCCCCGTAGTACACACTTGAGGGCCTCCCACTGTAATGGCAGCGAAGTTGGGTCATTTACATGGTCCGAATGGAAGTTTGCAATAGAAGTTTTTATTTCTTCTAGACAAACGGCATCCTTCAGCAAATTATCGTTCAGGCGCCAATAGTATTGCCTAGGGACCACTTCCAGGATCGGGAGGCTCAAGAAGACAGGGGCATGGTCCGACCACAGTATCCGCCCAATAGAGGCATCAGGGTCACGTGAGAGCGCGTGGTGGCTTAGAAAGATGTAGTCCAGTCTACTATATGTGTTGTGGGGGTGGGAGAAAAACGTGTAATTCCTGCCCCCCCCATGTTGGACCCTCCAGGCGTCTACAACATGGAGGGAGCGGAGGGCCCCTCTGAGACTTTTCAACTTAGAGAAGGGTATTGCTGACTTACCCTGGGAAGAATTGAGCCTCGGGTCCAATACTAGGTTAAAGTCCCCCCCAAACACTATAGTGCCCTCCGCAAACTCCTCCAACAAACGCAATATCCCAAGGCTCGCCTCCACCTGTGCCTGATTGGGCAAGTACAAATTGGCAAGAGTATACCTGGCCCCATACAATGTGAACTTAAGAAATAAATACCTACCATTGGGGTCCACCTTCAAGTCCAAAGGCTCAAGAGGGACCGCCCTATGAAGGGCAATAGATACTCCCTTGGACTTGTTTTCTGGGTTGGGGCTATGAAACCATCTATCATAATATCTGTTTCTAATCTCCGGGACTTTCCCCTGGCAAAAATGAGTCTCCTGTAGCATGAGAATATCCACCCTTTCCTTGTGGAAACCATATAATATTTTCGCCCTCTTTTCAGGTATGTTCAACCCCTTAGCATTGAAGGTACATATCATGAGACTGGCCATGCTAGACTATTGACCAGCATTACGGCTCGGGGGCAGGGCACCCCGTACCAGTCAAGGGGGTCAAAGGTCGGCGGCACTCGGCGCGTAAGGTCCGAGCCAAGGACCGGGCACCCAGGGGAGAACAGGGGGTAGTGTAGAAGAGGGTAATAGAAAATAGGAAGAGAGAATAGAGACCCCGATGGGGTATAGGGACAGAGGGAAAGTATAGGGGTTAAAGAGAAAAATCCAACAAGCCCTTCCTTTACAGAGGAGGGCAAACAAGAGTACTGAGGATACTGTCCTCAAACGCCGCATGCCACCTGCCAGACAAGGTCCAACAGGACAGCGCAGGACTGATATTGGGAAAGTGACCTAGTGACTCAGGAGCCAACCCCCGTCTGTTAACCCTTTTGTTGCCAAGCACGTAACACCTACGTGCTGGCTTGGCTGGGCCTTAAGTGCCAAGCCCGTAGGTGTTACGTGCTTGACTTTGATCGCTTCTAGTTTAAAAAATAAAAATAAAAAATACTCACCTGACCCCTTGTTGGATCCGGCCGGGTCTCCTCTTTAATTTGGTGCCATCCGATCCCCCGTGGGGGGTCGGATGGCTCCAGGAGAGCCCCCGGAATAGGCCGCCCCCCCCCCCCCGCTTCTGCAGCAGCAGCTGCTAACTGTAAAAAAAAAAAAAAAATAAAAATGACATTCACTTACCTCCATGTGCGCTGGCTCCCGCTGTCCCTCCTCTTCACCTGGGGGGCCTCCGATCCCCCCCCAGGACTTACCGATCTTCAGGAGGGAGCCTGGGAGGCTCTCTCCTCTCTTCTTCAAGATGGCGACCGCCATCTTGCCTCTAAGCCCCGCCCCCTTGGGGGCGGGGCTTATGACGTCATCCCGGTCCCGATCACCGGCTTCAGCTTTCTCAGCTTCTCAGATGCCGGTGATCGGTGCCCTGGAAGGAGGTGACAGGAGATCCTCTGATCTCCTGCCTTCTCCTTCTCTGGATGCCGATCACAGGCATCTGTCAGCTGAGCGGCGAGGGACAAGAGCTTGCAATCGAAGGTAAGTACAGTAAAAAAAAATTATTTTTTTTTAATAAAATACTTTTTTTTATTGTGTGGTGTTTTTTTTTTTACAGTTAACCCTTTGTGAGCTGGTAAGGGGTCCATGAGACCCCTTATACCAGTTCACATGGCTGGGGGGGTGGCATTGCCATTAACCCCCGCACCCCCATTACCTGCCTCCCCAAAGGCCAGGGGGGGGCAGAAGAGCCCGGGCCCACATAGGCTATGTGGGCTCGTAGGCTGCAGGGTGGGGGGGCCACCAAAGCTGGCCCCCCCACTCTGTGCCTACAAGCCCCCATAGCTGGTCCCGGGCTGGTTACTTTGGGTAAGGGGGACCCCACGTCATTTTTTTTTTTGGATTTTTAAGGGTTTTTAACCCTTAAAAATCCAAAAAAAAATGGGGTCCCCCTCCCCGGGAAGGGGGACCCTATGTCATTTTTTTTTTTAATTAACCATTTGTCATCCAGCAGCTATAAAAGACTTCTGGGCAGGAAAGGGTGTCTACCTATACATATGTGGTATCGCTGTAAGCGGGAGAAATTGGGGTTTCTCACGCAATAAGATTTTATTGACAAACTTACATTTTTTATTACAAAAAAACTCTACAAATTGTAAAAAAATATATTTTTTTTATTTTTTTTCACACATTTCACCCAAAAATGTTGAGAATACACCTAAAAAACACAAACAAGACATTTCATGTTAAAGCCCAGACTCTGTTGAAAAAAACAATATATAATTTTCCTGGGAAATCCCTGGAAATCCCTTCGAAAATGACAGTTGAACATGTGTAGCGCAAAACAGTCAAACTCAGTCTGGCAACAGGGAGTGGCAAATGCTGCAGGTAGGCTGGCAGCGAAAGGGTTAAAGGACTCTAAACAGGCTCCCCTTCCACCCCACCCGCTCAGGGAGCAGAGGATACTTAAGATCACCCACTGCCGCCCCTGGATTGCCCCCAAACATGACCAAATCAAACTTAAGTAACAACAACGGGGGACCCAGGCCCCCGCCACAAACGGGATCCCCCAACAATTGTGAAACCGGAGCATTGCCCCACCCAAAAAGCTAACCAAAACCAAGCTATACCCACTCCCCCGACGACCCAGCCAGCGGACCAACCCCCCCCGCCCACCGCGACACATGCTCGATAGGTGGGTGGGGGAAGGCCGGCCCACCCACACAGGCCCGGGGGAGGGGCACGCAGAAACCACCCCTGAACCCCGGCCCCACCCGGAAGTCCAAGACCCCCTGTACGGGGCTATGCCCCATAGTCACATTGGAGTATGATAGTCCTCGGCCAACGGCCATCAGGATACTAGGGGCAGAGATGGGAGGGGCAACGGAAAAACCAGGCGGCTATCACCGGGGGGAGGGGCAAAGAGAAGGCGGGAAGAAGAGGCTCAACGATTCACCGCCCGTCCAGGGCCGCCCCCCTCCGGATCCCGGCCATCCGGGGCCTCCGGGGAGCTCTCTGTGACAAAGGGGGCGGAGGGTCGAATGCCAGCCAGTCCGGGACCGGGAATGGATCGATCTCCAAAAAAATAAAATCCCGGTAGGTCCGCCTTGCTTCTGAGGGCAAACGTGGAACCATCTTTACGCACTATAAGATGAAACGGGTGGCTCCACTTGTAGGAGGCCCCGATCTCCCGGATCCTGTCAAGGAGGGGTCGGAGCAGACATCTCATCTGTAGTGTGTGATGCGACACATCCGGCAAAATCACAATTTGCGAGCCCTTCCACTCGAGCCTTCCTCTCTCCCAAGCCAGGCGGAGAATGTCCTCTTTAATGGTAAAAAAGTGAATTCTGCATAGTACTTCCCTGGGGGCTTGAGGGTCACCGGCTGGACGACCAGTCACTCTGTGGATCCTATCCATGATCAGCTCAGCATCCGGCGGTCTCCCCAGGAGGTAGTTGAATAATTCTGTTGCCCACGGGCATAGAGCTTCCGAGCTGATTCCGGGATACTTCGGATCTTCAGGTTGTTACGCCTGTTTCTGTTCTCCTGATCATCGATTTGAAGCCGGAGGTCTACCAACTGTTGACGATGCAGCTCTTGATTCCTTTCCAGGGTTACCAGGTGAGTTTCATGGTCTGAGCGAGAGTCTTCAAGCTAGGAGACTTTAGTATCCAGGGCGGAAGACTTCTGCTGTAAGTCCTCAATTTCTCTGCGCAGGGCCCGCTCGATTCTGGTCGTCACCGCCTCTAGATCTGCCTTTAGCTCAGCCTTGGTCGGGAGGCACTGCACAATGTCTCGGAGGCTTGTATCAGCAGGGGACTGCGGGAACAGCTGCCTAACCGGAGCCCGGGCCGAGGGCATCCCGGATGGGGGGACGCAGAGACTGGCATCCACCTGGTACGATCCGGCGGGGCTTGGGTCCTCCACACCTCTCGCAGACCCCCAGGCCGGGGACATACCACCCCGCAGGTCGATGCTGGAGCCAGGTGACCACTCCAGAGGCGCAGCCTCCATGGGCGGGGGGGACAGAGTGCGCGGGCGCCCGGATCTCCCGGGTGTCGAGTGTACATTTGCCCGCACAATTTGCCTGACCTGGCCCCTGCCGACTCCCCCCATTGGGATGGTAATATTGGGGTGGACCAGGGATGAACCCCCAGCTGGTGATGGGCAGTCCCGAGGTAGCATGGCCTTTTATTCCCCCCTCCACTGGGGGCATGCTTAAACATATGCTGCCCTCTGATTGACTGTAGGTCAGCTTATTAAATGCAGAGGCCTGTGGTGAGCCAGTCCAGCCCGAGCTCTGAAGTGCCGGCTTCCCCCCTCCGATGACGCACCGCTCCCCCGCCTCTCTCCCCCGGCACCCGCCGGTGTCCTTCAGTGCACTCCCCGGCGGGGACGCAGCAGGCTCGGGGGAGCTCGGCTGCATCGATGAGCCCTCCGAGTCCCGACGCAACTCCCGCCGGCTCCTCCCCGTCTCGCCGGCGGTCTCGCAGCCCGGGGCCGACTCCTCCACTCCCGGGCAGATGACAGAAGCGCCGCCCGCCGCACTCACGGCTCCCGGACCCGGCTGAAGGGATGATGTAAGTGCCGCATCTCCTGCTCCCTGGGACTCCTCGGGCGACATCCCGGTCCTCGGCTCCTCCCGCCGCTCCCCTCCGCCGCGGGGACGGCCGGGCGCCATCTTGGCAGGCTGAATTCTCTGGGCAGCTGGATCTCGCCGCCCGAAAAAGCTGCCAATATCCTTTTTAGGGGGCCTCTTGGCGGATCCCCCCCGCTCTCCTCTTCCTTCCGCTCCCCATCCTGTGGTTTGAGGGAAGTTTTTTGGGGGCCTAAATCAACTGGAGAATCAGGGGTTTCGGCGGAGCTTGCAGTTCCACTCCTTTACTCCCTCATGGCCAGGCCACGCCCCCTTAACTAATAATTTGACAGGCATGCTCGAGGAAGTTAGAAATAGCAATAGACTCATGTTGGAACAGTGGCAGATTATGAATGCCATCCCCAAGGCCCACCACCAGGGTTTTATGGGCAACACCCATTTTAACAGCTATTTGCCCTGTATCTGCTCCACATCTTTCCTCTACATCCCCACTGTATTGACCTGGTGAGTGCTGCCAAGATTGCCTTTTTTATGGCTTTGCTTGTATGATTTGGATTTTTTCCCATATAGCTCATTAGAGTGCTGAAATACCCCACTAGCCAATGCCTGAGATAAAGCCTCACTGAACCTGCTGCTCAAGCTGCCACGCTGCAGGCTTTGGCTCATCCTGTTTCTAGGCATGATTGGGGGACATTCTGGGCTGGCAAACTACTACCTTGAACCCTGGCAAAGATTGGACTGGACTTGCATTTGGACTGGGGGTTATTGTTTGGGTGGGCCACTGACTTACAGGCGTGGATGTGGCATAGGTATGGCTGCTTTCCACCTGTGCCTGTGGCAAATGTGGCCAAGCAGGAGAGGGCGTGTATGTGGCCCTATGTATTACTGGCCAAATATTGACATGCAAATGCTTGCTCCCTATGTCTGTTTATTTTATTTGTTATTTAAACTTCGGCCTGGAGTGCATTACTTCAAAACTCATGGGTGTGGCCAATTGCTAGGTGCCCTGATTCAGCACCAATGTATATTTTTGTTGTACTATGTATGTACATGAAGTCTGCGAGTGCCCTTCAACTCCAATTTTTCATATTTCAAAAAAATATCTGGAATGTGATTTTAGCTGTTGTTGACTAAGTTGATGCATTAATGTTTGGGTTATTTTGAGATTACTGAAGGTTTTTCTAAACAAACAGGGCCCAGTCTCAGATCATGTGTGAATATTTTAGTAATTAACTTCTACTATTTGATACAAAAAACAATACTAAAGCATTCACAAAGCCAAATTATAGTATAAAATAATAATTACATGCAACAAACACAGGACAAACAAATTAGGCAAAATGGGTATTAATCAAATTGGCCCGAACAGCTTTGCCAGAAGCAATAGGTGTGCCACGGTAGTGGTCTTCTGGGTCCTGGCTGGGTGGAGAGGGGGGCAGATCCACATACCAGGGGACACGCTGCATGATGGCAAAGTAATGTAGGACACAGCAGGCCAGCATGATGTCTATGACCTTGTTGGGGTCATACTGGAGTACCCCCCCCGGTATGGTCCAAACACCAGAAGCGTGTTTTTAACAGGCCAAAGGCCCTCTCCACGACGGCCCGACTCTTCCGATTGTAGGCGTCCTGTGCCGCATTCTGTGGCCGAAGGACGGGCGTCATCAGCCAGGTAGGTAGCCGGAATCCCCTGAAAGAATAAGAAAATACTAACATAAATTACACATTACAACAAACAATTTTAGGAAAAGTGGTCATTCCCCCTGACTAAGAGCCTATCTTATATTTTAGACACACCCTGTACATACAGATTGCTCTGCTAAAAAAAACAGCCTAACACCATCTACTGCATGTTCTGACCCTTTAAACATCCAAGATGGCGGATGAGGGCAAATCAGCCAGACTGCAAACAGAAATTGGGTTAGGACTGTGTTGCTCAGCATTCTTGGAGGTCTTACCTTTTCAGGACCCCAGATCTGCTTTGTCTGAGCCAAGCACAGCTCTAACCCGCCCCCTGCACTTTATCCCGGTCTCCTCTACTCAGTAAGTGCCATGCTTCTGAGCAAAGATGGCGCAGACCCTATCATAAAGTCAAGAACAGAATTGCAGCCGAGTGTGTGGAAGAATAATAAGTAATTTACTAGAAAGTGGAAATATATTATTTTTAAAAGGTGGGAAATAGTTTTTTAAGGGTTTGTTAAAGATCATGGTTAAGCTCCGGTTTAACATGTCATCAAGGGGTAAAAACAGCCATAGGTTCAGACAAGAGTCATCAATTATATTCATAGGCATATATTGAAAAGTGAAGGAGCCATCCTCCGGAGAATTCTCCAGACTCAAACCGACGGTACAATCAAGATCGTCACAATATGTACGCGTCATGGGATGAGCCTGGAAACCCGGCAAGTACACTAAGGAACCACATGTCCGGGGTCACCACTGCTTGGACATTCAGTGAGTGGCCCACTTTGCGGTTCCTGGGAAAAAAGAAAAACAACAAAAATTAGCAAGGCTAGGTAAACTACTCAAACACTAACTCCTAACATTCTCAAAAAAACATGTTGGGCAATACAAATAACACTAACTAAGTACCTAAGTATGTTTTTGCCCAAAAAAGGATATGTATGTTGGATCAACTAAAGATTAACTTTAAAATGACTAATTAAGGTCCACATGAAAATGTCTGGCTTTGGCCGACATGAAAAACATTGATGAAGCTAAAGACGGCCAAATGTATCACATGAACAATTTACAAGGAGGGAGTATTAGATATACAGTGTAAGCTATTTCACAGGGACAATTTACAAGGAGGGATTAATAGATATACAGTGTAAGCTATTTCACGGGGACAATTTACAAGGAGGGATTAATAGATAGTTAAAATACAATTTATGTAAACTATAAAAAAAAAAAAAAATGACCGATTGAACTTGCCTATAGATGTACTTGTCGGCTGCCGGAGGGACCAATGCAACATGGGTGCAATCAATTGCACCCATGACGTTGGGCATGTCGGCGATATTATAAAATGCCAGTTTAAGCGCGTTCCAGGCTACCTTGTCCTCAGGAAAATAAATATATTTCTGACTAATGGTAGCCATGCCTTCCAAAAACTTGGATAGCGCACGGCTCAGCGTAGAATGGGAGATCCCCACGGAGAGGGCACCCAGCCTCTGGAATGTGCCGTTCGCCAAAAATTGCAGGCAGCCAAGCATTTTGGTCATACCTGAAATTGCTTGCCCCTTCCTTGTGGTGCGGGCTAACCATGGCCGCAGCTCACTATACAGTTTATGGAGGGAAGCGCGATTAAGTCTGGTCAGCTCGAACAGCTCAACGTCATGCATGCCATCGATATGCATGCATCGCCGGTGCAATCTGGCCTCGGCCCTGCTGATACATTCAATTCCCATTAGCTGGAGTTGGTGATGTTCCTCCACAAAGGCACAAAACATGGTAAAAGCAAGGTATCCGAGGTCAAAATGGTCCCGTAAGGGGATCGCAAATGAAACGGTTTTATAGGGTGGTGGTCCCTCGGCAATCAGCTCTCTGAATGAGACACAAGCCCATAACAATAACGTAAGTTATCTGAACGAACGCAAAATCAGATTTAGATGGGAAAATGATCCGAACTAACGCAAATGATCCAATTTACTTTCGTTCATCGAAAGCGCATATACGCATGAGCTCGAACGAACGTACGAATGAAAATGCAACGAAAAAACCTAAAAAAATGACAGACACACAAAAACATACACAGACAGCTACGAAAGTGCAGATGAATGTGTCTCTGAATCGAGCCTATTGTTTTTTTTTTTTTTTTAGGAAATTAGGGTTTTGATTCAGCTTTTTTCTTATTTTTTTAGGGAAACCCTTTGGACTTGAAAGAGGTTCTGGTTGCAAACAACTGCACCCACATCAACAAGCCCAGTACGCATAGAAACCTTGAGGTGTTTACTTTCCAAAAATATATGGTTTGTAGAGGGTATTTCAAATGCAAAGGGTTGAACAAACCTTTGAATCCCAAATGATCCAAAAAACCTAATCCTGCACTCAGTAATCTACTAAACAGTTTTTTTTAATTATATAAAACAAATAATAATCTACTTTATATATTATAAAATAATGTACATTCACAAATAAGAAAAATGTTCTTTCTTCTTTCCTTGTGAATCTGAATTTTCACCACAAATCACACGTGATTCCCAGCCATCAAAGCATAAGGTTGGATGTACCAACTAGAAAGCATAGATCATGCCTTTAGGTCCTCTTTGTTTGTAGCAGATCTTCACAGCTTTTTTTATGTTTAATCTCATTTTTATTAATATTTTCAGACATGAAAAAAAGCATACAAAAATACAGAGACATGGGGTGAGTTCAGGTACACACACAACCATTACAATCAATTAAAGTCCTCTTGCAACCCTGGTCCTCTGGCCCCAACACCCCCCCCACCCGCGGCCCCCCAGCCCTGGCCGCCGTGTGTGTATTGGACACTTAGCAGTGTTTGCATCTCTAACTCTCATCGGCAGGCATCCGTATTCCTGAGGGGAAGCAGACGGATCTGCCGTCCACAGCAAGGCCCTGAGCTAGGAGGTACATATGATAGCATCACGAGCCGGCGACCGGGAGGGTGTCTCCGGCGCCGCAGAGCATCAGGTCCGTATCCCCCCACCAGATGTCCCCCGCACAACCACGGCAGTGGGGAATCGGAGCACCCATAGCTTGAGACATGAAGAGGGGGTCGGGAGTGATCCCCGGAGACAGTCGGAGGCAAGGACAGAAGAAGAGGAGGAGTCGGAGCACCATGAGCGACCCCATCACTCCCCCCAAGAGGGGCCGGCAGAAGAACAGGGGGCAGGCAAGCGGAGAAGAGTAAAGTGAGAGAGAGCAGGAGAGGAAAGAGAAATAAGAAAAAACAAAAGGGGGGAAAGGGAAATCTATGGGAGGGGGAGAGCGTGGAGAGAATGGGGGTCCAGGTCCAGTGTCCAGCCACTGAGTACATTGCGGGGGAAAACCTCACCTGGCCCAGCAGAGGAATCCTCTTGTTGCTCGGTGCTTCCTCTATCAACTTCTCCATTCTCAGGATGTGGTCCATTTCGGCAAACCATTCCACCACGCTTGGTGATTGGAGGGACTTCCAGTGCCTGGGTATGATCACCCTTGCGGCTGTCAGGAAGTACTTGAGGACTTCCTTCTTCGCTCTGGCCATAGGGCCCGGCATCAATGAAATCAGGGCAGTCTTCGGGCTGTTGGGAACATCAGACACCTCCACAAGGATTTGGAAGACAGTGTCCCAGAGTCTCTTAATCGGGGGGCATTCCCACCAAATGTGGAGGATCCCTCCCTGGGCTGCCCTGCATCTCCAACATGTGTCTGGGCCATCGGCGGAATACCATGCAATATCCGCTTGTGAGGACCTTGTAATTTTTTTCCTGCGCTGTACTGGCACCAGAGATCCTAAGGGCTTTCTCACTCATGATCCCATTTGGACATGAATTCCAGAGATGATGTGTGCCTGGAGGCCACCAGGAAGTTGTAAAACTTTTAAATCCCGTGCTCCAATGGCTGTGCTTGTGTGAGGCATTCCTCCAGTGGGGTTAGGGGGAGAGATGCACTTCTGAGATATCCTCCTGCATTGAGGAACGTCTCTAATTGTCTGTGGTGCAGATATGACAAATGTTCTCCTGCTTGCGTCTCCTGTGGCTGACACCCACGGGAGAGAGCGTGGGCTAAACCCCAGAAGGTCCTGCTTCAGTTGGACCCAAAGCTTGTCCTCCCTTCTGTTTGTCCAGTCCACCATCCTTGTAAGGACTGCTGCGGTGTGGTAGAGCTTCAAGTCCGGTGTTCCGGTTCCGCCAACGCTTTTAGACCTAGCCAGTATGTTGAACCTGATGCACGATTTCCACAAGCCCCATATAAATTTCAGGAATGCCTTCTGAATGACTCAGCCTTCTGAATGAAAAAAAATGTCTGAGAAGCCTTCTGAATGACTCAGCCTTCTGAATGTAAAAATGTCTGGGAAGCGAGATCGGAATTGTCTGGAAGAGGGAGTACATCTTCAAAATGTTTATCCCTCCAAACCAGGAGTAGCACCCTTTGTCGTATTTTGAAAGGTCCTGGGTGACCTTGGACTTAAGCACCTGAAAATCCAGCTAATACAAGCTGCTAAGATTTGATGGAATAAAGGTCCCCAGGCACTTTATCATAGAGGGTTGCTACTTGAAGGGAAAGTTTCTCCTAAGGCTATCCACCAGGCATTGTGGCAAAGTGAGGATCAGTGCCTCAGACTTTGTATAGTTGATGCGAAAGTTAGAAACCTGACCAAAGCGCTCAAAATTCTTGAGAGCCGCTGGGAAGGATATAACCGGGGATGTCAGGTGGAGTAGTAGATTGTCCGCAAAAATCGAGATTTTATACTGTCGGCCCCCACACTCAATCCCCCTGATATCTGGGTTGTTCCTTATGGCTACCGGTAGGTGCTTCATAGTTAGGCTGTATAACAGGGGTGAGAGGGGGCAGCCTTGGCGTGTGCCATTTGCAATTGTAAAGGGCTCCGATAGGATGCCATTAGTTCTCACATGCACTGCTGGGTCCTGGTACAGTGCCATAATCTTAGAAATTAAGCCAGGGCCCAAGTCAATCTGGGCGAGGGTAGCTTTGAGGAAGCGGCAACTTACCCTGTCAAACGCTTTCTAGGAGTCGCAGGAGAGGATACATGCCGGGACCCCAGAGCTGTGGACTTGCATGATGACATCCAGTAGCTTGTTTGTGTTGTCTCTGATTTTGCGGCCTGGGACAAATCCCACCTGGTCCAGGTGTATCAAATGTGGAATCAGTGGCTTGATTCTTGTGGCAATGATTTTTGCATAAAATTTCAAATCCACTTTGCGTAGGGAAATGGGTCTGTAACTGCCGCAGACGGAGGGGGTCTTTGCCCAGCTTGAGAATCACAATGATCGTAGCCTCCAGAGCTTGTTTCGGGAAGGGACTATCAGATCCTACGTAGTTGTATACCCTCACTAATATGGGAGCCAGTTGCGCTGCTAAGGTCTTGAAGAATCTTGGGGTGAATCTGTCCGGGCCTGAACTCTTCCTCACAGGGGCCTCCTTAATGGCCTGCAGGACCTCCAGCTCCATAAAGGGAGTCACCAGCTCAGCTGAGGAGTCCTCAGAAATTGCCGGGAGCGATGTTTCCGCTATGCAGTCTCTAACATTTGCTGAATCCAAGAAAAGGCTCAATGTGAGGTCCCCTTTTTGGTGGATCGATATCTTGAGAAAGACAAATCTCCCCTGAGGGTCGGTCAGTTGGTCCAATACTGTGAACGGAAGAATTTGTGGATAGCTATAGATGCACCCCGTGATTTGGTTTGCAGGTTAGTACTGTGATAGCAAGAGGTGAAGTACCTGTTGTGCAGGTTAGGCATGTTGCCTTCCTGGAAGTGTGTCTCCTGGAGAAGGAGGATGTTAACTCTTTGTTTTTGTAGATCGTATAGTACCTTGGAGCGTTTTTCTGGGATGTTAAACCCCTTAATATGCAGGGAGCAGACTGTCGGCTTGGCCATGTTAAGCAAGGGGGGTCCACCGTGAGACAGACGCAGGGCGAGGCTGGATCCAGAGGAGGCGGAGAAAACACAGACCAGGGGGGCAGAGCAAAGCGGGTATAAGAAGCGGGAAAAGGGGGAGTGGGAGAGGGAGGAAGGAAAGAAAGAGAAAAAAAAGGGGGGTAAAGAGAGGGGGAGAAGACACAGGAGTTTGGTCGAGAGTGAGGGCTCTTTCCGAAAGCTGGAGGAAGGGGGTAGGGAGGGGGTGACAAAGAGAGGGACAAGAAGATTACACCAAAGAAAGGAAGGGAAAAGGGGTGGGGGGTGTGTAAAAGGGAGGATGTAAAGGGGTTGCGTGCAAGGCACAACAAGGGGGGGTGCTGAGATAGAAGGAGTCAGCGACTGCAGCCACTGGACTCTGGCCCTAGGGAGGGCCTGATACCGGGATATACGACTCACCGACAGACAAGTGTAGGTCAGTGGGATAGGGGAAGGGCAGTTAAGGGTAGTGGGTCACCGGTGTTAGGTGAACCCGCGGTGAACTCTAACACAAGGGGTCCTGTGGTGTGTAAGGACCACGGGTGCCCTAGTATCCCTGTCTGGGGTGTTGCCAATAAGGATGTCATGAAACCCCACCACGGAGGCCTAGTTTGAGAGACTGAGAGTCAAGAGCTATTCAGGCCCAGGAGATGCACTCACTGGAGAGTTCTGACACATCATGAACAGACTAAAAACCCCACAGAAGGCGCATTGAATGCAATTTTCATATGTCACATTAACATAAACCTGAGACCCAGAGGAGTCTGGAACCGGGCGCGCCAGAGCGCCCCCTGCCACAGGGGAGACAGCATCCCCGTCCAACCCCCGCCACGCAGACGCCCATGCCTCCATTGGCCCGCCCCTCCACCCCCCCAGAGGGTCAGACAAGTTAGCAGGGTGGTGCAGTCAGCACGACAGACTGGTTCCCGGGATCCTGAGCCCCTAGCACCCCCAAAGAAGGGAGCCAGCCGCCACTGCCCTCCCTGGGCCCCAGGCACAGGAGATGTACACATCAAAAAAATTTAACACCGCTTAAGCATATAAATAGCTCAGAAGGTATGGTTAACCTTGCAATATTATAATGTGACATAGGCATATGATCCAATTATCCAATAATCCAAGGAGCCGTGTAGGTAGAGCACCCCCCACAGGGGAGGGAGAGCACTCCACCCCCACCGCCTCGGTCGCATGCCCCCATTATGGGCTGGAGAGGAGGCAGGTAGCAGCGGCCTGGGTGGCGGGCGGTGCACCAGCATCGTCGGCACCCCCCTAGGGGCGACCGTCAAACTGCAAACAACAAACAAAGGAGAATGAGAGTGACCCAATGTTAACCACTGCAAGCCGGGTCCCCCTCAACTAAGCCTGGTGACTCTATAGGACCCACCTGACCCCCACTATCTCTCTGTCCCCGGACCCTGCCCCGGGTACCTCCCTTAGACGTGGGCCCCCACCTGGAGGGGTCCACTGTTGTCCATCAGCTGCGAATGTCTCTCTTCATTACCAGGGAGCCGAGGCGCGGGCTGGTCCCGCAGAGCCCGGCCGTGGGATAAAGTCATGGCTCAACAGCGGTCTGTCCTTTATGCTCTGTCTCCTGGCAGGGGTCCCATCTTCTCAGGCCTCTCACCACCCCCCTAGGCCGCCCATGTGGCCCTCTCCTTGCCGCCCCCCCAGGAGGAAGATCCAGGGTCGGAGCGAGCCAGTTCGGTATCCGGATCGGCTCAGCCTCCAAAACCGCAAAGAGCTGCGGAAGCTGGTCGGAAGTTCTCAAGGCAAAGACTCTTCCGCTCCTGCAGGCAATTAGGTGAAATGAAAGTCCCCAGCGGTAGGTTGCTCCCTATTGTTGGATCACCTCAAGGAGTTGGTGATGTCGTTCGTGGAGGGGGTCCCCAAAATTGTGTTGAAGATGACTTTGGCTGCACGTTCTAGGTCTGGTTGAATGATCATTTCTGGAAACCCCCACAGTCTGACGTTGTTGTGTCTGCCTCGGTTCTCAAGGTCATCCAAGCCAAGGAAAAGGGCGGATATGTGATCTCTCTCTTCTTGCTGCGACTGCACCAGGGCTGCCAGTCAGCGCAGATGGAAGTGCCCGTAGGCATCCGAGACATTAGACCGGACTACATCAGCTATGTTTGAGAATAGGAATGGAGGTACTTGTTGCACGTCCACCAGCGTACCACAGGGGGAAGACCCTGGACCTCGCAGGGGCATCCTGATGGGCAGCGATGTGTCCACTCTGTTCTCTTGTGTGTCTGCTGCTGTTCTGTTGTCCCTTCCAAGGGAGCGCATATCGGGGGGGCCAGTCATCGACCCAACCGTTTGGATCTATATTCCAGCCGCTCTCCGGAGACAGGCGGATTGTCCTGGAGACGAGCCCCCTCGAAGTGCAAGGGGCATCCCATATCTGTGCTGCTGGACTGGTCTCTGCCTGCGTGTGCGGTAGCGGGTCATGCACCGTGGGATCTTCTTGCGTGCAGGCCATGCAGGTGATGTCATCAGCAGGGCCCTGGTGTGAGGAAGCCCCTGGCAGCAGGTGGTAATCTGCAGGGGCTAGCTGTGGGGCCCCGTGCTGGCATTTCATTCCATTTATTGGGGGTGCCTGGTCTCCCCTCCCCCACCTGGCTCAGCATAGTTGGCGATCTGGGGGGCCTTCCGTGCACCACCCCACTTCTGCTGGTGGTGAGGCCTGCTCGGTGTGTGGGACCCCGACCTTTAGGCTGCTCCCCCCTCCTCCTTTGCTCTGAAGGCAGGAGGGCAGGTCCCCCCCCTTGTTCGGCCGGGGTTGCCTCCCGTTGCCGCTCCTGACACTGACGCTGACATCTCTCCCCTCCTCCCCGCTCGCATCACTGTCTCTGTCTTCAGCCCACCTACAGTACAGCCGCGGGCGGCAGTTTGCTGCTCCTCTGGTCCGGGTGCCCCTACCACAACTGCCCGGGTCGGGGGAGCAGTATTAAGGTAAATACCTGATAGAAGAGATACATGGGGGAACAAACAAAGTTTTCATAAAATTCTACCCAGATAGCAATCTTGCTTATCCTCACCTGTGTTTATGCTGAATCTAAAAACAATTAACTATTACATGTCACATATACAGATATCCTTACAAATTTAAATGTCCTTATAAAAAATAGTGAGAAGCATAAGAACCAAGACTGCAGTCAGGTGGGAGGGAGATGTTAACCTCTTCCTTCCCACACCAAAGTAAGTTCCACCCATGATCGGATCACTTTCAGCTGCTGCCTATAAAAAATTAAAATAACATTCTATGTTTAAGCCCCTGGGGTCTGTCGTTTAAAGATCCACTTTGATTCTAGTTGTGACAAATCCCCTATAATATTAAATCCCCTCCACTTTGGGGAAACTATATCGATTCTCACAAACGGAACATCAGTCGGTTCACTATTATGTGTATTCTTAAACTGTGCCAACAGGCTATGTCACTCATAGCCTCTTCGGATTTTATAAATATGCTTGTTTTTCCTACATATTGCAATCCACAGGGGCATTATAAAAGATAAACTACGTTAACACTATTACAAGTAATAAAATCCTAAAACTTAAAACTTTCTCGGGACTCGGGACCTAACCTTTTGATTTGTGTCTCTCTTGGTTGGTACCACATATCTTACACCCCATACATCTTCGGCATTTTACAAACCCAACTACATCTGATAGTGGATTATTTTTCATGGACAGGGTTGGAGATCTTTTAAACATCACTTTCAGTCTGTCTGGGAGATAAGGTCCTAAAGTGTCATCCCCCTTTAATATATGCCAGTGTTTTTCTAAAATTCTTCTTATGACTCTATAATCCTGTCCATATTGAGTAATTAAAGCAAAATCCGCCACTCTACAGGAGTCCTACCCGAGTCCTCCCTTTAAAACTTTAGATCTATCTATGTCTGCCACTTTAATAATTTCTTCTTTGATAAATTGGGGATCATAACCCTTATTGGTAAACCTATTGCCAATAATCCCTGTCTGCTTAATATAATCTTCCAGCAGATTATACATACAGTTTCTTCTTACCCTAAAAAACGGACTCTTTGGGATGCTCTCCAACCATTGTGGATTATGACAACTATTCTTCGGGAACATATTAGAGTTCCAATCAGTATCTTTAAAATACGTCTGTGTGATTATTGTATTACCTACCTTTTCCAATTCTAAATCAAGAAAGTGGAAAATCCTATCGCCAATCTCCGTTGTGAATGATATACCCCAATCATTTTTGATTAATATAAGAAAACATTTCTCAAATGACCCTTTGTCCCCATCCCATAATACTAAGCAGTCGTCAATAGCGCTGCCAAAAACACAATCCTGGGTAATCACCACCATAAAAAAATGATGTTTCCCACAACCCCATGAATAAATTTGTTAAACTGCGAGCAAATGTAGCTTTCATCGCGACCCTCATAGTCTGTAAATAAAAAGTGCCCTAAAACCAAAAAATAGTTGTGCAAGTGAAAAATTAAAACAATCCAACAATAAATCATTTTGGATTAATAATAAATCAGTGAAGTGCATTAAATAATGTCTGACAGCTAAAAGGCCCTTCTCATGGGGAATACTGGTGTAAAGGTCAACCACATCAAAGGTGGCTAACAATGTATGATCAGAAATCTCAATATTTTCCAAAAGAGTCAGTACATGTTGGCTGTGCCTAGTGTATGAGGGCAGTTTAGTCACTAAAGGCTGCAAGAAATCTAAGTACTTCCCCAAATTATAAGTTATGGAGCCAATTCCACTGATGATTGGACGGTGTGGGAGATGCTTCTGATCTTTGTGAATTTTCGTTGGTATAGTTGGTATTCTAGGGTACTGAGTGACAACAAACTCAGCCTCTTTAGATGGTAATAACTGGAGTTGTTTTCCCATATTAATAATCACTTCCAATTCCTGTTTTGTGGAGTTCTTATCCAATTTCTTATATGTATCATCCACATCTAACATTTTGTCTATATCCAGTTTGTATTTATTCACATCCTGTATAACTATTCCCCCTCCTTTGTCTGCCTGCTTAATTAGCAGGGAGGTATCCTTTTTTTAAGGACTGTATCCCCCTTTCAGTCCTAATTGAAACCCCCTTTCCCCTTTATACTCTGCTTCCTTTGGAGGCAGGTTTCTCGGGATCTTTCAGTATTTGATTTTTAAACACTTCCATACAATGGTTGTTAGTTTGTATGGGGCTAAACTTGAAGGGGTTTCTAAGGCTAGTGTGACTAAAAACCCAAAACATTCCCCCTTTTTATTAGCCATATTTTTGGTCAGAAAAAAACTTTTTACATTTAGTTTCTTGAAAAAAAGATTAGTGTCAATAAACAATCTCAATGGATCTATTTTACAAATCGGGGCAAATTTAAGGCCCATATCTAAAGTATATAATTCATTTTTGTTAGTTTATAAGTGCTCAGATTGTAGATACCTTCCCCAAACCTAATATTATTCAAAAATCTTCTTATCTTTGTTATGCTTTCTCCTCCTGCTCTTTCCCCTAGCTCCTTTCTCTTCCCTGACACCCTTGATGTTGGCGGGGGGGGGGGGGGGGCTGAAAATTCATATTCAGAGGTCTCTTCCAAGATTGTTCTTTGTCATCCCTTCATAGCTGTTTCCTCCTTTGTAAGCTCTCCCGAATGGAAAAAGGAGGATATAGGGGTTTCCCCCTTCCCTCTAATGGGTTTCTATGTCTATTTTTTCAAACCTTAGGATCCTGCAATTTAGGCCTATCCTGCTTAGCCCCTAACTCACTGGAGCTAATATTTACTAACAGGGAAAATTTATTTTTCAAAAAAAGATCTGTTTGGGGGTTCTCCACTTCCCTCCTATAGTCTCAACCTTTGCAATGAACCTTGGATTGGAAACATCAGCAAGATGAAACGTGTCTGGGGCAGTATACGGCAGTTCATTTAATTTTCATTTTCTCTCCAGCTGTCTCGCTGTGAGCATTGCCGGTTCTCACGGCCAGAGATCAGGCCGGTGGTGCCTGCGAGACATGAAGCTGTTGTAACTGGGAAGGAGGATAGGGTACAATTTAACCCTTTAAACGCCAGCCACGTAAATTTTACGTGGCTGCCTCTCCAACAGTTAAACGCCAGCCACGTAAAATTTACGTGCCTGACTTTCCCCAGTAAAAAAAAAAAAGTAAAAATAAAAGACACTTACCTGACCCCTCGTTCGATCCGGTCGGGTCTCCTCTTCAGCCAGAGGGGCTCCGATCGCCCATCGGGGCTCCTCCGGCTGCAGGGGAGGGCCCGGAACAGGGTGCCCCCCCCCCCCCGTTTCAGCAGCCGCCCGGTTTACTGTAAAAAAAAAAACAAAAAAAAAAAAACAGTCACCTACCTTTGTCCCCGCCGGCTCCCGCAGGCTCTCCTCTTCACGGGGGGGGGGCTCCGATCCCCCCCCCGCTCTTCTGTCTTCTGGAGGGGGCATAACAGCCCTCCTCCCTTGCCTCTTCCGATGGCGGCCGCCATCTTGGTGACGTCACGGGGCGGGGCCAGATGACGTCACCGCCGGGTGTCATCGGGGCACCCGGCAGTTCGTTTCTCAGATGCCGGTGACGGCTGGGCGGGGAAGGAGGGAGGTAGGCGATCCTCCGATCGCCTGCCTCCCCCCTTCTCTGCCCAGCCGTCACTGACAGCAGATCGCCGCGGGACACAGAAGATGAAGATCGGAGGTGAGTAAAGTAAAAGTTTTTTTTTTTTTTTTAATAAACTTTTTTAAAAAAACGTGTCTTGTCTTTTTTTTTTTACCTTTTAACCCTTTGTGAACTGGTAAGGGGTCCATGTGACCCCTTATACCAGTTCACAGGGCTCGGGGGTCTGGCAAGTCACCTGCGCTAGCGGGTGGCTTGCCATTAACCCCCGGCACCCCCATTACCTGCCTCCCCAAAGGCCAGGGGGGGGCAGAAGAGCCCGGGCCCACATGGGCTATGTGGGCTCGTAGGCTGCAGGGTGGGGGGGCCACAAAAGCTGGCCCCCCCACTCTGTGCCTACAAGCCCCCATAGCTGGTCCCGGGCTGGTTACTGTGGGTAAGGGGGACCCCACGTCAATTTTTTTTTTGATTTTTAAGGGTTTTTAACCCTTAAAAAAAAAAAAAAAAAATGGGGTCCACCCCCCCTGGGAGGGGGGACCCTATGTCATTTTTTTTTTTGATTAACCCTTTGTGTTCTGTCATCCAGCAGCTATAAAAGGCTTCTAGCAAGTGAGCAGAAGCCAGTGATCGCCGAGGGACAGAGTGCTCCAGGATGGATGGGAGGTGAGTACAGTGTAAAAAAAAAAAAAAAAAATTAATAAAATATTTTTTCTCTTTTGTGTGTCTGTGTCATTTTTTACTTTTAACCTCTTGTGAACTGGTAAGGGGTCCATGACCCCTATACCAGTTCACAAGGCTGGGGGGATGGCAAGCCACCTGCGCTAGCGGGTGGCTTGCCATTAACCCCCGGCACCCCCATTACCTGCCTCCCCAAAGGCCAGGGGGGGGCAGAAGAGCCCGGGCCCACATGGGCTATGTGGGCTCGTAGGCTGCAGGGTGGGGGGGCCACAAAAGCTGGCCCCCCCACTCTGTGCCTACAAGCCCCCATAGCTGGTCCCGGGCTGGTTACTGTGGGTAAGGGGGACCCCACGTCAATTTTTTTTTTGATTTTTAAGGGTTTTTAACCCTTAAAAATCAAAAAAAAAATGGGGTCCGCCCCCCCTGGGAGGGGGGACCCTATGTCATTTTTTTTTTTTATTAACTCTTTGTGTTCTGTCATCCAGCAGCTATAAAAGGCTTCTAGCAAGTGAGCAGAAGCCAGTGATCGCCGAGGGACAGAGTGCTCCAGGATGGATGGGAGGTGAGTACAGTGTAAAAAAAAAATAAAAATTAATAAAATATTTTTTCTCTTTTGTGTGTCTGTGTGATTATTTACTTTTAACCCCTTGTGAACTGGTAAGGGGTCCATGACCACTATACCAGTTCACAAGGCTGGGGGGATGGCAAGCCACCTGCGCTAGCGGGTGGCTTGCCATTAACCCCCGGCACCCCCATTACCTGCCTCCCCAAAGGCCAGGGGGGGGCAGAAGAGCCCGGGCCCACATGGGCTATGTGGGCTCGTAGGCTGCAGGGTGGGGGGGCCACAAAAGCTGGCCCCCCCACTCTGTGCCTACAAGCCCCCATAGCTGGTCCCGGGCTGGTTACTGTGGGTAAGGGGGACCCCACGTCATTTTTTTTTTTGATTTTTAAGGGTTTTTAACCCTTAAAAATCAAAAAAAAAATGGGGTCTCCCTCCCCTGGGAGGGGGGACCCTATGTCATTTTTTTTCTCGATTTAACCCTTTGTAGTGTGGATGGTTTTTGTGTTTTTTTTTGTGAATGTTATAAAATACTTGTTTCAGTTAGGGGGGGTCTCCTGGGCAGGAACGGGGGGCTACCGATAAATATGTGGTACCGTTCTAATCGGTAGAAATGGGGCTTTCACATGCAATATGATTTTCCTTAATAAAATACATTTTTTATTTAAAATAAAGGAGTCAATTTTCTAAAAAAAAAATTTTATTTATTTATTTTTTTTTTCACTTAATAATATTGTAAAAAAAAAAAAAAAAATTACAAACAAGACATTTCATGTTAAAGTCTAAACTCTGCTGCAAAAAAAAAAAATATATAATTTTTCTGAAAGTTCCAGCAAAAATGGCGCAAAACATGTCGCAAAACATGACGCAAAATGGGGAAAAATGGCCTGTCAACAGAGGGTGACAAAATCTCAAGTAGGCTGGCAATTAAAAGGGTTAATAGTACCTATGCATGTTGGGTATTGTTCTGTTCGGGGGACCTTGCGCTTTCAGACTTAGCTTGTTTTTTCTGGTTTGCATATTTATATTTTAGGAAAAGGTGTTTTTTATTCAGCTTTTTTATAAATTTTTTAGGGAAACCCTGCGCAACCAAAGAATTCTTTGAGGAATTAATTCCAGAAAGATGAGCCCACTACAGCAAGCTGGGTACCCTTAGAAAGCTTAACTTGTGTACTTTCAGGGAATATATGGTTTATGGGGGATATTCCAAATGTAAAGGGTTGTTTTGGTTGAAAAATCGCAAGGTGCGCACTTTGTCTGCAGAGCTGAAATTTTCAAGTAAAATTACCGTTACGCACATGCTTTACTTTGGGGTGTTTGGCAACTCTTCCCTTGACAGAACCTATGCATGTTGGGTATCGTTCTGTTCGGGAGATGTTGCTTTTTCAGATTAAACTTGATTTTTCTTGTTTGTATATAGTTTTTTTAGGAAAATGTGGCTTTGATTCTGCTTTTTTATCCTTTTTTTAGGGAAACTCTTTGCAACCAAAGATTAAGTTGAGGGATTACTTCCAGAAAACTATGGCCACATCCACAAGCCTGGTACGCCTAGAAAGCCTGAGGTGTGTACTTCCAGAGAATATATAGTTTGTTGGGGGTATTTTAAATGTAAAGGGTTGTTTTTCTGGAAAAACCGCAAGGTGCGCATATTGCATAGCATAGTTGTATTTTATCTGAAAATCTCCTAAAGCGCTGTTTCAGTTTGGGGGAGTCTCCTGGGCAGGAAAGGGTGTCTACCTATACATATGTGGTACCGCTGTAACCGGGAGAAATTGGGATTTCACACGCAATAAGATTTTATTGACAAACTTACATTTTTTATTCCAAAAAAAACTACAATATGTAAAAATTTTTTTTTTTTTTTTTTTTGCACATATTTCACCCAAAAATATTAAGAATACACCTAACAAATGACAAACAAGACATTTCATGTTAAAGCCCAGACTCTGCTGAAAAAAACAATATATCATTTTCCTGGGAAATCCCTGGAAATCCCCTCAAAAATCACAGTTGAACAAGGGGAGCGCAAAATAGTGCAAAATGGTCTGGCAACAAAGGGTGACAAAATCTCAAGGTAGGCTGGCGGTTAAAGGGTTAAATGCCTGCCTCACTCCGTGATTTGGCGAGCATATATTGGTGTGTAGCTGAATCTGTTATTTTACAGTATCACACAATGTTATGTTATTTGTTTGTTTTATGAGCTGCACTGGTCCACTGGTTGGAAATTTTATGAAAGAATATATTTGGAAGGAGAATAGAGATATATATATTCCAAATATTTTATTCGATTGAACCTTACGTTCCCGCTGTTTGTTCTAAAAAAGTGGTGAAGATCTTCTACAAACAAAGAAGACCTAAAGGCATGATCTATGCTTTGCGGTACGTGCAACCTTATGCTCTGGTGGCTGGGAATCATGTGTGATTTGTGTTGAAAATTCGGTTTCACAAGGAAGGAAGAAAGAATGTTTTTCTTATTTGTGAATGTACTTTATTTTATGTGGGGGATTATGTAGGGATTAGTTAGTAGGAGGCAGTATGTGTACTTTTTTTTTTTGTTTTTTTTTTTTGGTGATAAACATCCTAGTGTATTAAAACCAATAAAATGAAAAAGTAGATCCCATCGCCTCAATTACACATTTACATTGCTAATGTTACCACTACAAAAGCTAAACACCTCTCTAGTGGCAGACCAAATGTCACTGTAAAATAACGACTAGACGGAAATGTAGGGACGCCACGACGACGTAATTCAGAATGAAATATAGGTTTCGTTTTTCCAACGTCTATTTCATTTAATCATTATATGATGTGTTGCCTTGGTTTGATGAGTAAGAGGTGTTGGCTCCAGGTCCTGTGGAAGAGTATTTGATCCTGGGGGCACAGAACTGGACCAATTGCCTTGGTTCATGCCATAAGAGGCTCCTCCCATGGAAGATGGCTGCTGGATTCTCTGCGGGGCTTGAGAGTCAGCTGCTAAACCATATGAAGAGCTATAGGAATTATTTGAGGAATAGCTGGAGTCATAATACTGCTGGTTGTAGCTGTAATTGTCAGTCGACCCCTCTGGTCTTCCTGCTTCAGGTCCATATGATGATCTTGCTCCACCAGTAGGTCCACTGTTACCATATTGGGAGCTAGGAAACTTCTCATTCTCTTTGTAGTAAATGTCAGGTTCTGAGTATCCATCCTATGCCATAGGAAGGTCTTGCCTGATTTACAGGTGGTTTATGTGCATTGAAGAGAGGTTTTGGCTGAATTGTGGTTTGCCTTGGTTCATTAAATGAAGGTCTTGTCTGATTTGTTTCATTAAAAGGCGGTCTCTGTTCAGTAAAGCTGGATTTGGGTTTATACATAGTAGAGTACTGTTCATTAGAATACATTCTTTGCCAGGATAGCCTATATTCATTTGGTGGGGCGTTTGAATTGCCCATTTGTGGACCCTGCTCCTGCCAGGCTCCCCTGGACTCTCTTTCTGGTGGCTTTGACTCAAGACCGGTTGGTTCTGTATCAGAATCAAGGTCCATGTCCTGTTCTTGCCAGGATGGCCTCAACTCATTTTCTGGCAGTTCTGACTTGCCGGTTTGTTTCAAGTCATTTACCGACGCTTTGGACATTTCCTTTTCTGGTGTCTGGATCTGCCATGGGGGCCGCGACTCCTTTACTGGTGGCTTAGAGTCCTTTCCGAATGGCTTTGGCTCGTTTACTTGCCATTTCTCTTTATTCATTGGGGGGTTTGGCTTTGATTTATCCCCAGAGGGTTCTGGGTTCTCAGAGGGTGGTCTCATACCATAGCCTTCAGCATCTCCCGCTTTTCTTCCTACTCCAGGTCCATATGATTGTGTCTCCTCCTCTTCGCTTTCATCATCAGATTCTTCAGTTTCTGAATCAGACGGTGCCCCGGATGTTCGCAATTTAGACAACAGATTCCCTAGAAGAAAAGCTTTACTTTTAGGTTTAGATGGTTTGGACTGACCACTTGGGCATGATGTGCATTGTTGAGAAGGATTAGTGTTTGATTTTGCAGGTTCAGTGTAAGGTCCTTGAGGTTTGTCTAATGCCTGCCCATAGGCTGGTTTTAAACCAGAAGGTGGCCCAGACTGACCATATTGTGTGCCAGACATTCGCTGCTGAGAAGAAACGGGGTTTGCTGCTGAATGTCCTGTATAATTATCTTGAGGCTTGTTTGAAGCCTGCCTATAGGCTGGTCTTGAATCAGAAGGTGGCCCAGACTGACTGTATTGTGAACCTGACATTCGCTGCTGAGGACCGTGGTTTGCTGCTGAAGGGCCTTGAAATTTGTTTGATGACTGTCCATAGGCTGGTCTTGAATCAGAAGGTGACCTAGACTGACTGTATTGTGAGCCCGGCATTCGCTTTGTTCACATGATGCTATGCTAATAATTTATATTATTAGATGGGCTTTTTTTTTTTTTTCATTATATAGTTTACTGAAAACCCCTCAAGAATATTTTTTTCAGTCTATACACAAATAAAACATACACATATATAATATTATAGTATATAACCAAAATAGAAATATAGCTAAACCAGAATGTTTCCCCATATTTGCAAACTACAGAGTGATCTTCAAGCAGACCAAACCCAGAATTTTTCTTCTCCTGTGTTTTCATCTGCTTACAGGTGCATCTCAATTTGGGATGCCCCCTTGAACAGGTTCTCCTCCAACCAGCATTCATTGCCAGGCTGCTCCCTCCAGGGAAAGTGCACCTGCCACTATCCATTCAGATATGCATAGCAGGTTTGTGTGTATCTGATCGGGGGGGGGGGGGAGTCTGTGGATGCCATGCCATTGAATCTCGATGTGAGTGTACCAACAGGCAAGCTGTATCCTGGCCCAAGAATCTTTTAGACTCAAGAGCCAGGCTGCATGCTCTTTGGTCCACTTTGAAACTGTAATCTATAGTTTAACATAATTGTAACAGGTCTCAAAAAAACAACATATGCTATTTAGTTGCCTAAAAAGTTTCAGCTTACTCTCCAAGAAGAATCACATCTGCCAAGATTTCGAACATTTGGTAAATACCCGATCCTTCATTCATACGTTTTGCCAGTAAAATCAGGAGCTGGGAAAAGGGGTAACAAGTTGCTGGCCATGGAATACCGTGATAATGATTTTCAGTCAATCGATAGACAGCTTGAGCTGAAATAAGAACATATATATATATATATATATATTTATTTATATATTTAGGTTAAAGTGGCATTATTTCAAGTTGTATAGTATTTCAAGATGTAGATAATGTGTACTGTATAATGGAATGTTTTTACATTTGAATACAATGGTTTCTTTTTAATAACTTACAGTGGACCTCTAGTCAAAAAATTCAAGTTCAGTAAATTACGCCACTAAATCAGTGATGCTTGAGAGGGCCTGATCCCATGCAGATGTAGTGAAATGTATTTGCAGATGCTGAGCTCCTGGACTACATAGGAGTGGCCATTTTGCTACACACCTGAGAGTCCTGCTTGCACAAGCGCATTGACAAACAGTTGTCTAGCTGTTCAGCACATCCAGCTAGATTCCACACAGAATGTTAGAAGGAGATAAATGGCCTGATGCAGAGCCTCCCCCGATCTGAGCTTAAAACCTTCCGATTGTCCGGGGCTCCCGTTTGAATCGTGGCTCAAATGTGATGCAGAGCCTCCGTCGGAATGGCTCCCTAACTGATCCGTCAATTTGACTTCACTCAGGAAGTTTTTTTTGCTCTCTCGGGTGCCTTTAATTTGATCGGGGCTTCCGTTCCCGTTCACACGGGCGGCCCGTTTTTCCCTGTTTTTTCCTTGGTTTTTGAACTGCTGCTTACCTTCCGTCGTCTTTGACCTTCCATTTTGTTGGTTTTTTCAAGTATACTTACATCTCCATGGCTCTTCAGTTGCCAATCTGGCTACACGCAAGCGCACATCCCTAAACCTTCACTGGAATTTACATATGGCACCAACTGCCAATTTGACACATATATATGTTGTCACATTTATTTTTGGTTGTTCCTTCTTCCTTGCCATTAATGCATACCTTAATCTCCTTTGTGTTCCTTCTTCCTTGCCATTAATGCATACCTTAATCTCCTTTGTGTTCCTTCTTCCTTGCCATTAATGCATACCTTAATCTCCTTTGTGTTCCTTCTTCCTTGCCATTAATGCATACCTTAATCTCCTTTGTGTTCCTTCTTCCTTGCCATTAATGCATACCTTTATCTCTTTGGTGTTCCTTCTTGCTTGCCTTTAATGCTTACCGTAATAGTTTGATATTTTTCTGATTTATTGGCCTATATCTAAACCTTTTGTGTCATGTAAATGTGTGATGATGTTGTGTGCTTGTACATTTGCAGGAAAGACAACACACCAATGTTTTTGTTTTTTTTTTTGTTTATTAAAACGTTGTTTTTTTGGGGGGGGGGTTAGCTTTTTCTGATTAAAATTTTTTTTAGTTTAAAAATATAAAAATGAACAATTCTTCCCCCACCAAATCAAAAAAATTAGGCCTCGGGTCAGGGGCATGTCGTTTTCTTTTATCTGTGAATGAAAAACAACATTAGTTTAGCATTGTTTTTATGGTTTGGTTTGGCGTGATTTTTTGGGGGCCCATTTTAACCCGGACCTTCAGCGTGATTTAATGAAAAGGCCAAACTCTTCAAATACGAGTCCGCAGCATTTGAAACTAATATTTTAAAAGTTTTTAGTCACTAACTTATTATTCTTTCCCCCACTGGCCTGCAACTCTGTTCAGGAATTTAGGATACGGGCGCCGCCATCTTGACTCAGAAGCATCACACTTACTGAGGAGAGGAGAGTGGGATAAGGTACAGGGGGTGGGTTATAGCTGTGCTTTGCTCTGACAGAGCAGAGCTGTGCTCTGGAAAAGGTCAGCAATCCCAGAATGCAGAGCAGCACAGTTACAAGGCACTTCCTGTTTGCAGGCTGCCTGATAAGATTGCAGCTTCAATAATCCGCCATCTTGGATGTTTAAAGGCTCATAACATGCACTAAGTGCAGGTAGGATGAATTTTAATGTGGGCAATCTGTATGTACAGGGTGTGGGAAACATATAACATAGACTCTTATTCAGAGTGAAGGTCCGCTTTAAGGCCTTTTTTTATTTTAATTTTAATTTTTTTTTTTTTTTGCGATGTTTTAGGCATTGGAATTGTTAGTTCATTTACTTTGCCAAAAAAAAAAAAACACAATGTTTGGGGCGTTTCTGACGTTCCCCCGCGGTGACGTGCGTGTGTGCGCGCAGGCGCGCACCCGCTGTTGACCACGCCCACACGGGAAACATATTTAAAGCACAAGGCACTCAGCTCTGTGTTGGATACCATATCAATATGGGCAGACCTAAAGGGAGCAAAAATAGGCAACCAAGGCCCGAGGCACATAGCAGCCGCACACATGCCTCATCCTCCAAAATACAGAAGAGCAGGCACAAGACACATGCAGAACATGCCCCAACTAAAACGGTGGATAATCCACAGACACAGGCACATTCAAGGACCAAGGAGACATTAACCCATTCACCACCACCTGCCAAAAAAACACGACCACACAAGGCTGGCAAATCTAGTAAGAACCTGCAGCATCCTCAACCTCAACACACCAAGCATACCCACAAAACAAAACACATCAGCAAGGGTAAGCGTATTGCAAAACCCACCACCCCACCAAGGTCACCCACCCCTCCACCTCAACCCTCTGGTTCTCCCAATTCCAGTACCTCACATTCCACATGCAGCTCAACATCTGATAGCTCAACAGGAACCCAGGCATTAAGCCATAGCAGCACACCCACAACATCACCCTCCCCCATAAGCCCCAGAACCACACACGACTCACCAGATAGCCAACCATCAATTTCCACAGATGCAGGGGACACCACACACCCATGTGGCTGACAACTACGCCGTGGCTCCCTAACTGCACGTTTTTGCGATGCTCAAAGCATGGCTGTGGCAAATGCAGTTTGTGAGCATTATGACGCCCTATTTGGCAGGACCTCCAAATCAACCACTAAGCAGGCTAAGCTGGAGATCTGGACGGATATTTGCCACCAAGTAAATAGTGTGGGATCTGTCCGGCGAGATATTCAACAAAGCAAAAGGAAATTTGGGGACCTGAAATACTACAGTAAAAAAAAAATGGACATGCGCCGTCAGCAGAGGTAAAGGCAAATTAAATGCATTTTTAGTCGCATTGGTAACAGGATGTAACACTTATTAGGTGTAATTTAATCTTCCCCAGCCAACAGACAGGGGGTGGAGCAGAGGTAAAGGGCAAATTAAATGCATTTTTAGTCGCATTGGTAACAGGATGTAACACTTATTAGGTGTGATTTAATCTTCCCCAGCCAACAGACAGGGGGTGGCTTACCCACTAAAATAATCCTTACACCCGGCGAGGAACATGTATATACATACATACACCCGGCCAGCATCCAGGGCCTGGCACAAGACACAGACCGGAATGTAAGGTCCCAAGGTGAGTCTGAATTTGCCATGACCTATTAAAAAAAGTTCAAAAAGGCAGTGTTATGCTACACAACACACTGTACTTGGCCATTTAGCTAATCTTCAAATCTACATTGTAAGGACCAAGTCAACAGGACACACCAGGCCCCCAAACCCCTGCGTTAGCACCGAGGCCAAGGGCACACCAGGCTTCTACACCACGAACCCAAATTGTGGATTGCGATGAGGTAAGTGAATGGTCATTGGTGTGTACTTTTAACATTGATCTTTGAGAGCTTTTGTGGACATAAATAAACTAAAATGAACCTATATTTCTTTCCAGACCACAGGAAGCCCACCCATCATCGACCATATACGAGATTTGGAGGAGGACATCTCACATATGTCACTAACCACTACTGAACCAGTGGCAGCAACGCAGTCAACCCCAGCACAACCACCACATCCACAACCACCTTCAGAACCAGAACCAACCACCCGTCCCACTGCTCGAACCCAGTCCAGACGCCATATTTCCCAAAGAAGGCAACTTCAAATTTTGGAGGAAGCGTGGAGGCAGGAAAATATAGCCTTTTCGGCAACAACACAGCAATTCAATGAGACTGTGTGCACCCAACTCACAAACCTCAACGCCCAATTAGAGGTATTAAACAGAAAATACCATTTTGTGAGTACTCACCTGAAAAATGGATATTGTTGGTGTGCCACACACCCTGCTTCACCTTTAATATTCTTCACTTATTGGTTAACTCACCGCCAGGTGACGCTGTGCAGAGAGGAAGTCTTGTAACGAGCCCCCTTCCGGCCTATATATACCTGGTACCTCCCATTAATCACCAGTATATTAAAAAGCAGAAAGACAAGGTACCAGTAAATTAACGGTAACCTCAAAATAAATCAATATAAATAAAAGCTTCACCATATAAAGGATTCGGAAATACCGAAAAGGGTGGGAGTGAAGCGGGGTGTGTGGCACACCAACAATATCCATTTTTCAGGTGAGTACTCACAAAATGGTATTCTTGGTGTGCCACACACCCCGCTTCACCTTTAATATTCTTCACTTATTGGGACATCCAAAAGCAGTGTCCACAAGGGATGGGCAACTCAAGGCCAGGTGAAGCATAACTTAAATGACTGCAGTCTGCAGAACTTTGCGGCCAAAAACAGCATCCGCTGAGGCTCGCACATCAACTTTGTAAAACTTAGAAAAAGTATGAACAGAAGACCAAGTGGCGGCCTTACAAACTTGCTCAACAGAAGCTTGGTGCTGAAAAGCCCAAGACGCCCCAATGGCGCGAGTAGAATGAGCAGTGATACGAAAAGGGGGAACTTTCCCCTTAGCAGAATAGGCCGCAGTAACGGCCTGATGTATCCACTTGCTAATGGCAGATTTGGCTGGTGCCAAACCCTTCTTAGGCCCATAGGGCACAACAAAAAAGGAATCCGTCTTACGAAAAGGAGACGTGATAATCAAGTAGTACTTAACACAGCGTACTACATCCAAACAATGCAAAACCCTATCTTTGTCATTCTTAGGATTAGGACACAAGGAGGGAAGAACAATATCCTGGTTCAAATGAAAAGCAGAAACAACCTTAGGAAGAAAGTCTGGCTTGAACCGAAAGACCACTTTATCCTGATGCCTCTCAAAGTAAGGCTCCTGGATAGACAAGGCCGCCAATTCTGAGACACGCCGGACCGAAGTGATCGCTACCAAGAAGACAATCTTCTGAGTCAGGGTAGACAAAGCAATAGCTTGCAAAAGGAGGAGCCTGAAGAGCAGAAAGAACCAAATTCAAATCCCAAACCGGGAGTAATGGTTTCCTGGGAGGCCGCACATGCGTAACCCCCTGGAAAAAAGTTTTAACCAAAGGCTGAAGCGCAACACGCTTCTGAAAAAAGATAGATAAGGCAGAAACTTGCCCTTTCAACGTACTTAGCTGAAGACCAGAGTCCAGCCCTGATTGTAAAAACTCCAGAATCCTGGAGACCGAAAAGACCCTACAAGGAAAAGATCTCATCTCACACCAAGTGATGTAGGCTTTCCAAGTCCTATAGTAGATGATCGAAGAAGACCTCTTCCGGGCACTGATCAGAGTCTTGACAACTGAGTCAGAAAGACCCTCCTCCTTCAAGATGGAGGTTTCAGCAGCCAGGCCGTCAAACCCAGCGCTGGTAAATTGGGGTAACACAACCGACCCTGAGTGAGCAGATCGGGCCGAAGAGGCAGGGTGAACTGGTCCACTGCCAGCCGAACGATGTCTGCGAACCACACTCGCCTTGGCCACCTTGGGGCCACGAGAACGGCGGACATCCTTTCCAGAGCCAACTTCCGAAGCACCCTGCCCAGCATGGGTATCGGAGGAAACAGGTATAGAAATCCCAGATCCCCCCAGCTCAGGAACATGGCGTCTACTGCCAGAGCCAGAGGATCCTGGGAGAGCGACACGAAGTTCGGGAGCCTGTGATTGTGACGAGAGGCAAACAGGTCCACCTCTGGTGTCCCCCATCGGAGACACAGTGAGCGAAACACCTGAGGATGGAGAGCCCATTCTCCCAGACGGGGAGAGCCCCTGCTCAACCGGTCCGCTTCCTGGTTCTCCACTCCTGGAATGTATACCGCCGAGAAACAAGGAACATGGGCCTCTGCCCAGGTCAGGATCAGGGACACCTCTCTGAGAGCACTCAGACTGCGAGTCCCTCCCTGATGATTGATGTAAGCAACCGCTGTTCGATTGTCTGAACGCACCTGGAAAGGCCCAGAACGTGCTGAGTCAGGAGAGCAAGCACCCAACGGATGGCTCTCAGTTCCAGAACATTGATGGGTAAGTGGGCCTCTTGAGGTCCCCACTGCCCCTGGAACTGCAGCTCCTTCCAAAATCCGCCCCAACCCGACAGACTGGCGTCCGTGGTGACAACTTCCCAAAGAGGGGTCAGGAAAGACCTGCCCTTCACAAGATTGGTCGAGACCAACCACCACTGGAGGGACTGCCGGACCCGGGAGGACAACTGGAAGGGCTGATCCAGCGACCGAGGCTGTCGGTCCCAGGATGCCAACAGATAAAGCTGAAGCGTCCTCGTGTGAAATTGAGCAAAAGGAACTGCCTCGAAAGAGGCGACCATCAACCCTATCAGCCTCATCCTCAGACGGATGGACGGCCGAGGATTGGAAAGTAGGACCCGAGCCAACTCCTGGATCAGATGAATTTTGGACTGGGGGAGAAACACCCTGTGATGAAGAGAGTCCAACTGCATCCCCAGAAAGGACAGCACCCTGGCCGGAGCGAGGGAGGACTTGGGGAAGTTGATCACCCAACCAAAGCTTTCCAGCGTGGAGACCACCAACCTGGTGTCTGTCTCCGATTGATTGAGCGACGGAGCCATGATGGGAAGGTCGTCCAAATAAGGTACGACACGAATGCCCCGAGATCTGAAAATGGCCATGACCCCTGCCAGCACCTTGGTGAACACTCTTGGAGCTGAGGTAAGGCCAAACGGAAGTGCCATGAATTGATAATGCTGATTTTCCATCATGAATCGAAGAAAACGTGGATGAGCGTGGCAGATGGGAACATGAAGATAAGCATCCTTGATGTCTATGGACGTCATGAAGTCCCCTTGCCGAAGGGAACCGACGGCCGTACGCAAGGTTTCCATGCGAAACTTCCGAACACGGATGAACCTGTTGAGTAATTTCAGGTCCAGGACGGGACGGACTGACCCGTCTTTCTTGGGGACTGCGAAAAGATTGGAATAAAACCCGAGGTCCATCTCTAAGCGCGGTACCGGCCGGATGACCGCCATCTCTAACAGATTCTTTACCGACGCCAGGATCGATGGGCACCCGAGACCGAAAGAACCGTGAAGGAGGGCGAGTTTGTAACCGGACGACACTACCTCCCGGATCCATCTGTCCGGAATCTCCTGGTCCCAAACCTGGGAGAAGTGTCGTAATCGTCCCCCCACCCGCACGGGTGAGGGCAGCCCCTCATTGCTAAGCGGGTTTACCAGCAGGCTTGGGCTTGGTGCCCCAGGACTGAGCGGGACGGCCACGGCCCCTCCCCCGAGTCCAACCTGCACCTCTGGTAGCGGGAAAGGAAGCCCCCCTACCCGCTCTGAATCCCCGAAATGAAGGCCTACCAGCACTTGCCCCCTTAAAGGGACGACGAGGCCTCTTGCGTTGTGGCATCTTACCACCCTTTGCGACTGAATCAATTTTCTCACCAAACAGACGCAAGCCCAAAAAGGGAAGAGCTGTGAGCACCCTTTTTGAAGCTGAGTCCGCCGACCACTGACGCAGCCATACTGACCGACGAATAGCCACCAGCATTGCAGCTGTCCTGCTACTCATAGCCAGCGCATCGTCCTGAGCGGATAGAACATAGGAAACAAAAGATTCACACTGCTTGAGCGCAGTAAACTCTTTACAAGTGGGATCGAGATCCCCATACAGCTCCTGAATTACAGACCTAACCGCCAATAGAAGAAGGGCCGAAGCACACACCGGGCGCATCGTTGGCCCAGCATAAATAAAACCATGGCAAGCGTACTGGTCAATCCGACGATCCTCCCCATCTTTAGGGACAGTGGTCTCAGCAGACTGTACCATAGCCGTGCTGGAGAGCCCTAGCACAGGGGTATCGACATCAGGAGGGGACGGACCAAAGCTTCACCAACTCTGGTGGAAAAGGATAACGCTTTTCCCAACTGGAAGGGATTCCAGATAACCGCGTGGGATGTTCCCATTCCTTAAGGACCACCCTCTCAAAGTGGTGTTGTCTGGGAAAAACCCAACGCGGCTGAGGTTCTTTAAACAACTGGCCCCTTGGCAGGGTGACAGCCTCAGGCGGATCTAAATTCAGAATTTCAAACATTTTAGCCAGAATGGAGGGGGTGTCAAGGGAAACAACCGGCGACCAATCGCCAATAGCATCAGCCTCAAGCTGATCTGCAGGCTCATCTGACTCCAACAGGAATTCTCCCTCGTCCGGGGAGCCATCGGACCATTCCACAGGCTCACATACCTCATCCTGTGAAGCCGAAGGTATCGGAGTCAGGTGCTTCCGTTTTGCAGTGGCTTTAGACCCTGCTTTAACGGGCACTATTTTCCGGAGGCTGGCCAACCGCGCCGCCACCTCGGATTGCGAATCCCCACTCTTGACAGTGTCATGCGGGGTCCGGAACAGGGAGGGAGAGGTAGGAGATGATGGAAGCTGCGACAGGACCAGCAGCCGAAGCAACGGACTGACGCGCAATAATCTGCCATGCACAAGGACATCATCATCTGGGAGCGGAGTCCCACATCTTGCACACCCCCTAGATGGCCCAGAAGAACCATTTCCGGTAATAACGGAAGCCTCCATGTGGTGATTTATGGTATTCGCAATTCTTTTGGGATTTAAGGCATAAGCCGACCCGGGATGCCCCCTTATTGTAAATGTCCCGGAGGTAGGAGATGATGGAAGTTGCGACGGGCCAGCAGCCGAAGCAACGGACTGACGCGAAATACTCTGCCTTGCACAAGGACATCATCATCTGGGAGCGGAGTCCCACATCTTGCACACCCCCTAGATGGCCCAGAAGAACCATTTCCGGTAATAACGGAAGCCTCCATGTGGTGATTTATGGTATTCGCAATTCTTTTGGGATTTAAGGCATAAGCCGACCCGGGATGCCCCCTTATTGTAAATGTCCCGGAATTTTTTTTTTTTTTTTGGGAGGATTTAATTCAAAAAGAAGATCCCCTTAATAATCTATATAGTTACATAGTTAATACGGTTGAAAAAAGACATATGTCCATCAAGTTCAACCAAGGGTGTTGGGGTAGGGGGAAATTATTTTTTATTTCATAGGGGAAGCTATTTATTTTATTTTTTTGTCTTTATTTTTTTTTTTATTGATAACCACTAGTAGTAACTGTTAATCTTATTTTCTTCAAAATAAGCATCTAATCCTTTTTTGAAGCTGTCAGCGGTTGATGCTGTAACAAGCTTCTGTGGGAGGCTATTCCATAGATTTATAGTTCTTATGGTAAAAAACGATTGTCGCCTCCGGAGACTAAATTTCTTTTTTTCCAATCGAAGGCCGTGCCCCCTTGTCCTTAGAGAGGATTTTACGTGAAATAGTTTTCCCCCATATTTTTTGTATGGTCCATTTATATATTTATACAAGTTAATCATGTCCCCCCGCAATCGCCTCCTCTCAAGACTAAACAGATTTAATTCTCGTAATCTTTCCTCATAACTAAGATCTTTCATTCCCTTTATTAGTTTGGTGGCTCTCCTTTGCACCCTTTCCAGAGTCAGGGCGTCCTTTCTATGAACGGGTGCCCAGAACTGGACGGCATATTCCAGGTGAGGGCGCACCAGTGCCTTGTAAAGAGGCAAAATTACATCTCTATCCCGTGATTCCATGCCTCTTTTAATGCACGATAGTATCTTGGTGGCCTTGGAAGCAGCTGCTTGGCATTGCATGCTGTTATTTAGTCTCTGATCTACTAGTACCCCCAGATCCTTCTCAACAAGTGACTCTCCCAGTTTTACTCCCCCGAGGACATATGTTGCCTTAGGGTTATTAGACCCCAAGTGCATGACTTTACATTTTTCCACATTGAACTTCATTTGCCAAGTGGATGCCCAGACACTCAATGTGTCCAAGTCAGCCTGAAGCTTGTGAACATCTTCAATAGACTGCACTGTGCTACATATCTTTGTGTCATCTGCAAAAATAGAGACAGTGCTTTTAATTCCATCTTCTATGTCGTTTATAAACAAGTTGAATAATAGTGGGCCCAGCACTGAACCCTGGGGTACACCGCTTACAACTGGTAACCATTCAGAGTAGGTGTCATTAACCACAACTCTCTGCACACGATCCTTCAGCCAGTTTTCAATCCAGTTACAAACTGCGTTTTCTAATCCTGAAGATCTCAATTTCCCCAATAAGCGTCTATGGGGGACAGTGTCAAATGCTTTTGCAAAATCCAGAAAAACTATATCCACAGCCGCCCTTCTGTCCAGGCTTCTACTCACCTCCTCATAGAAGCCAATCAGGTTAGTTTGGCAGCTTCTGTCCTTAGTAAAACCGTGTTGTTTGTCACTTATAATATTATGGATAGTTACATATTCATGTATGTTGTCCCTTAATAGTCCCTCAAACAATTTCCCCACAATGGATGTTAAGCTAACAGGTCTGTAATTGCCCGGAGAAGACCTAGAGCCCTTTTTAAAAATGGGCACCACATTTGCCCTGCGCCAGTCCCTTGGCACCATACCAGTTGCTAGTGAGTCTTTAAAGATCAACAACAGAGGTGACGAGATAACGGAACTGAGTTCTTTGAGAACTCTTGGGTGAAGTCCATCTGGTCCTCCAGTCTTATTCACATTTAAATTATTGAGTTTTTCTTGGATGATATCCATGTTTAGCTTGTTAATTATTATACTTGGGCTATTACTATCAGTGGCATCTCCTGTGTTGGCTCCTTGCGCTTCTCTTGTGTACACAGAGCTAAAGAATCCATTTAACAGCTCTGCCTTATCCTCATCCCCAGTGACCATTTCCCCATTATCATTAATTAGGGCACCTACCTGTTCTGATTTAGTTTTCTTCGAATTAATATATTTGAAAAATCGTTTAGGGTTTGTTTTGCTTTCTTTGGCCACATCTCGTTCATTTTGTGCTTTTGCCAACCTTATTTCTTTCTTACACACTTTATTTACTAGTTTATACTGTTCAAGTGTTACAGCTGAGAGTTCAGCCTTGTAATGTTTAAATGCCCTTTTTTTGTTCTTTATTGCCCTTTTAACCGCAGGTGTCAGCCATGAGGGGTTTAACTTTAGCCGCTTATATTTGTTACCCGTAGGAATACATTTTGCAACGTTGCTACTCACAATTGATTTAAAGCACTCCCATTTGGCATCTGTATCCTTATCCCTGAACAGATGCTCCCAGTCTATGTCCTTGAGTGCAGCTCTGAGCCTGGGGAAGTTGGCCTTTCTAAAATTTAATGTTTTTGCCTTCCCAGGAAGAAAATCTTTCTTACAGTTTATGTTAAATACAATTATATTGTGGTCACTGTTACCAAGATTTTCACGGACTGTTACTGCCCCCATCAGGTCATCATTATTTGATATTACAAGATCTAGAATAGCATCACCCCTAGTTGGTGCCTCCACAAACTGATTCATATAATTATCTTGTAGCAAGCTGAGGAATGCTCTCCCCCTTGTAGTGGAAGCAGAACCATGTCTCCAGTCGATTCCTGGATAGTTGAAGTCCCCCATCACCACCACTGTACCAGCCTGTGATGCCCGCTCTATCTGTTTATGCAGTTGACCCTCTATTTCCTCAGTTATATTTGGGGGCCTATAGATTACACCAAACTGTATTTTAGCATTGTTTATATCGCCCCCTACTTCTACCCACAAGGATTCTACATCCTCACAATCTTCTGCTAGTATCCCCTCATTAATATATGCTTTGAGTTCTTGCTTTACATAAAGACACACGCCACCCCCTTTCCTTTTTGCTCTGTCTTTCCGAAAAAGAGCAAAACCTTGTAGATTGACAGTCCAGTCATGTGTGGAATCCAGCCATGTCTCAGCCACACCAACAACATCAATATTCTCTGCCAGCACCAGAGCCTCAAGCTCCCCCACTTTACTTGCCAGACTTCTGGCATTTGTGAACATACACTTTATGTTCCTATCTAGTTTGACACATTGGGGTATAGTATTAGTTCCTGCAGTAATGCATCCGTCTAATTTTTTACTGCTGGTTTGCAACTCATGGATCTCCTTATCCATCATAGCAGTCCTCCCCCCTTCTAATTCTCCACCCACCATCATATGCTGTCCCCTAAGTAACCTGTCTTCACTTTTATTTTCACTCTTGCCCTCCCCCCTCATCACTAGTTTAAATAACTCTCCACCCCCTCTAGTATCCTCTTACCCAGCACAGCAGCCCCCCTTCCATGGTGCAAATTATCTTTAGAATACAGTTTGTACCCCAATGAAAAGTCAGCCCAGTGCTCTAGGAACCCAAATCCCTCTGCCCTGCACCAGGACTTGAGCCATGCGTTTAACTCTCTAAGCTCCCGCTGTCTTTCATGTGTAGCGCATGGCACTGGCAGTATTCCAGAGAATACAACCTTGGAGGTCCTTCCCTTCAACTTGGTGCCTAATTCCTTAAATGTATTCTTAAGGATCCTCCATTTCCCATTAATTCTGTCATTGGTCCCCACATGGACCACGACCGCTGGGTCATCCCCAGCCCCTCCCAGTAATTTGTCCACCCTTTCCACCACATGCCGAACCCTGGCACCAGGGAGACAGCAAACCATTCGGTTGAGGCGGTCTTGGTGACAAATTATTCTATCAGTCCGCCTGATAATAGAATCCCCTATGACCACTAACTGTCTAGTCCTACCTGCAGTCCCAACCACCCGCTCACTAGCTGGGCTGTTCTCCCGGCTGTTAGGGAGAACAGTATCTGCTAGGGCTGCCATTTCTGAGACTGACACTCTTGCATCATTACCCAACTTGGCAATTTTGCTAGGGTGCGCAGACACAGGAATGGCCTTCCTTTTCTGTGCACCCTTTCTACTCCCTCTATCTACATTTACCCAGCTACTTATCTGCTCCTCCTGACCCATTTCTCCACCCTCTGTATCTACCCCATTTACTACCTGCTCAGTGAGCAGAAAACTCTTTTCCATATTGTCAATCCTCCTCAGTCTTGCATTTTGCTCCTCCAGATCTCTAACCCGAACTTCCAGGTTTGCAATTTGCTCACATTTACCACAGAGGTATTCACCCAGGAACTGCAGCTCCTGAAGTGTATACATATGACAAACTGTGCACTGAAGTAGACCTCCAATATTGCTAGCCATTATCCTAGTTACAATACAGCAGTAAAAACAATTTTAGTACTCACAGATACAGCAACTTTGGCTTTTACCTTCTTATTTTAGCACATAGGCAATAGGAACTCTTGAAGTCCCAATATAAAGTCCCTTAATAAAAAGTCCCCTCACTTATAATACAACCTCACTTGAAAATACAACTGGAACTCGCAAAAGCTCCTGAACTCGCTTTAAACAATCTTATTTATATAAAGCAATACTTCCCTTCCAAATGGCAGTCTCTGTCTGGCAAAACCTATAGATTGTGTATATATATATTCTTTCCTTTTGAAAAGAAAGACTAGCCAAGTAATATAGAGCCGGGAGGCCGTTTTAATCAGGGGTTCCCGGGAACTGTAGGGGAAGAAAAAACCAACAGTCAGATCCCCAAACATGTGGCAACATGCAAAAACCCTTGCCCTCAATCATGATGAATCCCCTTATAGATCTCTCCCCCCCATGTCTAAAAACACAATAAACAATATAGTTTTTAAAAAGACAGTCAACGGCCCCACACAATGGGGCAGCTTACCTGCAAGGAACCGAGGGCAGCCGCAGCAATAGTATGGACGACCAGCAGCAATAGCAATAGGAGCCAGAAGTAAACCAAACCATGTGGGCAGCGAGCCCCCCCACGTGACTTCCTTTAAGCCAGGAAGGAAGGAAGTGAGGCTGGGGCCGGTCAACACAAAGGCAGGAGGAGGGGGGAGGGGGAGGGAGGGAAGGAAAGACCAACGGGGGAGGGGGGAGGGGAGAGGGAGGCTGCATAGCAAAGGCTCAGGCAGCAAGCCAGCCTGCAATCAGCCAAGCCCCAGCTGCCCCCTAAAGCAGACCTAAACGCTGGCCAAGCCGGCCAGTACTTATCTGCAAGACCATGGAAAGTCCTTTTAAAAGGAAAAATAAGAGGAACAATCAGACCGAGTGCACACTTGCAGTGCAGTCTGCTAAGTGCATGAAAGTAAAACACATGTTACAAAAAGTCATACAGTGAAATACACACACACAATACACAACCCTCTAACCCCCCCCCCCATAGTGAAGGGAGAAGGGACCGTAACAGGAGAGTAAGGGGCTAAGGGGACCCTCGGGACAGGGACATCCCATTTCCGGATCACCATGCCGGATAGCCGCATTGCCCCCAAAAGAGGGGGTCGAGCGGAGGAGATAAGCTCCTAGGCACCTATAGTGCCGTCTACCAATTGCCCAGTGAGCAGCCTAGGCTGGGAGGCTTCCAATCCACCATAAAGGTATAAACAATCAAAACCGAGCAGAAATAGACCAAAAGGGGGTGCCGGGGTAAGACCCCGGCTACCTGTAAGCAGGAGACTTCAATCTTCTGTCTTGTCGTCAAGCAGAGAGAAAAATACTGGTGATTAATGGGAGGTACCAGGTATATATAGGCCGGAAGGGGGCTCGTTACAAGACTTCCTCTCTGCACAGCGTCACCTGGCGGTGAGTTAACCAATAAGTGAAGAATATTAAAGGTGAAGCAGGGTGTGTGGCACACCAAGAATATATCTCTGCCCTAACCAGCCATATGGGTGAGATTAATCAAAGCCTGGCCCACATTTCAGCCAATTTGCAGGCACAACATCATTCATCGGCACCATGCAACCCAACATACCACTAATTTTTGGAGAATACATTTTATGACACACCAAAATTTGTTTGAAAAAAAATAAATAAATAAAAAAAATAAAAATTTTGTTCTCTGAAAAAACACTAAACACTAGTTGTGCACGGATGGTTTGCGCGGTGCCACTTTGGGTGCCAGAAAAAGGAGGGGTGGGGACGTCTGAAACTAAAGGTTGTGGAGTAGCCCACAAGCTGTGATTAGTTTTAGGACCGTTGCAGGCGTCTATTGTAGTGCCCCCCCAGTCTCATCAACACAACGGAACCTCATCTTCAAGAGACCAAAGCCTTGCTCCACCACAGAGCGAGTCCTCCTGTGGGCAGTATTGTAGCGCTCCTCTGCCTGTGAAGATGGGTGCAGGATGGGGGTCAGGAGAGCCCCCAGAATAGCCCCCCCCCCCCCGTTTGACAGCAGCAGCTGCTAACTGTAAAAAAAAATAAAAAATAAAAATGACATTTAGTTACCTGCAGTCGCACTGCCTCCCTCCGGGTCTCCTCTTCACTGGGGGGGCCTCCGATCGCCCCCCCAGCCTCTTCAGCTTCAGGGGAGAGCCTGAAAGGGCTCTCCCCCTCCTCTCCCGATGGGCGCCGTCATCTTTCTGTTAAGTCCCGCCCATTTGGCTTATGACGTCACTCCCGGGCTTCTTGCTGCCTCTCTTCGGCTCAGCTGTCAGATGCCCTGGTGATCGCTGGGCAGAGCAGTGGAGGGGCAGGGGATGCTCTGATCCCCTGCCCCCCCCTCCTCTGGCCAGCGATCACCAAGGCATCTGACAGCTGATCACCACAGGAGCTGACAATTGGGTGAGGTGAGTAAAGTAAAAAAAAAACTTTTTTTTTTTTTTTAATAAATGACATTTTTGTGTGTGTGTGTGTGTGTGTTTTTTTTTATGTTAACCCTTTGTGAACTGGTAAGGGGTCCATGAGACCCCTTATACCAGTTCACAAGGCTGGGGTCTGGCAAGCCACCTGCAACTAGCGGGTGGCTTGCCATTAACCCCCGCATCCCCAATTACCTGCCTCCCCAAAGCCCAGGGGGGGGGGCAGAAGAGCCTGGGCCCACACAGGGTATGTGGGCTCGTAGGCTGCAGGGTAGGGGGCCACAAAAGCTGGCCCCCTACACTCTGTTCCTACAAGCCCCCATAGCTGGTCCCGGGCTGGTTATGACGGGTAAGGGGGACCCTACGTCATTTTTTTTTAATTTTAAGGGTTAGGGTTACCCTAACCCTAACCCTTAAAATTAAAAAAAAATGGGTTTCCACCCGGAGGGGGGACCTTACCTCATTTTTATTTAATTTTTAAGGGTTAGGGTTAGCTTAACCCTAACCCTTAAAATTCAAAAAAAAATTAAAAAACATTTTTTTAAGGGTGAGGTTTAGGCTTAGGCTAACCATAACCCTTAAAAAAATGACATGGGGGGGTCCCCATTTTTTGGGGGGAATTTTTATTTTTGTATATTTTTTTATTTTTAAGGGTTAGCCTAACCCTAACCCTTAAAATTCCCCCAAAAAAGGGGGGACCCTATGTCATTTTTGGGGGGATTTTTGAGGGTTAGGGTTAGCCTAACCCTAAACACTTAAAATTGCCCCAAAAAATGCCCCCCCCCCCCCGTCATTTTTTTTAAAAATTAACCCCTTATGTTTATAGTGTGGATAGTAGTTGTATTTTATTTGTAAATGTAATAAAGTGCTCTTTTCAGTTTGGGGGATCTCCAGGGCAAGAATGGGGGGGCTACCGATACATATGTGGTACCATTGTAATCGGGAGAAATGGGGCTATCAAATGCAATATGGTTTTCATTAAAAAAAAAGGTTTTATTTAAAATAAAGGAAACATTTGGTTAAAAAATATATATTTTTTGTTTTTTTTGTTTTTTTTTAAGCAGAAATATTCAAAAAACAGTAGAAAAATTACAAACAAGACATTTCATGTTAAAGCCTAAACTCTGCTGCAAAAAATGTATATGTAATGTATATAATTTTTCTGGAAATTCCAGCAAAAATCACGGTTAATCATGCCGCAAAATGGGGAAAAATGACCTGTCAACAGAGGGTGACAAAACTTCAAGTAGGCTGACAATTAAAAGGGTTAATAGTACCTATGCATGTTGGGTATTGTTCTGCTCGGGGGACCTTGCGCTTTCAGATTTAGCTTGTTTTTTCTTGTTCGCATATTGATATTTTAGGAAAACATGGCTTTTATTCAGCTTTTTTACAATTGTTTTTAGGGAAACCCTGTGCAACCTAAGAATTCTTCAATGGATTACTTCCAGAAAGATGAGCCCACTACAACAAGCTCAGTACTCTTAGAAAGCTTAACATGTGTACTTTCAGGGAATATATGGTTTGTGGGGATATTCTAAATTTAAAGGGTTGTTTTGGTTGAAAAATCGCAAGGTGCGCACTTTGTCTGCAGAGCTGAAATTTTTAAGTAAAATTACCGTTATGCGCATACTTTACTTTGGGGTGTTTGGCAACTCTTCCCTTGACAGTACCTATGCATGTTGGGCATTGTTCTGTTCGGGGGATGTTGCTTTTTCAGATTTTACTTGTTTTTTTCTGTTTGCATATAGTTTTTTTTAGGAAAATGTGGCTTTGATTCTTCTTTTTTATTCTTTTTTAGGGAAACTCTGTGCAACCAAAGATTGATTGAGGGATTACTTCCAGAAAATTGCGCCCATGTCAACAAACCTGGTACGCCTAGAAAGCCTGAGGTGTATACTTCCAGAGAATATATAGTTTTTTGTGGGTATTTCAAATTTAAAGGGTTCTTTTTCTGGAAAGACCGCAAGGTGCGCTTAGCGCGGTGCATAGTTGTATTTTATCTGAAAATCTCCTAAAGCGCTGTTTCAGTTTGGGGGAGTCTCCTGGGCAGGAAAGGGTGTCTACCTATACATATGTGGTAACGCTGTGATCGGGATTAATTGGGGTTTCACATGCAATAAGATTTTATTGACAAACTTACATTTTTTATTACAAAAAAACACTACAAATTGCAAAAAATAGATTTTTTTTATTTTTTTGCACATATTTCACCCAAAAGTATTGAGAATACACCTAAAAAATTACAAACAAGACATTTCATGTTAAAGCCCAGACTCTGCTGAAAAAAACAATATATCATTTTCCTGGGAAATCCCTGGAAATCCCTTCAAAAATCACATTCGAACATGGGGAGCGCAAAATAGTGCAAAATGGTCTGGCACCAAGCGTGACAAAAACTCCAGGTAGGCTGGCAGCGAAAGGGTTAAAAAGGACAAAAAAAAAAAAGGACAAAAATATAACAAATACTCATGCCATCGATGTTCAAAGGCGTGCGGTGCAGCCTGGTTTCTGCCATGCTCAGCAGGACAAGACCGCGGAGCTGGCGCCGCTGATGTGCTCCAACAGAGGACTGCATATTATTGCCCGAGTGCAAATACGGCTGCTCTGACTGCCCATAAGTGAAGGCTCGGCGGCCCCGTTTGATTAGGCTGATTCCCATCGGAAAGCAAGGCTCTGCATCACTGAAAAAAACGGAACAATGAACGAGGCGTCCGTTTTCCCGGGAAACAGCCTCGTGCGAGCCGACAATCAGAAAGGCGGCTGAGCGCACACCTGAGCGCATAAACGCACACTAAAATCAACGTAGCACCCTTTCCTGACCCGATCAAAGCCCAAAACCAATGGGAAAAGACACGGGATAGCTGAACGGGGAGGCTCTGCATCAAGCCAAAAATCTTTCTCTAGCTGGCTGCATTAAGCAGTTCCCAGCTTGTGTAGGAGATGAATGCTGTGTGAGGGAAGCAATGTAACTATGGGGGTTATTTAAGAATGGCTAGCACCAGGTAATGCTACCAAGCGGCAAGTAGAGTCAGGTGAACGCTGGGCGCTGTATGTGAAACCACATTTAAGAAAGTGAATCTGGTGGGCGACTCTAACAGCATCACGTAGCATCGCATGTATAACTAGAGGCGTCTCAGTGTATAGTGCCGGCGCACTAGGTTCAGCAGCGCCACATATTACCCTTAGCTCAGTGCTGCTCTGCCATACATTTCAATGGGGATTCATTTGGTTTTGTTTGAATATTGCGTTGGGCAATTAAAATGTAATTTTTTTTTTTTGCTCAAATCATTGTGTGACCTCTTCTGGTCTGCAAACACTTTTATAAATTTTTCTTTTCATTTTATGCAGAATTGTATGTGCAAGTCTGGCACTAAAGTGGCACTGTCACAGTTTAAAAACAATATCATTTCATGTGTTTTCGTTTTGTTACTGGTGTATATGTGTTCAGAAACAGACTTTGATCACACAGCGTCTGGCGCTTTATGCTAGAGTGTTCAGCTTTAGAGCACCAGCGCTGTGTGTGTAGTTTTTTCTTAAATATGGTGTGGAGTGCTGAGTGCCAGATACACTGAGCTGGTGCTAACTATTGCTCGCTGCAGCGTTGTCCTCTTGTTAGATGTAGCGTAGTCTAGGGCGCTCTGGCTTCTGGGGGTTCCATAGCATTTGTACCTTGCAACGGGTTGAAAGGTTTTGCTTTCGGTTTCGCTTTATGCACATAGTGGCCCATCCCCAATCCATTTAGGGCAGGGTCAAGGACCCAAACCCACCCAGGATATGTAATTTGTTGTTTTTGGTTACACTTTAATTAAATGGCAGCTAATATGTATTTTTATTTTTTGCATTTTTATCATCAATATTTTTTTTCTTTTTTTATATTTTCTTTCTGTGCAACTAGGATTTTTGCGTACTGGAGAACGACTATGCCCTGAGCCATAAGGACGACATTGTAGAGGTGGTGAAGGCAACTGTGTCCCGGTGCTTCAAGACCAAGCTTCGGGCAAAGTCGATCCGGCAGAGATGTTCTGTCTTCAATCGCCGGGACCCCCAAAAGTGTTTATAGGCTGTATGATGCCTACGCTTCTGGTAAGTTCACTACACATATATACACACACTTCTTAGATATGGCTACTTTAACCTGCTGTATTTGTTAATGTATATTCTTTTGTTTTGTTTTTTTTGTCTCCACAGATAAGCGTCCTCCCATGGGAAAGCACGGGAAGGGCAGTCTCCCCCGCACCCGAGTCACGGATTCTGATGAGGAGCCCTCTAAGCATTGCCAAGTTGAGGACCCAGGGGAGGAAGGGGATGATGATGTTGATACCCCAGTGGAGCCTGCTGCTGAGGTGTGGGCAGTGTGGAGCCTCAGCTTCTCTGAGGCGGCCTCACCAGAGTCAAGCTACCACTGGAACCACTTTCAAGTGGGGAGTCCAGGTGGGGAGGAGGAAAGGGACTCCACCACACTCCCTGAAGGTTCCTCGGAAGTGACAGGGAGGAGGTTGGGCTCTGCTGGGCCAAATCAGAGAAGTAGAGGCACCCCTGCTCCTCCTCAGAGACCTCCCTGGTGAGAGTCACCTCATCCTCTGGTGAGTGGCCTTCATTGTTTTAATTTTATGGTCATTTTTAACAGTCTTGTGTCTAACATTTCAATAATTGTTGTTTCAGGGCATTATACAGCCACCACCTCCACAGATGTCGGTCCAGCCGGGAACCGGCATGTTGCAGGTAGGGTTGACAATAATAAAGCTCAACACCTCTCAGCATCCTGTGTTGCCTTACTTTATTTTTTTTTTAAGTTTTTATTTATGCTTTTCAAATTGTACAACAAAGCAATACAATTACAATTGCAATTATACCACCATTACACTATATTACAACTATAATCGTAACCACTACAACAACAACGACGATACATACACACCAGCATTATTTACACCTCATTCACTCTCATTCTCACCTGCTTAGATAGAGCTCAGAGTATAAAGGAAAAATTTCAGCCCTGGAGAGTGAGCCACCGGTAGCCCCTAGTCATTAGTAGAGTTGGGGGCATTGAGCCACGTTCCTCATACTCGCTCAAACTTGTCCGGACATCCTCTAGCCTGGTAGGTCATCTTATACAGAACTCTTCCAACCTGAGAGGCTTGGCTTATTTGGATGTTTCCAATGTAAGAGAAGGCATTTCCTCGCATAAAACATTAGTAGACGTAACAGGATTTTTTGCGGACCATCATCTAACATGGGTTCTACCACACTTAACAGACAGAGGGACGCTGCTTTCCTCACAGGGAGGCCCATGGAAATCGAGATAAAGTTGGACACCTCATCCCAGAATGCAGAAATAGTCGGACATTCCCAGATCATGTGCAGTAAAGAACCGGTGCCAGTGTTGCACCTAGGGCAAAGGTCTGTTTCTGCCAGGCCCATCCTTTTCAATCTAACTGGGGTCAGATACACCTGATGAAGCCATTTGGCTTGGATCAGCCTATCTCTAGCATCTATAAAAGAGGAATATAGATTATCTACCGCTTCTTCCCAATCCTCCTGGTCCACACCCGGGATCAAAGCATCCCATTTCCTCTGTGTTTTTTCCAAGGGGGACGGTTGGCTTGCAAGAAGGGCAGTATATAACATAGAGGTGGGTTTTCTTATATCCGTGGATCTTATCAGGGATTCAGTCGGTGCTCCCACCAGCTGCAGTCCCACTATAGGGATCTGGGATCTCAGGGCGTGCCGAAGCTGTAAGTACCGGAAGTCCCTGGGCGACAGCGTATATGCATGGCACAGCTGCTCGTACGTCATCAGAGTCCCTCCCGTAAATAGCTGCGCTAATAAGGTTATTCCCCTTCTTTTCCAAAAAATTGTGTCAGGAAGGGCCTTCAGTTCTGGCAGATTAGGATTATCCAAGAGGGGGGTATTGGGAGACCATTCAGAAGGGGATCGGGGGGGACTCCTCATAGCCTGTGCTTTCTGCCACACATGTAGTGTCGCTCTCATACATGTAGTGGCGCATGGGAGACCCTTTGTTCCCCTGTACACCAGACTCTGCAAAGGGAGCAATGGGCCCAACAGAGCGGACTCAAGAGCCACCACCGGGTTGCCAACGGGGGGGGGGGTTCATCCACCACGTAGTGTATACCAACTGTGCGGCATAAAATTACAGCATCATGTGCAGAGCAGCCAAGCCACCCAGTCCCGACGGGGCTCTAAGGATGGTCCTGTTCATTTTGGGGGAGAGACCCCCCATATGAACCGGAATATGATGGAGTCTAGGAGTCGAAAGTGTGAGGCCGGCAGCACCACAGGCGACGCTTGGTGCAGATATAGGAACTTAGGGAGAAAGATCATTTTAATTATGTTAATGCGACCAATGACCGATAAGGGGAGAGTCGCCCACTGGGTCACCCTTCTCTTAAGGGCACCTACTACTGGGCAGATATTAAGTTCGATAAATTTGGAAGGGTCCGCATGCATGACAATTCCCAAGTATTTAAAGTTGTCCACTCTCCGAAGTAAAGAGACCGGGGAGATACGGGCTCCCCCCGGTTCATCCACCACGTATAAGCTGGACTTCTCCCAATTAACTTTTAGGCCTGAGAATGAACCAAATTTTGTTATTAACTCCAGTAGCGCCTCAAGAGAGCCCTCAGCATCAGCCAGACAAACTAAGGTATCGTCCGCATACATGGAGACCTTCTCGACCACCTGTCGCAGTCTCCACCCCTGGATCTTAGCAGAGTCTCGGATTAGTGACGCCAAGGGTTCAATGGCCAGTGCAAACAGTAGTGGGGAGAGTGGGCACCCCTGTCGTGTACCCTGACCCAACTCCAATTCAGCCGTTACAATTCCATTAACTCTAACTCTCGCCTTGAGATTCCCATAAAGTAGTTGGACATATTTGACATATGTTGAGGGGAGGCCAAATTTATTTAACACTGCCCACAAATAGTGCTGAGTCGAAGGCCTTCTCATTATCGAGAGAGACCACCACTCTACTCCCCGCATTGTCATGCCTAATTTGCAGGTTACTAAACAGCCGTCTTAGGTTAATGCTCGTCGTTCGGCCTGGCATAAAGCCTGATTGATCATTGCCAATGAGGGAGAGTATCACCTTATTTAAGCGGAGTGCTAGTATTTTGGCGAGAACCTTGGCATCCTGATTCAAGAGAGAAATCGGCCTATAGGAGCTGCAGGCATCCGGAGGGTTTCCCATCTTTATAAATAAGGGTGATAGTCGCCTGTGCAAAGGTTTTAGGGAGATGCTCTGATTGCAGGGCCCCCAAGAAGACCTCCAGCAGCCTCAGCGCTATGGTTTCACTATTTTTCTTGTACCACTCGGAAGGGAGTCCATCTGGCCCCGGGGCCTTCCGGTTAGACATTTGGGCTATTGCTCTCACTACTTCATCGCAGGTTATTGGGCTATCTAACATTTCCCTATCTGACTCCGACAGGGAAGGGAGAGCTATAGGGGCAAGATAGGAATCCAGCTCCTCCAGAACGTAACTGACTTTAGAGGAGTAGAGATAGTTGTAATAATCATAGAATTGTCTAGAAATTCCCTCCGAATCCGTGATGAATTGGGCCTGATTAGTGATACCCGCAACCAGCGTTTGTGGACTTTCTGCTCTGGAGAGGTATGCCAAGGTTCTCCCATTTTTATCCCCCTTCTCAAAAATTGTATGCTGTTTAAATAATAAGCTCTTTCTAGTGGATTCTGTTAGTGCTAGATTATACTCCCTCTGTAGGGCATTAAGTAGATCATGATCTGAGGGGCTAGTGGTCTCCACAAATCTCTCTTCCGCTCTGGCTATTTCCTCTTCTAGCTCTCAGATGGCCCTTCCCCTCTTTACCCTGGCCCCTTTTATGGCACTGATGGCACTGCCCCTGACCACCGCCTTGAAAGCGTCCCATCGTGTGTTAGTCGAGGTCTCCTCCCCGTTGCACTGCCAGTATCTTTCCTGTTCTTTAGCCATTGGACCTCTTCATCCTCCAACCATAAGGGGTTCAATGTCCAGGGCCTCAGGCTCTCCCGGTTCCCGGACATACGAATTGTAACCATTAACGGTGAGTGGTCCAAGATGCCCCGCGGTTTTCACAGGCCACTACTCTGGTCAGCAGGCACTTAGACCCGAAGGCCAAGTCTATACGCGAAAGGGACTTATGAGGGATCGAGTGGCAGGAAAAAGCCCGCTCCACGGGATGTCTCCACCTCCATATTTCAGTTAGGCCCAGGGCCTCCGCCCATCCTGCTAATGGAGTGGGTGGGCCTTTCCCAGGCGTCAGCCGGTCTAGAGCTCTATCAAGGATCATGTTAAAATCACCGATCAGCAAAAGTGGATCTGGTGGGAGGGTAGCCACTCTATCCATAATCTCTTGGAGGACCCCAGCATCAAAAGGGGGCGGGATGTACAACCCCACCATCAGGATCTTAACATCGTATATTTTCGCATGTATGATAACAAACCAGCCTTTAAAGTCAGAGTGCACTGAAATAATAGCAAAGGGCAGATGTTTGGCCACCAGAACCAAAACGCCCCTGGCATAGTTAGAGTAATGGGAATGAAATAAATGCACGATCCATGGTCTTTTGAGGGACATTGATTTCTGCCCTAGTAGGTGGGTCTCCTGCAGAATCATAATATTGGGTTTATGGTTTTTCAAAAATTGGAGAACTAAGGATCTCTTTATCTTGTCATTGAGGCCGCGCACATTCCACGAGATCGCTTTACACTCCATACCAATTTAGTCTGAAACTCTTATATGCCAGGCAAACGTCCAGGGCCCCAGTGGCCCACCATCCCCCCAGAGCTCTAAAGCAGCAGGTCACACCATTCACTCCATCACACACATACCAACAACTTACACAACCAAACTACATTAGATGAATAAACATCAACCAATAAACTTAGCCTCAGAAAAAAAAAAAAATACCCACTCCCGCCCTGCTCTACCTAACCCAACTGTGGCGAGCTTATTCCCTTAACTAACAATTAACCTAACTTAAACACTGGTTGTCCGTAGTGTTAACCACAAGACGTGTTCACTGGATGTGGGCACTTCAAGGGGGTGTACAGGATACATACACCCCAGGGAGTCTGACCATCCCTGAACCAAGGGTAATGAAGAGAGGAGGGGAAGAAAGAGAAAACCCACGGGCTCCTGCGGCAACAACAAAGGGGGGGGGAGGAGGATAGTTACCCCAGATCGAAGTCCCCCCCCAGAGTCCCAGCCCCATCAGGCCGCAAATGATGGACGGAAGGCACATACGGCCCCCCCAGGCCGACCGGCGGCACAACCCCGCCCTCAGTCAGCCGGCAACGAGTCAATCCAGGCACTTGCATTCTCTGCTGTAAGGAAGAATCTTGTAGTCTCCCCGTCCTGTACTCGCAGCTTGGCGGGAAATAGCATCGTGTATTTGATTTTCTTCTGTCTGAGGTGTGCTCTCACATCATTAAAGGAGCGGCGCTGCCTCTGCACCTCAGACGAAAAGTCCGGGAAAAAGGACAAGCGCGATCCGTTGGTATCCTCAATATCAAAGGACGCTCTGTCCTTTATCTTGTCTAGGTCATGCTTGAAGTAGTTGAGTTGTTCTTGCAAGTTGTCAAACTTCGCTGTTAGGACACTTTGGCAGTTGTTGATAGCTGCCATTATCGCGGCATTATCAGGAATAGAAGTGGGCGAGGCTGTACGGTCATTAGGTGAATCGGCCATGGTCTGTGTGCCGCAATGCAGAAACCCGGTGCGCCTCTTTTTATTGTCCTTCATATAGGGACAGTGGATTTAGGGCAGTCGCTCACACCGCCCCCTGAGATGGAAGCCCCCCATAGGCAAGCAGTGATTGGGATAGCCGGAGCGATGAGGTGCTTATGTTGTCGATTGGAGGGGGGCAGCCTCCTCCGTCCACGTCCCAGACTCGGCGCCGTCCACAGCAGGCAGTCAATGTCCCCTTCAGGTCCACTGCAGCACGTTCCCCTGCAGCAATGATGCCTGGTGATTGAAGTGTAGGTGGCCAGCGAAGACAGGGATATTGGGGGGTGAGCAGCCAGAGATATTAGGGGGATGCCGGTGATCACCGTCGCCACCGGCGGAACAGGCAGCACAGTTCCAGTGGGAGACAGAGGGGGGGAGTCCCCGGGGGGGGGGTCCCGCTCACCTCCTCACACGGCGTCCAGGCAGGGCGGCTTCAGCCAAGCAGGGCGTCCTCTCCAGAGCGGGGATGGGCTCCACAGTCTGCAGGCCTCTCCACTCCAGTCTCAAGATGGCGCCGGGTCTGGACGTCCAAGAGCTCCAGAACACACCAAGCTCCACCGTCGGGTCAGACCACCTCGCCACTCACCCCAGGCACCGCAGGTATTGCACTGAGTCATCCCTCTTCGTTCAGAGCTAGTTTAGTGGGATATATGGGGTTTTACAAGGATGATTCTCAGGAGCCCTCGTGCCACACGTCCTTCCAGTCCTGTTACATAGCCACACCTTGTGTTGCCTTACTTTAGCATTATTTTATAATGTGACATGCAATTCTGTTATGAAGCGCCCATGTTGACTCTAGAACAGTAGGATATCTTCTGTAGTCCAGCAATATCCAACATTATGTGGCTTGCTCATATGTTTTGCCAAGTAGTTATGTTATTGCTAACACATGGCCAGGTGTGTTCCATTATTATTAAGCCACACTGAACTCTTTCATACCGAGAAATTATTTAAACAAGTTCTTATGTTTGCATCTGTTGTGCTTTTTACTACACATAGATGTTGCCACGCAGACTAACCCAGTGATCATTCTCCCCACCCAATCATGCCACCACAGGGCTCCAGGAGGCTCCAGCAGCATGGGCCAAGGCCACAGCTGTGATGGTGAGTTATGTGATTTGTCACAATGACCTTAAAGACATGCATATGTATTTGTCTATAACCATGTACCCATGTTAGTGCCAGTTAAGAGTTGACACTCATACCTGTAGAGCCTTTTTTCTGAAGAATCAATCAGAATAGCCTCATAGCATGCACATTTCCTGTCCCTGCTAATGTAAGTTGACACTACCTCATAAAGACAGCAGTTGCTTAGGTACTTTACGTGCTGCTTTTACATTCCTACTACATTTTGAATTGTGCATTCCCTATTTTTTTTTTTTTTAAACTAGCTTTAACTCTTTTTTTAGTGTATTCTCAATACTTGTGGGTGAAATATTTGCAAAAGATTTATAAAAAATATATTTATTTTAATTTGTATTGTTTTTTGTAATAAAAAAAAGTAAGTTTGTCTATAAAATCTTATTGCGTGTGAACTCCCAATTTCATCCAGTTACAGAGGTACCACATATGTATTGGTAGACTCCCTTTCCTGCCCAGGATAAGTAATTTTACTTGAAAATTTCAGCTCTGCAAAGTGCACACCCTACGCTTTTTCTACCAAAACAACCCTTTACATTTGGAATACCCCCCATAAACCATATATTCACTGGAAGTACACATGTTAATCTTTCTAAGCGTACCCAGCTCATCTTTCTGGAGGTAATCCTTCAAAGAATTCTTAGGTTGCACAGGGTTTCCCTAAAAAAAATTATAAAAAAGCAGAAGAAATCTGAAAGCACATAGTGCTTTCAAATGCTTGCAAATGCTTGCAAAGTTGCTTGCAAACTAAATCTGAAAGCACATAGTGCCCTGAACAGAACAATGAACAATATCCAACATGCATAGCTAATTTTGACCCTTTCAATTGTCCATCTACTTGAAGTTTTTCCACCCTCTGTTGACAGTTAATTTTTCTCCATTTTGCACCATGTTTAACCGTGATTTTTGCAGGAATTTCCAGGAAAATTATATATATATATATATATATATATATATATATATATGCATATTTTTGCAGCAGAGTTTAAGCTTGTTTTATTTTTCTACTGTTTTTTTAAAATATTTGCGTGAAAGCCCCATTTCTCCCAATTACAACGGTACCACATATGAAGAAGAGGTGAGCTGGGTCCTGGCGATCTGGGGGGTTTCACACAGCGGGGGGCACCCCCGATTAGGGTGTGTCCGGGGAAAGGACCAAAACCCAGGATACTCAAAACCCTGGGTTTTGGTCCACTTTAAGAGCTGAATAAAACCATGACAATAACAATAAATAAAAACAATATTAAGGTCAGAGCCAGTTTTAGCTAATTTTCTAATAATTAAAAGTTAACCAATTAAATCAGACACAGGCACATATAGGGAAAATGTTTATACAAGTTTAAAATTTAACATAGGACTCTTTTAGCTCCATTTCAGGCAAAATGAACGTGATCAGGAAATAGCTAAATTTGAAAATAGCCACATTTAAAATCAAATAAACATTAACATAAATTAAAATAAACTCAGGTATCCTCTAAGCTGTTTGTGTAATGTGGGTGGAAAAAACACTGCTGAAGATTTTGGGAAACAATGGGGGTTAACAGCAGCATTGGAATGCTCAGGCGCTGCAGTGAATGAGGAAGAGCGCCTCTATACATTGCATTTATCAATGCTAAACAGATTACTACAGCGTCATGTAGCAACCAAGATGCTAGGTTACAGTGCCTGACACCCGCTTACAGCGTCTACTAGCGATCGCTCTAAGCGCCGCTATGCAAACGCTCACATGGCGATACATGGTGCTAGTAGTAAATCAGCCTCCACATGTCTCCATGTATCTCAATAGAGTTTCAGCTGCAGATCATTCCAACAGATGAAAGAATGTATATAGGAACTCTCTATTAAGAGCAATGGTGAACAAGGGATGGTTTAAGGCAACTTTGACTGTGAAACTGTGTTTTTCTAAAGCAGAGCTGTGTGGTGTGTAGCAAGATGGCCACTCCCATGCAGTTCAGAAGCGCAGAATCTGTATGCTATTCCACAACATCTGCATGGGGATAAGACCTCTCAAATACCTTACATCACCAATTAATAGAGAGGGAGAGTGTAGTAATTTACTAAGCCTTGATCTTTTGACTGGAGGTCTGCTTTAAGTGGACCTGCTTCCTAACTTGCATATTTATCTCCAGCAATCCTTCATCTATCACATTTCATATGCATTCTAGTCTTTTGACTGCCCAGAAAAACATTTAAAAATGCATACGGGGTTGTCCCCATTTTTAGTATAATCGACTTTTATTGATTTTCAAAGCATAACAAGGGGGGAAGGAGGGGTACCAGGAAGAGGGGAGGGGGAAAGGCATACCATTAAATCAGATGGAGAATAAAATCACAGTTGGAAACAGACATACGCCTGCACAGTATACAAATACAGACAGCGTGCGCTAATAGGTACCCATTAATTCAAGTCTTAGACCTATGTCAGGGCGCTGCCCCTTCACCAGGACTCCTGAGCAAGCATAGACCGTCTACATACTAACATAGTATGTAAGGCTGAATAAAGACTTTAGTCCATCCAGTTCAGCCTGTTTAACTCCTTCCATCCATTTAGCTGGAAATGTTATTACATGCCAGGAAGGCATCAAGGCCACTATTAAATGTTTTTACTGTATCCATCATTACTACCTCCTCTGGCAGCGAGTTCCATAGTCTCACTGCTCTTACAGAGAAGAATTCCCTCCTATGTCGGTAGAGAAAGCACCTTTCCTCTAACCTTAGTGGATGCCCTCGGGTTATGGTTACACTCCGGGGTATAAATAGATTGTGGGACAGATCTTTGTATTGACCCCGAATATATTTATACATAGTAATTAGATCACCCCTCAATCGTCTTTTTTCTAGACTAAATAAACCTAACTTGGACAATCTTTCAGGGTACTCTAGCCCCCGCACTCCGCACCCCCGTTCTGATATGTCCTTCTTAAGCACAGGTGCCCAGAACAGTACACAGTATTCCATATGGGGTCTGACCAGTGACTTGTACAGGGGTAAAATTATGCTCTGGTCATGAGCACCTATGCCCCTCCTGATGCACCCCATGATCCTATTTGCTTTGGCAGCAGCTGCCTGGCATTTATTACTACAGTTGAGCTTATTGTCAACTAAAACCCCTAGGTCCTTTTCCATTGTTGTTTTACCAAGTGTTTCTTTATTTAGTGTGTAATCATGACACAGATTTCTCCTTCCCATGTGCATAACCTTACATTTATCTGTGTTAAACTTCATTTGCCATTTAACTGCCCATGCTTCCAATTTATCTAAATCTGTTTGTAGCTGCCTGCTGTCCTCTTTTGTTTTAATTACTTTACTCAGCTTAGTATCATCTGCAAAGATTGAGACTTTACTGTTTAATCCATACCCAATGTAATTTATATATATATTGAAGAGAATTGGTCCCAGAACTGACCCTTGTGGTACTCCACTAGTAACAGTGACCCAATCTGAGTGTGTACCATTGATAACCACCCTCTGCTTCCGATCATTAAGCCAATTTCCCACCCATCTGCACACATTTTCCCCCAGTCCAAGCATTCTCATCTTTTGTACCAGCCTTTTATGTGGCACAGTATCAAATGCTTTAGAAAAGTCGAGATATATGATATCCAGTGACTCCCCCTGATCCAATCTTGAACTTACCTCCTCATAAAAGCCGATTAGGTTTGTCTGGCAGGAGCGATTCCTCATAAATCCATGCTGATATGGAGTAATAAGGTCATTTTCCCCAAGGTGCTCCAGGATAGTATCCCTTAAGAAACCTTCAAACAGCTTGCCCACCACAGATGTTAAGCTTACCGGTCTGTAGTTCCCCGGTTCCCCCCTAGATCCCTTTTTGAATATTGGCACCACATTTGCCAAGCGCCAATCCCTCGGAACAGACCCTGTAGTTATGGAATCCACAAATATTAGAAATAATGGCTTGTCTATTACTGTACATAACTCCCTTAAAACACGAGGATGAATGTCATCTGGTCCCGGTGATTTGTCGATTTTTATCTGCTTGAGACAGTGCTGGACTTCTTCCTTGGTTAGACCAGTGACATTTAATGGAGGGTTTCGTTTATTCCCCTGCATTTCACTCGGCATGTCAAACTCTTTTGTGAATATAGAAGCAAAGAAGTTGTTAAGCAAATTTGCTTTCTCCTCATTTCCTTCTATAGGTGTCCCCTCCTTGCTTTTCAGAGGGCCCACACCCTCAGGTTTGTACCTTTTACGGTTTATGTAGCTAAAATACAATTCTGTGAAATACTCACCTGTAGAATTGGTATTATAAGTATACAATACGTCCTGCTCCAGATAGATTACTAACACTTGGGTTATCCTCCGCCAGATGGCGCTGCACTGCAGAGACATGTAAAACAGGCTCCTCCCGGCCCCGGGACCTCCCACAAATCCCCAGCATTGAAAAGCAGTGAACGAGAAGCCAGGAGAATTTAACCACCCAAACTGGTAACTATAACAATGATAACAATCACCATACAGGGGATCCAGAATAATGCAAAATCAAGGGTGGGGTGGAGCAGGACGTACTGTATACTTATAATACCAATTCTACAGGTGAGTATTTCACAGAATTGTATTATTCTTAGTATACAGTATGTCCTGCTCCAGATAGATTACTTACACTTGGGGCATCCAATAGCAGTGTCCATAAAGTAGGGTGGGATCCCCAGCAAAAAAGGTAACAGCAGACAGTTTAAACCACTGCCGTCTGCAAAACCTTTTGGCCAAAAACAGCTGAGGCCCTAACATCAACCTTGTAAAACTTTGAAAAGGTATGAACAGAAGACCAAGTAGCGGCCTTGCAAACTTTTTCAACAGGAGCCTGGTGCTGGAAGGTCCAAGAGGCACCAATAGCACGAGTAGAATGAGCAGTAAGGCGAAAGAGAGGACTCTTCCCCTTAGCAGAATAGGCCTGAATCACGGATCCATTTGCAAATAGTATACTTGGCAGGAGCCAAACCCTTCCTGGGCCCAGAAGGGACCACAAAAAGAGCATCAGTTTTCCTGAAGGACGCAGTGACCACCAGGTAATACTTCAAACACCTGACCACATCCAAGGAATGCAAAACCCTCTCCTTAGCGTTGCTATGATTAGGGCACAAAGAAGGAAGAACAAAATCTTGATTCAAATGAAAGACAGACACTACCTTAGGTAGAAAATCTGGCTTAAAGCGGAACGCCACCTTGTCCTGCTGTCTTCCCAAAGTATGGGGCTGAATAGAAAGAGCCGCCAACTCAGACACATGCCTGACCGAAGTAATGCTACCAGAAAGACAACCTTGAGGGTAAGAACAGCCAGAGCAGCATCCTGCATAGGTTCAAAGGGAGCACCCAGCAAGGCAGATAAAACCAAGTTCAAATCCCAAACAGGGACCACAGGTTTACATGGAGAACGCACATGAGTGACCCCCTGGAAAAAAGGTAGCAAAAGACTTCTGAAAGAAAACAGACAGGGCAGAAACCTTACCCTTCAGAGTACTGAGTTGGAGTCCCGACTCCAACCCATGCCAGAACCCTGGGTACTGAAAACACCCGACAGGGAAGAGACCTAGACTCACACCAGTCAAAGTAGGTACGCCATACCCTGTAATAGATGGAAGAAGAAGTTTTCTTCCTAGCCTTTACCATGGTATCAACCACCGAGGCGGACAAGCCTTTTTCCATCAAGATGGAGGTTTCAGAAGCCAGGCCGTCAAAGCCAGAGTTTATAAATTGGGATGGGGGCCCTGAGTGAGCAGATCTGGCACCCCTAGCAGAACGTACTGGTCTACTGCCATCTGCACCACGTCTGCGAACACACTCTTCTTGGCCACCTGGGGGCCACCAGAATTGCTGGCACCCCCTCCAGAGCAATCTTGCGCAGAACCCTGCACAGCAGGAGGAATGGAGGAAAGACATACAGGAACTGAATGTCCTGCCATGACAGTGCTAAAGCATTCGTGGTCAAGGCCAGAGGATCCTGGGGCAGGGAGACAAAAGGCTGGGAGCTTGCGATTGTGACGGGACGCAAACAGATCCACATCTGGTTGGGCCCAACGGTGGCACAGAGATTGGAACACCCTGTTGCAGAGGGACCATTCTCCCTGGCGAGAGGTCCCCCTGCTCAGAGGGTCTGCCAGCAGATTTTTCACCCCCGGAATGTACACCGCTGATATGCCGGGAACATTGGCCTCCACCCAGGTCAGGATCAGACACTTCCTGGAGAGCCCTCTTGCTCCGGGTCCCTCCCTGATGATTCATGTAGGCAACTGCCGTCTGGTTGTCCGAGCGCCAACTGAACAGGCAGGCCCTAAAGATGAGTAGTCAAGCAAGCCAGAACTAACCTGATCGCTCGCAGCTCCAAGACATTGATAGGTGTGTGGGCCTCCTGAGGGCCCCACCTCCCCTGGAACCGCAGGGACTTCCAGAAACCCCCCCCCCAACCTGATAGACTGGCATCCGTGGTGACCGTCTCCCAGGAAGGGGCAAGAAAGGATCTGCCCCCCAACAGGTTCCTTGAGTCCATCCACCACAAGAGGGACCCCCTGACCAGGGGGGAAAGCACACAGACCCTGTCCAGGGATGCTGGGTCCTTGTCAGATACAGACAATAGGTGAAGTTGCAGAGGCCTCAAGTGGAACTAAGCATAAGGGACCGCTTCGAAGCACTCCACCATCAGGCCCACCAGCTGCATCCCCTGCCTGATGGAGGGATGGGGACAAGCTAGGAGGGACTGAGCCTGTGAAATCAGACTGTCCACCCTCTGCTGAGGAAGGAAGATCCTTGCCTGAACTGTATCCAGATTCATTCCTATGAATGGAGTGACCAAGGAAGGGGACAGTGAGGACTTGGGGTGGCTGATCACCCATCCAAATGACTCCAGAATGGGCACCACCAGCTGAGTATCCAACTCTGCCTGATGTAGAGACTGGGAAGTGATGAGAATGTCGTCCAGATAGGGAAGCACGCTGACACCCTGACATCTGAGTAGAGACATCACGCCAGCCAGCACCTTGGTGAACACCCTGGAAGCTGAAGTGAGGCCGAAGGGCAAGGCCACAAATTGGTAATGTTGATCCATCAGAGCGAACCTGAGGAACTTTTAATGACCTGGGAACACAGGAATATGAAGGTAAGCATCTTTGACGTCCACAGAAGTCATGAAATCCCCTTGGAGCAGGGAACTGATGACAGAGTGCAGAGTCTCCATGCGAAAGCGCCTGCCCGTGACAAAACTTGATGATAATCTATAAGTCCAGTGGACCTGACAGAACCATCCTTCTTGGGCACTGTGAATAGGTTGGAATAAAAGCCCTTGCCTTTTTCTCTTAAAGGCATCTGGCAGATGACCCCCAGCTCCAGGAGGCTTTGCACTGCTTGCACTAGCTCCTGAGTTGACACAGGGACCTGAGGAATCCGGGACTTGATGAATCTTGGAGGGGGATCGGCAGCAAACTCCAACTTGTAACCGGAGGACACTACCTTCTGAATCCATCGGTCTGAGACATGAAGCCTCCACATATACTAGTCAAAAGACATGACAAAACGCTGTATGCACGAATCACGATACACGCTCACCCACACCCCCCTTCTTTTCCTCCCGAAGGCTACAGGGAGAATGAGGGAGGATGGCGGCCCTCTGTACAGGACCCACCGCTACACTGGGCATGGGACATGCGGGAGGGGCATCCATAAAGGCTCAACATCAGCCTATACCGCTATACCCTTTGGTGGGGGATTGCGGTGGAGCAGCGCTCCTTAAGCACACATGGTGCTGCCTACCTTCACCCGACCAGGCTGGGAGGCACATCACATGGGGAACGGGTGGGAATAGTCCAACAGGCCGCAGGCTAATAGCTCCGCTCACCTGCGAGAGAGTGATAATTTCATGTCTTCGCAGTAAGCACTGCAAAGAAATCTGGGATTTGTGGGAGGTCCCGGGTATTTGAGGGGCCGGGAGGAGCCTGTTTTACATGTCTCTGCAGTGCAGCGCCATCTGGCAGAGGATAACCCAAGTGTAAGTAATCTATCTGGAGCAGGACGTACTGTATACTAAGAATAGAATAATTTGGGGTTAGTTTTACTCTCTTTCGCGACCAGTCTTTCTGTCTCTAGCTTAGCTGCCCATATCTGTTGTTTACATTGTCACGGCTCCCCAAAAGGGAGTCCTTGAGCTGTTTAAGGGGTGTGAGAGGCTAAGGGGTGCATGCCGAAGTATAAATCCGGGACCATGTTTGTTAGATGTAGGTTAAGCCTCTTATCAGGGAAAAAGGTGTAGATAGAGGTTGGGAAGAGGAGGGGAGGGAAGAGAAGGGGGGGGGCGGTCAGGGCTTAGGGGAGTCTAATTTCCTAGTGTTAGACCTTGTCCAAGGGACAGGAAGCATGTCAAAGTGGGGCCTAGGAGAATGAGCGCAGTTCGTACCTTAATCTTAATTAGATTGGAGTAGGGCAGGGAGCAGGGAGTCTCTGTAGATAATCCAGCCTGACCAGGTCGCCAAGAACAGTTCGTTGGTGCCTTTCATGTCTGAGGATAGCTCCTCCATGTGGCGGACCAATTTTAGTTCCTGCACCCACTCCATCAGTGTGGGCGCATCCCATGTCTTCCAATGTCTGGGGATAATTACTCTCATGGCCGATATAAAATGCTGTAAAACTCCTTTCTTAAGGGCAGATAGGGGGCCAAGGATGAGCGACAGAAGGGCTATCTGTGGCGTATTGTTTATCCTAGTACCAGATATCTGGTGATAGATGGCTAGGATGAGTTCCCACAGAGCTTTGATTTCAGGGCATTCCCACCAAATGTGGGTCATATTGCCCGCCGCCGTCAAACATCTCCAGCACCTATCCGATTGAGAGGGTGCAAATCGATTGATGTCCATCGGGCATCTGTACCACCTAGAAAGTACTTTGTAGTTTCGTTCCTGCGTGGCACAGGCCGAGGACAAGCCGTGGGTACAAGCATAAATTTTGACGAGGTCAGTCTCTGGAATCTGAACCCCCAGCTCCCTTTCCCACTTTTTGACAAATGGTGGGGGGGGGGGGGGGGGTACTTGGCCTGTTCTGTTAAGCAGCAAGTAAAGGACTGAAATTAGGTGCGTAGGGGGAGGTGTTCGGGTCACCAAGTCTTCAAACTCTGTTGGTGGTAGTTGGGAGGTCTCCAACAGGTTGTTCGCTGTAATGAAGGCCTGGAGCTGCCTGTGTAAGAGCCAGGAGATGTGCCTGCCTTTTGCCTCTCTCTTAAGGTCCTCCATGGAGGGGACTCTCCCTGAGCTCAGTATATGACCAAATGTGACATTAGAGGAGGCTTCCCATATGAGGAATCTGCCAGAGAGCATCCCAGGTTCAAAGGAGGGGTTACCAAATAAGGAGGTGAGGGGGCCCGGTTGGCGAGCTAGTTTACATTTATCTAGAAGGGGGTCCCATATTTCCAGAAGTGTTGTACGTGGAAAGGGGCAGAGGCCCTCAGGGGTTTGGAGAGGGGGGCGACCCACGCTATTGACACCAGGTTAAATGGGGAGAGAGCTTTCTCTAATTGAATCCATAGCTTGTCGTTGCTTCTGTGGCCCCAGTCTACTACCAGCAGGATAACAGCAGCCGCGTGGTATAGTTTTAAGTCAGGGAGGCCCCTTTCCTGCGATTTACCCCTGGATAAGGTAGATAGATTAATTTTTGGTCTAGTAACCCCCCATACGAATTTGGAGAATGTGGATTGCAGTTTAAGAAGCTACTGGGAAGCTTTATAGGGGCTGCCTGAAAAAGGTACAGAAACTTTAGCAAGATGTCCATCTTTAAAATATTAATTCTTCCAAACTATGAAAAGGGTTTCTTTGTGTACTTGTCCAGGTCTGCCTGTATTTTAGTAAGGAGGGGCCTATAATTCAACTCGTATTTTTGGACAAGTTATTGGGAATTTGAATACCAAGGTACTTGATAGCATGGGGTTGCCATTTAAAGGGGAAGTTAAGTTCTAATTGCTTGACCTCTCTAGAAGACAGAGTGAGGTTAAGGGCTTCTAACTTAGAATAGTTGATTTTAAAATTGCTTACCCGACTGAACCGACTGAATTCTGCCAGAATAGTTGGGAAAGATGTTAGGGGTGAGGTTAGGTGAAGAAGCAGATCGTCTGCAAAAGTGAGGCTTTGTACTGCCGGTCTGCCACCTGTATTCCTTTTATGCTAGGGTTGTTCCTAATGGCCACAGCTAGGTTCTCCATAGCGATGACGTAGAGAAGGGGGGATAAAGGGCACCCCTGGCTTGTGCCATTGCTAATCGGGAATGGGGCAGAAAGGAGTCCATTAGCCCTGACTTTTGCGGATGGGTTGGTATAGAGAGCAAGGATTTTGGAAAGGAGGTTCGGGCCAACACCAATTTGCTGAAGGGATGCCTTCATGAACGCCCAGTTTACCCTGTCAAATGCCTTCTCCGCATCACAGGAGAGAAGGCAAACCGGGGTCTTTGAGTGATATGGGAGATTAAGTTAAATAATTTATTGGTGTTGTCCCTGGCCTCCCTCCCGGGGACAAATCCCACCTGGTCCAGATGTATCAGGCCAGGTAACAGTGGTTGGAGTCTTAAGGAAATGATTTTAGCATAGATTTTAAGATCAACGTCGATTAAGGAAATAGGCCTATAGCTGCTACAGAGGCTTATATCCTTGCCTGGCTTAGGGATAACCGAAATAGTTGCTTCCAGGGATTGTTTCGGGAATGGGCATTCCTCATTGATTGCATTAAAGATTTTTGTTAAAAAAGGGACCAATCGTGGTCCAAAATGTTTATAAAATTTAGGGTAATACCCATCAGGGCTTGGACGCTTGCCTGATGGCGTTTCTTTGATTGCTTGAGCTATTTCTTGCACAGAGAAGGGCGCTTCCAGGTTTGTGGCTTCTGGTGCAGGAATAGCGGGGAGAGGGGTAGCCGCTATATAATCAGATGTCTCCTCTGGGGTCGCCAGGGGACCTAAAGACCAAGGGAGGGATCTGCAAATGATATAGTGATGTGTAGAAATCCTTGAAAGTGTCCGCTATGTCAGAGGGGGTCTGGGCTACTACGCCATCTTGTCGCTGGAGACTGGGGATGTGCGTTTTTAATGACCTGGGGTGTAAGGACCTTGCTAGTAAGCGGCCACACCTATTGCCCGATTTGTACAGACGGGCCTTACCCCTTTTCCTGTATCTTAGGTAGGCTTGGTCATACAGCTTCTGAAGCTTCTCTCTGGCGTTTAGCAGTTCCAATAGTGTTGTGTTTGTGGGGTTGGTTTTATGGTCAGCTTGTAGAGTCTGAATCAGTTTCAGGGTCTGCTCTACAATTGAAGCACGTTCCCTTTTTAGCCTTGTACCATGCTTGATAAACTCCCCTCTAACGACGCACTTCAGCTCCTCCCACTGGTAGGGTAGGGGGGTAGTGTCCCATTTATGATTGTTGAGAAAATTCTCTATAACTGTTTCAATGGAAGAGGAGCAGGCTGTGTTGCTAAGCAAATTGTTGTTGAGTCGCCATGACCAACCAGCAGTGGAGAGACCCGGGAGCTGGAGCGACACGTATATAGGAGCGTGGTCAGGCCACATTATTGGGCCTATCCATGCACCTGGGTCCCAGTCCATAGCATAGTGGCTCATCAGGAGGTAGTCTATCCTGCTGTATGAGTTGGCAGCATGAGAGTAGAAGGAGTAGTCCTTTTGGAACCATGTAGCACTCTCCAGGCGTCCACCAGCTGGAGGCCGGACATAGCTTTTTTGGACGTTTAATTCCACTGAGAGGCACAGCCGATCTTCCTGAGGAGCTGTCAAGTGAGAGATTAAGTGGGACGTTAAAATCCCCCCCAAGAAGCAGAATCCCCTCTGCAAAGTCTCTAAAGGCAAAGCACTTTAATGCATAAGTCGATCTGATCAGTGTTGGGGGCATAGATATTCGTCACCGTGTATGTCTTGGTAAAGAGTTTGATTTTGAGAAACAGGAACCTACCTTGGGGGGCTACCTTTGATTCAAGAGTTTTGTGGGGAAGAGATCCATGGAGTGCAATCGAGACCCCTTTCGATTTGCCTGAGGGGTTGGGGCAATGATGCCATGATGGGAAGTATTTGTCACAGATCTTGGGTATATGGTCAACTTGGAAATGGGTCTCCTGGAGGAGCGCGATTTTGACCCTTTGCTTGTGGAGATCATAGAGAATTTTAGTCCTTTTCTCGGGTATATTGAGTCCTTTAACATTAAAGGAGTATACCATCAGGTTTGTCATTTGGAAATCCACGCAAGACCCCTTGGGGCTTGGCAGGGAAGGGAGGGGTTTAAGAGGAGAGGAAAACTTGAGGGGGAGGAGAATGGATGAAGGAAAAGAACGGAAGGAGTGGGTTGGGAGGTGGTAGGGGGAAGGTAGTGCGAAGTGTGGTCTAGGGACAGAGGTGAGAGTTTGTGAGGGAGGGGTGATAAAGGGAAAATGCAGTTAGCAAATTTCTATGTGTAACTAATTACACTCTTCACTCAACCAACTAATGGAGAGGGGAGAGAGGCCTATGTCGGGGAAAGTGGATCGCTATAGCCGCAGAGAGGGAGATGCGCTTTCCTCATGGCTATGGTCCGATGGCTACCACGGTCCGAGCCAAGAGAACAGCAACAACCAGCACGTCCATGGGCCGCGGTTAGGGTGCTCGCCCAGTGGCACAGTCTACTAAACAATATAACATCTGAGTGCACACCCCCCCCGCCAAGCATTGGTGATGCGGGTGCACCAGAGCCTGGATAAACATGTAGAACAGAGCATTTATATAGCTAACAATTAAACCTGAGCTGTAACCATTTGTACATTGGACAGAATGAGACCGACAACCTTGTGAACAGCATTTGTAACAGTAACAGCAGCCCCGCCAAATCCATCCTTGCGCGGCCGGGCGGCCCGCCGAGGCCAGTCCCCCAGGGGGCCCCCCGACGGGCCCAGCCATGGCCGGCCAACCCCCCTCGCCCAGATGGGCGACCGTGCGTCGTCAGTCAGCAATCACCGCGAGGCCCCCCCCACCCAGGCCGCCACGCCCAGGCCAGCAGGCCACAGACCCCCCAGCCCCGGTGACGCACACCCAGTCCAAGCACAGATATGCCACTCCAACTAAAAAGCAGGGACCAGGCATGCAGCCAGTCCGATTGAGCAGGATCTGAAAGCAGGAAGGCCGGAACAAATGTACCATAGGCCACTCGCCAACTTCACCGGCACCGGCCATCCAGAGCCCAACCGTCAGTGTAGCCTGGCCGCATACCGGTCGGATCCTGATCAATACAGTGGTTCCAGTCCACCCATGTGCCAGGCCGGGCACCGGAAGGAAGGCCTCCAAGCAACGCGGGTCAGAGTTCAAACATCCGTAGACCTGCTGCCATGGCACAGTTTCAGGAGTAGTGGAGGGGGCAGGGGACCAACGCCGTCCAGCCGAGCAAACAGGGAGGGGATGTATTGGTCGAGAAATGTGGGGCAGTCAGTGCTCAGATTGGGGTACTTAGATTAACCCTTTCGCTGCCAGCCTACCTGAAGTTTTTGTCACCCTTGGTGCCAGACCATTTTGCACTATTTTGCGCTCCCCATGTTCAAATGTGATTTTTGAAGGGATTTCCAGGGATTTCTCAGGAAAATTATATATTGTTTTTTTCAGCAGAGTCTGGGCTTTAACATGAAATGTCTTGTTTGTAATTTTTAGGTGTATTCTCAATATTTTTGGGTGAAATATGTGAAAAAAAAATATTTTTTTACAATTTGTAGTTTTTTTTGTAATAAAAAATGTAAGTTTGTCAATAAAATCTTATTGTGTGTGAAATCCCAATTTCTCCCAGTTACAGCGATACCACATATGTATTGGTAGACACCCTTTTCTGCCCAGGAGACTCCCCCAAACTGAAATAGCGCTTTAGGGGATTTTCAGATAAAATACAACTATGCTATGCAATATGCGCACCTTGCAGTTTTTCCAGAAAAACTACCCTTTACATTTGGAATACCCCCAACAAACTATATATTCTCTGGAAGTACACACCTCAAGCTTTCTAGGCGTACCAGGCTTGTTGATGTGCCCATAGTTTTCTGGAAGTAATCCCTCAATGTATTCTTTGGTTGCAAAGAGTTTCCCTAAAAAAAGGATAAAAAAGCAGAATCAAAGCCACATTTTCCTAAAAAACTATGTGCAAACAAGAAAAAAATAAGTTTATTCTGAAAAAGCAACATCCCCCGAACAGAATGATACCCAACATACATAGCTACTGTCAAGGGAAGAGTTGCCAAACACCCCAAAGTAAAGCATGTGCGTAACAGTGATTTTACTTGAAAATTTCAGCTCTGCAGACAAAGTGCGCACCTTGCGATTTTTTAACCAAAACAACCCTTTACATTTGGAATATCCCCCATAAACCATATATTACCTGAAAGTACACATGTTAAGTTTTCTAAGCGTATCCAACTTGTTGTAGTGGGCTGATCTTTCTGGAATTAATCCCTCAAAGAATTCTTTGGTTGCGCAGGGTTTCCTTAAAAAATGTATAAAAAAGCTGAATAAAAAACACCTTTTCCTAAAATATAAATATACAAACAAGAAAAAACAAGCTAAGTCTGAAAGCGCAAGATCCCCCGAACAGAACAATACCCAACATGCATAGCTACCTTTAACTATTTTTATTGCCAGCCTACTTGACAGGTCATTTTTCCCCATTTTGCGCCAGGTTTTGCGCCATTTTTGCTGGAATTTTCAGGAAAATTATATATATATTTTTTGCAGCAGAGTTTAGGCTTTAACATGAAATGTCTTGTTTGTAAATGTTATTTTGTTTTTTTTTACAATATTATTAAGTAAAAAAAAATAAATAACATTTTTTTTAGAAAATTTAATGTATTTTATTAAGGAAAACTGTATTGCATGTGAAAGCCCCATTCCTACCGATTAGAACGGTACCACATATTTATCGGTAGCCCCCCGTTCCTACCCAGGAGACCCCCCTAACTGAAACAAGTACTTTATAACATTTACAAATAAAATACAACTACCATCCACACTACAAAGGGTTAAATCGAGAAAAAAAATGACATAGGGTCCCCCTTCCCGGGGGGGGGGACCCCATTTTTTGGGGGATCTTTAAGGGTTAAAAACCCTTAAAAATCCCCCCAAAAATTGACATGGGGTCCCCCTTACCCAAAGTAACCAGCCAGGGACCAGCTATGCAGGGCTTGTAGAAACAGGGCACAGGGGCCAGCTTTTGTGGCCCCTGGCCCTGCAGGCTACGAGCCCGCATAGCCCGTGGGCCCGGGCTCTTCTGCCCCCCCCGGGCTTTGGGGAGGCAGGTAATGGGGGTGCTGGGGGTTAATGGCAATCACACGCTAGTCGCAGGTGACTTGCCACCCCCCCAGCCTTGTGAATTGGTATAGGGGTCATGGACCCCTTACCAGTTCACAAGGGGTTAAATGTAAAAAAAAACACAGACACACACACAAAGGGAAAAAAATATTTTATTATTTTTTTTTTTTTTTTATACTTACCTCGCATCCATCCTTGAGCACTGTGTCCCTCAGCGATCACTGGCTTCTGCTCACCTGCTAGAATCCTTTTTATAGCTGCTGGATGACAGAACACAAAGGGTTTATTAAAAAAAAAAATGACATAGGGTTCCCCCTCCCAGGGGGGGACCCCATTTTTGGGGGATTTTTAAGGGTTAGCGCAGGTGACTTGCCATCCCCCCAGCCTTGTGAACTGGTATAGGGGTCATGGACCCCTTACCAGTTCACAAGGGGTTAACAGTAAAAAAAAAAAAACACACACACAGATTTCAAAATTACTTTATTAAAAAATAAAAACTTTTTTTTTACTTTACTCACCTCTGATCCTCAGCTCCTGTGTCCCTCGCAGCTCTGATGACAGTTATTGTCATCGCTGGCCAGTGGAGGAGGGAGGCAGGTGATCAGATCATCACCTGCCTTCCTCCTCCTGTGGCCAGCGATGACAAGTGTGAGAAATGACAGCCCGGAGCCAGGAAGACACCCGAGGCGTGACGTCATAAGCGGCAAGATGGCGGCACCCGTCGGGGAGGACAGGGAGAGGGCCTTTCAGGCCCTCTCCTGAAGCTGCAGAGCCGGGGGGGGGGGCGATCGGAGGCCCCCCTGGTGAAGAGGAGACCCTGCGGGAGGTAAGGAACACTGAGGTAAGTAAATGTCATTTTTATAATTTTTTTTTTTTTACATGTTTTTCGGCGGCTGCTGAAGGGGGGGGGTGGCTATTCCGGGCCCTCCTCTGCACCCGGGGGGGCCTGGGTGGGGGATCGAAGCCCCCCCGGATGAAGAGGAGACCAGGCCGGATCGAACAAGGGGTCAGATGAGTGTTTTTTTTATTTTACTTTTACTGTAGCAGGGGGGAAAGTCAAGCACGTAGATTCTACGTGCTTGGCACTTAAGTGGAGTGGAAGCGAGCACGTAGAATCTACTTGCTTGGCACTGAAAGGGATAATGATGATTGGAGAAATTTAAGAAAGATCCTCAATAAGCATTGGAGTATATTAAGAACTGACCCATACCTAACGAGGTAAGTCCGTGGGGGTCCTCGGATGACGGCCCAAAGGGCCCCAAGCATTCGAGATAAAGTATGTTCAAGTCATTTCAATCCTGTATCTAATTGGCTACGTGACAATAAAAATATGAATGGCAGTTACCCATGTGGTGGCTGCTCTATTTGTCCGAATATGGTTAAGTGTAAAACCATTAATCACCTTCAAACTGGAAAAAGTTTTCGAATAGCTCAATTTGTAAACTGTAGGACAACAGGAGTTATCTATGCTCTCACCTGTGGGTGTCCTAATATGTATATAGGTGAGACACGCAATAGCCTTAAAGCGAGGATGCAAGCGCATATGTCCAGTATCCGCTTGGCGGGTAGGAAATTGCAACCTGGTAAAATGGTACCACCTGTGGCCCTACACTTTCACAATGTACATCACAGCGATATGAGCTGTTTAAGAATAGTGGGCATTGAAAAAGTCAGTGTGGGCCCATGTGGTGGTAATTTAAAAAGGCTGTTGCAACAAAAGGAGCTTAGATGGATATATAATTTGGACACTCAGGTCCCCATGGGGCTCAATGAAGACCTGGCCTTCACACCTTTTTTGGGGGTATAATTGGTATTCACTAGGTCACTAAGGTTAGGTGTGTCCAGGGGGGGGGGGGGGGGTTGGGGGGGGTGTGGTGGGGGTGTTGAGTATGGGAGTTTGAATATGGGTCACATACATTGGTATGTTGCAAATTTGTTCATCAGTGTTTGTTAGTTATAGTAATTATTCACTTTTGTTCAAGTAACTTGAGGGCACTGGTAGTGCCCTTTCACATGTTTATTATATTTCATGTTTACACGTTTTTTATTAGTCACAGGTGTCACATGGTATACCCGGGTCGTTCATAAGAGGATCAGTACATCAAGAGCCAGATCCTTGGAGCAATGAGAGTCCAATAGGAGGATACCATTGGAACAGTTTCTACTTCTGCATCATAGGCTTCCTTGTCTTTGCCATAGATCTCCCTTTTTGCTGTCTATAAAACCACTTATATTAACATATGTGGGATATATGTGATCAGTTTCTTTCATAATATAGGATATTTGGGCCATGGTCATGGTCTGTGGCCTAATGTCCTATGAATACTACTACAAGCAGGATTTCCATAAGTGTTTATCCATTGTAAATAAGAGTAATGTAAAAAGCAGTATAATTAAGTTATATACATGGATATATATATAATGTGTTGAGAACATGGATTTATTATGTTATTATGGCATTTAGGTATAATTCACGGTTTATGTGTGATAGAGTTGTTATTAGTTTGTATATAGGTTGTTGATATATGGAATTAGGTTTTTGTGTAAATTAATGCTAGTTTTTCCATCCAATTACTCACCTGTCCCGTCTCCGGTCCCGCGCTGTTAGCCTCCGGAGTTTATACCAGCTACACTGGAAGGCATATGCTTCCGTGTGCTGGAACGCAAGCAGCCCACTGACACGCTTCCGGCCAGCGCGCTTCACGTGGGCTGTCATTTCCGGTGACGCGCGAAATCTCGGCTGCGCTTTCTCCATTCATTATGGAGGCGCGGTGCGCGGCGGGGGAACGGGGGCTGTGTGAGTACTTAAGGAGGTTTAGTGGGGGTTGGATGTGTGCCCTATTGTCCTGGAGAAGTGATGTGTCGTCGTCACGCAACGCGTCGACAACACACATGTGTTGGTGAGGGGGTGTGAGCTGATGGCCATTATGGATATGTGAGTGACTTGTTTTATTATTGTTGTCTGTTTTTTGGTCTCCTGGCTGTCCTCTTAAGTTTTGTATTAACACTGTATGCACTAAGCACTTTAAAGGATTACTGGCACAAGGAGTTATTTAGAATATTGAAATTATTTAAAAGGTTAGCACTATTAATTATTATTTCAGCTGGACCATAATGTATTTATTATTTATTTATTATCAATTTATCATGGTAGCATAACGGCCATCACCTCCTTGGGGGGCTATTGCTGTGCCCTTCCCCCCTTCCCCCTCCCTCCCTTTCGCTTTTTCCTCCTAGGTTTTGTGTATATGTTTTTTAATAAGTTTTTAAAGTGTGTGTTTTCATGTGCATATATAGCAAATATATTTTTTGATAAATAAAATAATCTACTATTAATTATATACTAGTGCAGTGGTGCCTTTTCTGAGGATAATTTTTTGGGAAATAGTGGGGTTCCCTTTTTCTTGCTTATATTAGAAGGGTGCAGTTGGCACACCTATCCTCTATTGAGCACACTTAGATTATCTTTTAGCTGGTGCAGGTTTCCTTTCTTTATATATATATATATATATATATATATATATATATATATCTTAGAAAAAGTTGTTTATCACAACGAAAGCGTTAGGCAGAAGGTGTGGAGAGCTTTCAACGATCTACATGTGAAAAAGGGACCCATTATCTTTACTACAAGCGGCGGCAGTAGTGGTTTTTGGGAGCACCTTCAGTTTTATTGAATGTATTTAAACGACAGCTTCTAAGTGCATCTATTGAAACTAGGGATGAGCGAATCGATCCGGACGAACCCGGATTCGATCCGAATTTCATGAAAAATTCGATTCGGATCGAATCCGAATTTCCCCGCGATTCGATCGCTCGAAGTTTTCCTTTAACATCCATTCATTTACATTTACAGGCATTCTAAGTTGGCGGACGGGACATGTCCAGACATGTAAGGTGGGGCAGTGTATGCTGGGACAGTCACATGCAGCCTATCAGCAGCCAGCAAGCCCGGTGACGTCACAGCGCTATTTAAGTCGGCCATCTTGCTTTTCCTTCCTCATTTCTCTATTGCATTCGTGAGAGACAGAACGCTGTAGTGAGGGAGAGAGGCAGTTAGACAGGCAGGGACAGACAGGGACAGGCTGGAGACAGGCAGGAGACAGGCAGGAGACAGACAGAAAGTCAGCGAAAGACAGGGAAAGTTAGGAAAAATCGGAGGCAGTCACAGGGAGATTTTTTTTTTTTCATCCAGCCTGAGTGTTTGTTACTGGCTGGCTGACTGGCTTTGTTAGCGTTTTCAGGCTGCTTATACTAACTAACTGTGCATATATACTGAACTGATCTTAAGTCTGCTGTGAGGCATCCCATTCTGTGACTACACCAGCCTCTATTTAAGACCATATAACCATTTGCACTTATTCTAATTGAAATTAGGCCTGATAAAGACACTTTTGCTGTGCATAGCACTACTGGTCCCTGCCAGGTGCACTCCTTTTTGGGGCATCCCATTCTGTGACTACATCAGCCTCTATTTAAGACCATATAACCATTTGCACTTATTCTAATTGAAATTAGGCCTGATAAAGACACTTTTGCTGTGCATATTCTTACTGCTGCCTGCCAGGTGCACTCCTTTTTGGGGCATCCCATTCTGTGACTACACCAGCCTCCATTTAAGACCATATAACCATTTGCACTTATTCTAATTGAAATTAGGCCTGATAAAGACACTTTTGCTGTGCATATTCTTACTGCTGCCTGCCAGGTGCACTCCTGTTGGGGCATCCCATTCTGTGACTACACCAGCCTCTATTTAAGACCATATAACCATTTGCACCTATTATAATTGAAATTAGGCCTGATAAAGACACTTTTGCTGTGCATAGCACTACTGGTCCCTGCCAGGTGCACTCCTTTTTGGGGCATCCCATTCTGTGACTACAGCAGCCTCTATTTAAGACCATATAACCATTTGCACTTATTCTAATTGAAATTAGGCCTGATAAAGACACTTTTGCTGTGCATATTCTTACTGCTGCCTGCCAGCTGCACTCCTGTTGGGGCATCCCATTCTGTGACTACACCAGCCTCTATTTAAGACCATATAACCATTTGCACTTATTCTAATTGAAATTAGGCCTGATAAAGAAACTTTTGCTGTGCATAGCACTACTGGTCCCTGCCAGGTGCACTCCTTTTTGGGGCATCCCATTCTGTGACTACACCAGCCTCTATTTAAGACCATATAACCATTTGCACTTATTCTAATTGAAATTAGGCCTGATAAAGACACTTTTGCTGTGCATATTCTTACTGCTGCCTGCCAGGTGCACTCCTTTTTGGGGCATCCCATACTGTGACTACACCAGCCTCTATTAAGACCATATAACCATTTGCACTTATTCTAATTGAAATTAGGCCTGATAAAGACACTTTTGCTGTGCATATTCTTACTGCTGCCTGCCAGGTGCACTCCTTTTTGGGGCATCCCATTCTGTGACTACAGCAGCCTCTATTTAAGACCATATAACCATTTGCACTTATTCTAATTGAAATTAGGCCTGATAAAGACACTTTTGCTGTGCATATTCTTACTGCTGCCTGCCAGGTGCACTCCTGTTGGGGCATCCCATTCTGTGACTACACCAGCCTCTATTTAAGACCATATAACCATTTGCACCTATTATAATTAAAATTAGGCCTGATAAAGACACTTTTGCTGTGCATAGCACTACTGGTCCCTGCCAGGTGCACTCCTTTTTGGGGCATCCCATTCTGTGACTACAGCAGCCTCTATTTAAGACCATATAACCATTTGCACTTATTCTAATTGAAATTAGGCCTGATAAAGACACTTTTGCTGTGCATATTCTTACTGCTGCCTGCCAGGTGCACTCCTTTTTGGGGCATCCCATTCTGTGACTACACCAGCCTCCATTTAAGACCATATATCCATTTGCACTTATTCTAATTGAAATTAGGCCTGATAAAGACACTTTTGCTGTGCATATTCTTACTGCTGCCTGCCAGGTGCACTCCTGTTGGGGCATCCCATTCTGTGACTACACCAGCCTCTATTTAAGACCATATAACCATTTGCACCTATTATAATTGAAATTAGGCCTGATAAAGACACTTTTGCTGTGCATAGCACTACTGGTCCCTGCCAGGTGAACTCCTTTTTGGGGCATCCCATTCTGTGACTACAGCAGCCTCTATTTAAGACCATATAACCATTTGCACTTATTCTAATTGAAATTAGGCCTGATAAAGACACTTTTGCTGTGCATAGCACTACTGGTCCCTGCCAGGTGCACTCCTTTTTGGGGCATCCCATTCTGTGACTACACCAGCCTCTATTTAAGACCATATAACCATTTGCACTTATTCTAATTGAAATTAGGCCTGATAAAGACACTTTTGCTGTGCATATTCTTACTGCTGCCTGCCAGGTGCACTCCTGTTGGGGCATCCCATTCTGTGACTACACCAGCCTCTATTTAAGACCATATAACCATTTGCACCTATTATAATTGAAATTAGGCCTGATAAAGACACTTTTGCTGTGCATAGCACTACTGGTCCCTGCCAGGTGCACTCCTTTTTGGGGCATCCCATTCTGTGACTACAGCAGCCTCTATTTAAGACCATATAACCATTTGCACTTATTCTAATTGAAATTAGGCCTGATAAAGACACTTTTGCTGTGCATATTCTTACTGCTGCCTGCCAGGTGCACTCCTTTTTGGGGCATCCCATTCTGTGACTACACCAGCCTCCATTTAAGACCATATAACCATTTGCACCTATTATAATTGAAATTAGGCCTGATAAAGACACTTTTGCTGTGCATAGCACTACTGGTCCCTGCCAGGTGCACTCCTTTTTGGGGCATCCCATTCTGTGACTACAGCAGCCTCTATTTAAGACCATATAACCATTTGCACTTATTCTAATTGAAATTAGGCCTGATAAAGACACTTTTGCTGTGCATATTCTTACTGCTGCCTGCCAGGTGCACTCCTGTTGGGGCATCCCATTCTGTGACTACACCAGCCTCTATTTAAGACCATATAACCATTTGCACCTATTCTAATTGAAATTAGGCCTGATAAAGACACTTTTGCTGTGCATAGCACTACTGGTCCCTGCCAGGTGCACTCCTTTTTGGGGCATCCCATTCTGTGACTACACCAGCCTCTATTTAAGACCATAAAACCATTTGCACTTATTCTAATTGAAATTTGGCCTGATAAAGACACTTTTGCTGTGCATAGCACTACTGGTCCCTGCCAGGTGCACTCCTTTTTGGGGCATCCCATTCTGTGACTACAGCAGCCTCTATTTAAGACCATATAACCATTTGCACTTATTCTAATTGAAATTAGGCCTGATAAAGACACTTTTGCTGTGCATATTCTTACTGCTGCCTGCCAGGTGCACTCCTTTTTGGGGCATCCCATTCTGTGACTACACCAGCCTCTATTTAAGACCATATAACCATTTGCACTTATTCTAATTGAAATTAGGCCTGATAAAGACACTTTTGCTGTGCATATTCTTACTGCTGCCTGCCAGCTGCACTCCTGTTGGGGCATCCCATTCTGTGACTACACCAGCCTCTATTTAAGACCATATAACCATTTGCACTTATTCTTATTGAAATTAGGCCTGATAAAGACACTTTTGCTGTGCATAGCACTACTGGTCCCTGCCAGGTGCACTCCTTTTTGGGGCATCCCATTCTGTGACTACACCAGCCTCTATTTAAGACCATATAACCATTTGCACTTATTCTAATTGAAATTAGGCCTGATGAAGACACTTTTGCTGTGCATATTCTTACTGCTGCCTGCCAGGTGCACTCCTTTTTGGGGCATCCCATACTGTGACTACGCCAGCCTCTATTTAAGACCATATAACCATTTGCACTTATTCTAATTGAAATTAGGCCTGATATAGACACTTTTGCTGTGCATATTCTTACTGCTGCCTGCCAGGTGCACTCCTTTTTGAGGCATCCCATTCTGTGACTACAGCAGCCTCTATTTAAGACCATATAACCATTTGCACTTATTCTAATTGAAATTAGGCCTGATAAAGACACTTTTGCTGTGCATATTCTTACTGCTGCCTGCCAGGTGCACTCCTGTTGGGGCATCCCATTCTGTGACTACACCAGCCTCTATTTAAGACCATATAACCATTTGCACCTATTATAATTGAAATTAGGCCTGATAAAGACACTTTTGCTGTGCATAGCACTACTGGTCCCTGCCAGGTGCACTCCTTTTTGGGGCATCCCATTCTGTGACTACAGCAGCCTCTATTTAAGACCATATAACCATTTGCACTTATTCTAATTGAAATTAGGCCTGATAAAGACACTTTTGCTGTGCATATTCTTACTGCTGCCTACCAGGTGCACTCCTTTTTGGGGCATCCCATTCTGTGACTACAGCAGCCTCTATTTAAGACCATATAACCATTTGCACTTATTCTAATTGAAATTAGGCCTGATAAAGACACTTTTGCTGTGCATATTCTTACTGCTGCCTGCCAGGTGCACTCCTGTTGGGGCATCCCATTCTGTGACTGCACCAGCCTCTATTTAAGACCATATAACCATTTGCACCTATTATAATTGAAATTAGGCCTGATAAAGACACTTTTGCTGTGCATAGCACTACTGGTCCCTGCCAGGTGCACTCCTTTTTGGGGCATCCCATTCTGTGACTACAGCAGCCTCTATTTAAGACCATATAACCATTTGCACTTATTCTAATTGAAATTAGGCCTGCTAAAGACACTTTTGCTGTGCATATTCTTACTGCTGCCTGCCAGGTGCACTCCTTTTTGGGGCATACCATTCTGTGACTACACCAGCCTCTATTTAAGACCATATAACCATTTGCACTTATTCTAATTGAAATTAGGCCTGATAAAGACACTTTTGCTGTGCATAGCACTACTGGTCCCTGCCAGGTGCACTCCTTTTTGGGGCATCCCATTCTGTGACTACAGCAGCCTCTATTTAAGACCATATAACCATTTGCACTTATTCTAATTGAAATTAGGCCTGATAAAGACACTTTTGCTGTGCATATTTTTACTGCTGCCTGCCAGGTGCACTCCTTTTTGGGGCATCCCATTCTGTGACTACACCAGCCTCTATTTAAGACCATATAACCATTTGCACTTATTCTAATTGAAATTAGGCCTGATAAAGACACTTTTGCTGTGCATATTCTTACTGCTGCCTGCCAGGTGCACTCCTGTTGGGGCATCCCATTCTGTGACTACACCAGCCTCTATTTAAGACCATATAACCATTTGCACCTATTATAATTGAAATTAGGCCTGATAAAGACACTTTTGCTGTGCATAGCACTACTGGTCCCTGCCAGGTGAACTCCTTTTTGGGGCATCCCATTCTGTGACTACAGCAGCCTCTATTTAAGACCATATAACCATTTGCACTTATTCAAATTGAAATTAGGCCTGATAAAGACACTTTTGCTGTGCATATTCTTACTGCTGCCTGCCAGGTGCACTCCTGTTGGGGCATCCCATTCTGTGACTACACCAGCCTCTATTTAAGACCATATAACCATTTGCACTTATTCTAAATGAAATTAGGCCTGATAAAGACACTTTTGCTGTGCATATTCTTACTGCTGCCTGCCAGGTGCACAACTTTTTGGGGCATCCCATTCTGTGACTACACCAGCCTCTATTTAAGACCATATAACCATTTGCACTTATTCTAATTGAAATTAGGCCTGATAAAGACACTTTTGCTGTGCATATTCTTACTGCTGCCTGCCAGGTGCACTCCTTTTTGGGGCATCCCATTCTGTGACTACAGCAGCCTCTATTTAAGACCATATAACCATTTGCACTTATTCTAATTGAAATTAGGCCTGATAAAGACACTTTTGCTGTGCATATTCTTACTGCTGCCTGCCAGGTGCACTCCTGTTGGGGCATCCCATTCTGTGACTACACCAGCCTCTATTTAAGACCATATAACCATTTGCACCTATTATAATTGAAATTAGGCCTGATAAAGACACTTTTGCTGTGCATAGCACTACTGGTCCCTGCCAGGTGCACTCCTTTTTGGGGCATCCCATTCTGTGACTACAGCAGCCTCTATTTAAGACCATATAACCATTTGCACTTATTCTAATTGAAATTAGGCCTGATAAAGACACTTTTGCTGTGCATATTCTTACTGCTGCCTGCCAGGTGCACTCCTTTTTGGGGCATACCATTCTGTGACTACACCAGCCTCTATTTAAGACCATATAACCATTTGCACTTATTCTAATTGAAATTAGGCCTGATAAAGACACTTTTGCTGTGCATAGCACTACTGGTCCCTGCCAGGTGCACTCCTTTTTGGGGCATCCCATTCTGTGACTACAGCAGCCTCTATTTAAGACCATATAACCATTTGCACTTATTCTAATTGAAATTAGGCCTGATAAAGACACTTTTGCTGTGCATATTTTTACTGCTGCCTGCCAGGTGCACTCCTTTTTGGGGCATCCCATTCTGTGACTACACCAGCCTCTATTTAAGACCATATAACCATTTGCACTTATTCTAATTGAAATTAGGCCTGATAAAGACACTTTTGCTGTGCATATTCTTACTGCTGCCTGCCAGGTGCACTCCTGTTGGGGCATCCCATTCTGTGACTACACCAGCCTCTATTTAAGACCATATAACCATTTGCACCTATTATAATTGAAATTAGGCCTGATAAAGACACTTTTGCTGTGCATAGCACTACTGGTCCCTGCCAGGTGAACTCCTTTTTCGGGCATCCCATTCTGTGACTACAGCAGCCTCTATTTAAGACCATATAACCATTTGCACTTATTCTAATTGAAATTAGGCCTGATAAAGACACTTTTGCTGTGCATATTCTTACTGCGGCCTGCCAGGTGCACTCCTGTTGGGGCATCCCATTCTGTGACTACAGCAGCCTCTATTTAAGACCATATAACCATTTGCACTTATTCTAAATGAAATTAGGCCTGATAAAGACACTTTTGCTGTGCATATTCTTACTGCTGCCTGCCAGGTGCACAACTTTTTGGGGCATCCCATTCTGTGACTACACCAGCCTCTATTTAAGACCATATAACCATTTGCACTTATTCTAATTGAAATTAGGCCTGATAAAGACACTTTTGCTGTGCATATTCTTACTGCTGCCTGCCAGGTGCACTCCTTTTTGGGGCATCCCATTCTGTGACTACAGCAGCCTCTATTTAAGACCATATAACCATTTGCACTTATTCTAATTGAAATTAGGCCTGATAAAGACACTTTTGCTGTGCATATTCTTACTGCTGCCTGCCAGGTGCACTCCTGTTGGGGCATCCCATTCTGTGACTACACCAGCCTCTATTTAAGACCATATAACCATTTGCACCTATTATAATTGAAATTAGGCCTGATAAAGACACTTTTGCTGTGCATAGCACTACTGGTCCCTGCCAGGTGCACTCCTTTTTGGGGCATCCCATTCTGTGACTACAGCAGCCTCTATTTAAGACCATATAACCATTTGCACTTATTCTAATTGAAATTAGGCCTGATAAAGACACTTTTGCTGTGCATATTCTTACTGCTGCCTGCCAGGTGCACTCCTTTTTGGGGCATACCATTCTGTGACTACACCAGCCTCTATTTAAGACCATATAACCATTTGCACTTATTCTAATTGAAATTAGGCCTGATAAAGACACTTTTGCTGTGCATAGCACTACTGGTCCCTGCCAGGTGCACTCCTTTTTGGGGCATCCCATTCTGTGACTACAGCAGCCTCTATTTAAGACCATATAACCATTTGCACTTATTCTAATTGAAATTAGGCCTGATAAAGACACTTTTGCTGTGCATATTTTTACTGCTGCCTGCCAGGTGCACTCCTTTTTGGGGCATCCCATTCTGTGACTACACCAGCCTCTATTTAAGACCATATAACCATTTGCACTTATTCTAATTGAAATTAGGCCTGATAAAGACACTTTTGCTGTGCATATTCTTACTGCTGCCTGCCAGGTGCACTCCTGTTGGGGCATCCCATTCTGTGACTACACCAGCCTCTATTTAAGACCATATAACCATTTGCACCTATTATAATTGAAATTAGGCCTGATAAAGACACTTTTGCTGTGCATAGCACTACTGGTCCCTGCCAGGTGAACTCCTTTTTCGGGCATCCCATTCTGTGACTACAGCAGCCTCTATTTAAGACCATATAACCATTTGCACTTATTCTAATTGAAATTAGGCCTGATAAAGACACTTTTGCTGTGCATATTCTTACTGCGGCCTGCCAGGTGCACTCCTGTTGGGGCATCCCATTCTGTGACTACAGCAGCCTCTATTTAAGACCATATAACCATTTGCACTTATTCTAAATGAAATTAGGCCTGATAAAGACACTTTTGCTGTGCATATTCTTACTGCTGCCTGCCAGGTGCACAACTTTTTGGGGCATCCCATTCTGTGACTACACCAGCCTCTATTTAAGACCATATAACCATTTGCACTTATTTTAATTGAAATTAGGCCTGATAAAGACACTTTTGCTGTGCATATTCTTACTGCTGCCTGCCAGGTGCACTCTTGTTGGGGCATCCCATTCTGTGACTACACCAGCCTCTATTTAAGACCATATAACCATTTGCACTTATTCTAATTGAAATTAGGCCTGGTAAAGACACTTTTGCTGTGCATATTCTTACTGCTGCCTGCCAGGTGCACTCCTGTTGGGGCATCCCATTCTGTGACTACACCAGCCTCCATTTAAGACCATATAACCATTTGCACCTATTATAATTGAAATTAGGCCTGATAAAAACACTTTTGCTGTGCATAGCACTACTGGTCCCTGCCAGGTGCACTCCTTTTTGGGGCATCCCATTCTGTGACTACAGCAGCCTCTATTTAAGACCATATAACCATTTGCACTTATTCTAATTGAAATTAGGCCTGATAAAGACACTTTTGCTGTGCATAGCACTACTGGTCCCTGCCAGGTGCACTCCTGTTGGGGCATCCCATTCTGTGACTACAGCAGCCTCTATTTAAGACCATATAACCATTTGCACCTATTATAATTGAAATTAGGCCTAATAAAGACACTTTTGCTGTGCATATTCTTACTGCTGCCTGCCAGGTGCACTCCTTTTGGGGCATCCCATTCTGTGACTACGCCAGCCTCAATTTAATACCATATAACCATTTGCACCTATTATAATTGAAATTAGGCCTGATAAAGACACTTTTGCTGTGCATATTCTTACTGCTGCCTGCCAGGTGCACTCCTTTTTGGGGCATCCCATTCTGTGACTACACCAGCCTCTATTTAAGACCATATAACCATTTGCACTTATTCTAATTGAAATTAGGCCTGATAAAGACACTTTTGCTGTGCATATTCTTACTGCTGCCTGCCAGGTGCACTCCTGTTGGGGCATCCCATTCTGTGACTACACCAGCCTCAATTTAAGACCATATAACCATTTGCACCTATTATAATTGAAATTAGGCCTGATAAAGACACTTTTGCTGTGCATATTCTTACTGCTGCCTGCCAGGTGCACTCCTGTTGTTGCATCCCATTCTGTGACTACACCAGCCTCTATTTAAGACCATATAACCATTTGCACCTATTATAACTGAAATTAGGCCTGATAAAGACACTTTTGCTGTGCATATTCTTACTGCTGCCTGCCAGGTGCACTCCTGTTGGGGCATCCCATTCTGTGACTACACCAGCCTCAATTTAAGACCATATAACCATTTGCACCTATTATAATTGAAATTAGGCCTGATAAAGACACTTTTGCTGTGCATATTCTTACTGCTGCCTGCCAGGTACACTCCTGTTGTGGCATCCCATTCTGTGACTACACCAGCCTCAATTTAAGACCATATAACCATTTGCACTTATTCTAATTGAAATTAGGCCTGATAAAGACACTTTTGCTGTGCATAGCACTACTGGTCCCTGCCAGGTGCACTCCTGTTGGGGCATCCCATTCTGTGACTACACCAGCCTCTATTTAAGACCATATAACCATTTGCACCTATTATAATTGAAATTAGGCCTAATAAAGACACTTTTGCTGTGCATATTCTTACTGCTGCCTGCCAGGTGCACTCCTTTTGGGGCATCCCATTCTGTGACTACGCCAGCCTCAATTTAATACCATATAACCATTTGCACCTATTATAATTGAAATTAGGCCTGATAAAGACACTTTTGCTGTGCATATTCTTACTGCTGCCTGCCAGGTGCACTCCTTTTTGGGGCATCCCATTCTGTGACTACACCAGCCTCTATTTAAGACCATATAACCATTTGCACTTATTCTAATTGAAATTAGGCCTGCTAAAGACACTTTTGCTGTGCATATTCTTACTGCTGCCTGCCAGGTGCACTCCTGTTGGGGCATCCCATTCTGTGACTACACCAGCCTCTATTTAAGACCATATAACCATTTGCACCTATTATAATTGAAATTAGGCCTGATAAAGACACTTTTGCTGTGCATAGCACTACTGGTCCCTGCCAGGTGAACTCCTTTTTGGGGCATCCCATTCTGTGACTACAGCAGCCTCTATTTAAGACCATATAACCATTTGCACTTATTCTAATTGAAATTAGGCCTGATAAAGACACTTTTGCTGTGCATAGCACTACTGGTCCCTGCCAGGTGCACTCCTTTTTGGGGCATCCCATTCTGTGACTACACCAGCCTCTATTTAAGACCATATAACCATTTGCACTTATTCTAATTGAAATTAGGCCTGATAAAGACACTTTTGCTGTGCATATTCTTACTGCTGCCTGCCAGGTGCACTCCTGTTGGGGCATCCCATTCTGTGACTACACCAGCCTCTATTTAAGACCATATAACCATTTGCACCTATTATAATTGAAATTAGGCCTGATAAAGACACTTTTGCTGTGCATAGCACTACTGGTCCCTGCCAGGTGCACTCCTTTTTGGGGCATCCCATTCTGTGACTACAGCAGCCTCTATTTAAGACCATATAACCATTTGCACTTATTCTAATTGAAATTAGGCCTGATAAAGACACTTTTGCTGTGCATATTCTTACTGCTGCCTGCCAGGTGCACTCCTTTTTGGGGCATCCCATTCTGTGACTACACCAGCCTCCATTTAAGACCATATAACCATTTGCACCTATTATAATTGAAATTAGGCCTGATAAAGACACTTTTGCTGTGCATAGCACTACTGGTCCCTGCCAGGTGCACTCCTTTTTGGGGCATCCCATTCTGTGACTACAGCAGCCTCTATTTAAGACCATATAACCATTTGCACTTATTCTAATTGAAATTAGGCCTGATAAAGACACTTTTGCTGTGCATATTCTTACTGCTGCCTGCCAGGTGCACTCCTGTTGGGGCATCCCATTCTGTGACTACACCAGCCTCTATTTAAGACCATATAACCATTTGCACCTATTCTAATTGAAATTAGGCCTGATAAAGACACTTTTGCTGTGCATAGCACTACTGGTCCCTGCCAGGTGCACTCCTTTTTGGGGCATCCCATTCTGTGACTACACCAGCCTCTATTTAAGACCATAAAACCATTTGCACTTATTCTAATTGAAATTTGGCCTGATAAAGACACTTTTGCTGTGCATAGCACTACTGGTCCCTGCCAGGTGCACTCCTTTTTGGGGCATCCCATTCTGTGACTACAGCAGCCTCTATTTAAGACCATATAACCATTTGCACTTATTCTAATTGAAATTAGGCCTGATAAAGACACTTTTGCTGTGCATATTCTTACTGCTGCCTGCCAGGTGCACTCCTTTTTGGGGCATCCCATTCTGTGACTACACCAGCCTCTATTTAAGACCATATAACCATTTGCACTTATTCTAATTGAAATTAGGCCTGATAAAGACACTTTTGCTGTGCATATTCTTACTGCTGCCTGCCAGCTGCACTCCTGTTGGGGCATCCCATTCTGTGACTACACCAGCCTCTATTTAAGACCATATAACCATTTGCACTTATTCTTATTGAAATTAGGCCTGATAAAGACACTTTTGCTGTGCATAGCACTACTGGTCCCTGCCAGGTGCACTCCTTTTTGGGGCATCCCATTCTGTGACTACACCAGCCTCTATTTAAGACCATATAACCATTTGCACTTATTCTAATTGAAATTAGGCCTGATGAAGACACTTTTGCTGTGCATATTCTTACTGCTGCCTGCCAGGTGCACTCCTTTTTGGGGCATCCCATACTGTGACTACGCCAGCCTCTATTTAAGACCATATAACCATTTGCACTTATTCTAATTGAAATTAGGCCTGATATAGACACTTTTGCTGTGCATATTCTTACTGCTGCCTGCCAGGTGCACTCCTTTTTGAGGCATCCCATTCTGTGACTACAGCAGCCTCTATTTAAGACCATATAACCATTTGCACTTATTCTAATTGAAATTAGGCCTGATAAAGACACTTTTGCTGTGCATATTCTTACTGCTGCCTGCCAGGTGCACTCCTGTTGGGGCATCCCATTCTGTGACTACACCAGCCTCTATTTAAGACCATATAACCATTTGCACCTATTATAATTGAAATTAGGCCTGATAAAGACACTTTTGCTGTGCATAGCACTACTGGTCCCTGCCAGGTGCACTCCTTTTTGGGGCATCCCATTCTGTGACTACAGCAGCCTCTATTTAAGACCATATAACCATTTGCACTTATTCTAATTGAAATTAGGCCTGATAAAGACACTTTTGCTGTGCATATTCTTACTGCTGCCTACCAGGTGCACTCCTTTTTGGGGCATCCCATTCTGTGACTACAGCAGCCTCTATTTAAGACCATATAACCATTTGCACTTATTCTAATTGAAATTAGGCCTGATAAAGACACTTTTGCTGTGCATATTCTTACTGCTGCCTGCCAGGTGCACTCCTGTTGGGGCATCCCATTCTGTGACTGCACCAGCCTCTATTTAAGACCATATAACCATTTGCACCTATTATAATTGAAATTAGGCCTGATAAAGACACTTTTGCTGTGCATAGCACTACTGGTCCCTGCCAGGTGCACTCCTTTTTGGGGCATCCCATTCTGTGACTACAGCAGCCTCTATTTAAGACCATATAACCATTTGCACTTATTCTAATTGAAATTAGGCCTGCTAAAGACACTTTTGCTGTGCATATTCTTACTGCTGCCTGCCAGGTGCACTCCTTTTTGGGGCATACCATTCTGTGACTACACCAGCCTCTATTTAAGACCATATAACCATTTGCACTTATTCTAATTGAAATTAGGCCTGATAAAGACACTTTTGCTGTGCATAGCACTACTGGTCCCTGCCAGGTGCACTCCTTTTTGGGGCATCCCATTCTGTGACTACAGCAGCCTCTATTTAAGACCATATAACCATTTGCACTTATTCTAATTGAAATTAGGCCTGATAAAGACACTTTTGCTGTGCATATTTTTACTGCTGCCTGCCAGGTGCACTCCTTTTTGGGGCATCCCATTCTGTGACTACACCAGCCTCTATTTAAGACCATATAACCATTTGCACTTATTCTAATTGAAATTAGGCCTGATAAAGACACTTTTGCTGTGCATATTCTTACTGCTGCCTGCCAGGTGCACTCCTGTTGGGGCATCCCATTCTGTGACTACACCAGCCTCTATTTAAGACCATATAACCATTTGCACCTATTATAATTGAAATTAGGCCTGATAAAGACACTTTTGCTGTGCATAGCACTACTGGTCCCTGCCAGGTGAACTCCTTTTTGGGGCATCCCATTCTGTGACTACAGCAGCCTCTATTTAAGACCATATAACCATTTGCACTTATTCAAATTGAAATTAGGCCTGATAAAGACACTTTTGCTGTGCATATTCTTACTGCTGCCTGCCAGGTGCACTCCTGTTGGGGCATCCCATTCTGTGACTACACCAGCCTCTATTTAAGACCATATAACCATTTGCACTTATTCTAAATGAAATTAGGCCTGATAAAGACACTTTTGCTGTGCATATTCTTACTGCTGCCTGCCAGGTGCACAACTTTTTGGGGCATCCCATTCTGTGACTACACCAGCCTCTATTTAAGACCATATAACCATTTGCACTTATTCTAATTGAAATTAGGCCTGATAAAGACACTTTTGCTGTGCATATTCTTACTGCTGCCTGCCAGGTGCACTCCTTTTTGGGGCATCCCATTCTGTGACTACAGCAGCCTCTATTTAAGACCATATAACCATTTGCACTTATTCTAATTGAAATTAGGCCTGATAAAGACACTTTTGCTGTGCATATTCTTACTGCTGCCTGCCAGGTGCACTCCTGTTGGGGCATCCCATTCTGTGACTACACCAGCCTCTATTTAAGACCATATAACCATTTGCACCTATTATAATTGAAATTAGGCCTGATAAAGACACTTTTGCTGTGCATAGCACTACTGGTCCCTGCCAGGTGCACTCCTTTTTGGGGCATCCCATTCTGTGACTACAGCAGCCTCTATTTAAGACCATATAACCATTTGCACTTATTCTAATTGAAATTAGGCCTGATAAAGACACTTTTGCTGTGCATATTCTTACTGCTGCCTGCCAGGTGCACTCCTTTTTGGGGCATACCATTCTGTGACTACACCAGCCTCTATTTAAGACCATATAACCATTTGCACTTATTCTAATTGAAATTAGGCCTGATAAAGACACTTTTGCTGTGCATAGCACTACTGGTCCCTGCCAGGTGCACTCCTTTTTGGGGCATCCCATTCTGTGACTACAGCAGCCTCTATTTAAGACCATATAACCATTTGCACTTATTCTAATTGAAATTAGGCCTGATAAAGACACTTTTGCTGTGCATATTTTTACTGCTGCCTGCCAGGTGCACTCCTTTTTGGGGCATCCCATTCTGTGACTACACCAGCCTCTATTTAAGACCATATAACCATTTGCACTTATTCTAATTGAAATTAGGCCTGATAAAGACACTTTTGCTGTGCATATTCTTACTGCTGCCTGCCAGGTGCACTCCTGTTGGGGCATCCCATTCTGTGACTACACCAGCCTCTATTTAAGACCATATAACCATTTGCACCTATTATAATTGAAATTAGGCCTGATAAAGACACTTTTGCTGTGCATAGCACTACTGGTCCCTGCCAGGTGAACTCCTTTTTCGGGCATCCCATTCTGTGACTACAGCAGCCTCTATTTAAGACCATATAACCATTTGCACTTATTCTAATTGAAATTAGGCCTGATAAAGACACTTTTGCTGTGCATATTCTTACTGCGGCCTGCCAGGTGCACTCCTGTTGGGGCATCCCATTCTGTGACTACAGCAGCCTCTATTTAAGACCATATAACCATTTGCACTTATTCTAAATGAAATTAGGCCTGATAAAGACACTTTTGCTGTGCATATTCTTACTGCTGCCTGCCAGGTGCACAACTTTTTGGGGCATCCCATTCTGTGACTACACCAGCCTCTATTTAAGACCATATAACCATTTGCACTTATTCTAATTGAAATTAGGCCTGATAAAGACACTTTTGCTGTGCATATTCTTACTGCTGCCTGCCAGGTGCACTCCTTTTTGGGGCATCCCATTCTGTGACTACAGCAGCCTCTATTTAAGACCATATAACCATTTGCACTTATTCTAATTGAAATTAGGCCTGATAAAGACACTTTTGCTGTGCATATTCTTACTGCTGCCTGCCAGGTGCACTCCTGTTGGGGCATCCCATTCTGTGACTACACCAGCCTCTATTTAAGACCATATAACCATTTGCACCTATTATAATTGAAATTAGGCCTGATAAAGACACTTTTGCTGTGCATAGCACTACTGGTCCCTGCCAGGTGCACTCCTTTTTGGGGCATCCCATTCTGTGACTACAGCAGCCTCTATTTAAGACCATATAACCATTTGCACTTATTCTAATTGAAATTAGGCCTGATAAAGACACTTTTGCTGTGCATATTCTTACTGCTGCCTGCCAGGTGCACTCCTTTTTGGGGCATACCATTCTGTGACTACACCAGCCTCTATTTAAGACCATATAACCATTTGCACTTATTCTAATTGAAATTAGGCCTGATAAAGACACTTTTGCTGTGCATAGCACTACTGGTCCCTGCCAGGTGCACTCCTTTTTGGGGCATCCCATTCTGTGACTACAGCAGCCTCTATTTAAGACCATATAACCATTTGCACTTATTCTAATTGAAATTAGGCCTGATAAAGACACTTTTGCTGTGCATATTTTTACTGCTGCCTGCCAGGTGCACTCCTTTTTGGGGCATCCCATTCTGTGACTACACCAGCCTCTATTTAAGACCATATAACCATTTGCACTTATTCTAATTGAAATTAGGCCTGATAAAGACACTTTTGCTGTGCATATTCTTACTGCTGCCTGCCAGGTGCACTCCTGTTGGGGCATCCCATTCTGTGACTACACCAGCCTCTATTTAAGACCATATAACCATTTGCACCTATTATAATTGAAATTAGGCCTGATAAAGACACTTTTGCTGTGCATAGCACTACTGGTCCCTGCCAGGTGAACTCCTTTTTCGGGCATCCCATTCTGTGACTACAGCAGCCTCTATTTAAGACCATATAACCATTTGCACTTATTCTAATTGAAATTAGGCCTGATAAAGACACTTTTGCTGTGCATATTCTTACTGCGGCCTGCCAGGTGCACTCCTGTTGGGGCATCCCATTCTGTGACTACAGCAGCCTCTATTTAAGACCATATAACCATTTGCACTTATTCTAAATGAAATTAGGCCTGATAAAGACACTTTTGCTGTGCATATTCTTACTGCTGCCTGCCAGGTGCACAACTTTTTGGGGCATCCCATTCTGTGACTACACCAGCCTCTATTTAAGACCATATAACCATTTGCACTTATTCTAATTGAAATTAGGCCTGATAAAGACACTTTTGCTGTGCATATTCTTACTGCTGCCTGCCAGGTGCACTCTTGTTGGGGCATCCCATTCTGTGACTACACCAGCCTCTATTTAAGACCATATAACCATTTGCACTTATTCTAATTGAAATTAGGCCTGGTAAAGACACTTTTGCTGTGCATATTCTTACTGCTGCCTGCCAGGTGCACTCCTGTTGGGGCATCCCATTATGTGACTACACCAGCCTCCATTTAAGACCATATAACCATTTGCACCTATTATAATTGAAATTAGGCCTGATAAAAACACTTTTGCTGTGCATAGCACTACTGGTCCCTGCCAGGTGCACTCCTTTTTGGGGCATCCCATTCTGTGACTACAGCAGCCTCTATTTAAGACCATATAACCATTTGCACTTATTCTAATTGAAATTAGGCCTGATAAAGACACTTTTGCTGTGCATAGCACTACTGGTCCCTGCCAGGTGCACTCCTGTTGGGGCATCCCATTCTGTGACTACAGCAACCTCTATTTAAGACCATATAACCATTTGCACCTATTATAATTGAAATTAGGCCTAATAAAGACACTTTTGCTGTGCATATTCTTACTGCTGCCTGCCAGGTGCACTCCTTTTGGGGCATCCCATTCTGTGACTACGCCAGCCTCAATTTAATACCATATAACCATTTGCACCTATTATAATTGAAATTAGGCCTGATAAAGACACTTTTGCTGTGCATATTCTTACTGCTGCCTGCCAGGTGCACTCCTTTTTGGGGCATCCCATTCTGTGACTACACCAGCCTCTATTTAAGACCATATAACCATTTGCACTTATTCTAATTGAAATTAGGCCTGATAAAGACACTTTTGCTGTGCATATTCTTACTGCTGCCTGCCAGGTGCACTCCTGTTGGGGCATCCCATTCTGTGACTACACCAGCCTCAATTTAAGACCATATAACCATTTGCACCTATTATAATTGAAATTAGGCCTGATAAAGACACTTTTGCTGTGCATATTCTTACTGCTGCCTGCCAGGTGCACTCCTGTTGTTGCATCCCATTCTGTGACTACACCAGCCTCTATTTAAGACCATATAACCATTTGCACCTATTATAACTGAAATTAGGCCTGATAAAGACACTTTTGCTGTGCATATTCTTACTGCTGCCTGCCAGGTGCACTCCTGTTGGGGCATCCCATTCTGTGACTACACCAGCCTCAATTTAAGACCATATAACCATTTGCACCTATTATAATTGAAATTAGGCCTGATAAAGACACTTTTGCTGTGCATATTCTTACTGCTGCCTGCCAGGTACACTCCTGTTGTGGCATCCCATTCTGTGACTACACCAGCCTCAATTTAAGACCATATAACCATTTGCACTTATTCTAATTGAAATTAGGCCTGATAAAGACACTTTTGCTGTGCATAGCACTACTGGTCCCTGCCAGGTGCACTCCTGTTGGGGCATCCCATTCTGTGACTACACCAGCCTCTATTTAAGACCATATAACCATTTGCACCTATTATAATTGAAATTAGGCCTAATAAAGACACTTTTGCTGTGCATATTCTTACTGCTGCCTGCCAGGTGCACTCCTTTTGGGGCATCCCATTCTGTGACTACGCCAGCCTCAATTTAATACCATATAACCATTTGCACCTATTATAATTGAAATTAGGCCTGATAAAGACACTTTTGCTGTGCATATTCTTACTGCTGCCTGCCAGGTGCACTCCTTTTTGGGGCATCCCATTCTGTGACTACACCAGCCTCTATTTAAGACCATATAACCATTTGCACTTATTCTAATTGAAATTAGGCCTGATAAAGACACTTTTGCTGTGCATATTCTTACTGCTGCCTGCCAGGTGCACTCCTGTTGGGGCATCCCATTCTGTGACTACACCAGCCTCAATTTAAGACCATATAACCATTTGCACCTATTATAATTGAAATTAGGCCTGATAAAGACACTTTTGCTGTGCATATTCTTACTGCTGCCTGCCAGGTGCACTCCTGCTGTTGCATCCCATTCTGTGACTACACCAGCCTCTATTTAAGACCATATAACCATTTGCACCTATTATAATTGAAATTAGGCCTGATAAAGACACTTTTGCTGTGCATATTCTTACTGCTGCCTGCCAGGTGCACTCCTGTTGGGGCATCCCATTCTGTGACTACACCAGCCTCAATTTAAGACCATATAACCATTTGCACCTATTATAATTGAAATTAGGCCTGATAAAGACACTTTTGCTGTGCATATTCTTACTGCTGCCTGCCAGGTACACTCCTGTTGTGGCATCCCATTCTGTGACTACACCAGCCTCTATTTAAGACCATATAACCATTTGCACTTATTTTAATTGAAATTAGGCCTGATAAAGACACTTTTGCTGTGCATATTCTTACTGCGGCCTGCCAGGTGCACTCCTGTTGGGGCATCCCATTCTGTGACTACACCAGCCTCAATTTAAGACCATATAACCATTTGCACCTATTATAATTGAAATTAGGCCTGATAAAGACACTTTTGCTGTGCATATTCTTACTGCTGCCTGCCAGGTGCACTCCTGCTGTTGCATCCCATTCTGTGACTACACCAGCCTCTATTTATGACCATATAACCATTTGCACCTATTATAATTGAAATTAGGCCTGATAAAGACACTTTTGCTGTGCATATTCTTACTGCTGCCTGCCAGGTGCACTCCTGTTGGGGCATCCCATTCTGTGACTACACCAGCCTCAATTTAAGACCATATAACCATTTGCACCTATTATAATTGAAATTAGGCCTGATAAAGACACTTTTGCTGTGCATATTCTTACTGCTGCCTGCCAGGTACACTCCTGTTGTGGCATCCCATTCTGTGACTACACCAGCCTCTATTTAAGACCATATAACCATTTGCACTTATTTTAATTGAAATTAGGCCTGATAAAGACACTTTTGCTGTGAATATTCTTACTGCTGCCTGCCAGGTGCACTCCTGTTGGGGCATCCCATTCTGTGACTACACCAGCCTCTATTTAAGACCATATAACCATTTGCACCTATTATAATTGAAATTAGGCCTGATAAAGACACTTTTGCTGTGCATAGCACTACTGGTCCCTGCCAGGTGCACTCCTTTTTGGGGCATCCCATTCTGTGACTACAGCAGCCTCTATTTAAGACCATATAACCATTTGCACTTATTCTAATTGAAATTAGGCCTGATAAAGACACTTTTGCTGTGCATATTCTTACTGCTGCCTGCCAGGTGCACTTCTTTTTGGGGCATCCCATTCTGTGACTACAGCAGCCTCTATTTAAGACCATATAACCATTTGCACTTATTCTAATTGAAATTAGGCCTGACAAAGACTCTTTTGCTGTGCATAGCACTACTGGTCCCTGCCAGGTGCACTCCTTTTTGGGGCATCCCATTCTGTGACTACAGCAGCCTCTATTTAAGACCATATAACCATTTGCACTTATTCTAATTGAAATTAGGCCTGATAAAGACACTTTTGCTGTGCATATTCTTACTGCTGCCTGCCAGGTGCACTCCTTTTTGGGGCATCCCATTCTGTGACTACACCAGCCTCTATTTAAGACCATATAACCATTTGCACTTATTCTAATTGAAATTAGGCCTGATAAAGACACTTTTGCTGTGCATATTCTTACTGCTGCCTGCCAGGTGCACTCCTTTTTGAGGCATCCCATTCTGTGACTACAGCAGCCTCTATTTAAGACCATATAACCATTTGCACCTATTATAATTGAAATTAGGCCTGATAAAGACACTTTTGCTGTGCATATTCTTACTGCTGCCTGCCAGGTGCACTCCTGTTGTGGCATCCCATTCTGTGACTACAGCAGCCTCTATTTAAGACCATATAACCATTTGCACCTATTCTAATTGAAATTAGGCCTGATAAAGACACTTTTGCTGTGCATAGTCTTACTACTGCCTGCCAGGTGCTCTCTGGTTTTTGGGGCATCCCATTCTGTAACATACCAGTAGCCTCTGTATTTACTCTAAGCTGCACAGTTATTTAAAGAAATTTGGCCTGTATGAGCCTGCTAACACACTGCTGCTGTGTGCATATATACTGATCTCAAGTCAGCGTTGGGGCATCCCATTCTGTAACATACCATTAGCCTCTGCATTTACTGTAAGCTGCACAGTTATTTAAAGAAATTTGGCCTGTATGAGCCTGCTAACACACTGCTGCTGTGTGCATATATACTGATCTCAAGTCAGCTTTGGGGCATCCCATTCTGTAACATACCATTAGCCTCGGTATTTACTCTAAGCTGCACAGTTATTTAAAGAAATTTGGCCTGTATGAGCCTGCTAACACACTGCTGCTGTGTGCATATATACTGATCTCAAGTCTGCTTGGGGCATCCCATTCTGTAACATACCATTAGCCTCTGCATTTACTGTAAGCTGCACAGTTATTTAAAGAAATTTGGCCTGTATGAGCCTGCTAACACACTGCTGCTGTGTGCATATATACTGATCTCAAGTCAGCTTTGGGGCATCCCATTCTGTAACATACCATTAGCCTCTGTATTTACTCTAAGCTGCACAGTTATTTAAAGAAATTTGGCCTGTATGAGCCTGCTAACACACTGCTGCTGTGTGCATATATACTGATCTCAAGTCAGCTTTGGGGCATCCCATTCTGTAACATACCATTAGCCTCTGCATTTACTGTAAGCTGCACAGTTATTTAAAGAAATTTGGCCTGTATGAGCCTGCTAACACACTGCTGCTGTGTGCATATATACTGATCTCAAGTCAGCGTTGGGGCATCCCATTCTGTAACATACCATTAGCCTCTGCATTTACTGTAAGCTGCACAGTTATTTAAAGAAATTTGGCCTGTATGAGCCTGCTAACACACTGCTGCTGTGTGCATATATACTGATCTCAAGTCAGCTTTGGGGCATCCCATTCTGTAACATACCATTAGCCTCTGTATTTACTGTAGGCTGCACAGTTATTTAAAGAAATTTGGCCTGTATGAGCCTGCTAACACACTGCTGCTGTGTGCATATATACTGATCTCAAGTCAGCTTTGGGGCATCCCATTCTGTAACATACCATTAGCCTCTGCATTTACTGTAGGCTGCACAGTTATTTAAAGAAATTTGGCCTGTATGAGCCTGCTAACACACTGCTGCTGTGTGCATATATACTGATCTCAAGTCAGCGTTGGGGCATCCCATTCTGTAACATACCATTAGCCTCTGTATTTACTCTAAGCTGCACAGTTATTTAAAGAAATTTGGCCTGTAGGAGCCTGCTAACACACTGCTGCTGTGTGCATATATACTGATCTCAAGTCTGCTTGGCACATCCCATTCTGTAACATACCATTAGCCTCTGCATTTACTGTAAGCTGCACAGTTATTTAAAGAAATTTGGCCTGTATGAGCCTGCTAACACACTGCTGCTGTGTGCATATATACTGATCTCAAGTCAGCTTTGGGGCATTCCATTCTGTAACATACCATTAGCCTCTGTATTTACTCTAAGCTGCACAGTTATTTAAAGAAATTTGGCCTGTATGAGCCTGCTTACACACTGCTGCTGTGTGCATATATACTGATCTCAAGTCTGCTTGGGGCATCCCATTCTGTAACATACCATTAGCCTCTGCATTTACTGTAAGCTGCACAGTTATTTAAAGAAATTTGGCCTGTATGAGCCTGCTTACACACTGCTGCTGTGTGCATATATACTGATCTCAAGTCTGCTTGGGGCATCCCATTCTGTAACATACCATTAGCCTCTGCATTTACTGTAAGCTGCACAGTTATTTAAAGAAATTTGGCCTGTATGAGCCTGCTAACACACTGCTGCTGTGTGCATATATACTGATCTCAAGTCTGCTTGGGGCATCCCATTCTGTAACATACCATTAGCCTCTGCATTTACTGTAAGCTGCACAGTTATTTAAAGAAATTTGGCCTGTATGAGCCTGCTTACACACTGCTGCTGTGTGCATATATACTGATCTCAAGTCAGCTTTGGGGCATCCCATTCTGTAACATAACATAACCTACCTACCATACTAAGCAGCTCTCTTATTTAAACTAAGCAGGCCTCTTATTTACACTAAGCAGCTCTCTTATTTAAACTAAGCATGCCTCTTATTTACACTAAGCAGCTCTCTTATTTAAGCTAAGCAGCTCTCTTATTTAAACTAAGCAGGCCTCTTGGAGGCTGATTTCCACTTTTGGGTGTGCATTTATATTCGGTTTCATATACAGTGGGGTATCCCAATTTGTAAGATAACCTACCCCAACCATGTAAACTAAATAGGCCTGTTGCAGCCTGAGTTTCTCTGCTTGCGTATGGCCTGCATTACAATCTGTCTCTTTCAATGACACTGCTGCCTGGGGTATCCCAATTTGTAAGATAACCTACCCCAACCATGTAAACTAAAGGTTACGTCCTTCCAGAAGGAAAACTTATGCCGAACACTATTTTTGTTAGGGGCATTGACCTTTGGATTGATCGGCATGAAATTAAGGTTTTTTTTTCAAAGTATGGCGCTGTAAAGAAGGTCAAAATTATGTCTCATACTTGGATTATTGTTACTTTTTGTTCAGCTTGAAATATAACAGGCCACACGGGCATCCCAAGGCACATGCTATTTTAACCCTATCTGTTATACAACATAAGCGTTGATCAGCATCAGCTGCTTTATTAAGCTACTTCAGTTTGCACTTGTTTTTGACTGCTTTTAATAAACCAGGCCGCAGGGCACCCCAAAGCTGCCCCTTGCACCCTATCTGGTATACAACATAAGCGTTGATCAGCATCAGCTTCATTAAGCTACTTCAGTTTGCACTTCCTTTTTGACTGCTTTCATTTAACCAGGCCACAGGGCACCCCAAAGCTGCACCTTGCACCCTACCTGTTTATACTAAATAAGCATCTACAGCCTTAGCTTTATTAAGTTATTGCATTTTGAATTGGTTTTGGTCTGCTTTAAATACACCAGGCCGCAGGGCATCCCAAACCTGCATGTTGCACCCCATCTGTTATACTAAATAAGCGTTGATCAGCATCAGCTTTATTAAGCTATTGCATTTTGCATTGGTTTTTGTACTGCTGCCAAAACACTAGCCCATATGGGCATCCCAAACCAGCACATGTCACCCTATCTGTTATACTAAATAAGCTTCTACAGGCCCTTTTTTTATTTATTTATTTTTATTTATATAGAGCTGCAATAGCAGGTAAGGTAAATTTGCCATTTTGCAGCATAATATAGAGCAGCCCCTGTGTAAATCTGAGGGGCAATAGCTTATATAGTGAGGTAAATTTGCCATTTTGCTTCGTTATATAGAGCAGCCCAGTTGCCATCTAAATCAACTACTGTCCGGCCAGTACAGCTTTTCCAGGGCAAACTCTGCTAGTTGCGGACACAAGTCAAGTTTGGCTTCCCAGCAAATCCAGTGGATCCTGAAGGTGTGTTGGCATGGTCATGTCAAGGTATGACATGACCTGCTGTTTGAGGTCCAGCTCCAGGTCTTCCTGCTGCTCATGAGTAGACTCACTATGCGGGTGTAGAAAGCTACTCACTAGCGACTGAAGACTGAGGCTGCTGCTGATGGAGCTGCTGCTCCTTCCACCCCCCCAGCAGCCATGGCAGTGGAAGGTGATCGCAGAGGTCCCCCCGAGTCAGACCTGCGGGAGTATGGGCCATGGCGCAGATAGACATCGCCCAACTGACTACGTGGGATGTCTCTGTAGTAGGTCAGTTTGTCCTCCCTCTCAGTGGGCGTAAAAAATGCCCCCATTTTGTGCCGGAAGCGAGGGTCCAATAAGTTGGAGAGCCAGAAGTCTTCCCGCTGACAAATGGAGACAATTCTGCGCTCACTAGTACGCAAGCATGTGAGCATGCATCGTGCCATTTGTGCAAGTGACTCGGAGGGACTACCTGTCTCCATCTCCACTGTAAACTGCCACGGTGTCTGGGTCCTCTGTCTCGCCTTTCTCACAACCCTCTAGCTCCTGTGGCTGCTCCTACTCCTCCTCTCCTGTCAGATGACTAGATAAAATGGTCATTTTGTGAAACCTAAACTGTGGTTTGCTGTGCCCCACCCCCTCCTCCTCCTCCACTTCAGCCCCCACAGGCTTCATGTGGCTGTGAAATGTATGTGCCATGTCTCCAGTGCCCTGACCAGCCATGGTTTCCAACATGTGTTGTAGTACATGAAGCAGTGGAATCTCATCGTTCATCTCATAGTCCTGGCAACTGACTAATAACGTAGCTTCCTCAAAGGGCCTGAGCAAACGGTCAGTGTCACGTATGAGCTGCCAATGGTTTACATTGAATTTACACAGGGGTGTCCCCCTATCCGTTTGGATCATCCAGAAATCCGTGATGGCTTTTCTCTGTTCCTATAGTGCAGTGGTCCTCAACCCTGTCCTCAAGGCCCACCAACATGTCATGTTTTTTGGATCTCCAAATAGCCAGCTCTATTGCTCTGCAGCTGCACTAATTACTCCACCTGTGCATCTTTGTGGAGATCTGCAAAACCTGGCCTTTTGGTGGGCCTTGAGGACAGGGTTGGGGACCACTGCTATAGTGGATCCTGCATATGGAGGGTGGAATTCCAACGGGTGGAAACATCGCAAATCAGACTATGGTGGGGTACACCGTTGTGACGCTGAGGCTCAATAAGGTTGTGCTTGGTGGTGTAGGAGTGCCAGAAGTGCATGCTAACTTTCTTTCCTGTTGTTCGGATGTCTTTCAGATGGGGGCAAGACTTCAAAACTAGACTGAACACGTGTGCCATGTCAGGACGCATGACTCTGGCTTCCTTGTCGCAGCGCAAACAAGATGTTCTTCCAAGTGTAATGCAGCAGGCTGGACTTATGGTGACGCTGTCTGAGAGGAGAAATCCCTCAGACATCAAGATTAAAAATTCCAAGAATTTTTGAGGGCTAATTATTCAGAGGCAAATGATAGCTAGTTGTTTCTGATTTAATTACAAGGTGGAAACACACCCTCAAACAAAACTTCACTTTGGCAATACTATTGCATTTGTCTATTCATAATTTTATGTATATACACTAACTAACCTACTTTTTCTCCACAGGATGCTGCATGAAACACTGCCACATCGCTGAGTAGCTGATTTTTCCTAACAACAGTCCGCAATAATTCACTGCTGCTGCTGCTGCCGCCGCCACTGCCGCAGACTCCAGGGACCCTCTTCCACTACCTCGGCTTGCAACACCTCCTCCCACGACACTCTCCTCATCACTAATTGCCGGCTAGTGGAAGAAGAGGCGAGTGTCTCCTCCACTTCTTGGCTGGGCAGTAGCTGCTGAATTTTATGATTATCAGATCTTCATCAATGGATAGTGGAGCTGAACCCAAAGCATAACAGACAGACAGTTGACTGGGGGTGTCAGATGCCACTTGTGATGCAGTGGACTGCTTTTGCAGCACTTCGAGACAAAGTTGCTTCATTGCCTGACACAATGACTGGTAAAGCTGTGGAACATATGGTTGAAAAGCAAGAATAACCATTTGTTTTTATATGAAAAAGACCCTGGTTTATACAGATTTTTTTTTTCCCAGAGACTGCCCTGCGTGGAAATGAATGGCGCATGGATCATCCAAGCTTTCCTCCCAACAATGCCTGATGTATTCCAGTAGATTGATGACGGGGCCAGACCTACACTAAAGAAAGATGGATCGTGCAAAACAGATTTAAGGCGCTGCTCTCCAGTTACAGACATTCCTCCGCATCGGACCACAAGTAAGTATTGATAAAAAATCCTTTACGTTACTCTTACTTTTTATTAATATTCTTCGGATAAGACGGATCAGACATGATTCCAGATTAAAAATTCCAAGAATTTTTGAGGGCTAATTAGTCAGAGGCAATGATACCTTCTTGTTTCTGATTTAATTAAAAGGTGGAAACACACCCTCAAACAAAGCTTCACTTTGGCAATACTTTTGCATTTGTTTATTCATAATTTTATGTAGATATTACTAACTAAGCTACTTTTTCTCCACATGACTCTCCACAGGGTGTGATTCATCCAATTTTTGGGCTCCTGAAGCCAACCCCAGGGTCTCTTTAAAGTAATGTTTGGGCTCCTGCTGCTGCCAACTCCAGGGTGTGATTCATCCAATTTTTGGGCTGCTGAAGCCAACCCCAGTGTCTCTTTAAAGTAATGTTTGGGCTCCTGCTGCTGCTGCTGCTGCCAACTCCAGGGTGTGATTCATCCAATTTTTGGGCTCCTGAAGCCAACCCCAGTGTCTCTTTAAAGTAATGTTTGGGCTCCTGCTGCTGCTGCCAACTCCAGGGTGTGATTCATCCAATTTTTGGGCTCCTGCTGCCAACCCCAGTGTCTCTTTAAAGTAATGTTTGGGCTCCTGCTGCTGCTGCCAACTCCAGGGTGTGATTAATCCAATTTTTGGGCTCCTGAAGCCAACCCCAGTGTCTCTTTAAAGTAATGTTTGGGCTCCTGCTGCTGCCAACTGCAGGGTGTGATTCATCCAATTTTTGGGCTCCTGAAGCCAACACCAGTGTCTCTTTAAAGTAATGTTTGGGCTCCTGCTTCTGCTGCCAACTCCAGGGTGTGATTCATCCAATTTTTGGGCTCCTGAAGCCAACCCCAGTGTCTCTTTAAAGTAATATTTGGGCTCCTGCTGCTGCTGCTGCCAACTCCAGGGTGTGATTCATCCAATTTTTGGCCTTCTGAAGCCAACCCCAGTGTCTCTTTAAACTAATATTTGGGCTCCTGCTGCTGCTGCTGCCAACTCCAGGGTGTGATTCATCCAATTTTTGGGCTCCTGAAGCCAACCCCAGTGTCTCTTTAAAGTAATGTTTGGGCTCCTGCTGCTGCTGCCAACTCCAGGGTGTGATTCATCCAATTTTTGGACTCCTGAAGCCAACCCCAGTGTCTCTTTAAAGTAATATTTGGGCTGCTCCTGCTGCTGTCAACTCCAGGGTGTGATTCATCCAATTTTTGGGCTCCTGAAGCCAACCCCAGTGTCTCTTTAAAGTAATGTTTGGGCTGCTCCTGCTGCTGCTGCCAACTCCAGGGTGTGATTCATCCAATTTTTGGCCTCCTGAAGCCAACCCCAGTGTCTCTTTAAAGTAATATTTGGGCTGCTCCTGCTGCTGCTGCCAACTCCAGGGTGTGATTCATCCAATTTTTGGGCTCCTGAAGCCAACTCCAGTGTCTCTTTAAAGTAATGTTTGGGCTCCTGCTGCTGCTGCCAACTCCAGGGTGTGATTCATCCAATTTTTGGGCTCCTGAAGCCAACTCCAGTGTCTCTTTAAAGTAATATTTGGGCTCCTGCTGCTGCTTGCAACTCCAGGGTGTGATTCATCCAATTTTTGGGCTCCTGAAGCCAACTCCAGTGTCTCTTTCAGCCAATGTTTTGGCTCCTGCTGCTGCCAACTCCAGGGTGTGATTCATCCAATTTTTGGGCTCCTGCTGCTGCCAACTCCAGTGTCTCTTTAAAGCAATGTTTGGGCTCCTGCCCCTCATAGTGATGCCACTTCAACTCTCTGCAATTGTGCCGCTCTGCGATTCTATTAGCGATGCCTCTGATCTGCATGTGATATTTATTCAAAGTATTATTTAACTAACCCAGCACGCATCCTGTGCGTGTTACAGCAAGATAGAATGGTTTACAACCCTATTGAGGCTCTAGGAGGCTCAGAAATAGCCGTTTTAAATAGCGATTCGTCGCGACTTTATTCGGGTCGAAACGATTTTTGTTGGAAAATTCGGCGAATCAGTCGAATCGAATTTTTCAAAAGTTCGCTCATCTCTAATTGAAACATTACATTTGTTCTTATTGTTGCTGATGGAGTTGCACTAGATGTCTCTTCTGTTTGCTTTCTACATAGTTTTTCTGAATATTATTGCTGAGCAAGCACTAAGGGAAATTTGAGAGTGTCACCAGATCCTCCTAGTCCTATCGACTTGTTGTGGATTGCATAATTACCCTTGCATGACCTATTTTGATGAGTGCATCTTTTCCTCTCCAAGTTGGTAAGAGTATTCTCAGGTGGTGATGGGCAAAATGAGAAGCGTGCCTGCACAGTGGGATTCTTCTCTCAAACTCCTTATCAGCTTATATTGAACTCAGAAAAAAACGATTGCCCACAAATACTTTTACTTGGACTTTTTGCGGAATAAAGAGTCTGGCACGTTGCAGCAGATTTGAAACTCTATCCCAATCTAAACCTTTCTTAACTTACTGCATTTTTTTAAAAAAACCTAACCGTGGTGTTTATCATTGTTTTATTCAAAATACATATGAATACCAAGTCTAGCAGGTTATCTCACAAAACCACTTTAGTTCGGCATTAAACAACTTCTACACCCTTGTTTATCTGATGTTATTGTGTGGTCTGGTTACCACCTGGGATGCCCCCAGGTATGTTGCAGATACACCCAGCTAGGCCCCAATAGATGTACCATGTGCGCACTAGCTTTCGCCCACAAAATGGCGCAGATGCTCGAAACCTGCTCCCCTACAACCTTGGTCCCCAAGGTTGCTACGCACAATCCGCCTATCTGACCAAGCATTAGCGACCCTGACCACCATGTCCCATTGCTAAGCACTTGCTAATGCAGGCATTTTTGGGTACTTACGAGCATAATGGTGCCCTGCTGCTCACGGGTGAAGACCGAGGGTGCCATCTTATTCCCAAGCTCTGCGTTACCTGATGTGCTCCAGCTGTTTCCAGAAGCTGGCATGCGCCCAGGCCTCGGCGCGTGGGCAGACGCGGTGATGTAGGGGGGAGGTAATACAATTCTGTGAAATACTCAACTGTAGAATTGATATTATTTGTATACAGTACGTCCTGCTCCAGATATAATACTCACACTTGGGTTATCCTCCGCCAGATGGCGCTGCACTGCAGAGACATGGAAAAACAGGCTCCTCCCTGCCCTTCAAATACCCAGGGACCTCCCACAAATCCCCAGCATTGAAAAGCAGCGAACAAGAAGCCGGGAGAATTAAACCACCCAGAACAACTGGTAATGATAACAATGATAACAATCACCATACTGGGGATCCAGAATAATGCAATAACCAGGGTGGGGTGGAGCAGGACGTACTGTATACAAATAATATCAATTCTACAGGTGAGTATTTCACAGAATTGTATTATTCTTAGTATACAGTACGTCCTGCTCCAGATATAATACTCACACTTGGGACATCCAAAAGCAGTGTCCATAAAGTAGGGTGGGATCCCCAACAATAAACGACAACAGCAGACAGTTTAAAACCACTGTAACCTGCAGAACCATATGGCCAAGACAGCATGAGCTGAGGCCCTAACATCAATCTTGTAAAAACTTTGCAAAAGGTATGAGCAGAAGGCCAATGGTAGCGGCCTAGCCAACCTGTTCAACAGAATCCCGGTGCTGAAAGGCCCAAGAGGCATCAAGCACGAGTAGAAAAAGAATCAAGGCGACAAGGGAGACTCTTCCCCTTGCTGGAATAGGCCTGAGTAACAGCCTAACGAATCCAATTGCTACAGTAGACTTGGCAGAAGCCAAAAGTCCGAACAAAGCACCGGGAGTAACATCCATTAAGGTAATAACCAGGACCAAGCCGCCCAACTCCCGAGAGCAGACGAGATTGGACACATTCAGGATGTAATGACCTCAAGCCCCAAGGAACCTCAGTTCCCCTAAAGGACACAGTGACTCCCAAGGAAAAAACTTCCATCACCTGTATAAGGAATGCAGAATCCTTTCCTCAGTGTTGCTAGGAAAAAGGCACAGCCGTGGATAACAATAATATCTCGAATCAAAGAACATAAGACACCTCCAGATGCAGAGAGGCCGGCTTCAGGCGGAATTCCACCTTATCCTGGTGTATCTCAAGGAATGGGGGCTAGGTAGACAGAGCCGCCCGCTAACACACGCCTGACCAAGGTAAAAGTCACCAGAAGGACAACCTTGAGGGTAAGGACAGCCAGACAGCATCCTGAATAGGACCAAGGGACAAAATCCTGCAAGCAGACAGAATGAAATTCAATTTTAATCCCAACAGGGACCATAGGATTAACCAAGGAAGACCGAACCAGAGACTACTAAGGCAAGGTGGACAGGGCAGAACCTGACTCAGAGTACTGAGTTGGGGAACCAACTCCAATTTATGCTGAAAACAACACTAGAACCCTGGGAACCAAGAACGCCCAACAGGTAAGAGAGCTAGACTCACCCCAATCAATGTGGGTATGCCATACCCTACAACAGATAGAAGAAGACGAGGAAGAAGCTTACTCCTAGCCTTTCCCATAGTCTCAAACACCGAGACAGATAAGCCTGTCTTCATCAAGATGTATGTTTCAGCAGTCAGGCCGACTAGGCCAGGGACTGTAGATTGGAGTGACGTAAAGGGGGCCCTGAGTGGTCAAGCTGGCACTCCTGGCAAGGTACAGAAAACTACTGACCTCAGTACCATGTCTGTAAACCACACTCTACTAGGGCACCTGGGGCCACCAGAATCACTGGTCCCTTACCAAAGCAATCTTACGCAGAACCCTGCCTAGCAGAGGGAATGGAGAAGGACATACAGAACTGAATGTCCTGTCAAGACGGTACTAAAGGCATCCGGACCACTGACATAGGATCCTGGGACAGGAAAACAAAGGCTAATAGCCTGTGAAGGTGACGGAACCCAACAGATCCACGACCGGTTGGACTCCATAGCGACACGGGGATTAGCACATCCTGTCGCAGAGGGGCTCCGCCGGAGCTAATATCACTAACATGTAGGGAGCATTGTCTCCACCCAGAAAAGGAACATAGACACTTCCTGGAGGGTCCGCCATGCTCCAGGCCCCTTCCAATGATTAATGTAGGACATCTGTCATCATACAGACCGAGCACCCCCAAAACTGGCGAGCTCAGAAGGGAAGAGGTCAAGCGAGATAGAGCCAACTGAAAAACGCTCACTGTTTAGAAAATCAATAGGCGTAAGGACCTTCTAAGGGCCCCACCACCCCCAGAATCGCAGGGAGTTTCAGAAGAAGACCTCCCCCTTCAACCTGATAGGTTGGCTACCATGGTGACCGTTTCCAGGAAGGGGCAAGAAGGAACTGCCCCCAGACAGGTCCCTTGAGTTCATCCACTTCCAAGAGAGAACCTTCTTACAGGTGGGAAGGCCCACAGACCCTGCTCCAGGGGTGCTGGATCCCTGTCCTGTGTTACCAATAGAAGTCGCAGAAGGGCTCAAGGGGAACTGAGCATAAGGGACCTCTTCCGAGCAAGTTACCAACGAGCCCACCAGTTGCATCCCTGCCTGGTGTTAAGAGACCGGGACAGCAATGAGGGACTGAGCCCATGTGACCAGATTGTCCACCTAATTGAGAAGGGGAGAATCTGGTTTGAACCTAATCCAGAATCATTCCTATTAATGGAGTTACCACTTAAGGGGACAGTGAGGACTCGGGGTGATTGATCACCCATCCAAATGACTCCCAATGGACCCACCAGCCGGGTATCCAACTTAGCCTGACGCAGAGACAGGGAAGTGAGAAAGGGCGTCCAGGTAGTCATCGCGCGGGCGCCCCTTGGTCTAATCAGAGACATCACCATCGTCAGCACCTGAGTGAACACTCTGGGAGTTGAAGAGAGGCCAGATAACAAGGCCACAATTAACAGTGTTGGACTTCCAACACAAACCTGAAGAGCCTCAGAGACCTGAGGGCACAGGGATGTAAACATAAGCATTTTAGAGTTCCCCAGATGGCAAGAAGCCCACTGGGCGCAAGGTGCTGATGGCCCAACTCAGAGTTTCCATGCAGGAAAACTGCCTGTAATTAGAGAATTGCTGTGAATCCAGAATGGGCCAACCCGACCCATCCTTTGGGGGACTGTGGAAAAGGTTGGTATAGCGGCCCCTGCCTCTGCCTATTACGGGCAATCTGCAAGAGACCCTCAGACCTTGCAGGCCTAGCATGGCCTGCGCCAGCAACTGATCAGCGGCAGGGACCAGGAGTACCTGGGACCTGGTAAAAACTGGGGAAGGCCGTGCAGCAAACTCTATCCTGTATCTGGAGGACACTACCTCCTGAAACCACCAGAATGAGGCGAGATGCCTCCTGATAAGAGCAAGGTGCTGCAGCCATCCCCTCACCCAGACGGGCGAGGGCGCCCCATCATGCTTGAGGGGGTTTGGTGGAAGATTTGGATTTAGCCCCGCCAGAGGGACCAGGGCGTTGTCTGCTGCTCGTGGGGCAGGAGTCTGCACGAAAAATCCGGAAGGACACCCCTGGTTCCTGTTTTACACTAGGTAGGGGGGAGGAGGGGTGCCCCTGCCCCGAGGGGGCCGAGACGGCCGTCTGCGAAGGGGTGATTTGCCCTTTTTACCGAACAGGTCTAGACAGGCCCCAAATAGGCGTAGCCCTCTAAAGGGAAACCCAGTAAGAGTCTTTTTAGTAGCATCGTCAGCACCCCACTGTCGCAGCCAGACCAAGCGACGTATAGCCACCGCAAGAGCAGAGGTTCTTGCACACATTCTAATAGCATCATCCAGCGCTAATAGAATAATTTTACAAATACATCAAAATTGGAGAGTGCATTAAACACCTCCCAGGGGAGATCCTCGGGGTGATGATCAAGCAACTTTCTGATGAGGGTTCTAGCGGCAACTGCAGTAATAGCCGCGGCACAGACCGGGCGCAGCGCCGTCCCAGCACAAGAAAAGGCATGGGAGGCCAGCAGCTCAATGCGCCGGTCCTCAGCATCCCGAAGGGTACTATAAGCAGGGGTTGTAATAAAGGGGGGATTAGGGACCCCTATGATCGGCGCATCCACCACGGGGGGTGATGACCAACAATTAACCACCTCAGGGGGAAAAGGGTATTTCCTATCCCAGTCCCCTGGAACCCCTGGAAGTTTACTGGGGCATTCCCATTCCTTGAGCATAAGGGCATGGAAATGAGCCTGTTCTAGAAATTCCAAACGTGCAGTCACAGTATGGAAATGCTCCCCTCTAGGCTTGGGGACCTGACCGGGGAGAGAGATAGACAGTGCCTTAAAGACCTTAAAGTGGACCAACACCCTGAGGTGATCGGCCCGGGAATCTATAAGATTCCCGGGCCGATCACCTCACACACCGCGGGACATCCGAGATCGGGATGTCCCGCGGGGTGTAAACCCCCCAAAACCCCCGAAAAACCTTACCTCTCCAGCCGCTGCTTCCGCCGCCGCCGCCCTCGCGCTCCTCTAGACTTGCGCGCGCCCGCGCCGGCCGTCTCTGTGGGAGGCACCGATGGGCAAGCTGCTTGTACGTCTCTGTCAATCAGCTTGTCCGTCGGCGCCGATTGGACGGGAGAGGTGAGTTTTGGGGGCTTTCTGGGGGGTTTCACACAGCGGGGCACCCCCGATCGGGGTGCCCCGGGGAAGTGGACCAATACCCAGGATAGTCAAAATCCTGGGTGTTGGTCCACTTTAATCAACAAGTCGTCAGTGTCACACTGGCCCCAGTATTCAGGGCCAGAATTGTTATGACTCCTCGGCCTCTCATCAGATGAGCCTGAGTCAGAGAACAACTTCCCTTCATCAGAAGGGGTAAAGTCACACGGAGTAGTAAACCTCTCGGTTCTCATAGAACATACAGAAACATGAGGCGAAAGGTGCCGCTTCCTACCAGGGTCCATTCGCTCTGACAACCTAGCAATAATCTGTTCAGCCGTAGGCAGTCTGGAAGGCCCAGCAGGCTGCAATTCCCCACTTGTAGGCGACTCAGCAGGAGAGAGGTTTAAGCCTGGGGAGATAGGTGAATTGAAGCTAGGTGTAGCCACTGGCCGACCTGATTGCAGGGCCAGGGCTTGCTCGGCACAGGGTACGCAGACCCGTGTCCTGTCAGCATCAGCATGGGGTTGTCCACATGCTATACACCGCGGGTCTTGTCCCATAGGGACCCTGGTCACATAATTCTGAGATGCCTCCATATGGTGATTATTCAAGGCACAATAGGCTCGATTCAGAGAGACACAAAAAAACTTTCATTTCGGTGCCTACGTCGTAACATTTTCAAAATTTCCCGCTCTCGTATGAATGTGCGAGCGATTCCAAGCATGCTTCGTAAACCTTCCGTCGAGTGTCCGTGCGCTCGTATGCCAGAGTACGCAGACGAGGATGTCATTTTCATTCGTGAATTTTCAGATTCCATTTTCTCAACTAACAACGTAGCCTTTCGTTTTTGCCCTTTTCCCATCGTATCCTCACACGAATCCTTTCAATTTCCCGATCCATCCTGCTTCACTTTTTCAAAAAGTATTCGTCCAGACGAAATTCTCACGATATTGCGCCTGCGCACTACAAACTTATCTCATTAAAGTGCTAGCATACATAATTTCACTCCCATCACTTATCATCCAAAAAAACTCACCCTAACCACTTAGCACTATCCTGCCTTTTCCCTTGAGGGCCCTTAAAGCTCACCCTAACCACTTAGCGCTATCCTGCCTTTTCCCTTCAGGTCCCTTAAAGCTCACCCTAACCACTTAGCGCTATCCTGCCTTTTTCCTTGAGGTCCCTTAAAGCTCACCCTAACCACTTAGCGCTATCCTGCCTTTTCCCTTGAGGTCCCTTAAAGCTCACCCTAACCACTTAGCGCTATCCTGCCTTTTCCCTTGAGGTCCCTTAAAGCTCACCCTAACCACTTAGCGCTATCCTGCCTTTTCCCTTGAGGTCCCTTAAAGCTCACCCTAACCACTTAGCGCTATCCTGCCTTTTCCCTTGAGGTCCCTTAAAGCTCACCCTAACCACTTAGCACTATCCTGCCTTTTCCCTTGAGGTCCCTTAAAGCTCACCCTAACCACTTAGCGCTATCCTGCCTTTTCCCTTGAGGTCCCTTAAAGCTCACCCTAACCACTTAGCGCTTTGGTTCTTCTTCCATTTTCATACCCTAAAACTTACCCCAATCACTTAGCGCTTTGGTTCTTCTTCCATTTTAGGTCCCTAAAACTTACCCCAATCCCTTAGCGCTTTGGTTCTTCTTCCATTTTCACACCCTAAAACTTACCCAAATCACTTAGCGCTTTGGTTCTTCTTCCATTTTAGGTCCCTAAAACTTACCCCAATCACTTAGCGCTTTGGTTCTTCTTCCATTTTAGGTCCCTAAAACTTACCCCAATCACTTAGCGCTTTGGTTCTTCTTCCATTTTAGGTCCCTAAAACTTACCCAAATCACTTAGCGCTTTGGTTCTTCTTCCATTTTTACACCCTAAAACTTACCCCAATCACTTAGCGCTTTGGTTCTTCTTCCATTTTAGGTCCCTAAAACTTACCCCAATCACTTAGCGCTTTGGTTCTTCTTCCATTTTCACACCCTAAAACTTACCCCAATCACTTAGCGCTTTGGTTCTTCTTCCATTTTAGGTCCCTAAAACTTACCCCAATCACTTAGCGCTTTGGTTCTTCTTCCATTTTAGGTCCCTAAAACTTACCCAAATCACTTCACGGACATCACAATCTTGATTTGGAAATATGTCATTGTCCCCTTGTTTTTTGTAAATGTATTTGTGCAAATAAATGGGACACCATTTTTCTTTTTTGTTGGGTTTATTGCTCAACTTGTTTTTTTTGGAACAATATTTTAGCCAACTTTGGCCAAAACATTTTAAAAACTATATACATTTTGTTTTTTGGTTAATTAAAATATATACAATAAGAATTTTTTTAAAACATTAAAAACTATATACAATCTAAAATATATAAAAAACAATAAAACTATATACAAAATAATTTTGGGTTTAACAAATAAAACTATGTACAATTAAGAAGTTTGCAAAATATAGAGGGCCAGGAACCAGGACACTAGTCTTCGTCTTCCTCTTCTGTTGTCCCCAACGTGTCCCGCATCGTCTGCAGATCGGCCACCCACTCAAGGACCCTCCGATTCATCTCAGCAAGTCGTTGTCGTGTGGTCCCTGCCAAAAAATCAGAGAAAAATCTTATTGGGAGAACAATACATGTTTCTCACCTGTGGATTTAATGTATTTTAGTAAACAAATTCACTATAAGGCACATATGTCATTCCTGAAAGGAATTAAGGTTATTAAGTGGCCACAGGTCATTAAGCTAATTAAGTGGCCACAGGTCACTCTTATCTTGGCATTGACTAGGGCATTATATTTTTTGGGGTTCATGTGAAGTTAGACAGAAATGGCTAGAATGCCATGACTACTTACTTGGTTGGTGGCCGAGAGATGGCTCGTTGGGGACAACACCCTGAGGTCCTGGTTCCTGGCTCTGCTGTGAAGAATTGCCTGTAGAAACATGGGCCAAATGGTTAGTTTGGATGTCTGATTCAGCAGTCCACAAATGTTTTTAGCTAAGTCTGGGTCACATCACTCACCTTCTCCAGGGTCTTGTGGGCTCCTATCTGCTGCCTCCTCACCCACTACCTCACCCGCACCCGAAGCATCTACAAATACAGAATCAAGGATTCAGTTTGGTGATATCAGGAGCTAGCATGTATATGTTTTGGCGCAGACATGAAGAGTGACATACCAGAGGATACCGCATGCGTGGCAGGGTACGACTGCCTGCCCACGCTGTGCCGCCCCTCCTCTGTGGTAAGGTCCAGGGGCTGGTCTGAGGAGGCCACAGAGGAGAGGTCGGCCCGTTGCCCTGGAGATCCACCACCTTCACTCCCAGCTGCAGAATCATGTAGCACTGGTCGGCCTGTGCGCCTCCGGGTGCGGCGAATTCTGTAATCCATTTCCAACACTACCAAAGAGAAAGCATTATAAATAAAAGGCCTAAAATCATCTTGCATGCAAGCGCTATGTACTTACTTGGGAAATGTATCCCGAAAAACCTCCGCACCCGGGGCATGTGCAGTCGCTTCAGGTCCGACCAATGCTGCATGATCTGTGTGTGGGTGAAGGTGGTGTCGGTCCGGTGTTGGATCTCCGAGATGATCTCCAGGGCGACGTTTCGTTTCTCAAACGAGTTGGGCAGGTAGTCGTACCTGCGCTCCAGCATGGTCTACAAAACAGAAATCAAACATAGCAAGAACTCAGAAATGCATATCTAGAAGTGCCAACAATACATTATTTGGTTCAATCACATGAACACATACACACACACACTTCTAGCCTAAGTTAACTTTCAAATATGGCAGCACTGTCGTTTGGCACGTGTGTGGCGTGCACTTGGGTGTGCATGTAGTTGAACCAAATCTTAAAATAAAAAATATTACTTATTGCGCATCCTTAACATGTAGAGCAGCATTTACCAATCAAAGCAAAGTCCTTAAAAGACACTTACGAGCATGATGATCTCTTCTTGTTGGCGGGTGAAGATAGTGGGCGCCATCTTTCTTCTTCTTCTCGGCAGCAGATAAGCACGGCCCCAGCGGTTTCCGGGTTGCGAACGGCCGGACGTGCGTGTAAGCGAACGTGTAGGCGTCACACGCCGGATACCTTATTTAAAGGTCCCTGCACACACAGCTCATTCTCTTTGAGAGTCCACCCAAAATGGCACCAAAAAAAAAGATTGCACAGAAGAAGCAGAGCAAGCAGGCTGAGCAGGCCGAGGGTCCGCAAACCAGGTCGCAAGAGCCTAAAGCCAGACTAAGGGCTAGCACCAAGGCTGCTGCAAAAAAGGAGGTGGCAGCACCACCACAACCAAAGAGCAAGCTAACCAAGGCTGGCAAAACTCAGATGGGTAAGAGGGGACGAAGCCCCACCCCACCCTGCCCCACATCACCCCCCCCCCACGTGGCACCAAGCCCATAGGCAAAGGCCAAAAACACAGGGCCCGAAGCCGCAGCAGGGGCCGAACAAGGTCAAGGTCCAGAAGCCGCAGCAGGGGCCCAAGGCGCCGCAGGGGCCAAACAAGGTCAAGGTCCAGAAGCCGCAGCAGGGGCCGAACAAGGTCAAGGTCCAGAAGCCGCAGCAGGGGCCCAAGGCGCCGCAGGGGCCAAACAAGGTCAAGGTCCAGAAGCCGCAGCAGGGGCCGAACAAGGTCAAGGTCCAGAAGCCGCAGCAGGGGCCCAAGGCGCCGCAGGGCCCAAACAAGGTCAAGGTCCAGAAGCCACAGCAGGGGCCAAACAAGAACCAGGTCCAGAACCCTGAAAAGCCGCCAAAGGCCAACGGCCCCCTCCCCCCCTGCACGTGGCTCAAAAGCTAAGGGAAAAAGTGTGAGCAGATATGCCTCACCCCAGGCAACCACCTCCAAGGCCCCACAGACCCAGGCAACCACCTCCAAGGCCCCACACACCCACAGGGCTCCAAGCAGCACCTCCAGCTCGCCAAGACCCTCTGTTGCTCGCCCACATTATCATCCGGCACAGGTTGGCATGCATTCCCCCTATGCCATATCTACACCTGCAACTTCAGGGTCCACCCAGCCCCGAACACCCAGTCCCTTCCCAAGTCCAGTAAGATCAACAGTCAGCCTCCAGTCGTTGAGGTCTCCTCCATCCCCCCCGGCCAGAATGTCACCCCATTTGCCACCAAGCACTGAGGAGCCACAACCACCCCGAAGAGGGTGCAACTTGCGCAGAGGACACTTGGGTGGCCGTTTTGCAGAGTCCCAAACTCTGGCATTGGCTACTGGGCTCACCTTACATTTTGATGAACTATATGGCAGAAAATCAAAACACACCAGTAAACAGCGCAAAACTGAGATTTTTGAAGAACTCACCAGGCAAGTCAATGCCGCGGGTGAGGAACGTAAAGATATGGACCAGATTCAACGTAAGATTTCAGACCTAAAATATGCAGTGCGGAAGAAAGAGAGTCTAAGGCGGATGCACAGGTACATAGGTCATGTTTTGTTTTGTATTATTCTTGTCTCTCCATCAGTGCGCTTAATTATGCTTACTATGTTTTTCAGCGAAACAACTGGCTGAGGTTTCCCAACAAAAATGCGATTTACACCGGCTGAGGAGATGGTGCTGGCCTTATTACATCCCGTGGCCTTAGAGGGACACTCGGCCCAGCAGGACACCGACAACCCACCAATTCCTGCAGGTTAGTAATGTGTGAATGACCCCACAAATGTATGGAAACATACAAATAGGCAGCAAGGGCTAGCTAAACACATGGCTCTAGGGGGTGGGTTTGTTTGGAGTGCTCACTTTGACTAGGGTGTGTCATGTGTGTGGCCTGGTAATGTGCACATTGACACCCACATACATGATGTTTAAGTTAATTTATGAAAAATATGTCACTTAGGAGTGGAGAAAAGGAATGGGTGCTATGTATTAATTGACAAGCACACGCAACACTAACATCTTTGGCTGTTGGTCAATTTGGTAAGAGTTGGGTTAGTTGGCCAACTGATTAAGATGGTTTGCTAGAAATGTTTTATGCCATACAATGTTCCCCACCAGAATCATATTGTAAGTGTTTTTTGCCACCTTAGTGTGTTAACTTCATCACCTTAAAGGGATGTGGCAACTCACACATCAGCCATTAGTTGCATGTTTGTTTTGAGACACATGAACAATGGGTCTAGTCTGCTTTAACAATCCATGCACTAATGTAATGGCATTCCTAGTGAATGCCAAGTGGCCACGTTGTGGGAGGGGCCCTTACTGCTTGGGCACGTTTCTGGAATTAGCATATGTGTTCTTAAACATAAACTATGCATAGTTGTGTGTTTTCATAGCTCTTTTTCTTCTAATGCAGCCCAGCATCATCCCTCAGCTAGTGGGGACTCCTCTGCCATGTTACCGCTGCCGTCTTCTTCCGCGCTGCATAGGACCCAGGATCCGATGTCTACGGTAAGTGTATTTTGATGCCGTTGTGTATGCATGTAGCTTGCCATTTTTTGCTTGTGTGGTTTTTATAGGTATTCCCCACACTGAACCTTTTTTTTTACATGTCCCCAACAGAGCCACACACTGATGGAGCAAATCCAGGAGCAGGAGGAAGATGGAAGCTTCATAGGAGATTCTGAAGATCTTCCCCTGGGACAGAATCTGCAACTGTCCCAAAATGTGTCTCCGCCAAATCCACAGCAGCAGAGGGAAGCTGGCTGCATGCTGCCTGCACATCGTGGGCAGCATGCAGAGACTGACCCTCCAGTCCCCAGTTTCAGATCTGCTGCTGAGGATTTGGCGAGCAGACCTGTGGCTGTTGGGGGTCCTCGAGAAACATCATCTGCACGCCCCACAACCCGGGGAATTGGGCGGCGTACTCAGCAACGTCGCCCAGTTTCCCAGGGGAGGGGCGTGCAGATGATGGAGTCAGCATGGCACCAAGAGAGGCGGCTTTTTCGTCGGCAAAATCAGCAAAATCAGGAGCATATTAGGGGCCAATTAGAGTCCCTAAATACTACTTTCAGTGCCGTGCTGACTGAATTGAGGACCCATAACAGCCACATGGCCAACTTGACTTCAGAAATAAGGTCAGGCATGGCCGAAATGCACACTAACCAAAGACACATTTTGGAACAGTTGCAGATTCTGAATGCCACACAGGCCCAGGTTATGCCCCCCCCCCACCAAGTGGGCCAACCTGGGTTCTATGGGCATCAGCAATATTAAGGTGTGTTTGGCGTGAATCTGGTCCATATCTTTGCGATACATCCCCACTGGATTGACTTGTCTGGTGAGGGCTATAAATCTTCAATTTTGCGCTGTTCTTGCTATGTTGTTTTTGATTATCCCCCATATAGCTCATTCAAGGCCTGAGTTAGCCCAGTAGCCAATGCCAGAGGCCAAGACTCACTGAATCGGCCACTTAAGGTGTTGCGCGGCTGCCATGGGCACTATAACATTTGTGGTGGCTCATCATGTTTGGCGGCATGATTGGGTGACATTCTGGCCTTAACAACTAAGACCTTGGACCCTGGCTGTGATTGTACTGGATTTGGATTGGGACTGGGTGTTCTGTTTTGGGTGGCCCACAGACTTACAGGTGTAGATGTGGCCTAGGTATGTTTGCTTTCAACCTGTGTCTGTGGAAAATGTGGGCAAGCAGGAGAGGGATTTTTTTTGTGCAAATTCATTTTTTGAAAAATGTATTGTAAATAATTGCATGTACATGTCTGGTCCCCAAGTATGTGAGGCCCACTCAGATACTATTCTGTTTGTAGCACATAAACCTTTTACGATGTAGTAAACATTTTTGTTTCACCAAGCTCATGTCTGTGTTGTTTTGAGAAATATGAGTTCAAGTTGTCACCAAAACAAACAATAACCAAGGTCTACAAATAAATACTCACACATAGTTTTTTGTTTTGGTTGGCCAAATTCATTATTGTTTACTTAATAATGAAATGAAACATAGCAAAACCAACCAAATAAAAATAACAACCAAATAAAAAAATTAACAAATACAAAATTAGGAAAAATGTGTGGCTATTAAATTTGCCCGCACGGCTTGCCCAGACGCACTTGGCTGGCCCACATAGGCGTCGTCTGCCTCATCGGAGGGTGGAGAGGGTGGGCAATCCAGATATCGGGGGACCCTTTGCATAATAGCTAAATTATGGAGCGCTGCACATGCCATTATGATGTCAATGACCTTTTTGGGGTCATACTGCAGGGAGCCCCCAGTGTGGTCCAAACATCGAAACCGGGTTTCGAGGAGTCCAAAGGCCCTCTCCACCACTACCCTGGTCTTTCTATGTGCACGATTATAGGCCTCTTGTGCTGGAGTCTGTGGCCGGAGGACCGGAGTCATCAGCCACGGCAGTAGTGGATACCCCAAATCTCCTAAAAAATGTAAACAAAAAAAAAAAAAACAGTAAATCATACATTGCCATGCAACATTCCTACTCCAATAAAAATAAAAGAGGTATGTGACATTGTCACACAAACATGAGCATACATATTGCAGATGCAAAAACCAGAATTAAAAAAATGTGATAGATGGTGGTCCAAAGTAGGCAAATAATACTGTGGATGCTGGGCAATCAGCCAGACTGTTAGCAGCTATTGTTGCCTGTCTGTGCTGCAGAACAATGTTTTATGGGATAAGTTGACCTGACCCATTTTCAGTCTTGGCTTAGTCCAAAACCGGTGTAAGCCGGCCCCTGCACTTTATCCCGCTCACCTCTACTCAGTAAGTGAAATGCATGTAAGCAAAGATGGCGCAGACTCTCTGGTAAAGTCAATAACCGATTTTGATCTTAAATTGGCGGTTTCAGACTTTGCCTCGCATTACACTTATTAATTAAAACAATGCAGGCCAAACAATTTGGCAGCCTATGTAGTTTGTATAATGTAATGGTTCCAGTGGGGTTACACATGTTCACAAGGTGATGGGCAAGGCAGCATTTAGGAAAAGGTTAATACAACCAAAATCAAAGCCATACATATACAATCCAAATCGGTAATTTGAGCCAACTTACCAAGGAGCCATGCACCCGCAAATTCCCCTCACTCAAACCGCCGGAATAATCCTGATCTGCGCAGGATGTAGGCATCATGGGCTGAGCCAGGGTAGCCTGCCAGGACGCTCAGAAAACGCATGTCCTGGGCCACCACTGCTTGCACATTCAGCGAATGGCCCATTTTGCGATTTCTGTGTAAAAAGGAAACATAAACAACCAAAAAATAACGATTAGGAAACAAATCCAACGCACACTTCAAACAGCCTAAGTCAAAATGTAACATCCAGACAAATAACACTAAACAACTACGTTACATTTAAGTGGGCAACAAAAGAAGATCAATGTTTGAGCCTTGACAAGGTTGAGTTACTAGTTCTATTTTAAGTACACTTACAAATGTTTTACTTGGAAATAACTAACTTTTGGAGTCCTGTAAAAATAAGGGCCATTGTTGCACATACACTCTTGGCAAGGAGGGAGCATTAGCAAGGAGGGAGTGATTGCAATGAGGGAACATGTAAAGCAGAGAGTATGAACCTAGAGGGACTAATCAAAAGGAGGGACTATTGCCAATGAGAGTTACTAAAAATGGAGACATTAGGCACAAGGATGCATTTCAGAAAAGGAGGGACTATTGCCAATGAGAGTTACTAAAATGGAGACATTAGTCACAAGGATGCATTTCAGAAAAGGAGGGACTATTGCCAATGAGAGTTACTAAAAATGGAGACATTAGTCACAAGGATGCATTTCAGAAAAGGAGGGACTATTGCCAATGAGAGTTACTAAAAATGGAGACATTAGTCACAAGGATGCATTTCAGAAAAGGAGGGACTATTGCCAATGAGAGTTACTAAAAATGGAGACATTAGTCACAAGGATGCATTTCAGAAAAGGAGGGACTATTCCCAATGAGGACAAAAAATAATGTGATTGGGCAAAGGAGGGACACACAAATATTTAGATACAATGGAAGCCAAAACTTGCCTGTATATATACTCGTCGCTTGACGGAGGTACCAGGGCAACGTGCGTGCAGTCAATTGCGCCCATGACATTGGGCATGTCGGCGATGTTATAAAATGCCAGCTTAATGGCGTTTCTGGCTACCATATCCTCAGGGAAACAAATATATTTCCGAGTTATGGTAGCCATGCCTTCCAAAAATTTGGATAGCGCGCGGCTCAGCGTAGGCTGTGAGATCCCCACGGAGAGGGCACCCAGCCTCTGGAGCGAGCCGTTCGCCAAAAATTGCAGGCAGCCAAGCATCTTGATCATACCTGAAATTGCATGCCCCTTCCTTGTGGTGCGGGCTAACCATGGCCGCAGCTCACTATACAGTTTATGGAGGGAAGCGCGATTAAGCCTGGTCAGCTCGAACAGCTCAACGTCATGCATGGAATTGATGTCCATGCATCGCCGCCGGTGCAATCTGGTCTCTGCCCTCTGGACGATCTCAATGCCCATGAGTTGCAGATCCTCATGCTCCTCAAAGGCAGTAGCCTCGTCCATGGATGGCTCGCGCTCCCGTAGTCAAAAAGGTGCCGGGAATGTTTTGGCCCTGAAACGAATTTATGAGGTCTGGGACCATCGGCAATCAGCTCTCTGAATTAATCGCAAGCCCATTGCAATAACGAAAAATTTCTGAACGGACGAAACATTTCCGATTTGGTGGGAAAAAGCTCCCGAAGTAACGAAAAACTTCCGATTTAGTCACCATTATCGAAAGAGCATATACGCATGTTCTCGAATGTTCGTGCGAGTGAAAAATGTACGAAAAAAAGCAAAAAAATGACAAACACCCACCAAAACTTTCACAGACAGCTACGAATGTCCGGACGAATGTTTCTTTGAATCGAGCCTAATATGCCAGTAGAGATTTACACAATAAGTAACCCTGGATGCCCCAAAGACCCGCTAGGGAAGTGGGAGAATATTACAAGGCCCGCTATAATTTAACACCGGGCCGGGAGAAGCCAATGATGTTCACCAGTCTGAAAGACATAAAGGGAATAAAGGGGTGTCAGAACCAAGCGCAGTAATCAAGGATCATGAAAAGCGCCCGCGAGGGCACTTACAGACCAAGGGAGGAGGAGGACCGCTACCATGCGTGCGTGCGACCAGCATCAAAATGGCGCCAAGCGAACCTCGAAGGGCGTGCCAGAGCGGGCTGTGACGCGGAGGCGCGCCAAAACGGGTCCCCGCCCCCCGAAGAGCGCGAAGCTCTGAGATAGTTTCAACGTTGTTATGAGGAGAGAAGTGTATGACACACTAAGAAAAGGATTTGCCAATGAAGATGCCGCAGCGTCTGAGACGACGATGCCGTCAGGTAGCACATCCAGTGGAGGTGCGCGCGGCGGCGACAATACATAGTAAAATGCAAACAGCGCGGCTCTGACACCAGGAAAACCAGTCCAGGGCAAGACTAAGGCCATAACGTGTAAAAATACACTAAGACCACCACACACAACCCCCCCTTTCTCTCCCCCCGGACTACGGGGGGAACGAGGGAGGATGGCGACCCTTTGTACAGGGCCCACCGCTACACGGGGCATGGGGAATAGTGCGGGAGGGGCATCCCCTAGAGGCTCACCATCAGCCTAAACCGCCTACCCTTTGGTGGGGGACTGCGGTGGAGCATGGCTCCGTCAAGCACGCATGGTGCCGCCTACCTTCACCCGACCAGAGCAGCCCAGGCTGGGAGGCACATCACAGGGAGGACGGGTGGGAATAGTCCAACAGGGCCGCAGGCTTTGATAGCCCCGCTCACCTGCGAGAGAGTGATACTTCATGTCTTCGCAGTCAGCACTGCAGAGAAATCTGGGGGATTTGTGGGAGGTCCCTGGGTATTTGAAGGGCCAGGAGGAGCCTGTTTTTCCATGTCTCTGCAGTGCAGCGCCATCTGGCGGAGGATAACCCAAGTTTATATCTGGAGCAGGACGTACTGTATACTAAGAATATATAAGTAGTTAAGTCAGAGCCAGTTCCGCTACCATATATCTTTGTGGAATAACTCCAACATGACCGGCAAGAAACGCAGTCACAAGAGCCAAGCTGAAGCAGAGCAGGCTGGAAGCTCTCACCATGGGTCCCATAATCGTTTGCCTACGCCCAAACGCACATCTAGAAACGACAACAGGGCACGGCATAGCAGCCCCACACTCACTGATCGTCCATCCCAGCCAAGCACCAAGAGTGGGAAGCCAAAGCAGTGAACATCAAGCAAAGAGCTCCTCCACCAAAAGTAAAGGAGAGCAGAGGGTGCACAAATACTCGCCCAAGCACCACTAGCCCCAGACACAGTGCTGCCCATAGCTAAAAAGCCACCAAGAGTCTGAGGAAGACCAAAGGGAAGGGTAAGGGAAAAAATAAAAAAAACAACCTCCTCTCCTACAGGAGCACAGCAGGGCATCTCAATCCCCCCACCAACCACTCCTACATCATCATGGGCCACCCAGAACAACACCTCCTGCCCACAACCTAGCCCTGTGGAACCTTTGGCCACACAAATTTCCACATGCTCTGATCCATCCACAACACCCCAGAGCCACATGTCCCCCATTCTCCCAAGCACCAAGGGAGATGGCAGCCAAAGTTTTGGGGGCAGAAACCTGCGCCGGGACACTCTCAGTGGTAGGTTTAGTGATGCACAATGCCTTGTTTTGGCCACTGCTGTATCAGACCATTTTCATGATCTTTATGGCCAAATGACTCGCGAAATATCTAAATCTGCGCGATACCATATCTGGGAGGCCATCACATGCCAGGTCAATAGTGCAGGACAAGGAAAAAAGGATATTGATCAGGTTCAACACAAATTTTCTGACCTAAAATATTCTGTGCGCCAAAAAATCAACAAGCGCAAGCAACATAGGTAATCATGGATTGTGGCGTTGTGAACACCACAAATGGAAGTTGCACATGACCTTGCCATTACAATATTAAATTATTGATTTCTTTAAGGTCCCAAACCGGAGGTGGTGTCCCCCTGAAACTCACTCTAACACCGGCAGAGGAAATCGTATATGGACTAGTAAATCCTGTAACACTCCATGGATTGCCAGGGACTATGGATTCTGACCGCAATGCTGGTGCATTTGGTAAGTGTATATTAACTTTGGTGTCCTTCATATTCTAACACATATCACTCTTACTATTGCTGAGTTGGTCATGCCATCATGGCTTAAGTGTTGTTGGTGGACCATCAAAGGCTGATAGAATTACAACAATAACGAAGTGGATATTAATTTGTCTAATGCTATACATACATATATGCACACAAGGTATGTGTCTACATTAATATTATCTGCCCTTATCATTGCAGAAATACAACAACATTCACACATGAACACCCAGGAACAACCACCAGGTACTGCTGCAAGTACCTCAAGAACTGCCTACTCGAGGAGTGCAGCAAATAAAGATTTTGATATGGTAAGAGTAATGATATAGACTCTACAGGCATATTTAAATTAAAGATTGAATGGTTGTATCTCATAACAAACATCTAATGGTCTGGTGTGGCACTGGCCCCCCAGACACCACCACTACTGGCTGACATTCAAGATCTTGAGGAGGATGTGCCGCTCCATCAGGCTCTAAAAAAAAGCAGCATCAACATCAACACCATCAACATATGCCTATGCTACCACCTACATATGCCTCATAATCAGATACAAATGCCACTGCTGAATATGCCACTGCAGCAGCAGCCTCCACCACTCCCTGAGTAACAGCAGCTGGAGCTCCAGCTATCACCTGAACAGCAGGTGGAGCGTGAGGAGCAGATGCAACCCTCACCTCCATGGCCCAGCTCTGTTGCTGAGGATTTTGCCTCACTCTCAACAACCAATACCAATGTGGAAAGGGAAACACACACTCCCTCAGCAACCCGGGGAAGAGGATGATGGCCTCAGCCACATCGCCACCTTACCCCGCTGAGGCGGGTGCAGATGATGGAAGCTGAGTGGACATCTGATAGTCGAGCATACAGTCAATCCAATGTTCATTTCAGTCAAAGCCTAGAACAAAATGTAAACAGAATTCACAAAGATATGCAGTCGTTGGTGGAGGCTACCAACAATCAGAGAGAAACACTGTTAGGGCAAATGCAGATGCTCAAACATAACCTGTCCCAGCTGGTGGCAATACAACAAGCCAAGCAACATCCATACTTTGGGAGTCAGGCACAATACCAATAATTTCAAATATGTTTATCTGTAACAGTCAAGTTTCACTCCACAGTGCTAGGTTGTGGTCTGTGGGTGTTGACCTGGGTGGGCAATGATGTAGCAAGAGTGGATGGTGAGGGTGAAATGGACTTCTCCTGTATTGAGCTGTCCTGCTGCGATCCAGTGGGAGAGGGGTTTGTTATGGGCCTAATGAGTTTTCCCTTAATCTTCTCTTTGGTTTTCTTCAGACTCTTGGTAGATGTTTGGCTACGGGCAGTACCTATGTCTGGGGCTAGCAGTGTTGGGCCTACTGTCTGGCCTCCCACTGCTGTGCTTTGGTTTACCACTCTTGGTGTTAGTTGGCTGGGATGGGCGAGCAGTGAGTGTTGGGCAGTTGCAGATGCACTATCCACACAACCAGCAGCCTTGCCTTAATGAACCACAACAACAATGTTTAAACATACTTTGTGTTATTTTTAGAGCAAAAAATTCAATTAACAAGAATTTGTTTGCCCTATCATGTTTGTGCCACTGTGTGTACTACATACTATGTTGTAATAGTTGCTTGACCATAATAAAAATAATTGAAAATGTATGACTTGCTCTTTCAGTTTAATTTGACAGAATCAATGTCAATAGGCAAGCCTTGCATCAAATTACATTAAATACATACACAGAAACATAGAGACACAACAAAAAAATAAACTAGGGGGAAAAATAATGAAACTAAAATGCACTAAAATGAGATGAAACCATGGTGATTCCTGACTGCCTGTCCAGAGGCACTCTGGGTTCCCCAATGAACAGATTGTGGAATGTCCAGTGTAGGTGGAGACGGTGATAGAACCATATATCGGGGGGGTCTTCTGCAGGATGGCAAAATGTTGCAGTTCCATGCATGCCACTATTACTTACTATCGTACTGCAGCCCCCCCCCCCCCCGTGTGATGCAAGCACCGGAAGCGTGACTTCAGCAGGCCAAAGGCATGCTCCACTACAGCTCTCATCTTCCTGTGTGCCTGGTTGCAGGCAGAATGTGCCTGGCTTTGTGGCAGCATAATAGGCATCAGGAGCCATGGGAGTAGGGGGTAGCCAGAATCCCCTCCAAGAAACAATTAGGAGGCGCATACATCAGACTCACATTGTTACCAGAAAAACTAACATAGCCTCCACAAAGGCATTGTGGGTGAGGGAAACCATTGACAAATGCAATATTTAAACATGAGGCCTAATTCCAAAAATACAGGGACTCTAAGGTTTACACTTACCAAGTAGCCACCCTCCAGATAACTCGCCAGGCTCAAAACGCCCATACAAACTCGAACCCCCCCAGAATAAATGCATCACGGCTGGAGCCCGGGAATCCAGCCCAGACTCTCAGAAACCAAAGATCAGGAGTCACTACGCATTGAACATTGATGGAATGTCCAAGCTTACAGTTCCTACACAAAAGACACAAAGTACACAGATAAAAAAATACACTAAAGCACACCTAAAATGACTTAACAGATGCTATCAAGAAGGAACTACAACTGGTAAAATTAAATTATTTGGCTAAGGATATTACAGTGTGTAAGGCGGGGGACATTCACTTGTGTATCCCAAATAACAGGGTAGCAGGTCAATACAGAAATGGCTTGGGGAGTAGGGGATGAGAGGGAAGATTGAGGTCCATTTTAATTAGGTTAATACATTGCAAGGTGATAGGAAACATTACTGTCAGGGATCGCCGGACACCCCTCTTTCATAAGCCAAGCAATCCCCAATCTCCACCGCCTCTTGTGCCTATAGACAAGCCCCCGCTTGCTGGACACACGGGTTATGCCTCTCCAGACTCGGTTGCCCCCAGGACTTACTGGCGCAAAGATTGCTGGCTTATGGTGAAGATAGGTGAACGGCGGGGTATCCCAAATCGGAAGTTCGAGCGGGCTGAGTCCGAAACGTTGAGTCCAGCAGGTTAGGCAAGAATGGTCGAGACAGGCAGGGGTCAAAAGCCGGGTGGTCACCAAAGCGCGGTATCAAATGGGTAAGGCAGGGACGAGGTCAGACAGATGGTCGGTGCGGGCAGCGGACAGGAATGGTCAAATCCAATAGCACACCCAAGCTAATAATGGCTATAACGGGCACTGATGGTCAGGGCAAGGACACTTTTAAAGGGGAACTGGCCAATGGGCAGGGGGGAAGGGGTGTGTGTGATTGGTGCAACACTGGTGATTGGTGCAACATATGAACCTGCTCCTGATAGGAGCCCCCCAGGGACTGGACCGCCCTGACCAGCCAGGCCGGTCCAGTCCCTGGGTTCATAATACCCACAGGACCCCCCTCCTGGACCAATAGGTCCATTCAAACCTGCCCCCGGCGAATGCACTGGGAGCAGCGCCGCCAGGGGAAATAATTGACACGTGCGCGCGAGCACGGGAGACCCTGCCAGGCACGCCCCCCGATGAGGAGGAGGACGCGCCGGCCGAAGCAGAGGCGCCGCCGCCGCCAGAAGCCCCAGCCGCCGCAGGAGAGGAGGTGGAAGCCGGAGCCCCAGCACGGACAGACGGGAGGGAGGCGGCCGCCCCACGTGGCCGCCGGACACCCGGAGCCGCGCCGTGGGAACGGCCCGCAGGTAAGTTCCTTACAATTACATAAGCTGAAGCTACATTACTTGAGAACAAGTAGCAGGTCAATACATAAATGGCTTGGGGAGTAGTGGATGAGAGGGAAGATTGAGGTCCACTTTAATGTTCTCATGCTTTTTGCTCATGAATTACATTTTTACCACCATTAGAATTTTTTCAACTTCCCTCCTGAATCCCTTCACATATTTAAAGGCCTCAAACATGTCCCCTCTCCCTTCTTTCCTCTAGGCTGTACAAATTAGGTTCTCTAAGTTCAAGACTATTTTTGTTGCCTGGCTTTGGACCGTTCTATTAAAATAATGTGTTTTTTCAGGTAAGGTCTCCAGAACTGCACACAGTATTCTAGCTGTGACCTCACCAGGGCTCTATACAATGGCATCGCAACCTTTCTCTTCCTACTGGTGATGCCTTGAGCTTAATGTAGCTGAACATCCTGCTTGCTTTTCCTACCGCCTGGCTACACTGTCCACTCATCTTGCAGCTTTTAGTATTTAGTATCCCTAAATTTCTTTCCTTCGATGTCCTGGCAAACAAAGTACTGCCCATACAGTACTCAGAGCAGGGACCATTTTTGACCATTTATCCAGCAAAGCTAAATCATTTTCCATGTGGCAGACACCATGTGGCATTACCGTTCTATAACTAACCTTTGTATCATCAGCAAACATGCAAACGTTTCCTACCAAGCTTTCTCCTATGTCACTAACATATTAAAAAGAATATGGCCCAGGACAGAGCCTTGTGGCACACCACTTGTAACCCGCCTTTGTTCAGATAGCACGCAATTAACAACAACACTCTGATACCGATCCTTCAGCCAGCTGGAAATTCACTGAATTATCCAGGGATTCAGTCCTAACTTCAATAACTTATCTTACAATGGCACACAGATTAGGAACACAAACATTACTGATAGCAAAAACTGTTACTCACCAGTACTTCTATTCCTCAGACATGGGTGGAATAAGAGAAACATGGGTGCAATTGAAGGCTCCCAAAGCCATGGGGATGTGGGCACGCTCATAAAAAGCCATATTCAACCTGTTCAACTTTGACACAAAGGAGCGAAAGCAAATACATTTGGGAAACAAATGCATCATGCCCTAAAACATATTTAGGCTGTGGCACAGTCTCTGGAAAGAGCCATATACCAGAAACTCCAAGTTTGGTCATACCTGAGATTGCATCATTTTGTACTGTTTTCGTAGCTGCTGCGGCCTATTTCACAGACAACGCTTTCGTTAAGGTTGAAGCGAAACAATAGTCTGCGAGTGTTTTTTTCACTTACCTTGCAACAATATGTTTCAGTGTCCAACAAGGTCCTACTAGTTCCCATTCAAAAAGACCTGTTTTTACCCTTCATTTAGCCCTAAATTCTGTAATATTTTAGTTTTTGTAAAATTTGTACGCATATGCGAACCTCTTTCTTTAACTGTTTCCCATACCCTGGCCCTGCTAGCCCATTACTTGCTGTACCCCGTCTCTTATGTTCCAAAGTACTTAGCATGCCATGCTTGCCAAGCATTCTTCTTTACTTCTTCCTAGTTGAATATTTGGGATGCCCACATGGATATAATGTAAACATTACTCTGATCGTTTATAATATTAAATGAAATGAAATACAACACACAGTTATTTAGGGGGTTATTTAAGAAATGCTAACACCACGTAGTACCACGTAGCAGTACCACCAGTATGTGAAAACCATATATATGAAAGTAAATCTGGCGAGCGCCGCTGATGTATTAGCTTTGAATGTATTAGCTTTGAATGTATTACTAGCGGCGGCTCAGTTTAAAGGGCCGGCGCTGTATGTTCAGTTTCAATGATGTATGTTTCAATGGTGTTGTTTTTGCTTGTGTATAAGAGGAGCAGCTAGGCATTCTGGCACCCGGGGCCCATATAACGATGGGCACTTCAACAGGGTCCCCTTCAATAAAGTGTTGTTATCAGCCAAATTAAATTCTGGCTCATGCTTGGCTGAAGGCATTTTCTTGTGTGCTACAACAGGAACCACAACCTCAGGTGACGGTGAGCTATGTTGCTCATAGTGAGGAGCAGTTAATGGCTGTTGGCTGCACATGTCTCACACCAAGACTTTGAGATCCAGCAGCAGGGGGGAAAACACAGTCACTAGCCTTGATAAAGCACTTTTGCCAACAAAGCTAATGGTGCCACCCCGACCAACGGCAAGAGGCTCCGTCCACCTGCTGCCAACACCTCATCCACGGCCATGATACAAACCAATGCTACTGGGGCCCACAGAGGACTGGCCAGGTGAAGACAATGAACGCTTAGTAGGTTATACAGACTCACACAAAGAAGGTGACCTCCTACACGTCACTGGAACAAGATCAGTAACCCGTCGACCAGCTTTTATGTCTCCAGATCCATAAACTGGATTTGTGTTATAATATATATATATATATATATATATATATATTTATATATATATATATATATACACATTTAACAAAAAAGAAAAATAAACAAATATGAAAAGTCATGTGTCTTTTAAGCGGTTTGGGTAATGTGGGTGGAAAAGAACGCTGCTGCAGATTGGTTATGAAAGCATAGCAGTATTGGAATGCTCAGACGCTGCATTGATTGAGGGAGAGCGCTTCTAGCGCCCTCCAGATATCAAATTGTCAGTGCAAAACAGGATACTACACTGTCACTTGTCCCGCCGCTATGCTAGATTATAGCGCCAGACACCCGCTTGCAGACTCCACCAGCCAATGCTTTAAGTACCAACACATAGAGGCTGATTCATTACTAACTCCAGGTATCGGCAGATGAGTGTCTGTATAGCGGTGCTTAGAGCAACCGCTAGTAGAGCGTTGGTATCGGGTGCTGCAACAGAGCGTCTTGGTCACTGTAGGAACCTGTCCTGCAATGATGAATGTTGGGCGCTGCAGGGAGCGAAAGGTAACACCAGCTCAGTGCGACCAACTCTCAGCAACTCATATTACCTTATCAAAAAACTACACACGCAGAGCGTTGGCGCTCTAAATCTGGTTGCTATAGCACAGTGCACCAGACACTGTGTGATTAAAGTCTGTTTTTGAACACATATACAAAGCCATAACACATGGAATTACATTGTTGTAACATTGTGACATTAACACTTTAGTGCCAGACCTGTAAATACAATTCTGCATAAAAGAACAAAAAATCCAAAAAGTTTTCAAAAATGACTTTTTCTAGGTCAGGAGAGGTGACACTTTTATTTGAGAGAAAACAAAGATAGAAAAAAAAAAACCCTGTTTAAACAGAAGAAAAGGAACGTCCACTGAAATGTATGGGAGACCGACAGGTAATACCTGGCGTCCTGGAAGCTAGAGCTATATGCTGAGCAGCCTGTAATGATGAATAGTACGCTACATGGCGCTGTTAGAGTCGCTCACCAGATTCACTTTCATAAATGTGATGATTCCTGCTGCTACAAGCCACTATCTGGTGCTATCCCTTGATGAATAACCCCCATAGACGCTCAAAGGGCAATACGTGGTGCTAGTCGTAAATCAGCCTTTTCATTTTTAATTCTGTTAATTTTGATTCATAATGTGTTTTTGATGTATTTTTATTATTTTTTATTCATAATGTTTTTTTTATTGTTAATGTTTTTTTTTTTCAATTAAGAAAATATACAATTCAAAAAATAAAACCATATAAAAAATAGGTAAACTTTTTAAAATAAATATTTACAAATGTTTTTGGGGGGTGTTTAAAAGAAGGTGGCAGGCTCTTAGTGCCTGTGTTAAAGTGGAGCCTGCAATTCTTCCAATACAGCAATTTTCCTTCTCATAAGTGAAAATGCAAAAATGGCAATCACAAAAGCCGCAACCAGACAGGGATGCTGGAAGCTGGAAATGCTCGGCAAGGGTCATGCCGCCACATCATCGCAGCTCTCTATTCCGTTTGCCAACACACCATGAAAGCACAAACTCACCAGGAAATAGAGCCCATAAGTGGAGTCGACAGGCGTAATCAGGCTCTGAATCATGCACAAGCCCTCACTAATTACAGCTTATACACATAAACGCTAAAAAAATATGGAGCAATTAAACATTAGGGACGCTAATGAAAAGTCTTAGATGCAACCATGAAAACGCACAAGAAACTCAAAAATGGACCTAAACATTACACATACATATCCTTTTCATGTGTAAATTCACAATAGGCTGTGAATTTTTCCCAGTAAAATCAACAACCCACTGCCACCATTATCGACACAGATGATTGGAGTGATCATGGGTCCTGCAACAATAAAAGTTAATCTCCCTCTATCTTCCATTTTGGAAAGCCCCAATGTGTGAATCCCAAGGTTCACCGAAAACCGCACCTTTCTCAAGTTTCTTTTAAACAAAAAAGGGGTCATTTAAAAGGGATGAAATCAACAACTCTAAATAGTTATTATCACAACAGGAGGTATGTTGGTTATTTACTCATTTCTGGTTAAATGTTTTAGTTGTTTTTATATTTTAGTCCAGCAAACCAACTACAGAACAATCAATCAAAAATGCTGGGTGCAGCAAATCTCAAAAGGGAAGAGCCACCACTCTCTCTAACACACATAGAACTGCTGTTTTTTAGATGTTGCTATATTTATTGGACATTTTTTACACCGGAAAAGCAAAACTCACTGCAGTGAATACTAGGAACATATACTTTTGCATTTTGAGATGTTGCTGCAATTAGCTGGTGAAAGTCACAGGTATTTACATTGAAAAGAGGTTTGGAGAATGCCGATGAACTACTGTGGCAAAATTCTTTAGCAAAAAACATGAAATCCTGCTGAAAACACACTTTCATAGCATATGCCGGCATTGGGGGGGGTCTCAGAATATACGTGGGGTATTTTGGGAGTAAGTACAAAAAACATGGACGTCGCAGGCAGAACAAGCAAGATTTCATTTAGTAGATGTGGAAACCTGGCGGAAACCTGGCAGATACACGGCGGATCCTGGCAAATTACCCCTTAAATATAAAAACAAGATTTGCTAGATACCTATTGTGTGTGTGTGCATCTCATTTCCTAAAATGTTGTTCTAACTGTTAAGTCGGGGAAAACAAGTTTAGGATTTCAACAGTGGCAAAACACTCCAGGGCCATTGGACTGCAGGTGTTCCTTATAGTTTTGCTTTGCTAAAGTATATGTATTAACACAAAATAATAAATTACAAAGCTATTATACTTACCCGTATAGCGGAAACCATGAATAAATCCTCCAGCAGATTTACGGAAATCAATGCCATGGCTCGCAGTACCCACAACGAATAGTCCCTGAGTATGCTTTGCTTCATAACTTGCTTTTAACAAGGGGTATTTTTTCTGCAGACCAGAGGCATGCTTTAGTCTAACAGACCTGGAAAAAAATAATAGAACAGTGAGGTATGATCATTTTTCCAAACAACAAAAGGTTAGGCTTTACTTTTGAGGATCCCATTTGTATGGTATACCCAATACTAAATAAAAGAGAGAACACTGCACTACCACTGTAATAATTACTGTGTGCTATGCCTTTATAACCCAAAACTGCTAAAGTCTGTTTCCAGACACATGCTCACCCCCCCCCCCTCCCCCACCTTATCCCACATGGAAACATAATCGCAGATTAATGTGTAAATACCTTGTATATTTAAAATGAAGCTGCTGACTTTGCTTTGACTTCTGGCTGTGATTAAGCTTGGAAGGTCATGACAGGTTTATTTTAAAGCAGAACAAAACTGACCAGTGACCATCCTGGAATCTAAAAGCCAGCTGCTGGCTTTCCCCTGGGGCAACCTGAATTGTGATGTCCCTCTGTGTGACACCCCCCCAGGTGAGTTGTAATCTCTTACCTTTCCCTGGTCCATCGGCGTATGCGTGGGCTCTTATTCAATGAGATCTGCCTGCAATGACGTAATTCGGCAGATGGCTCTCATTGTTTTAAATATGGAGTGTGCACTGCCACATCCCGGTTGTGCGTGCACTCCCCATTAAAGTCAATGAGAGACATTTGTCAAAAGCAGGGGCAAACTTTAGCGGCCACTAAAATTACAGGTAAAGCAACACAATAATTGTCAGCAGCAAAAAGGGGTGCACCACCTATCCTGAAATATATGTGCTCACTCTAGAAATCAAACCTAAACAATGAAGTGGACATGCCACAAAGCATACCTTCCTCCCAAAGAGGAGCACCAACACATTATAAAAAGTATTAGATATTTTTTATTAATACATCGAGAAAAAAATCCCCATTAAAAACACATATACCACAAGACATTTAAAAAATATGCTGTAATGACCCCTTTTGGCTTGATTCAGAGCCTCCACCGATCTGACCTTATTTTGTTCCATTTTTCTGAAGTCCCGTTTTCATTCGGTTTGTCTCGGGGTTCAAATGTGATTCAGAACCGCCGTCGGGAGAGCTCCGTCACTGATCCGTTTCTGTGTCTTTATTCGGGAAGTGTTTTTTCCCCTCTCGGGTGCTTTCCGTGTGGTCGTGGTTTCCGTGCCCGTTCACACGGACGATCCGTTTTTGGCTCCTTTTTAATGCGTTTCCAAACGTAGCTTCTTTACATCTGTTTCCGTTTCCACCCCGATTCAGAATGTTTTTCCAAGTATACTTACATTTCCAGGGATTTCCTGTTGACAATCTGGGTCCACGCAAGCGCACATCCCTAGTCCTCCCTCAAGCTTTCCAGATCCAACAAACTGACACCTTTTGCAACCACAAAACTTACCGTATTTTTCGCCCTATAAGACGCACTTATTTTTCCCCAAAAGTGGGGGAAAAATGTCAGTGCGCCTTATCGGGCAAATGTAAAAAAAAAAAAAAAATTAAAAAAAATAAATAAAATAAAAACTCACCCATCCCCGGCGCTCCCGCGTTGTCTGGCACACTGCGAGAGGCCAGAGGAGCGGCAGGGGCTCTGTCCCGGCCCCTCCGCTGCGATCGCTGTCTTTTCAGGCAGCGATGACAGCGGCGGGGCCAGAGACAGAGCCCCCGCCGCTCCTCCATCTGCTGCCGGGCTCAGAACACACGCGAGCACGTAGGTCCCGGCAGTGGGTGGGCGTGGCCTGCACCGGCGCAGGCCACGCCCGCCCGCTGCCCGGACCTTCGTGATCGCATGTGGAGAAGCAGATGGAGGAGCGGCGGGGGCTCTGTCTCTGGCCCCGCCGCTGTCATCGCTGCCTGAAAAGACAGCGATCGCAGTGGCGGGGCCGGGACAGAGCCAGCTCGTGAATGGGGTGGGCGTGGCCTGCGTCAACGCTGGCGCAGGCCACGCCCACCCCATTCACGGAGCCGGCCGCTCAGCGCAGCGGTGTCAGCCGACAGGTGAGTTTAACTTTTTTTTTTTTTAATATCGCGTCTGCCTATACTAATGGGGGGAGGGGGGTGGGAATGGGGGGAGAGGGGCCACACTGCCTATGGGAATGGGGGGAGGGGTATGCCACACAGCCTATACTAATGGGGGCAGGGGGATGCCACACAGCCTTTGGGAATGGGGGGAGGGGTATGCCGCACAGCCTATGGGAATGGGGGGAGGAGGATTCCACACAGCCTATGGGAATGGGGGGAGGGGGATGCCACACAGCCTTTGGGAATGGGGGGAGGGGGATGCCACACAGCCTTTGGGAATGGGGGGAGGGGTATGCCACACAGCCTATGGGAATAGGGGGGAGGGGGATGCCACACAGCCTATGGGTATGGGGGGAGGGGGATGTCACACAGCCTATGGGAATGGGGGATGCCACACAGCCTATGGGAATGGGGAGAGGGGGATGCCACACAGCCTATGGGAATGGGGGGAGGGGGATGTCACATAGCCTATGGGAATGGGTGATGCCACACAGCCTATGGGAATGGGGGGAGGTGGATGCCACACAGCCTATGGGAATGGGGAGAGGGGGATGCCACACAGCCTATGGGAATGGGGGGGAGGGGGATGCCACACAGCCTATGGGAATGGGGGGAGGGGGATGCCACACAGCCTATGGGGAGAGGGGGATGCCACACAGCCTATGGGAATGGGGGGAGGGGGATGCCACACAGCCTATGTGAATGGGGATGCCACACAGCCTATGGGAATGGGGAGAGGGGGATGCCACACAGCCTATGGGCAGGTGCGTCTTATAGGCCGAAAAATACGGTACCTTAAAAAAGGATTATTCTTCTTCTTCCCTGTCTTTAATGCTTACCTTAATGTCTTCTCCTCCTTCTTCTCCTTCTTCTTCCCTGTCTTTAATGCTTACCTTAATGTCTTCTCCTTCTTCTTCTTCTTCCCTGTCTTTAATGCTTACCTTAATGTCTTCTTCTTCTTCTCCCCTGTCTTTAATGCTTACCTTAATATCTTCTCCTTCTTCTTCTTCCCTGTCTTTAAAGCTTACCTTAATGTCTTCTCCTTCTTCTTCTTCTTCCCTGTCTTTAATGCTTACCTTAATGTCTTCTCCTTCTTCTTCTTCTTCCCTGTCTTTAATGCTTACCTTAATGTCTTCTCCTTCTTCTTCTTCTTCTTCTTCTTCCCTGTCTTTAATGCTTACCGTAATGTCTTCTCCTTCTCCTTCTCCTTCTCCTTCTCCTTCTTCTTCTTCTTCTTCTTCTTCCCTTTCTTTAATGCTTACCTTAATGTCTTCTCCTTCTTCTACTTCCTATTTCTTGTCCCATATACTTACCTTTTGGGACATGTAACTGTATGGTCATGTTGTGAGAACGTACAGTGCCATGAAAGAGAAGACACCACACCATTTTTTAAAAATTGTTTTTACTAAAACTAGAAAAAGAAACATCCATAAAAACTTTAAAACATTTTGGGTGGCACCCTGGAGGCTCTCCATCTTCCTCAAATTGGCCCTTGTCTTTGAGCTGTGAAGGAAAAACATCATCAGTTTAGCCTTGTAAGTCTTTATTGCTTAGCTAGGGGTTTTTGTTTGGGCCATTTTTATGGTTAAGGTGGGCCTAAGTTCGTTAATTAATGTTTTTTGGCCCATGTTTTTGTTGTTTTTGGCAGGAGTTTCAACTACATGTATGATATCTAGAAACTACTTACAAGGCATGCGGCCAACAGGGCGTCTGGGCGCAACCTCTTCCTCTCTGGGCCCACCCAATCGTCAGACTGTGAAGCTGTTTGGAACAAAAACACAAGGTTATTATTGAGTCTTTGTGTCTCCTGAATGTCAGATTAGGTTAGGCTTGTACGCATCAAACCACTCACCTTTCCCAGGCACCTCTTGAGGTTGTCCTTGGCCCTCCACTCTTATTGTAGATGGTCCTGCGACGGACGTCATCATCTAAAAATAAAAATTGTGCATATTAGTATATGTCTTTAGTGCATGTATCTGGACATGGGTAGTTTTGAGAGTCTTACCGGAGTCAGGTTGTATATGTGGCTGGCTGGACTCCCTGCCGTGCGAATGTCCACCCCCCTGTAGTGTTAGATCCAGTGGCTGATCATAGTCACTGGCAGAGGAGGGGGTGGGCATTGGCACTGGCGTGGCACCACCTACACTTTCACCAGTACCTCCCAACACTGGGCTTCGTCTTCTTGTCTGGGTGGGGCCGAACCGATAAGTCCATTCATGCACTGCAATATAAACACAATCATAAACACAGGCCCAGGCAAGGGCAGTGTGTTTATTGCATGTCATGTACCAAGACTTACCTGGGAAGTGCTTGACAAAGTACCACCTCACCCGGGGCCTATGCCTCCTTCTCAAATCCGACCAGTGCTGGGCGATCTGGGTAAAAGTGTAGGTGGTGCCAGTGTTCCTGGATATGGCATCCACCACCGCCAGTGCCAACGTCCTCTTCTCGTAGTCGCACGGCAGGTAGTCATAACGGTTTCTCAGCATCATCTCTAATAAAAAGCACAATGGCCGAGCATTATTGACACTACTAGATTACACACTCTCATCTAAAGCAAGTTTCTGAGCCTCATTGCTACTCACATGGGCCTACTTAGTCTATCTGCCTCTAGGCTAATGTGCTGCTGCACACATGGATCAAACTAACCTGTCCTAGTAGTTGCGTTTTACAAAAAAGTTTGTCCTCACTAATATGGCCCTGCCATGGCTAATATTTGTTTAGCGGCTTGTGCGCGCACATAAACCCACGTTCGCCTACTCACATCCATGATAATGTGGTCCTGCTCCTCTGTGTAGATAGCGGGCAACATCTTTTTCCAGCTTCCGGATCAGGTTATGACGTGCCCCCGCGGTGGCGTGCATGCGTGCACGCTGCCGAACACGCCCCCACGGGCAAACTATTTAAAGGTCAATGCACTCAGCTCTGTGTTGGTTACCATATCACTATGCCCAGGCCAAAAGGGAGCCGTAAGACCCCAAAAAGCCCAGAGCCACATGCTCGCCGCACAGACAAACATCAGGAACACCCACACAAGAGCAGGCACAGGAGCCGGGAAGGACATGGCCATAGTCAAAGGGTGGATAAGCCAGCCAAACAGGCTGCTCGGACCAAACGCAGTAGCAGGGGGCCCTTGGCCCAGTCGCCCCCACCTGCTAAATCATCCAGGGCTCACAAGGGCCACAAATCTCTAGCAACCCTGCAGCCTCCACCTCCTCCACCCAGAAAGCATGTGGGTAAATCCAGCCACACCACCAAGGGGAAGCATAGGTCCAAAACCACAAGCCCACCCAGGCCAACCATTCCTCCTCCTCACCACTCTGTGTCTCCAAGTACCACCAACATGGAGTCAATAGAGAGCTCCACAGGTGACAGCTCGACAGGCACCCTGCCATTATCACATAGCACCCCCCACAGTCCTTCACAGTCACCCATCAGCCCAAGAAACCTAAACTACTCCCCAGCCATCAATGTCGTCTGCTGCCGGGGACACCACACACCCATGTGGCCGCCAGCTGCGACGTGGCTCACTTACAGCCCGTTTCTGTGATGTTCAAAGCATGGCTGTGAGCACTATGATGCCCTATTTGGGCGTCATTCAAAGTCAACCCCAAAGCATGCCAAGCAGGAGATTTGGGAGAACATTTGCAGGCAAGTGAATAGTGTTGGGTCTGTGAGGAGGGATGTTGAGCAAATTAAGCGAAAATTTGGGGACCTTAAATATTATGGGAAAAAAAATATACATGCGTCGCCAGCAGAGGTAAAGCCCATTTAGAGTGTAACTGAATGGACAGGCTGCTTTGTAGCAGTATGTAACACTTATTATGTGTGCTTTACTCTTCCCCAGCCTGCAGACAGGGGGTGGTATCCCTACTAAAATCCTCCTTACCCCAGCGGAAGAGCAAGTGTTGACCTATATTCACCCGGCAACCCTTCAGGGCCTGCAAGGGGGCCAAGACACAGACAGGAATGTCAGGTACGGAGGTGAGTATCTTTTTACATTGAGAATTTTGAATGAGGACCCAAACAGTTGTATACTCCTTACAACACACTGGTCTTTGGTGAAGCTCAAAAAGTACATTATCTCGTCCTAGAACCAACAGATGCCACGCCAAAAGGCCAAGCTACCCCTGCATTGTCCCGGAGGAGCACACCACAACAGCCTTGTGTCAACACCAACCAACCTGAGTGTACAGATGAGGTAAGTCAATGGACCACTGTGTAGACAAATAAAATTGCACTTGCCTACATTTAAGTTAAAATAGTGGACTCACTACCTGCTACCTTTCTTGCTAGACCCTAACCAGCCCACCCATTATTGAAGTAATTCGTGATTTGGAGGAAGAGGACACAAGTCTGCTGCAGCCAAGGCCACCAGACCCTGTGGGAGAACATCCAACACACCAGCCCCAGCAAGTGCAGCCCCTGCTGTCCACTACCCATACCTCAGGGGCACAAACCTCTGCTGCCGTCGACAGTGGCCGCACAACAGACTCTGCGGCCAGGCAGCCACCTGCAGCCACTCCATCAGTTCCAGACGCACCCACCCGTGCCAGTGGCGGAACACAGCAACGTCGATATCAGCCAGAGGAGGCATCTGCAGCTAATGGAGGAAGCATGGCACCACGAGAACGTGGAGTTCGCAGCTAACACACAGAGGTTTAATGAGACAGTGTGTTCCCAAATAACCTCCATGTCACAACAACTAGAGGTATCGATTCAAAATTTGTCCTGCCTGCTTGCTGAAACAAGAGAACAAAGCAGGCAGATGGCGGGAATGGTCCAGCAATGGCAGTTAATCAATCAGAGCCTTGCTCATATTGCCACTAACATGCAGCAACCCCATCCATCAACTTCCTCCTCCTACTCTACCTACCACTGCATGTGTTTAGGTATGGATTCTGGGGAGCAGGACACAAAACTACCCTAGCCCAAAACACATGCTCTTCCACAACCCCACATTAACAGGCAAAAATTATTCAACAATGTTTGTCACATTAAATTTTCTTGGTATCACACAAAATAAAAAAGGCACACATTGGCCAAAATGCGTGAAAATTAAGCAAAAACATTGTCCACAAGCTGGGACCGGGTCGCATGGGCCGACCCACTTTTTGTTCCAGAGTAGAGAGGTGTATAATCTTCAGAAATGTCTAAAGCGTCCTCAGGGAGATCAGTGTATCTGGTAACACGGCTACGGATGGCGAGGTTGTGCAGGACCCCACATGCCACAATTATTTTGAGCACCTTGGCGGGGTCATACTGCAGGGCACCCCCAGTCTGGTCCAGACAACAGAAGCGCATCTTCAACAACCCAAAGGCACGTTCCACCACTGAGCGAGTCCTCCTATGTGCAGTGTTATACCGCTCCTGGGCCTGCGAGGATGGGTGGAGGATGGGGGTGAGTAACCAGGGGAGCAAGGGATAGCCAGAATCACCTGCCAAAAAAAAAAAACAGAAAAAAAAAATAAGGACACACCACAATCAAAAAATCACATGACAAATGGGCCCCTTTGCCACATATGTAGTGGCAGGCCCCATAACTAGCCTAGACATAGAAACATAAACACCCAAGCTATACAGTGTATCTAAACAAGTCCCATCCTGCTACTAACGAAGAGCCACAAGTACATTACATGCTACTTACAAATAATGCAGAGGGCTAAGGGGAAGAGGCTCATTAATGTGCTGCTTAGCATTCCAGCATTATTGAACAGGTACATAGGTCAGCTGTGCAGTGTTAGTGCGAAGCACAGTTCTGATGAGGCAACATGCACATCCACCCAGCACACTCCTCTACAATGACTCTGGGATGCAACATAGCTAAGAGGGCGAGGACAGAAAGGTATAGTGGAGAATCACAAGCAAGCCCATAGGAGGAAATACTGGGAAGTAAGTGAGTGTAAACTTCTACTGTTTCATTGGAGTCTCTAACACATTAGTGGGGTGCAGGCACAGACCTATCAGAAAAATCATGCAGGAAGGCAACAACAATTTGTTAACACATACCCAGTAGCCATCCGCCAGACAAATCTCCAGATTGAAACCGCACAAAGAGGCTGGAGTTCCTCAAAATGTGCGAGTCTTGTGTGGACCCAGGGAAGGCAGCAAACATACTCAGAAATTGCAGATCTGGGCCTGACACTGCCTGCACATTGATAGAGTGGCCCATCTTCCTGTTCTGCAAAAGCACAATATAACAAGAATTAGTGGGCCCAAAAGGCAAAACACAATTAAAAAGGTGCATTCACATAAGCAACATTTAAAACCACTGGATGTTTGGTATACACAGGATGTAGGTCTGCTTTCATCCATTGAAAAATACTCCACATTGCCCAAATGTAAATGTATGTGCTACATTGCAGACACATGCTGACCTAAACCACATACCTTAACAGATATTCCTGTGCAGCAGGTGGAACCAACGCAACGCGGGTACAATCGATGGCACCCATGACGTTGGGCATGTCGGCTATATTATAAAAGCCCGGCTTAACCGCATTCCAGGCTTCCGCTGTGTCAGGGAAAAATATGTATTTTGGTGCCAGGGTAGCCTTGCCATCCAAAAACTTGGTAAGGCTGCGGCTCAGCGTAGACTGGGACATCCCCACGGAGAAGGCACCCAGTCTCTGGAACGAGCCGTTTGCCAAAAAATGCAGGCAGCCAACCAATTTGGTCATACCTGCAATTGCATGCCCCTTCCTTGTGGTGCGGGCTAACCATGGCCGCAGCTGCCTATACAAGTCCTGGAGAGAAACACGGTTAAGGCGGGTGAGCTTGAATAGCTCAAGGTCATACATGCCATCGATGTCCAGATGTGTGCAGTGCAGCCTGGTTTCTGCCAGGCTCAAAAGAACCAGGCCGCGTAGCTGTCGCCGTTGATGCTCGCGCACAGCAGAATGCATTTCTAAGTCACGGAGCACATATACAGCTGCTAACACTGGCCGTAAGTTGAGTGCCCACACACTCGTTATATTGGGCTGATTTCAATCGGAAATCAAGGCTCGGAATCAGTAAAAAAAAGGACCAATCAACAACAAGTCCATTTACACGGAGTCCTGCCTCTTGCGAGCCGACACACGTAAAGGCGCATGCCGAAACACCTGATCGCACACACGCACACAAAAAGCAACGGAGCACCTTTTAATGCCCCGATCACAGCCCAAAACCAACGGCAAAACATACGGGATAGCAGAACGAGGAGGCTCTGCATCAGGCCATATATGCTCTAAATATCAAAAACTAAATATATGCACAATGCCCACAGGATAATATAAATAATGGAAACACTATGGGCAACTATAGACCTAAACAATATCACACCCTGAGTATTTTGTGCTGGCACAAAACTTATATTAATAAAGTGCAAAGAGTAAAAAGTGCTTATGTGCTAAATATACCATACAAAAAAATCACTCTAAAGAGAATTATAATAAAAATTATATATATACACTCTAAATAAGACACAATTCCTAAAGTCATTTGATATGTATAGGTGCATAAACCATCCACAAGCTTATATTGCACAAAAGTCCCAACAAAGTGTACTTCAATAGAGTATGAATCAAATAAAAAAATAAATAAAGACAAAAAAGTCATACATACAGTGCATGTGCCAGCTGTAGTTCAAAGATATACCTTGAAAACCACAAACATCACAGGGCAACCCATAGGTCCAGAGCAAAAGGGGTCAAATGCAGTTTTAGACACCTGCGCATGCGGATCCGAAGCCGCTTCACAGTGTGAGGGTGAAAAAGACTTGCAGTTCTTACCCTAAAATTTTCACCCCTCCTTACGTCATCATCCCATGTGCAGCCATGGAGGCGAGGGCAGCAGCGCTGTCACTGGAAGACAAGGCGGCCCGCCAATCCTGCATGACGCAAACCACGTCACTAGGTCACGTGATCTTAAAGTCGACACGTCACCAAGCGCCATGACGCGTGGTCAAACCGCAACCACGTCAGCATGTCAATCTGGCCCGGTGTGTTGCCATTAGAGATGAGTGAACTTTTGAAAAATTCGATTCGACCAATTCGCCGAAATTTCTGACAAAAATCGTTTCGACCCGAATTTATTCGCGACGAATCGCTATTAAAAACTGCTATTTCTGAGCCTCCTAGAGCCTCAATAGGGTTGTAAATCATTCTGCCTTGCTGTAACACGCATAGGATGCGTGCTGGGTTAGTGAAATAATACTGTAAATAATTATCACATGCAGATCAGAGGCATCGCTAATAGAATCGCAGAGCAGCACATTTGCAGAGAGTTGAAGTGGCATCACTATGAGGGGCTCCTATAGTGCCTGAAAAACACACCCTGGAGCTGGCAGCAGCAGGAGCCCAAAAATAAGCTGAATCACGCCCTGGAGTGGCAAGCAGCAGCAGCAGCTGCAGGAACCCAAACATTGCTTTAAAGAGACACTGGAGTTGGCTGCAGGAGGCCAAAAATTGGATGAATCACACCCTGGAGCTGCAAGCAGCAGCAGCAGGAGCCCAAACATTGCTTGAAAGAGACACTGGAGTTGGCTGCAGGAGCCCAAAAATTGGATGAATCACACCCTGGAGATGCAAGCAGCAGCAGCAGGAGCCCAAACCTTGCATGAAAGATACATTGGAGTTGGCTGCAGGAGCCCAAAAATTGGATGAATCACACCCTGGAGTCGCAAGCAGCAGCAGCAGGAGCACAAACATTGCTTGAAAGAGACACTGGAGTTGGCAGCAGGAGCCAAAAAATTAGCTGAATGACACCCTGGAGTTGCAAGCAGCAGGAGCAGGAGCAGGAGCCCGAACATTGCTTGAAAGACACACTGGAGTTGGCAGCAGGTGCCCAAAAATTGGCCTAAAGACACACTGGAGTGGCAAGCAGCAGCAGCAGGAGCCCAAAATTGCCAGAAAGACACACCCTGGAGTTGGCAGCAGCATGAAGAGAACATATACAGATTTTCGGCACATATATCTTATAATAAAAAGTAAGAGTAACGTAAAGCATTTTCTCAGTAATTACTTGTGGTCTGATGCGGAGGAATGTCTGTAACTGGAGAGCAGCGCCTTAAATCTGTTTTGCACAATCCATATTTCTTTAGTGTTGGTCTGGCCCCATCATCAATCTACTCTAATGCATCAGGCATTGGTGGGTGGAAATCTTGGCTGATTCATGCCCGATTAATTTCCACGCAGGCCAGTCTCTCAAAAAAAAAACATGGGGAGTGACAGATTAGTAACATATTAGTAACATAGTAACATATTAGTAACATAGTAACATATAAGGCCTCATTTCATCGAGCAGAGGTCTCTGCAGAATAGGGGTGAGTGGCAGCAGGAGTCTCAGTGAGAGGCCTGATCTCCCGGGATCAGCTAGCGGTCGTGTCTTGACCAGCAACCCATCTGCCGTCATCCATTGGTTAACACGATCATCCACTGCATCACAAGTAACATCTGACACCCCCAGTCAACTTTTGTATGTTATGCTTTGGGTTCAGCTCCACTATTCAGTGAGGACGATCTGATAATAAGAAAAGTCAGCAGCTACTGCCCAGCCAAGAAGTGGAGGAGACACTCACCGCTTCTTCCACTAGGCGGGCAAGTAGTGATGAGGAGAGTGTCGTGGGAGGAGGTGTTGCAAGCGTTTTGGCTCCTTAAGCAGACACTGATGAGGAACCTGAGGAGGACATCATTGAGTTTTGAGAGCACTTTTAAAGGCTTGGAGTGATGGAGAGTGACAGATTTAGCGGCCAGCATGGTGGCAGAAGGGGAAAGTATGGAGGCAAATGTGCTCGGGGTAGACCACTTGCGCTGCAGGCTATCTTCCCAGGAGGTAGTGGAAGAGGGTCCCTGGAGTTGGCGGCGGTGGCGGTGGCAGCAGCAGTGAATTATTGCGGAATGTTGGTAGGAAAAATCAGCTACTCGGCGATGTGGCAGTTTTTCATCAAGCATCCGCAGGAGGTTAACATGACTATCCCCTCGATTCAAAGAGCAAAAGTTAATTGATTTCGTATCGAGAATCGTAAGTTTGGGTGGGTGTTTGTCATTTTTTCCTGTTTTTTTGGCCATTTCCGACTCGCACGAGCCTACGTTCGAATGCGTATATGCTCTTACGATCATCGCAAGTTCGTTCGTAAATTTTAGGATCAAAACGTAAAACTTAGGATCAAATCCTAAAACTTAGGATGAAAACGTAAAACTTAGGATAATTGGATGTGTTTAGGTGTGATTCAGAGAACAGTTTTCAAACCTCTAAATACGTTTTAAAAGAAAGCCACTGCCGACACCTTTTAGCAGTCGTATTGCTGTTCTTGAACAGGTTTTTTGGCTATGTGGAGGAGTCTGCGCGTCTTGAGCTCCAATGAACTGCATGTATCAGCATGGCCGAGGCCATAAATTGTATGGCAATGCATACCTGATTCATGTATGCCTTATAAAAGCATTTTAATGTGGACCTTAATTAGTCCTTTGCATGTAAACCTTTATTTGGCAATATATTTGCGTTAATTAAAGAAACTTATGTCCTTTGGTATTTATTTTTAAATTGATGTACTAGAATAATATTTTTAGATTGCATTTATTGGTGTAGTTGTTTACCTTTGCTTTGTTTAATTATTTAAGCACATCTTTGGTCAGATGCATCACACTTACTGAGGAGAGGAGAGCGGGATAAAGTGCAGGATGTGGGTTACTGCTGTATTTTGCACAGACACAGCAGAGCTGGGGGCACGGAAAGGTCAGAAATCAAAGAATCCAGAGCAACACAGTCACAAGGCCCTTTCTGTTTGCAGGCTGCCCGATAATACCTGAGCCGCCATCTTGGCTGTTTCTAGGCTCATAACATGCAGAAGTTGCTGGGTGTTTTTTAATATTTGAGAGCAATCTGTATGTAGAGGGTGTGGGTAACCACACACAAAATTTTAATTTGTACCATTTGAAGCCTAAATATTAAAATTAAATCCACAAGTAAAAAATGCAAGTTAACTAAAAATTAAACAAAGTAAGATTTACTTATGCAAATGCATTCATTAATGGTTGGTTACTACAAAATGAATGAAATAAAGAAAAATAAAAGACCAAATATTTAGAATGCACTTTAATGAGGTAAGTTTGTAGTGCGCAGGCGCAAGATCAGAAGGATTTACGTCCAGACAAAAAAGGAAAAAGGGCAAAACCAATGTTGCAACCTGAGAACTGAAACGGAAAATTCAGGATGGAAACTGACATAGGTCTGATTCCCGAACTGCCATACGAACGGACGTATATTTTAGGATAGAAACGTATTTGCTTATAGTAAAATCAAATACAGGAAAACACCGCGCTTAATCTCAATAATGATGGTTCAATTACATATGAAGATAACTTTATGTCTTTAAAAATGCTCAAACGTGCTGGACCACTTATCCCACCAGTCCTCAATAGAATGTAACCAAATAAGCACAGAGCAAAAACAGTTCAGTGTTTCAACTAATACGCAGCTCCTCGGTATGATCCCAAAGGGGCTGTAATCCCAGTGCGCATGCACAAAGTCCACACTGTGCCCGTCACCCTTAGGAAATATTCTTACCAAAAGGTTCAAGATTAGCAGGCAGAAACATATGTCATACACTCTCCTATTACGCAGAGGTCGTCTTTCCAAAATATATGCTTGTAGGTCCTCTTTCAGTCTTTATACACCATTGGACTCAATGTAGTCCAAAAACCAAAAAAGGAAAAGAAAAGATATCTAGTGCAACTCTGTCAGTTAATGATTCAGGCTTTAATAAAACTCATATGCACTTACACAGTAATGTAGATTAATAGCATAAAAGGATTTCCCGTCTGAGAGGTGTTCCCCCAAGTTCCCACACGCGGCCGTCGTTGGGAAATAGAGAAAATCACTCCAATCAACAAGGAATAACAAGAGAGCCCACACTCCCCTACCTAACGCGTTTCATTGGTAAATCCAACTTTATCAAAGGCAGAGAGTGGATAGAGTGGGGCCAATATATAGAAAAATTAAAACACACTCACCCCTCCATTTCCTGGTGTAAGAAAGGTAGCAAAGCTTGGTTCAGAGTGTGCTGCAAGCATCATGCACAATGGCCAGTGCAGTGAATGGATGCTCGATCACATCCATTGCTAATGACGTCCAGCAAACAGAGACAGACAGCATAATCGAGCGCCGAGCAATAGCAAACAGCGCTCCAGCAAATCTGCACAATGGTAGTTGGCAAGGAATAACATACAATAAAACACAAGGGAATTACCCTAGCGATTATTAATTGGGACATAGAAGAAACATATTCAGGCCACCAATCTACAGGGAGATCTTGTAGATTGGTGGCCTGAATATGTTTCTTCTATGTCCCAATTAATAATCGCTAGGGTAATTCCCTTGTGTTTTATTGTATGTTATTCCTTGCCAACTACCATTGTGCAGATTTGCTGGAGCGCTGTTTGCTATTGCTCGGCGCTCGATTATGCTGTCTGTCTCTGTTTGCTGGACGTCATTAGCAATGGATGTGATCGAGCATCCATTCACTGCACTGGCCATTGTGCATGATGCTTGCAGCACACTCTGAACCAAGCTTTGCTACCTTTCTTACACCAGGAAATGGAGGGGTGAGTGTGTTTTAATTTTTCTATATATTGGCCCCACTCTATCCACTCTCTGCCTTTGATAAAGTTGGATTTACCAATGAAACGCGTTAGGTAGGGGAGTGTGGGCTCTCTTGTTATTCCTTGTTGATTGGAGTGATTTTCTCTATTTCCCAACGACGGCCGCGTGTGGGAACTTGGGGGAACACCTCTCAGACGGGAAATCCTTTTATGCTATTAATCTACATTACTGTGTAAGTGCATATGAGTTTTATTAAAGCCTGAATCATTAACTGACAGAGTTGCACTAGATATCTTTTCTTTTCCTTTTTTGGTTTTTGGACTACATTGAGTCCAATGGTGTATAAAGACTGAAAGAGGACCTACAAGCATATATTTTGGAAAGACGACCTCTGCGTAATAGGAGAGTGTATGACATATGTTTCTGCCTGCTAATCTTGAACCTTTTGGTAAGAATATTTCCTAAGGGTGACGGGCACAGTGTGGACTTTGTGCATGCGCACTGGTATTTGCTTATAGAATCACTCGCAAGTTCATACGAACGCACGAGCGGACGTGAAAAATAGGATGATCGGCACCCAAATCCAAGCTGTTACATGTTTCTTTGAATCAACCCATATATGAAAGATGTGTAGGCAGAAGGTGAAGTGTGGCCAGGGTCCCAATGTTGGACCCACAGCCCTGCGTCAACATTTGCAGCGTCACCATAAAGCGGCCTGGGAGAGTTGGCTCCAAAGTGGTGGTCCAGCCTGCTGCATTACCCAGTGGCACACCGCTCTCTGTTCCAGCCAGCCAAGGCTCCACCACCTCCTGTGTGTCATACCCATCCTCTGTCGCTCCAGATGCTCCTCCTCCTCTTAATCCGAGTCAGTCATTCCGCCAGCAATCCAGTGGCCAAGCCATATCCAAGAGACAACTGTATGTGCCAACACATCCAAACCGCAGAAGCTAAATGTGCTCCTGTATAAGTTGCTGGTGCTGCAGTCCCTCCATTTTGAGTTGGTGGACCTTTCAGAGAACTGATGGTTTGTGCCGAGCCGAGGTGGAGAGTCCCATGCTGTCATTTCTTTGCGAAGAAGGCAGTACCAGCCCTGTACAATTTTGTTGAACAGAAGATTTATCCTGTCAGTGTGTACCAAAGTGCACAGCAGTGCCTACGTCTGGAGCTGTAACTATGGTCATGGACAATACATATCCTTTAGGCCCACTGGGTGATTGTGGTTCCTGCACAACCACAACAGCAACTTGGACAGGTCCCTTCACTGTGGCCTCCACGCTCCTAGGCCTTTGAGCCTGTGACAGTGCACTTGCACTTAGCAATTGTGTCACAGAAAAAGGTGGCTAATTGTCAATTACATATTAATACTTAACATTTATCTTATTTTAACATATTTATAATATTAACATAATAACATATAACATAGCAACAATAACATAATAACAGTAACATATAAAATGTCTCAAAATTTAATTTAATATTTTGTATTTTTTAAAAACATATATATTTTTTTTTTTGAATTTTGTTTTATATTTTTTCCATTGCCTGTTAATATTTTGTGATTTTTTGTACAAATTTTTTTCTTTTCATTTTTTTATTTATTATTTATTATTTTTTTTACTTTGTTTTTTCTAAATATTTATTTTTTCTCTTTTTTAATTTTTTTTTTTTTCCCAGTGCCCTTCCAGCCTACCATGTGTGCAGGACATGGCAGTTTCACGCTGTTCTTCACATGGTTTGCCTTGAGCCACAGAGTCACACATGGGAGGAACTGCTAAAAATGAGAACTCAATACATGCAATCCTGGCTTACTCCACGAAAACTGCAAATGGGACCCATGGTGACTGACACTGGGAAGAACATCTTGTCTGCGCTGTGACAAGAAAGCCCGAGCCATGCGTCCTGCCATGGCACACGTGTTCAATCTAGTTGTCAAACGTTTTTTGAAGTCTTCCCCCAATCTGAAAGACACCCTAACAACGGGAAGGAAACTTTGCATGCACTTCAGGCACTCCTACACCGCCAAGCACACCCTTCTTGAGCTTCAGCATCAGAACGGTATCCCCCAAGATAGTCTGTTTTGCGATGTTTCCACCCGTTGGAATTCCACCCTCCATATGCAGGATCGACTATAGGAACGAGAAAGGATCACGGATTTCTTGATGATCCAAACGAATAGGGGGACTCCCCTGTGTAACTTCATTGTAAACCAGTGGCAGCTCATATGTGACACCTGCCGTTTGCTCAGGCCCTTTGAGGAAGCTACTTTATTAGTCAGTCGCCAGGACTATGAGATGAACGATGAGATTCCACTGCTTCATGTACTACAAATCATGGCTGGTCAGGGCACTGGAAACATGGCACATACATTTCACAGCCACATGAAGCCTGTGGGGGCTGAAGTGGAGGAGGAGGAGGGGGTGGGGCACAGCGAAGCACAGTTTATGTTTGACAAAATGACCATTTTATCTAGTCATCTGACAGGAGAGGAGGAGCAGGAGCAGCCACAGAAGCTAGAGGGTTGTGAGGAAGGCGAGACAGAGGACCCAGACACACCGTGGCAGTTTACAGTGGAGATGGAGACAGGTAGTCCCTCCGAGTCACTTGCGCAAATGGCACGATGCATGCTCATGTGCTTGCGTAGTGACCGCAGAATTGTCTCCATTTGTCAGCGGGATGACTTCTGGCTCTCCACCTTATTGGACCCTCGCTTCCGCCACTAAATGGGGGCATTTTTTACACCCATTGAGATGGAGGACAAACTGAACTACTACAGAGACATCCTACGTAGTCAGCTGGCCGATGTCTATCTGCGCCATGGTCCATACTGTTATGCCCAGCGGGAAACCAGCCTTCTGGAAGCAGGCAACCCCCAATCTCCACCGCCGCTTCTGCCTATATTCAAGCCCCTGTTTGCCGGGACGCTAGGTACGCCTCACCGTACACGGTTGCCCCCAGGTCTTAATAGGCACAAAGTATGGCTGCTTACGGTGAAGGCCGATGAACCACAAGGGTATGCCGAAGCCGAGCTCCTTCACAGGTAATCAATCCGGAGGGTGCATCAGAGTACAGGGATGAGACAGGTGCGTAGTCAGGAGTAGCCAAAGGATCAAGCCAGGAGCTCAGAGATCACGGGGTATCCAGAGGGGCAGGCAGCTTCGTGGTCAGACAAAGCAGAGGTCAGTACAGGCAGCAGACAGGAATGGTCGATCAAGCATACAAAGACATTCTACGTAGTCAGTTTGCCGATGCCTATATGCGCCATGGTCCATACTCCCGCAGGTCTGACTCGGGGGGACCTCTGCGATCACCTTCCACTGCCATGGCTGCTGGGGGGGGTGGAAGGTGATCGCAGAGGTCCCCCCGAGTCAGACCTGCGGGAGTCTGCCCCTCAGATTTACACAGGGCCTGCTCTATATAATGCTGCAAAATTGCAAATTTACCTCACTATATAAGCTATTGCCCCTCAGATTTACACAGGGGCTGCTCTATATTATGTTGCAAAATGGCAAATTAACCTCACAATATAAGCCATTGCCCCTCAAATTTACACAGGGCCTGCTCTATATAATGCTGCAAAATGGCAAATTTACCTCACTATATAAGCTATTGCCCCTCAGATTTACACAGGGCCTGCTCTATATAATGCTGCAAAATGGCAAATTTACCTCACTATATAAGCTATTGCCCCTCAGATTTACACAGGGGCTGCTCTATATTATGATGCAAAATGGCAAATTTACCTCACAGTATAAGCTATTGCCCCTCAGATTTACACAGGGGCTGCTCTATATTATGCTGCAAAATGGCAAATTTACCTCACTATATAAGCAATTGCCCCTCAGATTTACACAGGGCCTGCTCTATATAATGCTGCAAAATTGCAAATTTACCTCACTATATAAGCTATTGCCCCTCAGATTTACACAGGGGCTGCTCTATATTATGTTGCAAAATGGCAAATTAACCTCACAATATAAGCCATTGCCCCTCAAATTTACACAGGGCCTGCTCTATATAATGCTGCAAAATGGCAAATTTACCTCACTATATAAGCTATTGCCCCTCAGATTTACACAGGGCCTGCTCTATATAATGCTGCAAAATGGCAAATTTACCTCACTATATAAGCTATTGCCCCTCAGATTTACACAGGGGCTGCTCTATATTATGATGCAAAATGGCAAATTTACCTCACAGTATAAGCTATTGCCCCTCAGATTTACACAGGGGCTGCTCTATATTATGCTGCAAAATGGCAAATTTACCTCACTATATAAGCAATTGCCCCTCAGATTTACACAGGGCCTGCTCTATATAATGCTGCAAAATGGCAAATTTACCTCACTATATAAGCTATTGCCCCTCAGATTTACACAGGGGCTGCGCTATATAATGCTGCAAAATGGCATATTTACCTAACTATATGATCTATTGCTGCTCTATATAAAACAAAAAAAAAATAAAATAAAAAAAAGAGCCTGTAGAAGCTGATTTAGTATAACAGATAGGGTGCAACATGCTTGTTTGGGATACCCTGCGGGCTGGTGTTTTGACAGCAGGACAAAAAACAATTCAAAATGCAATAGCTTAATTAAAATGAGGCTGTAGACGCTTATTTAGTATAACAGATAGGGTGACATGTGCTGGTTTGGGATGCCCATGTGGGCTGGTGTATTTAAAGCAGACAAAAACCAATTCAAAATGCAATAGCTTTTGAAGGATCTGAGGATCAACAAGTGTATTTAGTATAACAAATAGGGTGCTACGTGCAGGTTTGGGATACCCTGCGGCCTAGTGTTTTGGCAGCAGGACAAAAACCAATTCAAAATGCAATAGTTTGATTAAGCTGAAGATCAACAAGCGTATTTAGTATAACAGATAGACTACTAAGTGCAAGTTTGAGATACCCTGCGGCCTAGTGTTTTGGCAGCAGGACAAAAACCAATTCAAAATGCAATAGATAGTAGATGAACAACCGTATTTAGTATAACAGATAGGGTGCTAAGTGCAGGCTTGGGATGCCCATGTGGGCTGGTATATTTAAAGCAGGACAAAAACCAATTCAAAATGAAATAGTTTGATTAAGCTGAGGATCAACAAGCATATTTTGTATAACAGATAGGCGGCTACGTGCAGGTGTGGGATACCCTGCGGCCTAGTGTTTTGGCAGCAGGACAAAAACCAATTCAAAATGCAATACTCTGATTCAGCTGAGGAAGGATCAACAAGCGTATTTAGTATAACAGATAGGCTGCCTAATGCAGGTTTGGGATGCCCTGCGGCCTGGTGTTTTTTTTGTTAAAGGCAGACCAAAAACCAATACAAAATGCAATACTCTGATTCAGATGAGGAAGGATCAACAAGCGTATTTAGTATAACAGATAGGCTGCCTAATGCAAGTTTGGGATGCCCTGCGGCCTGGTGTTTTTTTGTTAAAGGCAGACCAAAAACCAATTGAAAATACAATACTCTGATTCAACTGAGGAAGGATCAACAAGCGTATTTAGTATAACAGATAGGCTGCCTAATACAGGTTTGGGATGCCCTGCGGCCTGGTGTTTTTTTTGTTAAAGGCAGACCAAAAATCATTTCAAAATGCAAAACTCTGATTCAGCTGAGGAAGGATCAACAAGCGTATTTAGTATAACAGATAGGCTGCCTAGTGCAGGTTTGGGATGCCCTGCGGCCTGGTGTTTTTTTTGTTAAAGGCAGACCAAAAACCAATTCAAAATGCAATACTCTGATTCAGCTGAGGAAGGATCAACAAGTGTATTTAGTATAACAGATAGGCTGCCTAATGCAGGTTTGGGATGCCCTGCGGCCTGGTGTTTTTTTTGTTAAAGGCAGACCAAAAAATATTTAAACTAATAGAGTTATATATTATGATAAATGATTGTGTGTAACAGATAGGGTTAAATATGCCACTGCATAGATGGAATGCACAGTGGCAAGGCAGGTTTACAGCACAAAGAACTGAAATTGAATTGAAAAATGATCTGGCTAATGAAAATAAAAAAAAAAAATCCCTGTCACTTCAATGCTGTCCCTGCCTGGATCGTTCCGGTTTTTCCCTATCTTTCACTATTTTTCCCTGGCTCTGTCTACCTCTCTTTCTGCCTCTCTGTCGGTCTCTCTGACTCTCCCTATCTATCTCTAACTCTCTGTCCCTGTCTCTAACTAGCTGTGCTCTGGCCGCAATGCAAGGCTGAAATGCGCACAAGCAAGATGGCCACCGCTTTATATAGCACGGTGACGTCACCGGGCTTCCTGGCTGCTGATAGGCTGCATGTGACTTACCCATGATACCTTGCCCCAGGGGGTATGTCTGGACATTTTCATCCACCATTTTAGAATGCCTGTAATTGAAATAAATGGATCGAAATGCAGGGAAATTCGGATTCGTTCAGAATCGAATTTTCCATGAAATTCGGAACGAATGCGGGTTCGTCCGGATCGATTCGCTCATCCCTAGTTGCCATAGCAACACAAGACGCGGACAGCGCCAGCAAGCCGCAGTGAGTTTCAGCAGCTGACACCAGCCGTCCCCGTACTGCACTGCCGCACGCCAGACAACCAACAAATAAAGAGGGGGAAGCTAAAGGGGCATAACACATCCTAATTATCCTTATCTGAATGCTAAATTAAATAATATTTTCAATAATAAAGAAACTATAACTCTACTTAACATGACCTATGGCCTAAATAAACTGGATAATATGTACATTCCTAAAGTGCTAACAGTTCTGTACAAAGTGTAAATCTGCTGTCCCCAAGAGGCATCAATTTTTGCCATTACTAAATACAGTCCCAATGCCTCTCGAAGGAATACAAAAATTGTCAATTCACCTTGACCTCTAGAGATGAGCGAATATTTGAAAAATTTGATTCAACAAATTTCTTAAAAAAATCATTTCGATCCTAATTCATTTGTGGTAAATTGCTATTAAAAATGGCAATTTCTGGCATACCGAGAGCCTCAATAGGGTTATAGAACATTTTGCCTTGCTGTAACATGCATTGGTTACGTGCTGGGTTAGTGACATAATAATGTAATGCAGTATGACATGCAGATCAGAGGTATCACTATCAGATGGCATCAGTATGAGGAGACCATATAGTGGTTGAATGACACAGTAAGGAGTTGGCAGCAGCATGAGGAGACCACATAGTGCCTGAAAGACACACCCTGGAGTTGGCAGCAGCATGAGGAGACCATATATTGCCTGAAAGACACACCCTGGAGTTGGCAGCAGTATGAGGAGATCACATAGTGCCTGAAAGACACACCCTGGAGTTGGCAGCAGCATGAGGAGTCCATATATTGCCTGAAAGACACACCCTGGAGTTCGCAGCAGCATTAGGAGACCACATAGTGCCTGAAAGACACTCTCTGGAGTTGGCAGCAGCATGAGGAGTCCACATAGTGCCTGAAAGGCACACAGTGGCGTTAGCAGCATGAGGAGACCATATATTGTCTGAAGGACACACCCTAGAGTTGGCAGCTGCATGAGAAGACCATATATTGTCTGAAAGACACACCCTAGAGTTGGCAGCAGCATGAGACCATATATTGCCTGAAAGACACATCCTGGAGCTGGCAGCATCATGAAGAGAGCACATAGTGCCTGAAAGACACACCCTGGAGTTGGCAGCAGCATGAGGAGATCACATAGTGCCTGAAAGACACACCCTGGAGTTGGCAGCAGCATGAGGAGACCATATATTGCCTCAAAGACACACCCTGGAGTTGGCAGCAGCATGAAAAGACCACATAGTGCCCGAAAGACACACCCTGGAGTTGGCAGCAGCATGAGGAGACCATATATTGCCTGAAAGACACACCCTGGAGTTGGCAGCAGTATGAGGAGATCACATAGTGCCTGGAAGACACACCCTGGAGTTGGCAGCAGCATGAGGAGACCATATATTGCCTGAAAGACACACCCTGGAGTTGGAAGCAGCATGAAGAGACCACATAGTGCCCGAAAGACACACCCTGGAGTTGGCAGCAGCATGAGGAGTCCATATATTGCCTGAAAGACACACCCTGGAGTTCGCAGCAGCATTAGGAGACCACATAGTGCCTGAAAGACACTCTCTGGAGTTGGCAGCAGCATGAGGAGTCCACATAGTGCCTGAAAGACACACCCTGGAGTTGGCAGCAGCATGAGAAGATCACATAGTGCCTGAAAGACACACCCTGGAGTTGGCAGCAGCATGAGGAGACCATATATTGCCTGAAAGACACATACTGGAGTTGGCAGCAGCATGAGGAGACCACATAGTGCCTGAAAGACACACCCTGGTTTTGGCAGCAGCATGAGGAGTCCACATAGTGCCTAAAAACCACACAGTGGAGTTGGCAGCAGCATGAGGTGTCCATATTTTGCCTGAAAGACACACCCTAGAGTTGGCAGCCGTATGAGTAGTCTACATAGAGCCTGAAAGACACACCATGGTGTTAGCAGCATAAGGAGACCACATAGTGCCTGAAAAACACACCCTGGAGTTGGCAGCAGCATGAGGAGTCCACATAGTGCCTGAAAGACACACCCTGGAGTTGGCAGCAGCATGAGGAGACCATATATTGCCTAAGAGACACATCCTGGAGTTGGCAGCAGCATGAGACCATATAGTGCCTCAATGACACACACTGGAGTTGGCAGCAGCATGAGGAGACCATATATTGCCTGCAAGACACACCCTTCAGTTGGCATCAGCATGAGGGAACCATATATTGCTTGAAAGACCCACCCTGGAGTTGGCAGCAGTATGAGGAGACCAAATACTGCCTGGAAGACACAACCTGGAGTTGGCAGCAGCATGAGGAATCCACATAATGCCTGAAAGACACACAGTGGAGTTGGCAGCAGCATGAGGTGACCATATTTTGACTGAAAGACACACCCTAGAGTTGGCAGCCGTATGAGTAGTCCACATAGAGCCTGAAAGACACACCATGGCATTAGCAGCATGAGGAGACCACATAGTGCCTAAAAAACACACCCTGGAGTTGGCAGCAGCATGAGGAGTCCACATAGTACCTGAAAGACACACCCTGGAGTTGGCAGCAGCATGAGGAGACCATATATTGCCTGAAAGACACATCCTGGAGTTGGCAGCAGCATGAGACCATATAGTGCCTCAATGACACACACTGGAGTTGGCAGCAGCATGAGGAGATCATATATTGCCTGCAAGACACAACCTTCAGTTGGCATCAGCATGAGGGAACAATATTTTGCTTGAAAGACCCACCCTGGAGTTGGCAGCAGTATGAGGAGACCAAATACTGCCTGGAAGACACAACCTGGAATTGGCAGCAGCATGAGGAGACCACATAGTGCCTGAAGGACACACCCTTGAGTTGGCAGCAGCATGAGGAGACCACATAGTGCCTGCAAGACACACCCTGAAAGACAGTAGAAAGAGAAAACCACACAGTGCCTGAAAGACACACAGTGGATTTGGCAGCAACATGAGGAGACCATATATTGCCTGAAAGACACATTGGAGTTGGCAGCAGCATTAGGAGCCCATATATTGCCTGAAAAACACACCCTGGAGTTGGCGGCAGCATAAGGAGCCCATATATTGCCTGAAAGACACACCCTGAAGTTGGCAGCAGCAGCATAAGGAGCCCATATATTTCCTAAAAAACACATTGGAGTTGGTAGTAGCATAAGGAGCCCATATATTGCCCGAAAAACACATTGGAGTTGGCAGCAGCAAGAAGAAAACATTTACAGATTTTGGGCACATATATCTTATCCTAAGAATATTAATAAAAATTAAGATTAACGTAAAGAATTTCCTTAATAATTACTTGTGGTCTGATGCGGAAGAATGCCTGTAACTGGAGAGCAGCACCTTAAATCTGTTTTGCACTATCCATATTTCTGAAGTGTTGGTCTGGCAACATGGTCAATCTACTCTGATGCATCAGGCATTGGTGGGTGGAAATCTTGGCTGATCCATGCCCGATTCATTTTCACGCAGGCCAGTCTCTTAAAAAAACATTTTTCAAGCGTACTGGAGCACATTGAACTGCCCTCATCAGAACATCACATGCACGCATCTAAGAGTTTTGCCACTTTGTTCCTGTTAAAGTCTTCAGGGCCTAGTTACTACTTAGTGAAAGGACATAGATAGTTACACACCTGCTGCTGTTATCGACAAATCCTGTTTTAAGCGTAGTGTAGCATTTTGTCCTCCCCTCATATAAGCACTAAGTATGTCAGGCAGATAAGTGGCAGGATGGGCACAGAGGAGTTGCAGAGGCCTAAATTCATTAAGCAGAGGTTGCATCAGACTAGGGGTGAGTGGCAGCAGGAGTCTCAGCGACAGGCCTGATCTCCCGGTATCAGCTATCGGTTGTGTCTCGACCAGCAACCCATCTGCCGTCATCGGTTAACACGATCATCCACTTCATCACAAGTGACACCCCCAGCCAACTGTCGGTTATATCCTATGCTTTGGGTTCAGCTCCACTATTCAGTGGGGACGATACTGCCCAGCCAAGAAGTGGAGGAGACACTCGCCGCTTCTTCCACTAGGCGGGCAAGCAGTGATGAGAAGAATGGCGTGGGAGATGGTGTTGCAAGCATTTTGGCTTCTTAAGCAGACCCTGTTGAGAAACCTGAGGAGGACATCAGTGAGTTTTGAGGGCACTTTTAAAGGCTTGGAGTGATGGAGAGTGACGGATTTAGCGGTCAGCATGGTGGCAGAAGGGGAAAGTTTGGAGGCAAATGTGATTGGGGTAGACCACTTGCTGCGCAGCAGGCTACCTTCCCAGGAGGTAGTGGAAGAGGGTCCCTGGAGCAGGCGGCAGCGGCAGCAGCAGTGAATTGGTGCGGACTGTTGGTAGGAAAATCAGCTACTGGGCGATGTGGCAGTTTTTCATCAAGCCTCCGCAGGAGGTTAACATGGCTATAAGAAAGATGTGTAGGCAGCAGGCGAAGTGTGGCCAGGGTCCCAATGTTGGCCCCACAGCCCTGCATCAACATTTGCAGCGTCACAATAAAGCGGACTGGAAGAGTTGGCTCCAAAGTGGTGGTCCAGCCTGCTGCATTACCCAGTGGCACGCCGCGCCCTGTTCCAGCCAGCCAAGGCTCCACCACCTCCTTTGTGTCATACCCATCCTCTGGTGCTCCAGATGCTCCTCCTTCTCTTAACCCTTTCACTGCCAGCCTACCTGGAGTTTTTGTCACCTTTTGTTGCCAGACCATTTTGCACTATTTTGCGCTCCCCATGTTCAAATGTGATTTTTGAAAGGATTTCCAGGGATTTCCCAGGAAAATTATATATTGTTTTTTTCAGCATAATCTAGGCTTTAACATGAAATGTCTTGTTTGTCATTTTTTAGGTGTATTCTCAATATTTTTGGGTGAAATATGTGAAAAAAATGTTTAAAAAATCTATTTTTTACTATTTGTAGTGTTTTTTTGTAAAAAAAAATGTAAGTTTGTCAATAAAATCTTATTGCGTGTGAAATCCCGATTTCTCCCAGTTACAGCGGTACCACATATGTATAGGTAGACACCCTTTCCTGCCCAGGAGACTTCCCCAAATTGAAACAGCGCTTTAGGGGATTTTCAGATAAAATACAACTATGCTATACGCTATGCGCACCTTTCCAGAAAAACAACCCGTTACATTTGAAATACCCTTAAAAATCGAAAAAAATGACATGGGGTCCCCCTTATGACATGGGGTCCCCCTTAATTGAAAAAACCCAAAGTAACCAGCCCGGGACCAGCTATGCAGGGCTTGTAGAAACAGGGCGCAGGGGCCAGCTTTTGTTGCCCCTGGCCCTGCAGGCTACAAGCCTGCATAGCCCATGGCCCCGGGCTCTTCTGCCCCACCCTGGGCTTTGGGGAGGCAGGTAATGGGGGTGCCGGGGGTTAATGGCAAGTCACCCGCTAGCCGCAGGTGACTTGCCAGCCCGCAGCCTTGTGAACTGGTATAGGGGTTAAGTGTAAAAAAAAAAAAAAACACCACACACAGAGAAAAAATATATATATTTTTTAATACTTACCTCCCAGCCGCAGGTGACTTGCCAGGCCCCCGAGCCTTGTGAACTGGTATAAGGGGTCTCATGGACCCCTTACCAGTTCACAAGGAGTTAACAGTAAAAAAAAAACACACACACACAGAATAAAGAATGACTTTATTAAAAAATAAAAACTTTTTTTTTACTTTACTCACCTCTGATCCTCAGCTCCTGTGTCCCTCGCAGCTCTGATGACAGTTGTTGTCATCGCTGGCCAGTGGAGAAGGGAGGCAGGCGATCAGATCATCACCTGCCTTCCTCCTCCTGCGGCCAGCGATGACAAGTGTCAGAAATGACAGCCCGGAGCCAGGACAACACCCGGGAGTGATGTGATAAACCCCGCCCCCAAAGGGGCGGGGCTTAGCAGCAGAGTGGCGGCGCCCGTCGAGGAGGACAGGAAGAGGGCCTTTCAGGCCCTCTCCTGAAGCTGGAGAGCCAGGGGGGGCAATCAAAGGCGGAGGAGGAGACCTTGCGGGAGCGATCGAGCATTGATATAAGTAAATGTCATTTTTATTTTTATTTTTTTTTACATGTATTTTTGCTGCTGAAGGGGGGGTGGCTATTCCAGGCCCTCCCCTGCGGGGGGGCCTGGGTGGGGGATCGAAGCCCCACCAGATGAAGAGGAGACCCGGAGGGATCGAACAAGGGGTCAGGTGAGTGTTTTTGTTATTTTACTTTTACTGTAGCAGGGGTAGATTGTAGATGCTTGCCACTTAAGTGGAGTGGAAGCGAGCACGTAGAATCTACGTGCTTGGCACTGAAAGGGTTAATCCGAGTCAGTCATTCTGCCAGCAATCCATTGGTTAAGCCATGGCCAAGAGACAACAGTATGTTCCCACTCATCCAACACGCAGAAGCTAAATGTGCTCCTGTATAAGTTGCTGGTGCTGCAGTCCCTCCCTTTTCAGGTGGTTGACCTTTCAGAGAACTGTTGGCTTGTGCTGAGCCGAGGTGAAGAGTCCCAAGCTGCAAGGTGAAGGCAGTCTGTACAGCCCTGTACAATTTTGTTGAACAAAAGGGGGGCCAGTCCTTGGGCCTGTCAGTGTGTACCAAACTGCACGGCAGCGCCTACGTCTAGAGCTGTAACTACGGTCAGGGCCAATACATATCCTTTAAGGCCCACTGGGTGATTGTGGTTCCTGCACAACCACAACAGCAACTTGGACTGGTCCCGCCGTTGTGGCCTTCATGCTCCTAGGCCGTTGTGCCTTTGACAGTGCACTTGTCTATTTTATTTCATGGATGTGCACATGTTTTTTGCACTTAGGCACTTTTTTCTCTGACACCATTGCTGATTGTCAGTTACATATTTATTGATAACATTTATCTTATTTGCACACATTTAAAATAATACTAATTAAATACAAATTTCACACATTCATATATATAATTATTAACTAATAATAACGTATAAAATGTATCAAATTTTGTTTTTTTATTTAATATTTTTTCAATTTTTTTTTATTTAATTTTTTTTTAATATTTTGTATTTTTTTATTTTTTTTTTATTTTCTTTTTTTTAATAATTTGTATTTTTTTTTCTATTTTTATTTTTTGGGTATTTAGTTTTTTTTTTAATATTTTTTTTTTTTTATTTAGTTTTTTTTTTTTTTTTCTGTGCCCTTTCCAGCCTAGCATGTGTGCAGGACACGACGGTTTCACGCTGTTCTTCACATGGTTTGCCTTGGCGAATGGAGTCACACATGGGAGGAACTGCTAAAGATCATTAATCAATAAATGAAATCATGGCTTACTCCACAAAAACTGCAAATGGGAACCATGGTGACCGACAATGGGAAGATGTAAGATGTTGGTTCCTTGTGTTAACTTTAACAAGTACTATTGGGACATCCATTCCAGATACAATCTCAGCTATGAGAAATCCAGGTAAGTATTGGGCCGAAACCAACAATCGATGAGTGGATTTAATTAAAATAGAGCCGGTTACATTACAGAAAAAGTAATCATATGAACGGTGTAAATATGATGTAAAGTCAAACGTTTTCTGTAGTCTCCCCCCCCCATCTGCAAGACATATTAACAATGGGAAGGAAACTTTGCATGCACTTCAGCCACTCCTACACCGCCAAGCACACCCTTCTTGAGCTACAGCGTCAGAACGGCATCCCTCAACATAGTCTGATTTGCGATGTTTCCACCCGTTGGAATTCCACTCTCCATATGTTGGATCGACTATATGAACAGAGAAAAACCAGCACTGATTTCTTGATGATTCAAGCAGATAGGGGGACGCCCCTGTGTAACTTCAATGTAAACCTCACGTGACACCTGCTGTTTGCTCAGGCCCTTTGAGGAAGCCACTTTATTAGTCAGTAGCCAGGACTACGGGATGAATGATGTGATTCCACTGCTTCATGTACTACAACACATTTTGGAAACCATGGCTGGTCAGGGCACTGGAGACATGGTGCCTACATTTCACGGCCACATGAAGCCTGTGGGGGCTGAAGTGGAAGAGGAGGAGGAGGAGAAAGAGGGGGGCACATCGAAGCACAGTTTAGGTTTGACAAAATGGCCATTTTTTATAGTCATCTGACAGGAGAGGAGGAGCAGGAGCAGCCAGAGGAGCTAGAGGGTTTTGAGGAAGGTGAGACAGAGGACCCAGACACACCGTGGCAGTATGCAGTGGAGATGGAGACAGGTAGTCCATCCGAGTCACTTGCGCAAATGGCACAATGCATGCTCACGTGCTTGCATAGTGACCGCAAAATTGTCTCCATTTGTCAGCGAGATGACTTCTGGCTCTCCACCTTATTAGACCCTCGCTACAGGCACAAAATGGGGGCATTTTTTACACCCTCTGAGAGGGAGGACAAACTTACCTACTACAGAGACAGTCTACGTAGTCAGTTGGCCAATGCCTATCTGCGCCATCGTCCATACTCTCCCAGGTCTGACTTGGGGGGACCTCTGCACTCACCTTTCACTGCCATGGCTGCTGGGGGGTGGCAGGGGCAGCAGCAGCTCCATCAGCAGCAGCCTGAGTCTTCAGTCGCTAATGAGTAGCTTTCTTCACCCGCATAGTGAGGCTACTCATGAGCAGCAGGAAGACCTGGAGCAGGCCCTGAACCAGCAGATCATGTCATACCTTGACATGACCATGCCAATGCACCTTGAGGATCCACTGGACTTCTGGGCAGCCAAACTTGACTTGTGGCAGCAACTGGCAGAGTTTGACCTGGGAGAACTGTCCTGCCCGGCCTGTAGTGTGCCATCTGAGTGGGTGTTTAGTGCGGCGGGTGCCATAGCCATGCCAAGGAGAACTCGTCTGTCCATGAAAAATGTGGAGAGACTCACCTTTGTAAAGATGAATCAGGCATGGATCAGCCAGGATTTCCAATGGTCACCAATGGCTAATCCCTCGTAGTAGCTGATGCATGGTAGCTCCTTATGCTGCTGCCATCTTCAGGGTGCGTCTTTCAGGCAATATATGGGCTCCTTATGCTGCTGCTGCCAACTCCAGGGTGTGTATTTCAGGCAATATATGGGCTCCTTATGCTGTTGCTGCCAACTCCAGGGTGTGTCTTTCAGGCAATATATGGGCTCCTTATGTTGCTGCTGCAAACTCTAGGGTGTGTCTTTCAGGCAATATATGGGCTCCTTATGCTGCTGCTGCCAACTCCAGGGTGTGTATTTCAGGCAATATATGGGCTCCTTATGCTGCTGCTGCCAACTCCAGGGTGTGTCTTTCAGGCAATATATGGGCTCCTTATGCTGTACTTAAAATATTAATGCTAGCATTTGGGATGCCCCTCGGTGAAAGGCAATGGCTGCTGTAAACTTGACAACGTGACTTTTTCTTTACAAAATGCAAAAGCTAAACAGCCAGTTACTCTTAAAAGACACATGCTAGTATTTGGGATGCCCCCCGGTGAAAGGCAATTACTACTTTAAACTTGATGTGACTTTCTTTACGAAATGCAAAACATAAGTAGCCAGTTACTCTGAAAAGACACAACTGCTGCTGTAAACTTGACAACATGACTTTTTTACAAAATGCAAAAGGTAAGTAGCCAGTTACTCTTAATAGACACATGCTAGTATTTAGGATGGCCCCCGGTGAAAGGCAATTACTACTTTAAACTTGATGTGACTTTCTTTACAAAATGCAAAAGGTAAGTAGCCAGTTACTCTTAAAAGACACATGCTAGTATTTGGGATGCCCCCCGGTGAAAGGCAAAGGGTGCTGGAAATTTTACAACGTGACATTTTTTACAAAATGCAGAAGGTAAGTAGCCAGTTACTCTTAAAAGACACATGCTAGTATTTGGGATGGCCCCTGGTGAAAGGCAATTACTACTTTAAACTTGACAATGTGACTTTCTTTACAAAATACAAAAGGTAAGTAGCCAGTTACTAGTTTTTTTTTTTTATTGTAATTTTTATTAGAGAAAAGCAGGTTACAGACCGTGTTCAGGGTACAGAGACAAACACGTCATAAATGAAGCAATACATTACAGCGGGTAAATGGGACTTTGATCAGCGAGAGACAGTCCATCATAACCTCAGTGAAACAATAAAGAAAATTCAACGATACCCTGGACTATTGGTGCATCTCGTATCTCGTTTCCTAAAGAGCTCTGAAAACGATAATACGCCCCGCCGGTCCAACTACGGTGTGCAACGGTTCATATAGATGAAATAAAGATAAGCCTGAGGCCTGCATACCCCGCCTCCTCTTTCTTTTTTATTAATAAAACAAGGCTAACACAAACCAAACAAGACACTAACCAGTAAACGCAAACAGGGTAACCGCACAAAACTATCACTCACAACATGGGGGGGGGATACGACAGACAAGGGAAGGAGAGGAAAGGGAAAAACAGCGGGAGAAGGGTTGCAGGGGGGGGGAGGGCCAAAGGCCCCGGGGGGTGGTAGATTGCTTACTGCTCAAACCTCCTTACATCTTCAGGTATTCCAGGTATTCCGCCGAGAAAGTAAAACGGTCCCACTCAAACCATGTCACCCTATACTTCTCTTTAGTACCCTTCAGCAAGGCTGTAAGCTCCTCCATCCTACAGATATCTTTGACTCTAGCAAGCCACAGCGCGGTGGAAGGGGGCTCCCGAGATTTCCAACACGCTGGTATGCAGGACCTCGCCGCATTCAGGAGGGGAGCGAGCAAAGATTTGCCTCGTCTCCGGATAGAGGTAGGAGCAAGATTGAGCAGGTAACCCGTCGGGTCCTCGCCCAAATCTATGTCTGTCAGGGCCAGGACAATTTTCCTAACATTACCCCAGAACCCGCAGAGGCCCTCGCACTCCCAAAAGACGTGCACCATGGTACCTCTTGCGCGCAAACATCTCCAACACAAGGGGGAGGAGGAAGGGAAGATCCTTGATAATCTAGTAGGAACCAGATACCAGCGAGTGAGAATCTTATATGACGTTTCTTGATATCTGCAGGACATGAAAGACCTGTGGGCCAGCTGCATCATAGCCAACTTTTGCTCTTCAGTGAAACTCCTGTTCAACTCTCTCTCCCACCCCTCCAAGAAAGAAGGTGAAAAGGAATCTGGGGGACAAATCACCAGCGAATAGGCAAAGGCCAAAGCGCCCCGGAAATGGCCGCCCCCCCCCCCCACGCAGACCCGCTCAAAGGGGGTCAGGGCCAAGGAGGTCTAAGCGGTCCTGCCTATCGAGTTCTGATAGTGTGTTAGCTGTAGGGTATGCCAGAAGCCCAGAATAGGCAGGGACTCTCTCCGCGCCAGCTCCTCCAGCCCCACCCAGCCCAAACCGTCCCGCAGATGAAGGATCCGAAACCTATCGCGCCTCGTCCAAGTCCTGAAAGTGCCATCTGAAATGCCTACTGGAAAATCCGGGTGGCCTATCAGAGGGGTCAGAGGCGAAAGGGCCGGGGAGATGTCCAAACCCCGGAACGTCCTACTTGCCACCCTCCTAGTGGGCCCGATCGTGGGGTGCTTGTTTAGTGCAGCAGTTCGATCCAGTGGGACCCAGGGCAGTCCTGGAAGGGGGATCGGAGACGCCCCCTGCTCAATACTCGTCCACTGCTTTAAATGTGCATGCCTGCACCAATCAATCACCCGGGTAAGGTGCGCTGCAGCATAGTAGGATTTCCAGTCCGGGAGGCCTAGCCCTCCCCGTCTCTTAGGGAGCCCCAGGAGAGAGGCAGCCATACGAACCTTGTGCAGATTCCCATCAGTCGCCTGAAGAAAGTGTGGGGGACCTCAATTGGCAGGGCTTGAAAATGGTAAAGCACCCGAGGCAGGATGTTCATTTTTATGATGTTAACCCTGCCAAACCAAGAAAACGCACTTTAATTCCATCTCTAAAGGTCCCCCTACACCCTCCCCAGCAACGGGGGAAAATTCAAGCTATATAACTTCTGGGGGCAGGCCGAAATTTGTGTCCCCAGATAGGTCACCGCCTCCCTCTCCCACTTGAACGGAAAATTCTCCGAAATCCGCCTCAGTCTCCCTGGGGTAATATTAATATTTAGGGCTGAGGATTTTTGATAATTTATTTTATAATTGGACAGTAAATGAAAGGTTTTGAGTTCTGCCAGAAGATTAGGGAGAGTCGTTTCCGGCCTGGTGCTAAAAAATATGAGGTCATTGGCATACGCCGCCACCTTATGTTCCACTCGGCCCGAAAGGACCCTGGAGATATCGGGATTTTTCCTGATGGTGCGTAGTAAGGGTTCTAAAGTCAAAATATTAAGGGGGAAAGCGGACATCCCTGACGTGTGCCAGGACTCAGATACCAACCCATTCACCATGACGGACGCCGAGGGGAATGAGTAGGAGGCCATGATCCAATGGGTCAGGTTATCCCCCAAGCCAATATGCCGCAGGGTGGCAGAAATAAAATCCCACCCAACCCTGTCAAAAGCCTTCTCGGCGTCCGTCGAGAGAAGCATCGCAGCTGAATCATCCATGCGTGCGCGGTGTATCAGGTTGATCACCCTCGTCGTGTTTTCCCTGCCCTCTCTCGTAGGTAAAAAGCCCACCTGATCCCAGTGTACGATGGAGGGGATGAGCGGGGCAAGCCTGTCAGCCATTATTTTATTGAAGAGCTTTATGTCGCAGTTCAGCAAGGAGATGGGTCTGTAACTCCCGCATTGTGTTGGGTCCTAACCTTCCTTGGGAATTACAGTTATATTTGCACGTAAGGTATCCCTGGGCGGGGGGATAAATAAATTGGGGGCCTAGGGTTTCTGAAAACTCCTTGTAATAATCTAAGCTGAAACCATCGGGCCCGGGAGCCCTCCCCGGTTTGGTATTTTTAATGGCCATCAACAATTCATCCATCTCGATTCCCTCCTCCAAGGCATCCACAACCTCCCGTTTAAGACGTGGGAGCCCCGACTCGCGAATGTAAGTTTCAATGTCACTCCGATAACTGGCAGGCTTGTCCTGGGGGAGGTTATAAAGTTTCTCGTAAAACCCCCTAAAGGTCCGAGCAATGTCCACAGGTAGGTGTCGCCTGTTACCCTCTGGGTCGTGAACAAGTGGGATGTAATTTTTGCTGCGCTGAGTTTTAAGGGCCCTATCCAAAGCCTTGCCTCATTTGTCGCTGTATTCGTAAAAAAACCTCCTACATCTAACCGCTAAATTTTTGGCCTCGACAAAGCAAATGTCCCTGAGCGACTCCCGCAGGCACACCAACTTGGCCGCCAGAGCCACATCGAGAGATTGTTTATGCTGAGTTTCAAGTTTAAATATCTCTTGGGTGAGGTGGTCGATTTGTTTGTGCCTTTCTTTCTTAAGGCGGGCTCCGTGCTTAATCAGAAACCCCCTTATCACACATTTGTGGGCTTCCCACAGGGACATTCGCGATAACCCCTCTGTGTCGTTTGTCACAAAAAACTCAGCTATGGCCTTTTTAATATCCGCTTTTACCCCGGGGTCTTGCAAGAGGGAGCTGTTCAACCTCCATTGGCCTCTAAGGGGAACAGTGTCCGGGATGGAAATGGTCAATGAGACCGGAGCATGGTCCGAAACAGTAATCTGACCTATGTCCATGCTAACAATAAGGTGGAGAAATCTGTGGGGCACCAGGAACCAATCAATACGAGAGTACGAATTGTGGGCAGCGGAGTAAAAGGTGTAGTCTCTCCCCTTGGGATTAAGCGTCCTCCAGGCATCCATAAGCTGTTTTTTAAATAGAAGGGCTTTAAGTTTTTTCAGCACCGTAGGGGAAAGATGGGACATCCCGTGGGAAGTATCCCCCGCGGGGTCCAAAACCACATTGAAGTCCCCGCCCAGCAAAAGAACACCCTCCGTAAAGGACGCCAGCTTCCCAAGGGTGGAGCGCAAGAACTTGAATTGGTTAACATTAGGGGAATAACATGTGGCCAACGTCACTTTTAAGGAGAAAAGAGTGCCCTTAACAAAAAGGAATCTCCCCTCCAGATCTAGGAGCGTCTCAGAGTGAGTCCACGGCAAGGACCCGGCCAACAAGATGGCCACACCCCTGGTTTTGGAATCAGGGGACGGGCAGAGATATTGGGTTTTAAAGGAGCGGTTTGTGAGGTTATGTGACCGTCCCCCCTTTATGTGTGTATCTTGCAGGTAGGCGATCTGCGCACGTAGGCGCCCCAGCTCCCGCAGGACATTGGATCTCTTAAAGGGGGAATTAAGCCCCTTAACATTCAGGGAGGTACACTTAACCCTTGACATGTCGGGAACAGTGGGGAGGTGATGCCGATGCACGTCCCAGCGACACAACCCAAGGGCCCTCCCGCTGCCGCCCCGCCCACAAGGGACCAGCAAGGGTCACCCAGACAACAGCCGGACGGCCCACCGAGCAAAGGAAGGCACTGGCCATAACCAGAAAGCAAGACATATATAAGGCCCAAAGCTGAATATAACATGTTAAAGGAAAAACGAGGAAAAAGTTAACATCTGACTTAGTACAGCAATAGCTTAAAAAATAGCTTTAAAAAGGATATTTAGCTGACTGCAAGGCTCGCGCCGGGTCAGATCTCATGCACTAAGGGACGCGGCACACCCGGTGATCTTCCGGCACCCCTCCTGGGTGCAGCCATGCCGCCTCTGGCCTGACGGGTTCTACGTAGTAAACCACCGCCCCCCCGACCTGGGGCCGGGAGCGGCGCGGGGTCAAGCCAGTCCGACACCGCGAAGGGCTCAGTCTCCAGGAAAGAGAAGAGATCCGGGGGGGGACCTCAGCGCGAAAGTCTGTAGATTCCTGCGGACGAGCAGGTGGAACGGATAACCCCAGCGGTAAGTATCACCACAATCCAGAACTTTAGCAAGGAGGGGCTTCAGGAGCCGACGCATATGGACAGACCGTCTGGAGACATCAGGGAAAATCTGGATCGTCGCCCCATCTAAGCATACTCTGTCTCTCTCCCACGCCTTCCTCAGGATCTCCTCTTTAATGGAAAAGTAATGCAAGCGGCAGATAACGTCCCGCGGGCGGTCCGGGTCTGCTGGGCGTTGACCGAAGGACCTGTGGATTCGATCAATGACAATTTCTGTGTTAGGGGGCCAGCCAAGGATTTCATTGAAAATGCCCGCGGCGGTGTGCCGGAGCTGGTCAGATCCCGTTGCCTCAGGGAGACCTCTTATTCTGATGTTATTCCGCCTGCTACGGTTCTCGAGGTCATCCAAGTGCAGAACCGCGGCTTGAGAAATGGATCGCTGGGACGCCAGACCTCTCTCCAAGGCCTCAATTCTCCGTGTTGTTGAAAGGTGTGATTGTTCCAGGCCCGAAACTTTGGAATCAAGACCCGCCACTGAAGTCTGTAGATCCGAGATGTCCTTCTTAAAGGAGCTTTCCACCACCAAAATAAAGGATTCCAAGTCCGCCTTGGTGGGTAGGGCTCTGAGCTCAGCCCTAATGTCAGCTAGCATCCCATCACGTGTATCTGGGGCAGGAGTAGGGACCAGCGCCCGACAGCCTACTGAAACTTCCTGCTGGTCAGGGGGTATGGCGCCCGGTTTTGATAAAGGCCAGGGGGGTGCAGACCCCCCGCGGGGGAAGGCCCTCCAGTGTCGGAGCAGGGCTCCTGGGCAGAGGGGACCGTCACGGTCCAGCGTTGTGACCCCAAGCTAGGGACCGGGGTCAAGGGTGGAAGGGAGCCCGACCCAGCCAGTCCGCAATTGGAAATCTCTGAATCTGCGGTGTTCTCCGGGCCACCTGCTGAGTGCCAGGAGGGAGAAGGGGCATCCCGCGGCAAGGCGTTGGGGGAGAACCAATCCCCGCAAGGGCTGTGTGAGGGATCCAAATGAGATGAAGGGGATCTGGAGCCATCAGGGATCATAACTCCAGGGGAACCACTGTAGCCCCTGTGAGGCGGGGTATGCAGACCCCCAGACCCCCCCCTCCGAAACCGATGCCTCATGAGAGGGAGTGCCCAACCGCCCCTAAGGCACCAGACAGGGCGCCTCTTCCTGCCCCATGATCCTCAGGTTTATTGGCATTGTGGGGGGTAACTGCAGGGCGTCTATGAATCATCCCCACACTGCCCCCCTCCCCACACGATGAGGCCGTCTGCGCACCGGTGCTTGTGCGTCTGCACCGAGCGTCATCCCCACAGCTCTCCTCACCTTCACCCGAGCTGGCAGGCTGCAGTATCTTCAGATGCTGGGAGGAGGGGCGCCGCCGTGCCAGATCCCCGGCCGCCGGCTGTAATGACAGAGCCCCGCCAGAGCCGTCCACTCGCTCCCCGCCATCCGATGTGCCGACAGCAAGTGGTCCGCTCCTCCCTCTGCCTTCCAGGACCCGGCTCGCCTCCTCAGCCGCCGCCTCCGCCTCAAGGGGTGCCCGCCACGAGAGGATCATCCTCCCGGGCGCTCCCCCACCGCCCGCTCCGCTCCCCACCGGAACATACTTGATCGTCGGGGCCCCGCCGCAATCCGCCACCCTGGTCCAACGGGCGACACAGGTGAGGGTGTTCTGGCGTGGGGGTGTTCTGGCGCTCCGTCGCCGCTGGGCCGCCAACCGCCGCCATCTTTGGGCCCTCGTGACCCCCGCTCCCGGGGCACTCAGGAGCCAAAAAACCCTTATTTTCCTCTTATGAGGGGGCCAGGAGGTCTTCACCCCTTTCCTCTTCTTAGCCATGCCCTCTGCTGATGTATGGGACCGAGCAAGCACCTCAAAAAAAAAAAAAATTGTCCAGTCAGCCAGCTGGAGGGAGCTTGAGGTAACCGCGTCCTCACTCCTCCATGTCCGGCTAGTAGCCAGTTACTCTTAAAAGACACATGCTAGTATTTTGGATGGTCCCCAGTAAAATGCAATGGCTGCTGGATATTTTACAACGTGACATTCTTTACAAAATTGAAAAGGTAAATAGCCAGTTACTCTTAAAAGACACGTGCTAGCATTTTGGATGCCCCCCCGGTGAAAGGCAATTACTACTTTAAACTTGACAACTTGACTTTCTTTACAAAATGCAAAAGGTAAGTAGCCAGTTACTCTTAAAAGACACATGCTAGTATTTGGGATGGCCCCCGGTGAAAGGCAATGGCTGCTGGAAATTTGACAACGTGACTGTCTTTACAAAATGCAAAAGGTAAGTAGCCAGTTACTCTTAAAAGACACATGGTAGTATTTGGGATGCCCCCTGGCGAAAGGCAATTACTACTTTAAACTTGACAACCTAAAGCTAATCGGGGGGAAGATCAGGAGCAATGTTAGAAAATATTATTTTACAGAAAGAGTAGTAGATGCTTGGAACAAACATCCAGCAGAGGTCACTGAATTTAACCATTTCAGTGCCAAGCACGTAGATTCTACGTGCTCGCTTCCACTCCACTTAAAGCGGACCTTCACTCTGAATAAGAGTCTATCTTATATGTTTCCCCCACACTGTACATACAGATTGCTCACATTAAAAATCATCCTACCTGCATCTACTGCATGTTATGAGCCTTTAAACATCCAAGATGGCGGCTTATGGAAGCCGCCATATTATCAGGCAGCCTGCAAACAGGAAGTGCCTGCAAACAGGAAGTGACTGTGCTGCTCTGCATTCTGGGACTGCTGACCTTTCCCTGACCCCAGCTCTGCTCTGTCTGAGCAAAGCACAGCTATAACCTGCCCCCCTGTACCTTATCCCACTCTCCTCTCCTCTGTAAGTGTGATGCTTCTGAGTCAAGATGGCGGCGCCCGTATCCTAAATTCCTGAACAGAGTTGCAGCTCAGTGGGGGAAAGAATAATAAGTTAGTGACTAAAAATGTTAAATATATTAATTTTAGATGCTGGGGAATCGTTTTTTAAGAGTTTGGGCTTTTCATTAAATCATGGTGAAGGTCCGGTTTAAGTGGCAAGCACGTAGAATCTTGACTTTTCCCCCCGCTACAGTAAAAGTAAAATAACAAAAACACTCACCTGACCCCTTGTTTGATCCGGCTGGGTCTACTCTTCATCTGGGGGGGGCTCCGGTTCATCTGGGGGGGCTCTGATCCCCCACCCAGGCCCCCCCGGGTGCAGGGGAGGGCCCGGAATAGCCACCCCCCCTTCAGCAGCCGCTGAAATACATGTAAAAAAAAAAATTATAAAAATGACATTTACTTACCTCAATGCTCGATTGCTCCCGCAGGGAGGGGGGACGCTATGTCATTTTTTTTATTAAACCCTTATGTTCTGTCACCCAGCAGCTATAAAAGGCTTCCAGCAGGTGAGCAGAAGCCAGTGATTGCCGAGGGACACAGTGCAAGATGGATGGGGAAGTATTAAAAAAAATAATAATAAAATTTTTTTTTTCTCTGTGTGTGTGTGGTGTTTTTTTTTACACTTAACCCCTTTTAAACTGGTAAGGGGTCCAAGAGATCCCTATACCAGTTCACAAGGCTGGGGGCTGGCAAGTCACCTGCGGCTAGCGGGTGACTTGCCATTAACCCCCCGGAACCCCAATTACCTGCCTCCCCAAAGCCCGGGGGGGGGGCAGAAGAGCCTGTGGCCATGGGCTATGCGGGCTTGTAGCCTACAGGGCCAGGGGCCACAAAAGCTGGCCCCTGCGTCCTGTTTCTACAAGCCCTGCATAGCTGGTTACTTTGGGTTTTTTCGATTTTTACGGGTTTTTAACCCTTAAAAATCCCCCCCAAAAAAAATGCCCCTCTATGTCATTTTTTTTTTCTCGATTTAACCCTTTGTAGTGTGGATGGTAGTTGTATTTTATTTGTAAATGTTATAAAGTACTTGTTTCAGTTTGGGGGTTCTCCTGGCAGGAACAGGGGGCTACCGATAAATATGTGGTACCGTTCTAGTCGGTAGAAATGGGGCTTTCACATGCTATATGGTTTTCTTTAATAAAATACATTTTTTATTTAAAATAAAGGAGGCAATTTTTCTAAAAAAAAATGAATTTTTTTTTTTTTACTTAAAAATAATATTGTAAAAAACAGAATAAAATTTACAAACAAGACATTTCATGTTAAAGCCTAAACTCTGCTGCAAAAATATATATATATAACTTTCCAGAAAATTCCAGCAAAAATGGCGCAAAACATGGCACAAAATGGGGAAAAATGACCTGTCAACAGAGGGTGACAAAACTTCAAGTAGGTTGGCAATTGAAAGGGTTAATAGTACCTATGCATGTTGGGTATTGTTCTGCTCGGGGAACCTTGCTCTTTCATATTTTCCTTGTTTCTTCTTGTTTGCATATTTATATTTTAGGAAAACATGTTATTTATTCTGTTTTTTTATTCATTTTTTTAGGGAAACCCTGTGCTATCTAAGAATTCTTTGAGGGATTACTTCCAGAAAGGTGAGCCTACTACAACAAGCTGGGTACTCTTAGAAAGCTTAACATGTCTACTTTCAGGGAATATATGGTTTATAGGAGATATTCCAAATGTAAAGGGTTTGTATTGGTTGAAATATTGCAAGGTGTGCATTTTGTCTGCAGAGCTGAAATTTTCAAGTAAAATTACTGTTATGCGCATGCTTTACTTTGGGGTGTTTGCCAACTCTTCCTTTGACAGTACCTAGGCATGTTGGGTATTGTTCTGTTCGGGGCATGTTGCTTTTTGAGATTTTACTAGTTTTTTCTTGTTGGCATATAGTTTTTTTTAGGAAAATGTGGCTTGATTCTTCCTTTTTATTCTTTTTTAGGGAAACTTTGTGCAACCAAAGAATACATTGAGGGATTACTTCCAGAAAACTAAGCCCACATAAACAAGCTTGGTACGCCTAGAAAGCTTGAGGTGTACTTCCAGAGAATATATAGTTTGTGTGGGGTATTTTAAATGTAAATGGTTGTTTTTGTGGAAAAACTGCAAGGTGCGCATAGCGCATAGCGCAGTTGTATTATATCTGAGCCCCTCCTGGTCCATAAGTACTGGGTTCCTCCCACTATTCCTCAGTCTTTTTAAACAGCAGTGAAGAACCAGGAAGAGCCAATTATATTCAATAATTGTAAAATTATATGAGAATAATAATACCAAATAAAGGATCCCTTAGAACAAAAAGACCCAGTTATATTCAATAATTGTAAAATTATTTGAAATAATAATACCAAATAAAGGATCCCTTAGAGCAAAAAGAGCCAATTATATTCAATAATTGTAAAATTATTTGAAATATTAATAATAATCACCATATAAAGGATCCCTCGAACAAAAAAGGGCGGGGGAAGTGGGGGGTGTGACATACTCGTAATAACCATTTTACAGGTGAGTATCTCACAAAATGGTATTATTCCTAGTATGTCACACCCCCCACTTCCCAATATTCATGACACTCGGGACATCCAATAGCAGTGTCTATAATGGGTGGGGATCCCAAAGGAATAATGCATAACTTAAATTACTGCAGCTTGCAAAACTTTGCGGCCTAAAACAGCATCCGCTGAGGCCCGCACATCAACCTTGAAAAAGTATGCACAGAAGACCAAGTCGCAGCCTTGCAGACTTGTTCAACAGAAGCTTGGTGCTGAAAAGCCCAAGAGGCTCCAATAGCACGAGTAGAATGAGCGGTGACATGAAAAGGGGGAACCTTCCCCTTCGCCATATAGGCCCCAATGATAGCCTGACGTATCCACTTACTAAGGGGAGATTTGGCAGGAGCAAAACCCTTCTTGGGCCCAGAAGGCACAACAAAAAAGGCATCCATCTTGCGGAAGGCCGAGGTAGTAACTAAATAATACTTAACACAACTAACTACATCCAAAGAATGTAAGACCTTTTCCTTGTCGTTACTAGGTTTAGGACACAAGGAAGGAAGAACTATATCCTGATTTAGGTGGAAAGCAGACACCACCTTAGGAACGAAATCCGGCTTAAAACGGAAAACAACCTTATCTTGATGCCTCTCAAAATAATAGACAAAGCCGCCAGTTCAGAAACTCGGAGGACAGAAGTAATAGCAACCAAAAAGGCAACCTTCTGAGTAAGAAAAGGAAGAGGAATATCTTGCAATGGCTCAAAGGGAGCAGCTTGCATAGCCGAAAGCACCAAATTAAGATCCCAAACAGGAAGTAAAGGCTTTCTGGGAGGCCGCACATGCGCGACTCCTTGGAAAAAGGTCTTAACCAAAGGATGAAGAGCAAACGATCTTTGAAAGAAAATTGCCAAGGCAGAGACTTGCCCTTTCAAAGTACTAATCTGTAATCCAATATCCAGACCTCGTTGCAGATATTCCAGAATTCTAGGAATAGAAAATACTCTACAGGGCAAAGCCCTGGATTCACACCAATCAATATAGGACCTCCAAGTCCTGTAATAAATGACAGAGGAAGACTTCTTCCTAGCTCTAATAAGAGTCTGAATAACAACATCAGAAAGACCTTCTTTCAAGATGGAGACTTCAGCAGCCATGCCGTCAAAGCCAGCGTTTGTAAATTGGGGTAACAAAGTTGACCCTGAGTGATGAGATCTGGAAGAAGAGGCAGATGGACACGATCCACTGCCAGCCTTACTACGTCTGCGTACCACAGACGTCTTGGCCACCTTGGCGCCACCAGAATTGCTGGCACCTCCTCCAGTGCTAGCTTGCGCACCACCTTGCTGATCATGGAGAATGGGGGAAACAGATATAGGAACCCCAGATCCTTCCAGGCCAGAGACATGGCATCCACTGCCACTGCAGAGGATCCTGGGATAGAGACACAAAAGCTGGCAGCTTGTGATTGTGACAAGAAGCAAACAGGTCCAACCGTGGAGTCCCCCACTTGTGACAGAGGAACTAAAAGACCCTTGGATTGAGAGACCATTCTCCCTGGCGAGAACATCCCCTGCTCAGGGAGTCTGCCTCCACATTCTCTATCCCCGGAATGTAAACTGCTGATATGCAGGGAACATTGATCTCTGCCCACTGAAGGATCAGAGACACTTCCCGGAGGGCACCCCAACTGCGAGTCCCTCCCTGGTGATTGATGTATGCAACAGCTGTTCGGTTGTCTGACCGAATCTGAACTGGCAGACCCTGTAAGAAATGGGTCAGTCGAAGTAGAACAAGACGTATGGCCCAAAGCTCTAATACATTGATTGGAGAATGAGCCTCCTGAGGCCCCCACAATCCTTGGAACTGATGCTTCTTCCAGAAGCCCCCCCAGCCCACCAGGCTGGCATCCGTGGTAACCAGTTCCCAACGCGGAGTCAGAAATGACTTGCCCTTCTGGAGGTTGTGCGATATTAACCACCACTAAAGGGACTGCAAAACGTGGGGAGACAATAGACAAGTCTGATTTAATGATAGTGGGCACCTGTCCCACTTTGCCAAGAGGAAGAGCTGAAGCGCCCTTATGTGAAACTGGGCAAACGGGACTGCCTCGAATGCAGCTACCATCAATCCCACTAGTCTCATCCCTAGACGGATAGACTGACGAGGGTTGGACAAGAATAGACGAATCAAGTCCTGAATCAGAACCATTTTGGACTGAGGAAGAAAAACCCCGGCCTGAAATGTATCCAGAATCAGGCCCAGGAAGGGAATTTCCCTGGACGGACAGAGAGAGGATTTGGGGTAACTTATTACCCATCCGAACCTCTCTAGCGTAGAGACCACCATCATGGTGTCCTTGTTCGAGGGAGGAGGCCGCGATAAGAAGATCGTCCAGAAAAGGCACAATGTGGATGCCCTGGACCCTGAATATAGCCATCACTCCTGCCAGCATCTTGGTAAAGACTGTTGGGGCCGAGGTAAGGCCGAATGGCAGGGCCACAAATTGATAATGCTGGTCTTCTATCGAGAACCTGAGAAATCTCTGGTGACCCGGAAAATAGGAATGTGCAAATAAGCATCCTTGATGTCTATGGATGTCATGAAGTCCCCCAAACGGAGAGCATCGATCGTTGATCGCAGAGACTCCATGCGGAGTTTTCCGAAACTGATAAATTGATTGAGTCTCCTTAGGTCTAGGATAGGCTGAACAGAGCCGTCCCCTTTTGGGTACCGTGAATAGGTTGGAGTAAAGCCCCAAACCCCTTTCCACTGGAGGCACTAGGCCGATAACAGCCATGTTTAACAGATTCGCTACTGCTGCCCGCAGTCCGTGCGCACTTGCCGGATCTGACGGCATTCGGGACATGAAAAATCTGGGAGGAGGCCGGGACTCGAATTCCAGTTATTAACCGGAAGAGACTACTTCCAGAACCCAATTGTCTGATACCTCCTGAACCCAGACCTGGAAGATGAACCGCAGCCGCCCCCCCATCCGTAAGGGTGAGAGCGTCCCCTCATTGTTGAGCAGGCTTAGTGGCAGATTTGGTTTTGGACCCCCAATTCTTACTTGGACGGCCACGTCCCTTTCCTCTATTCCATGAAAGGAACGGCGTTGTTTCTTACGCTGAGGTAATTTGCCTCCTTTAGTGACAGAATCCAATTCTTTCTCCAAAGAGGCGCAATCCCACAAAAGGGAGCGCTGTTAGCGATTTCTTAGCTACAATATCAGCTGCCCACTGCCGCAACCATACTGACCGCCGGATGGCGACTAACAAGGCAGAGGTTCTGCTGCACATGAGCAGAGTATCATCTAAGGCAGAAAGTACAAAAGATGCAAACATCTCACATCGCTTAAAAGCAGCGTACTCATCATAGGCCGGATCAAGCCCTGAGTAATTCATTAGGTCTCTCACAACAGATGTAATAGCCACTGTCATGAGTGCCGAAGCACCAACAGGCAGCAAGGCCGAGCCCACACTGGAAAAAGCGTGGCACGCCATTTGATCAATACGCTTATCCTCTCCATCTTTAAGTGTAGTGGAGTCAGGAGAATGCAACACAGAAGAATTGGATAAATTAAGCACAGGGGCATCCACCCATGAGCAGAGTGTCTTTTAAAAATCCCGTCTCTCTATAAATTAATTAAATATTAATGCATAGATGGCCATTGTATGCTTGCGCACACATAGAAAATTGTCCTCCGCATTTAACCCATCCGTGCAGTGAGTGTACACATGCCCAGAGCGGTGGGCACAGGTGGTGATGACCAACGCTTAACAGTATCAGCTGGGAAGGGATATTTCTTGTCCCAGCTCAAGGGAATGCCAGGAAGCCGCGCAGGCTTCTCCCATTCTTTAAGAATAATTTCATCAAAATGCTTTTGATTTGGAAATTCTAAACGAGGTTTAGAAACTCCAAAGAATTCCCCTTTTTGAGGAGGGACTACTTCAGGAGGAGTAATAACCACAGTACCAACAAATTGCTGTTCATCAGAAACATCTGATTCCTCATAATAATTCTCCTTCTTCTAACTGAGAAGGATCAAGCAATTCACAATTGTCTGACTCCCTTGCCGGAGCGGCATGAGTCAAGTGCTTTCTTTTAGCTGAGGCCTTCTTAGGCACAGAGGAAGACATTAATCTTTCAAGATGAGCCAATCTGGCACATAAATCAGCATGCGACTCACCACTCATGACAATATCATTGGGGGTACGGACAAGACATGGCGGAGTAGGAGATGAGGCATTAGCCGCAGGCCCTGAAGCCTGGGCCTCAGTTTGCTGCATAATAGTTAATTGTGCACAAGGGACGCAAAGAATTGCGTTATCCCCAACAAGGGATGCCCCACATCCAAAACATTTCCGAGTCTGTGCAGAGGGAATTGCATGTCCGTTATCCTGGGATGCCTCCATATGGTGTTTAGTATTATACTATAATTAATTATAGTCGCCGAGTATATATGGGATTTACGCAATTGCTACCCGGGATGCCCCTTTAAATAGTCCCAAGTGGACCCCCAAATAAGGCTTAAGGGCTTTTTTTTTTTTTTTTTATATATAAGGACCAGGAGAAACCCCTTTTTAAATAAGGAGTTTCTACCTACAGAGAAAACAAAAAAAAAAAAAACAGTCACCAAATGCACACAATATAAATAAATGACAGAAAAAATAACCTCCCTTCAGCCAAGCTGAAGGGTACTCACAGCCCATGCAATAAGCTCACATCATGAGGTAAGGCCACATGGAAGCAGGAAAGTCAAACCGAGCATACAGGTGCTCTCTGAATAAAAGCATGCCTGAGCCCCACCCCAGGGAAAATTAAAATCTGAACACAGCCAGAAAACAAAGAGCTTTAATAGGTAAGCAAAAAATGCTGCCTAGACAGAGATAGGAAAATCTAAATAAAACATTTCCTATTAAATAATATAGTAAAACATACATAATAAAAATAAGATTTTTTTTTTTATTTTTTGTGTGCATGGTGACAAATAAGCCCAGATAACGCCCCCCCTTCCCCCCTCCTTTTTACCCAGCAGGGTTAAAGGAGACTAAGGGGAGAGGATAGAAATGCACCCATAAGGCACAAGGGGATTACAAAGGGACAGGGGCATCCCATGCCGGGATCACCAACCCAGAAGCCGCCTACCCACATTTGGGTCTCACGGAGGAGTAATACTCCTGTATACACCAGAAGGTGTATGTATCTACCTTTGCCTGAACCACACAGCCAGGGCTGGTAGGCATACAATATAACCAAACAGGCTTAAAGAGTTTCAGACAGAAATAGAGAAAAAAAGGGCCGGGGCAAACCCGGTTATCTGCAGCTTGAAGGAGAGTCATCTTCTGAATGCTTCGCCGACTGCAGAGACGAAAAGACTGAGGAATAGTGGGAGGAACCCAGTACTTATGGACCAGGAGGGGCTCCTTTTTTCCATGTCATCTCTGCAAGATCGCCCGCTACAGGCCGGGTTCCCAAGTGTCATGAATATCGGGAAGTGGGGGGTGTGACATACTAGGAATATAGATTTTTTTTTATTTTTTTTGCACATATGTCACCAAAAAATATTGAGAATACACTAAAAAAAAGGCCAAACAAGAGATTTCATGTTGAAGCCCAGACTGTCTTGAAAAAAACAATATATTATTTTTCTTGGGAAATCCCTGGAAATCCTTTCAAAAATCACAGTTGAACATGTGTAGCACAAAATAGTGAAACATGGTCTGGCAACAGAGGGTGACAAAAGCTGCAGGTAGGCTGGCAGTGAAAGGGTTAAACTTGACAACCTGACTTTCTTTACAAAATGCAAAAGGTAAGTAGCCAGTTACTCTTAAAAGACACATGCTAGTATTTGAGATGGCGCCCGGTGAAAGGCAATTACTACTCTAAACGTGACACTGTGACTTTCTTTACAAAATGCAAAAGATAAGTAGCCAGTTACTCTTAAAAGACACATGATAGTATTTGGGATACCCCCCCCCGGTGAAAGGCAATGGCTGCTGGAAATTTGACAACGTGACTTTCTTTACAAAATGCAAAAGGTAAGTAGCCAGTTACTCTTAAAAGACACATGTTAGTATTTGGGATGCCCCCGGTGAAAGGCAATGTCTGTTGCAAATTTGACAACATGACTTTCTTTACAAAATGCAAAAGGTAAGTAGCCAGTTACTCTTAAAAGACACATGTTAGTATTTGGGATGCCCCCGGTGAAAGGCAATGTCTGTTGCAAATTTGACAACATGACTTTCTTTATAAAATGCAAAAGGTAAGTAGCCAGTTACTCTTAAAAGACACATGTTAGTATTTGGGATGCCCCCGGTGAAAGGCAATTACTACTTTAAACTTGACAATGTGACTTTCTTTACAAAATGCAAAAGGTAAGTAGCCAGTTACTCTTAAAAGACACATGCTAGTATTTGGGATTCCCCCCTGGTGAAAGGCAATGGCTGCTGGAAATTTGACAACGTGACTTTCTTTACAAAATGCAAAAGGTTAGTAGACAGCTACTCTTAAAAGACACATGATAGTATTTGGGATGCCCCTGGTGTAAGGCAATGGCTGCTGGATATTTGACAACGTGACTTTCTTTACAAAATGCAAAAGGTATTTAGCCAGTTAATCTTAAAAGACACATGCTAGTATTCGGGATGGCCCGGTAAAAGGCAATGGCTGCTGTAAACTTGACAACGTGACTTTGTTTAAGAAATGCAAAAGGTAAGTAGACAGGTAGTCTTAAAAGACACATGCTATTATTTGGGATGCCCCCCCCCCCGGTGAAAGGCAATGGCTGCTGTAAACTTGACAACGTGACTTTTTTTACAAAATGTAAAAGGTACTCTTAAAAGACACATGCTAGTATTTGGGATGCCCCCCGGTGAAAGGCAATGACTGCTGGAAATTTGACAACGTGACTTTCTTTACAAAATGCAAAAGGTAAGTAGCCAGTTAATCTTAAAAGACACATGCTAGTATTTGGGATGCCCCCCATTGAAAGGCAAAGGGTGCTGGAAATTTTACAACGTGACTTTACTCTTAAAAGACACATACTAGTATTTTGGATGGCCCCCGGTGAAAAGCAATGGCTGCTGGAAATTTTACAACGTGAGTTTCTTTACAAAATAGAAAAGGTAAGTAGCCAGTTACTCTTAAAGGACACATGCTAGCATTCGGGATGCCCCCCCCCTGAAAGGCAATTACTACTTTAAACTCGACAATGTGACTTTTTATACAAAATGCAAAAGGTAAGTAGCCAGTTACTCTTAAAAGACACATGCTAGTATTTGGGATGCCCCCCGGGGAAAGGCAATTACTACTTTAAACTTGACAACGTGACTTTCTTTACAAAATGCAAAAGGTAAGTAGCCAGTTACTCTTAAAAGACACATGCTAGTATTTTGGATGGCCCCCGGTGAAAGGCAATGGCTGCTGGAAATTTGACAACGTGACTTTCTTTACAAAATGCAAAAGGTAAGTAGCTAGTTACTCTTAAAAGACACATGCTAGTATTTTTGGATGGCTCCCGGTGAAAGGCAATGACTACTTTAAACTTGACAACCTGAAGCTAATCGGGGGGAAGATCAGGAGCAGTGTTAGAAAATATTATTTTACAGAAAGAGTAGTAGATGCTTGGAACAAACTTCAGCAGAGGTAGTTGAAAAATCACCAGTCACTGAATTTAAAAATGCAAAAGGTAAGTAACCAGTTACTCCTAAAAGACACATGCTAGTATTTTGGATGGCCCCCAGTGAAAGGCAATTACTACTTTAAACTTGACAACCTGAAGCTAGTCGGGGGGAAGATCAGGAGCAATGTTAGAAAATATTATTTTACAGAAAGAATAGTAGATGCTTGGAACAAACTTCCAGCAGAGGTAGTTGAAAAATAAACAGTCACTGAATTTAAACATGCCTAGGATAAGCATACATCTATCCTAAGATAAAGAGTACATACAGTTACATAAGGGCAGACTAGATGGACCGTATGGTCTTCTTCTGCTGTCAACCTTCTATGTTTCTATGTTAACCTGCCTTTCTTTACAAAATGCAAAAGGGAAGAAGACAGTTACTCTTAAAAGACACATGTTAGTATTTGGGATGCCCCCGGTGAAAGGCAATTACTACTTTAAACTTGACAATGTGACTTTCTTTACAAAATGCAAAAGGTAAGTAGCCAGTTACTCTTAAAAGACACATGTTAGTATTTGGGATTTCCCCCTGGTGAAAGGCAATGGCTGCTGGAAATTTGACAACGTGACTTTCTTTACAAAATGCAAAAGGTTAGTAGACAGCTACTCTTAAAAGACACATGATAGTATTTGGGATGCCCCTGGTGTAAGGCAATGGCTGCTGGATATTTGACAACGTGACTTTCTTTACAAAATGCAAAAGGTATTTAGCCAGTTAATCTTAAAAGACACATGCTAGTATTCGGGATGGCCCGGTAAAAGGCAATGGCTGCTGTAAACTTGACAACGTGACTTTGTTTAAGAAATACAAAAGGTAAGTAGACAGGTAGTCTTAAAAGACACATGCTATTATTTGGGATGCCCCCCCCCCCCGGTGAAAGGCAATGGCTGCTGTAAACTTGACAACGTGACTTTTTTTACAAAATGTAAAAGGTACTCTTAAAAGACACATGCTAGTATTTGGGATGCCCCCCGGTGAAAGGCAATGACTGCTGGAAATTTGACAACGTGACTTTCTTTACAAAATGCAAAAGGTAAGTAGCCAGTTAATCTTAAAAGACACATGCTAGTATTTGGGATGCCCCCCATTGAAAGGCAAAGGGTGCTGGAAATTTTACAACGTGACTTTACTCTTAAAAGACACATACTAGTATTTTGGATGGCCCCCGGTGAAAGGCAATGGCTGCTGGAAATTTTACAACGTGAGTTTCTTTACAAAATAGAAAAGGTAAGTAGCCAGTTACTCTTAAAGGACACATGCTAGCATTCGGGATGCCCCCCCCCTGAAAGGCAATTACTACTTTAAACTCGACAATGTGACTTTTTATACAAAATGCAAAAGGTAAGTAGCCAGTTACTCTTAAAAGACACATGCTAGTATTTGGGATGCCCCCCGGGGAAAGGCAATTACTACTTTAAACTTGACAACGTGACTTTCTTTACAAAATGCAAAAGGTAAGTAGCCAGTTACTCTTAAAGGACACATGCTAGTATTTTGGATGGCCCCCGGTGAAAGGCAATGGCTGCTGGAAATTTGACAACGTGACTTTCTTTACAAAATGCAAAAGGTAAGTAGCTAGTTACTCTTAAAAGACACATGCTAGTATTTTTGGATGGCTCCCGGTGAAAGGCAATGACTACTTTAAACTTGACAACCTGAAGCTAATCGGGGGGAAGATCAGGAGCAATGTTAGAAAATATTATTTTACAGAAGGAGTAGTAGATGCTTGGAACAAACTTCAGCAGAGGTAGTTGAAAAATCACCAGTCACTGAATTTAAAAATGCAAAAGGTAAGTAACCAGTTACTCCTAAAAGACACATGCTAGTATTTTGGATGGCCCCCAGTGAAAGGCAATTACTACTTTAAACTTGACAACCTGAAGCTAGTCGGGGGGAAGATCAGGAGCAATGTTAGAAAATATTATTTTACAGAAAGAGTAGTAGATGCTTGGAACAAACTTCCAGCAGAGGTAGTTGAAAAATAAACAGTCACTGAATTTAAACATGCCTAGGATAAGCATACATCTATCCTAAGATAAAGAGTACATACAGTTACATAAGGGCAGACTAGATGGACCGTATGGTCTCCTTCTGCTGTCAACCTTCTATGTTTCTATGTTAACCTGCCTTTCTTTACAAAATGCAAAAGGGAAGAAGACAGTTACTCTTAAAAGACACATGTTAGTATTTGGGATGCCCCCGGTGAAAGGCAATTACTACTTTAAACTTGACAATGTGACTTTCTTTACAAAATGCAAAAGGTAAGTAGCCAGTTACTCTTAAAAGACACATGCTAGTATTTGGGATTTCCCCCTGGTGAAAGGCAATGGCTGCTGGAAATTTGACAACATGACTTTCTTTACAAAATGCAAAAGGTTAGTAGACAGCTACTCTTAAAAGACACATGATAGTATTTGGGATGCCCCTGGTGTAAGGCAATGGCTGCTGGATATTTGACAACGTGACTTTCTTTACAAAATGCAAAAGGTTTTTAGCCAGTTAATCTTAAAAGACACATGCTAGTATTCGGGATGGCCCGGTAAAAGGCAATGGCTGCTGTAAACTTGACAACGTGACTTTGTTTAAGAAATGCAAAAGGTAAGTAGACAGGTAGTCTTAAAAGACACATGCTATTATTTGGGATGCCCCCCCCCCCCGGTGAAAGGCAATGGCTGCTGTAAACTTGACAACGTGACTTTTTTTACAAAATGTAAAAGGTACTCTTAAAAGACACATGCTAGTATTTGGGATGCCCCCCGGTGAAAGGCAATGACTGCTGGAAATTTGACAACGTGACTTTCTTTACAAAATGCAAAAGGTAAGTAGCCAGTTAATCTTAAAAGACACATGCTAGTATTTGGGATGCCCCCCATTGAAAGGCAAAGGGTGCTGGAAATTTTACAACGTGACTTTACTCTTAAAAGACACATACTAGTATTTTGGATGGCCCCCGGTGAAAGGCAATGGCTGCTGGAAATTTTACAACGTGAGTTTCTTTACAAAATAGAAAAGGTAAGTAGCCAGTTACTCTTAAAGGACACATGCTAGCATTCGGGATGCCCCCCCCCCCCCCCGAAAGGCAATTACTACTTTAAACTCGACAATGTGACTTTTTATACAAAATGCAAAAGGTAAGTAGCCAGTTACTCTTAAAAGACACATGCTAGTATTTGGGATGCCCCCCGGGGAAAGGCAATTACTACTTTAAACTTGACAACGTGACTTTCTTTACAAAATGCAAAAGGTAAGTAGCCAGTTACTCTTAAAAGACACATGCTAGTATTTTGGATGGCCCCCGGTGAAAGGCAATGGCTGCTGGAAATTTGACAACGTGACTTTCTTTACAAAATGCAAAAGGTAAGTAGCTAGTTACTCTTAAAAGACACATGCTAGTATTTTTGGATGGCTCCCGGTGAAAGGCAATGACTACTTTAAACTTGACAACCTGAAGCTAATCGGGGGGAAGATCAGGAGCAATGTTAGAAAATATTATTTTACAGAAAGAGTAGTAGATGCTTGGAACAAACTTCCAGCAGAGGTAGTTGAAAAATAAACAGTCACTGAATTTAAACATGCCTAGGATAAGCATACATCTATCCTAAGGTAAAGAGTACATACAGTTACATAAGGGCAGACTAGATGGACCGTATGGTCTCCTTCTGCTGTCAACCTTCTATGTTTCTATGTTAACCTGCCTTTCTTTACAAAATGCAAAAGGGAAGAAGACAGGTAAAAGACACATGCAAGTATTTGGGATCCCCCCGGAGAAAAGCAATGGCTTCTGGAAATTTGACAACGTGACTTTCTTTACAAAATGCAAAAGGTAAGTAGACAGGTACTCTTAAAATACACATGCTAGTATTTGATATGCCCCCCGGTGAAAGGCAATGGCTGTTGGGAATTTGACAACGTGACTTTCTTTACAAAATGCTAAAGTTAAGAAGCCAGTTACTCTTAAAAGACACATGCTAGTATTTGGGATGCCCCCCCCCCCGGTGAAAGGCAATTACTACTTTAAACTTGACAATGTGACTTTGTTTACAAAATGCAAAAGGTAAGTAGCCAGTTACTCTTAAAAGACACATGCTAGTATTTGGGATGCCCCCCGTTGAAAGGCAATGGCTTCTGGAAATTTGATGTGACTTTCATTACAAAATGCAAAAGGTAAGTAGCCAGTTACCTTTAAAAGACACATGCTAGTATTTGGGATGCCCCCCGGCGAAAGGCAATTACTACTTTAAACTTGACAACCTGAAGCTAGTCGGGGGGAAGATCAGGAGCAATGTTAGAAAATATTATTTAACAGAAAGAGTAGTATATGCTTGGAACAAACTTCCAGCAGAGGTAGTTGAAAAAAAACAGTCACTGAATTTAAACATGCCTGGGATAAGCACACATCTATCCTAAGATAAAGAGTACATACAGTTACATAAGGGCAGACTAGATGGACCGTATGGTCTCCTTCTGCCGTCAACTGGATACTTATTTGGGATGCCCCCCCCCCCCCCGGTGAAAGGCAATGTCTGCTGGAAATTTGACAACATGACTTTCTTTACAAAATGCAAAAGGTAAGTAGCCAGTTACTCTTAAAAGACACATGCTAGTATTTGGGATGCCCCCTGGCGAAAGGCAATTACTACTTTAAACTTGACAACGTGACTTTCTTTACAAAATGCAAAAGGTAAGTAGCCAGTTATTCTTAAAAGACACATGCTAGTATTTGGGATGTCCCCGGGGAAAGCCAATGGCTACTGGAAATTTGACAACGTGACTTTCCTTACAAAATGCAAAAGGTTAGTAGACAGGTACTCTTAAAAGACACATGCTAGTATTTGGGATGCCCCCGGTGTAAGGAAATGGCTGCTGGATATTTGACAACGTGACTTTCTTTACAAAATGCAAAAGGTAAGTAGCCAGTTACTCTTAAAGGACACATGCTAGCATTCGGGATGCCCCCCCCCTGAAAGGCAATTACTACTTTAAACTTAACAACGTGACTTTCTTTACAAATTGCAAAAGGTAAGTAGCCAGTTAATTTTAAAAGACACATGCTAGTATTTTGGATGGCCCCTGGGGAAAGGCAATGGCTGCTGGAAATTTTACAACGTGACTTTATTTACAAAATAGAAAAGGTAAGTAGCCAGTTACTCTTAAAAGACACATGCTAGTATTTGGGATGCCCCCCGGTGAAAGGCAATAGGTGCTGGAAATTTTAAAACGTGACTTTTTTTTACAAAATGCAAAAGGTAAGTAGCCAGTTACTCTTAATAGACACATGCTAGTATTTGGCATGGCCCCCGGTGAAATGCAATGGCTGCTGGAAATTTTACAACTTGACTTTCTTTACAAAATGCAAAAGGTAAGTAGCCAGTTACTCTTAAAAAACACATGCTAGTATTTGGGATGCCCCCTGGTGAAAGGCAATGGCTGCTGGAAATTTGACGTGACTTTCATTACAAAATGCAAAAGGTAAGTAGCCAGTGTGGTAAATTGTATCAAAATGTCTGTTTCTTCCCTGCTTGGTTGCATAAAGCACAATCCGGCCCGGGTTTTCAGGACCCGGGTCACTTCCCCAATTCCATAACGGGTTGTTACATGTTCTAAGGCCTCCACAAGTGTGCACGCTGATTACAGGGGAAGCCTGTATAAGAAGAGAGCACACAGCCTTTCCTTGGTTGATGACCAGCCTGTTGGAGTGAGCCCAGGCTGAGCTGCACCGTGGTGAAGGATAGCACTGGACATTGAGCAGAGGGCTGATACGCCCTGTAAAGTGGACTGGAATTGATCAGCTTGCTGGAGTACCCAGCCCAGGACTATTTGGTTGGTGAAGTAACCCTTTTTGTTTTCCATCATTTATGCTGCAACCTTTGGACTATCTACTGAACTTTGCTGAATAAAAGCCGTTTTGCCGTTCAAATCCGTTGTCGTCACTGCTGATTGTTTGCCCGCTTACAATTGGTGGAGGATGCAAGGGGCACAGTGACTGTTGCTAGGGGCAACGGAGTGACAAAACGCACTGCATTTTGCTTGTCGTTGGCGAAGGCATCAAGATGTCTCAACAAAAGCAAATGGAGGAGGTGATAAAACACCTAATACAAGCTGACCTCCGGCATGAGCAAGCCCAGCAGCAGGCTCTGGCACAACAGTTCCAAATGCAGCAGGAGACAAATCGCCTGTTGATGGAACAGATAGCTGCGATTAGAGAGACTGGTGGTGCTAAAGGTTCACAATCGGAGAGAAACCCAGTTGAGTCGGAGGCTGCAAGGAGAGCCGTTACAGCGGGTCCTACAAAAGCTGACCCATGAGGATGATGTGGAGGCCTACCTCACGGTGTTTGAGCGCATGGCTGAGAGAGAGCAGCTGCCAGTCACGGAATGGGCTGACGTGATTGCACCGTTCCTGTCAGGTGAGCCGCAAAAAGCATATTTTGATCTCAGGGAGCAGGATGTGCGGGACTATGCCAAGCTAAAAATGGAGATCCTTGCTCGCCTGGGAGTCACGCCAGCGGTTCGGGCAAGGCGAGTACACAACTGGACTTTTTCTGTTGATAAACCTGCCCGATCGCAGATGTATGACCTAATTCATCTGGTCCAAAAGGGGTTGGAGCCAGAGCGTTTGACCCCTGCGCAGATCATCGAAAAAGTCGTGGGGGACCATTTTGTTCGGGCACTGCCGCCGAAGCTACAGCAATGGGCTGGACAGGGCGACCCACAGACTGTTGAGCAGCTAGTTAAAGTTGTGGAACGATTTGTCGCGACTGAGAACCAACTTCGGGATGCCCCTGACAAGACCGGCAGACCAGTGAGTAAACAAGTTCCCCTGGGAAGTGTGTGGAGAGCTGTGAGAGGGCAAAAGACTGTCCCTGACCCCCAGAGGCCCCCTAACCCTAGGGAAGACGTCCGGGCAAGGAGGTTCCGGGGTCCCCAGTGTTGGAGGTGCCGTGAGTTGGGGCACATAGCCGCGGATTGCCTCCTCGGCCCTGAACCCATGGAATGTGACGCGGGTCGCAGAAGTTCCTTGCTGGCAGACCCCGGTTGTGCTGCCAGTCAGCGGTCAAAATCTGAAACGCAGGTTGTGTCTTTAAAGATGAATGGTCACCCAGTAAAGGCATTATCGGACTCAGGTAGCCGGGTAACTTTGGTCTGGGCCAACCTGGTGCATGGTGGTTGCAAACCAAAGAAAAAGCTGAGCGTGCTTTGCATCCACGGGGATATCGTGACTTACCCTGTTGCAGTGGGTAAGTTTGAGACCCCCGCGGGAACATTGTCCCATGAGGTTGGCGTAGTAAAATGCCTGGGCTATGATGTCGTGGTTGGGTGGGATTTCCCCTTGTTCTGGCCCTTGTGGGAAAGGTGTATACCTCCTGCCAACAATGAAGTACCTCCGGCAGAACTGGTAACCCTCCCCGTTAAGTCAGTTAGACGTGTGGTCCCCAACACATTATGTAATAGGCCGACCAGGGTGAGGGCCTGCAATCAGGGTGACCGAGTGTGGAGAATAGTACCCATGACTGAAAAAGTGAACTTTAAAGCGGAACATAAGCCGGGGAATGTAGTCGCTGTGTCCCGAACCCACTGTATGGCCACTGAAGGTTGTCAGACCGTGGGTCTGAAGAAGAGGGGGGGGGGATATGTGGTAAATTGTATCAAAATGTCTGTTTCTTCCCTACTTGGTTGTATAAAGCACAATCCGGCCCGGGTTTTCAGGACCCGGGTCACTTCCCCAATTCCATAACGGGTTGTTACATGTTCTAAGGCCTCCACAAGTGTGCACGCTGATTACAGGGGAAGCCTGTTTAAGAAGGGAGCACACGGCCTTTCCTTGGTTGATGACCAGCCTGTTGGAGTGAGCCCAGGCTGAGCTGCACCGTGGTGAAGGATAGCACTGGACATTGAGCAGAGGGCTGATACGCCCTGTAAAGTGGACTGGAATTGATCAGCTTGCTGGAGTACCCAGCCCAGGACTATTTGGTTGGTGAAGTAACCCCTTTTGCTTTCTGCATTTATGCTGCAACCTTTGGACTATCTACTGAACTTTGCTGAATAAAAGCCGTTTTGCCGTTCAAATCCGTTGTCATCACTGCTGATTGTTTGCCCGCTTACACCAGTTACTGTTAAAAGACACATGCTAGTATTTGGGATGGCCCCCGGTGAAAGGCAATTACTACTTTAAACTTGACAACGTGACTTTCTTTGCAAAATGCAAAAGGTAAATAGACAGGTACTCTTAAAAGACACATGCTAGTATTTGGAATGGCCCCCGGTAAAAGGCAATGGCTGCTGGAAATTTGACAACATGACTTTCTTTACAAAATGCAAAAGGAAAGTAGGTACGCTTAAAAGACACATGCTAGTATTTGGGATGCCCCCCGGTGAAAGACAATGTCTGCTGGAAATTTGACAACATGACTTTCTTTTTTTGAGTGCGGAGTTGCCCTACACAGGTTTCTCCCCTTATGCGACCCTTTCTGAGATACCCCTGCTATGTTGCCTTAAAAGTAGGTACATAATCGAGGTTTTGCAATATTTCTCTGAGAATTCCGGGGTTACGTACCCCCGGTTGTAATTATTTTATCTGATTATTATGACCACACTTTTCTGTTAAAACATTTCATTCACATTTATTTGATTTTAGATAAGAAAAGAGAAGATATATCTATACATTTTATAAAAAATAACAGCTTCAGTATTGTGTAGATACATGTTAATTGGTCATTGCCATTTTCTCAGTAGTCCTTGAAAATACCTTTTAGGTGGGCAGACATGTTTCGCCTTACAAAATAGGCTTTATCAATGCCCTTTCACCTGAGAAAGAAAGATATGGGAGCATAATAAAGTATGAGGAACAATTATGCTGTGGCAAATAGCTATAACAAGTAAGTTATCGTTTATACAGTGATTTAGCAATGATATTGAATAAACAATGGAATACCTTATCAAGGAATTTCCTGCATTTGTCTCATTGGGTGCTGTCCATTCTGTAATTTCCCCGAGAAAAATCTGGTCCATATACCCTCTTGGGAACAGTATGTGGTTTCTTTTTGAGGTATGCTGACCCTTTAAGGGATGTTCTACAGCTTGTCCTTTAATTAAAATTAGTCTAGTATTAACTCTAATGATTTTTATTATCAAGAGATATATTCTCGTTTTTCTTTATATAGACACAGCTAACTATGGAGTGGCCTCCACCCACTCCCAAACCCTAACCCCACAGAGACTGACTCTTGCAATTTATTGTGAGCATATATTAATAATAATCCATAAAGTGTCAGTGCCTAATAAAGTGCACTCATCTCAAGTAAACAGCGCCATTAACACAGACAGTGCAAAGCTAAAAAGTCCTGAAATCAAAGGTAAAGTGCAGCAGTGCAAAGATCAACAAGTAAAATGGTGCTTACATTTAGATAGCAGAGTGTCCCCCAGGGGTGCGACCAATGCATTTCGAGCCTCAGCAGGCTCTTGCTCACGGCCAGTATAAGACGGTGTCTTGCATCAAATGGTGGGGGGGTGCTCCCGGCCCCCTTAAATACAAACCCGCCTGTCCGCTCCCGCGCCGGTTCCCCATCCTGTGTGCGCGCGCCGTCGCACTCCGGCCGGAAGTGCGTCGGCCCACCCATGTGACCTGACAACGCGCACGTCACTAAGGACGCCCGTCGTGCCTGTCACTAAACCACGCCCCCTGCCGCCTGTCACTGAGAACACAGGCCACTGGCGGGGGCGCAAAGGGGAACTCCGGCATCGGGGCAGTCAGGCGGGGGGAGCAACCACTCCCCTCCACAACGCAAACAACACAGTCACTACCTAACAGACTATTTGTACATCAATATTATTCTGACATATTTACAAATCATTGTTACATTATTGGCAATCCTATCCCTCTCCACATCAACACTTGACAAGGAAGCCCACTTGGTCTCACATTCAGCAGCTTTACTATATCCCGCGCTACATTGGAGCGCCATCATCTTCCGTAGCGCTTTACAAAGTAGTAATTACAGACAGGGTAGAAACATACGATACATATACTATTTCAAATGCAGTTTTACAGAGTTGACAATGGATATTCTGAGTACAAGATACAGTAGGGGAGAGAGCCCTGCCCTTGCGAGCTTACAGTCTAAAGCATAATGAGCAAACAGAGCATACGGGAACTGTCCACCTAGTGGAGATTAGATAGTAACAGGAACCAACTAGAGGGGAAAAAAGTTTTCTCTCATCCCTTGTATCTCCCCACCCTGGGATGTCCGGTCCATCATTCTGTTAAAAAGGGCCGCATTGCCAGGCGCACACAGATCAAATTACTCCATCATACATAGTGGGCCGATGACCATCAAATTACATTGTTGTAATAATGGCTGGACACCGCTGGAACGACCCACACTAGTCCACTTGAGGATGTTCAGTTTTTCCATTTACACTGGTCCACTCAGGGATATTCAGTTTTTCCATTCATGCCCTCAGGCACCCTCTTTCCATGGAACTTCTCTTGCAACTCCATACTTCTGTCCCAACCATATTCAGGTACCATGACTCGAGTATCCCACAGGCCAGCACACCTCTCGTACCTTGATAACATAAAGGGCAAGCACTATAAATACCTTTCACCATCCACCCTTGTGCTCGACTCCCAGAGGCTAATGCTCCCCATTAATTGTCCATCACCAATCAACCCCACAAACCAAACGTGCAAAACATTATCCATCCCATAACCCTTGATAAGAGGCCAAACTGGCCAAACCCACCCCCACCCTAAATCTTGTGACCCACTGCAAGGTACCTAGAGAGCGGTAGACTCTCACTTGCCCCATAGCAACATTTTTTTACACAAAACAACAAAGTGCTGTACTTACCCCAGATACGGCGAGAAAGATGTATCCTCATTAAGGCTCATTGGGTGCTGTGTTTCTAAGTTATAGATCCAGCGAAACTCCATCTGTTGCAGCCGCTTTTTCAAATCTCCCCCCCTCGGTCCCAACGCCACTTTCTCCAATGCTATCACCTGTAACTGGTCCACCTGACTATCATGTTTCTCTAGAAAATGGACAGCTACTGGGGAGATGATTTTACCCATTTCCCTATTCCTACTAGCCAGGCGGAATGATGAGAGGTGCCCCTGTAGGCGTGCTTTCAAGGCATTTTTTGTTTCGCCTACGTACTGTCGGGGGCACCCACACGACAACAGGTAAATCACACCTGTAGTCCTTCAATTGAGAAACTGTTTAATCACAAACTTCACGCCCATCCTCCTATTACTCACCTCCTTCACTGGTCTCATATGCGGGCAGACGGAACAACCACCACATGGGTAACTTCTCCTCTCCCCCTGCAACCACGTCCATGGTCTAGTGAAGTGGCTCCTACAAACCTTTTATCTAAGGTTTGGTGCCCGCTGTGCCACCATCAGGGGACCCCGCCTGATCCATCTTGCCAAAGTGGGATCGCTCCTTAGTATCCCCCAATGTCTATTAAGGTTCCCCCTCAAACGTTCCCAATCGGGGTTATACTTTGATATAAATCTTACCTCATCAGGATTTTTCTTTCTCACTCTTGGGGTAAGTAGGGCATCGCGCGGCGTGTTTCTCCCTCTTACCAGTGCTCTCCGTACTGTTGGCTCCGGGTACCCCCTATTCTTAAATCGTTTCAATAGACCCTGTGCTTGTCTATCAAACTCCTCTGCAGTGGAGCAATTCCTTTTTAAGTCTCAGGAACTGTCCCACTGGAATCGCATCTCTAGTCTTCCTCTGATGAAAACTTGTGCACTGCAATAGGCTGTTGACAGCCGTCCCCTTCCTGTAAAGGGTCGTTTCCAAGGTTCCATTTTCCATTAGTTTAATCGTCAAATCAAGAAAGTCCATCCGGACGGCCGAAATATGGGAGGTGAGATAGATATTAAACGTGTTCATATTCAGTGCATTGACAAATTCAACGCAGAGTTTCTCTCTGCCTTGCCAAATAAGCAAGATGTCGTCTATGAACCTGTACCAGCCCAAAATATGGGGCTGGTACAGGTTCATGTCTGACCCAAGCACAATTTCCCTCTCCCACCAACCAACGAAAAGGTTGGCCACCGATGGGGCACAATGGGCCCCCATCGCTTCACCGCACACCTGTCGGTAGTACCCTCCATCAAACATAAAGAAATTGTGCCTCAATATAAACCTCAACAAGTGTATCACGAACTCCTGTTTCTCATGTTCCACCTCAGTGCCCATCCTCAAAAAATATTCACACGTGGACAGGGCCATGTCATGAGAAATGTTGGTATAAAGGGCCTTGACGTCTAACGTCACTAGCCGCGTGCCCTCCGGTAATGTAAGTAGGTTCAGCCTATTTAATAGGTCCATCGAGTCTCTAATATAGGAGCTGAGGGCGAGTACGTGTGGCTGCAAGGTCTTGTCCACAAAAATGCATGCCCTCTCTGTCAGACCCCCTATCCCCGCCACAATGGGCCTGCCAGGAGGGCACTTTGCATTCTTGTGGACTTTGGGCAGAATGTAAAACGTGGGGATAACTGGAAATTCAAATATTCAAAAAGATCCCTACTTATCGTACGCCTCTCCCATGCTTCCTTCAGCAGGGAATCAAATTCCTGTTTGTAGGTAGGTACCAAGGGGGTTACGGGTCAATTTTTCGTAACTGGCAACATTTTGCAGTTGGCGTAGAATTTCTATCTGTAGTACTCAGTCGACATGACAACTACATTTCCGCCTTTGTCTGCCTCTTTGACTACGATATCACTGCGTTGTTGCAAGTTACGGACAGCCTCCGTCTCCTCTCTCGTTAAATTATGTACATTCCGTGTGATATTTAACTTACGGATATCGTCACTCGCCACTCTGAAGAAAGTGTGGACCGCTGGGCTCAACGTCCATGGTAGAGTGTAGCTAGAAGGTCTGCGCAATGGTCGATCCTCGCTCACCCCTTCTTCCTGTTCTTGTAGTAGGGTGGTTAGATCGTCCACCGCTAAGCATTCTTGCCATGTCAAGGATGGCATAAGGTTCCTTGGTGCTTCGAACTGCTTTTTGAGTAATAATTTCCTGCAGTATAGGAACAAGTCCTTGATGGCTCCAAATTTATCTAGGCTGTTAACCAGTGCAAACGTGAGTCCCCTGGCCAAAGCAGCCATCTCAGCCGTGGTCAATGATTTGCCTGAAATATTTAGTACAGTCAATTCAACGTCACTGTTATTACTCGTACGTTCCCTGGGGATCTCCCCACACTCTATGGACTCTGCTCCCGTCTGAGTCTCTTGTTGGTGCCCTGATTCTTCATACGATTCTGGCGCCAACCTGGATCCCTTGCTTGTTCTATTTCGCCTCCTGCCTCTCCTCCTCCTGGACCTCTTGCACCAGCTTGCCCTAAAAAAACGGTGCAAGCCAAGCCACTTGTATTCAATGCTCTACTCGAGATGGAGGCACTTCTACTTGTTCTTTTGCTGTCATACCTCTGCCTACCCCTTGCATTGCTAACATGTGTCCATCTATACATTCTATGGGCTTGTTTATCTAGCCGATCTCTTTGGAGTTTGTCCTGATTTTGTGTCATAACTGCTTTTTCTAATCTTTCCAGGTCCTCACCAATTTGATCTTCAAACCTATCCACTTCCCCCATGTGGGACTTCCCTTGGGATCTTATCATAAAGGGCTTTAATGTTTATTTTGATCTTGTCCAGTGTCTGTTTATCCATCTCTATGAGTTCTTCTATGAGGCCCATCGAGCACCTATGCAGGTGTGCTTCCCAATCGTGGCCTACATTCCTCAGGTATTTCCCATGTATTTCGTGGCCTACATTCCTCAGGTATTTCCCAGGTATTTCTGTGGAGTTTCAGCCTGTGTGAGAGCAGCTTGACATAAGTGCAGCAGGACACAAGTGTGTAGTTTTAAAAACTGCAGTAGTTTGAAAACAGCAGGGGTTGTACACAAGAAATAGTGGTGAGTACAGCATTTACTTTTTAGCCGTACCTATTCTTATTATGTAGAATGTCTGGTTTAGTGCAGTGTAACTCTTGCCTGGCCGTTGTGTTTCGTAGTACTCTGTGGAACTTGCGATGCTGTCCAATTTGTATGCAAATGAAGGGGTTGTATGACAAGATTTCAAAATTACAGTCTTTAGTTTCTACTCTTCAGTCTGAAGTTATGAAGCTATCCCAGCCAGTAAAGCAGCTTGTTATACAGCCACCACCCCCACAAAGACTTCACAAGAGAGGGGCAGAGTGGAAGACTGTTGGCTCTGGAAGATTGCTCAATGTAGAACAAAAACATCAACATTTTGGACTAAGCCAATATAACCCATTTGCTGTTCTTTCTGAGCTTGATGTGGATGTATCTGCTAATGCTCAGTCTGGGCAGGATTTGGTAAGATCAAAGGAAGTGGACTTAAATTAGGGACCATATAAAATGAGTACAAAAGGGCAGCAAGGAACAGTTACCGAGCCAACCAATAGGAAAAGACATATTCTGGTTGGTGATTCAACAATTAGAGGTGTGGACTTTGGACAGGATAAAGATGAGCTAAAGGAAGTGAGGTGTCTCCCAGGTGCCACGGTTAATAGGGATAAGAAACGTATTATAAATATTGTGAAGTCTGCAAGCAAACATAACCAAGTGGACATTGTGCTACATCTTGGCACAAATGACTTATCCCAAAAAGATTTGTTTGTTGTACAGAGGGACTTCCAAAATTTTAGTCAGGAACTTTGCAAAATAACAGGTTCCATCACCTTTTCTGAAGTTTTGCCAGTATGTAATCAGGGAAAAAAGGCACTCAACGTCGCCAAGTTAAACTTGTGGTTACGTCAGTGGTGTGAAGACAAAGGCTTTGGATGTATTAGTCATGATGTTAGAAGGTGGTCGAACAATGAGTTGTTTAAGAGGGATGGCTTGCATCCTTCACAGAAAGGCACATAAGAACTTGGAGTGGAACTCAGAGCATTTTTTGATTTAAACTAGAGGAAGGGGACAGAGATGTAACTTGCAAGGGTGATTTCTGTCCCCTACCATTTAGGATGAAGCAGGACATTGAAGCAGGAAACCCGGTCAGTGGTAGGCTAGAGGTGGAAAAGATCAAGGACACACTAAAATACAATACCAACAACATCCACATGATGTGTACCAATGCTCGCAGCTTGGGCAACAAGCTCTGTGAATTAATGGCTATCATATCCAGAGATTAATTGGATCTTGTTGCAATAACAGAGACTTGGTTCAAGGATCACAATGACTGGGAGATAGCCATACCCGGTTACACATTGTACAAAAAAGACAGATTGGATAGAAAGGGCGGTGGAGTAGCCATTTATGTCAAGACTACACTTCAATCAACAATAATTCAGCATACACATAATGAACTAGAAACTCTCTGGGTTACCATGCAGACTAAGGAGGGAGCTGTGGTCAGAATTGGTGTGATATATAGGCCCCCTGGACAATCTGAGGATCTAGATAACCTGTTAATAGATGAAATCAGTGGAATGGCAGAGAAGGGGGACATTGTAATTACAGGTGACTTCAACATGCCTGATGTGGACTGGAATATCCCAAGTGCATCGACATGCAAGAGCAGGACTATATTAGAGGCCCTTAATGGAGTGTCTCTAAAACAACTTGTGACATTGCCAACTAGAGGAGATAACATTCTGGACTTAGTTCTGACCAATGGGGATCTGGTGTCCGAGGTCAGGGTAGAAGAAAATCTGGGTTCCAGTGACCATCAATGCTTATGGTTCAGAATAAAAACAGACATTGTGCAATCACACACCAGAACCAAAGTTCTAGACTTTAGGAAGACAAACTTCAAGGAAATGGCGGAGTATGTAGAAAGAAAATTAGGTGAGTGGAACAGAGTAGCAGAAGTGAGTGCCCAGTGGTCACTATTAAAAATGGCCATCTTAAAGGCAACTAAGCAATATGTGAAACAAACTAGCAAGAATAAAAGGAAGAAGAAACCATTATGGTTTACTAGGGAAGTCAGCACTATCATAAAAGATAAGAAGTCTGCCTATAAGAAGTATAAAGTAAGTGGAAGTGTAGCTGATAGAGAGGCATATAAAATTAAACAGAGGGAAGCAAAACTAATTATAAGGACAGCTAAAGGGCAAAAAGAGGAAGAAATGGCCAAATCTATGAAGAGGGGAGATAAAACCTTTTTCCGATATATTGGTGACAGAAAGAAGAAAAACAATGCAGTCTCAAAAATTAGAAATAGGGAAAATAAATATATTGACGGAGATAAGGCTGTGGCTGACCATCTTAATAGCTACTTTTGTTCGGTATTTTCAGATAGTAGCAGGCATGGCCATAGCCCATCATCCAGCTGGGAGGGTACAGCTCCGGAGTTTCTGGAGGCTGATGTCTTAGCCGAGCTGGCACATCTAAAGGAAAGTAAGGCAATGGGTCCAGATGGAATCCACCCCAGAGTTCTAAGGGAACATAGGTTTGTGATTGCAGCCCCTCTAACTGATTTACTTAACCATTCCCTTTCAACTGGTGAGGTTCCAGATGATTGGAGAATGGCCAATGTCATACCAATCCATAAAAAGGGGAGTAGAGAAGAAGCCAGTAATTACAGGCCAGTCAGTTTAACATCTATAGTGGTCAAATTAATAGAAACACTCTTAAAAAACAGATAATTTCCCATCTAAAAATTAATGACCTATTGGACCCAAAACAGCACGGCTTTACTGAGGGCAGATCATGTCAGACCAATCTTATTGATTTCTTTGACAATGTCACTAAAGTGTTAGATTGTTAGATGAAGGTGATGCTGTGGATATCGCCTATCTGGATTTTAGCAAAGCCTTTGACACTGTACCACATAAGGAGCTCATAGATAAGTTATTGAAGGTAGGACTCAATCCCTGGATAGTTCAGTGGATTTCCAGTTGGCTGAGGGATCGGTATCAGAGTGTTGTTGTAAATGGCGTGCAATCTGAACAAAGGATAGTTACAAGTGGTGTGCCGCAAGGCTCTGTCCTGGGCCCCATTCTTTTTAATATATTTGTAAGTGACATAGGAGAAGGCTTGGTAGGAAAAGTTTGTCTGTTTGCTGATGATACAAAGGTTAGTAATAGGGTGGATATTCCTGGAGGTGTCTGCAACATGGAAAATGATTTAGCTTTACTGGATAGATGGTCAAAACTGTGGAAACTAGAGTTTAATGTCTCTAAATGTAAAATCATGCACTTGGGTGGAAGGAATCCCTGCTCTGAGTACCGTATGGGCAGTACTGTGTTAGCCAGGACCTCGGAGGAGAGAGATTTAGGGGTACTGATTACTGATAGCTGCAAGATGAGTGGACAGTGTAGCCAGGCAGTGGGAAAAGCAAGCAGGATGCTTGGTTGCATAGCTCGAGGCATCACCAGTAGGAAGAGGGAGGTTGTGATGCCGCTGTATAGAGCCCTGGTAAGGCCACAGCTAGAATACTGTGTGCAGTTCTGGAGACCTTACCTGCAAAAATACATTATTCAAATAGAACGTGTCCAAAGGCGGGCAACAAAAATGGTGGAAGGACTTAAACTTAAAACTTATCAGGAGAGACTTAAAGAACTTAATTTGTACAGTCTGGAGGAAAGAAGGGAGAGGGAGGACATGATTGAGACCTTTAAATATGTGAAAGGATTGAATAAGGTTCAGGAGGGAAGTGTTTTTAAGAAGAAACTTAACAATAGAACAAGGGGGCACAACCTGAAGCTAGTCGGGGGGAAGATCAGAAGCAATGTTAGAAAATATTATTTTACAGAAAGAGTAGTAGATGCTTGGAACAAACTTCCAGCAGAGGTAGTTGAAAAATCAACAGTCACTGAATTTAAACATGCCTGGGATAAGCACACATCTATCCTAAGATAAAGAGTACATACAGTATACACATAAGGGCAGACTAGATGGACCGTATGGTCTCCTGCCGTCAACCTTCTATGTTTCTATGTTTCTATATCTGGACTCTTAGTCCTCTCGGTATAAGTTCTTGCTCTCTATATATGCCCAGACTATGCACATTCCACCATATTTTTGTGTAGCGTATCTGTTCCCGTTTTATTTGCTTGAAAATGTCCCTAAGACCTGGGGCTTCCTCACTCTGTACTGAATCATTATTATTTTTTAAAAGCTACAATTTATCAAGCCATATTTTTTCCCTATTTTCAAGCCTCCTTGCCATAATTAAATGTTCTAATTACAATTGTGCCTGCCCTGTATAGCACCCCACCTCCCCACCAAGATTTGAAGGGAGATGGCGGTGCACGGAGGTACTGCAGCAAATTCAAGACGCCACTTGGGCCAGTGGCTAAATTAGAGCGGCACTGATTTAGATATGAATGATAGGTGCACTGCCCTGTGGAGTGTACCCAAAATAATACACACAGCTAACTATGGAGTGGCCTCCACCCACTCCCAAACCCTAACCCCACAGAGACTGACTCTTGCACTCACGGAATCATAATTTGATCAATTTTATTGTACATACACTTAAAAACATTTGTTAAAACCAAAATTACTGGTTCCCGTTGCTATCTAATCTCCACTAGGTGGGCAGTTCCCGTCTGCTCTGTATGCTCATTATGCTTAATTTCCTATGTTTACTTAGAGATTCCAATGTAGCGTTGATGTTAAGGAATCATGTGAGTAGGGGGCTTAGAGCCCACATTTTATATACCTATCAGGGTGCTTGACCCTTCCAAGCCCATGTGAAAATGGGAATAATGTATGTTGGTTAAAGAATAGCAACGTAGCACCCATTAATAAAATAATAAAATATACAGGAGGGATATAGTAGAGCTGCTGAATGTGAGACCAAGCGGGCTTCCTTGTCAAGTGTTGATGTGGGGAGGGATAGGATTGCCAATAATGTAACAATGATTTGTAAATATGTCAGAATAATATTGATGTACAAATAGTCTGTTAGGTAGTGACTGTGTTGTTTGCATTGTGGAGGGGAGTGGTTGCTCCCCCCGCCTGACTGCCCCGATGCCGGAGTTCCCCTTCGCGCCCGGGCGTGGTTTAGTGACAGGCACGACGCGCGTCCTTAGTGACGTGCGCGGTGTCAGGTCACGTGGGCGGGCCGATGCACTTCCAGCCGGAGTGCGACGGCGCGCGCACACAGGATGGGGAACCGGCGCGGGAGCGGACAGGCGGGTGTGTATTTAAGGGGGCCGGGAGCACCCCCCCACCACTTGATTCAAGACTCCGTCTTATACTGGCCTTGAGCAAGAGCCTGCTGAGGCTCGAAACGCATTGGTCGCACCCCTGGGGGACACTCTGCTATCTAAATGTAAGCACCATTTTACTTGTTGTTCTTTGCACTGCTGCACTTTACCTTTGATTGCAGGACTTTTTAGCTTCGCACTATTTGTGTTAATGGCGCTGTTTACTTGAGATGAATGCACTTTATTAGGCACTGACACTTTATGGATTATTATTAATATATGCTCACAATAAATTTAGTATAGTCAGATGGTAGAACAATTCCATTTATTTGATAGCCAGATAATTTGAGTGGGAGCTCCCCCTGGTGGCGCATTTTCTTGTGGCACAGTAATTTTGGTTTTAACAAATGTTTTTAAGTGTATGTACAATAAAATTGATCAAATTATGATTCAGTGAGTGCAAGAGTCAGTCTCTGTGGGGTTAGGGTTTGGGAGTGGGTGGAGGCCACTCCATAGTTAGCTGTGTCTATATAAAGAAAAACGAGAATATATCTCTTGATAATAAAAATCATTAGAGTTAATACTAGACTAATTTTAATTAAAGGACAAGCTGTAGAACATCCCTTAAAGGGTCAGCATACCTCAAAAAGAAACCACATACTGTTCCCAAGAGGGTATATGGACCAGATTTTTCGGGGAAATTACAGAATGGACAGCACCCAATGAGACAAATGCAGGAAATTCCTTGATAAGGTATTCCATTGTTTATCCAATATCATTGCTAAATCACTGTATAAACGATAACTTACTTGTTATAGCTATTTGCCACAGCATAATTGTTCCTCATAATTTATTATGCTCCCATGACTTTCTTTCTCAGGTGAAAGGGCATTGATATAGCCTATTTTGTAAGGCGAAACATGCCCACCGGAAAGGTATTTTCAAGGACTACTGAGAAAATGGCAATGACCAATTAACATGTATCTATACAATACTGAAGCTGTTATTGTTAAGAAAATAGAAGATATATCTATACATTTTATAATCTAAAATCAAATAAATGTGAATGAAATGTTTTAACAGAATAGTGTGGTCATAATCAGAGAAAATAATTACAACCGGGGGTACCTAATCCCGGAATTCTCAGAGAAACATGACTTTCTTTACAAAATGCAAAAGGTAAGTAGCCAGTTACTCTTAAAAGACACACGCTCGTTTTCGGGATGCCCCCCCCCCCAAGTGAAAGGCAATGACTACTTCAAACTTGAGAACATGACTTTCTTTATAAAATGCAAAAGGTTAGTAGCCAGTTAATCTTAAAAGACACATGCTAGTATTTGGGATGCCCCCCGGTGAAAGGCAATGGCTGCTGTAAACCTGACAACTTGACTTATTTTACAAAAAAATGCAAAAGGTAAGTAGACATATACTCTTAAAAGACACATGCTAGTATTTGGGATACCCGGTGAAAGGCAATGGCTGCTGGAACTTTGACAACATGACTTTCTTTACAAAATGCAAAATGTAAGTAGACAGATACTCTTAAAAGACACATGCTAGCATTTGGGATGCCCCCCGGTGAAAGGCAATGGCTGCTGGAAATTTGACGTGACTTTCTTTACAAAATGCAAAAGGTAAGTAGCCAGTTACTGTTAAAAGACACATGCTAGCATTTGGGATGCCCCCTGGTGAAAGGCAATGGCTGCTGGAAATTTGACGTGACTTTCTTTAAAAATGCAAAAGGTAAGTAGCCAGTTACTGTTAAAAGACACATGCTAGTATTTGGGATTTCCCCTGGTGAAAGGCAATGGCTGCTGGAAATTTGACAACATGACTTTCTTTACAAAATGCAAAAGGTAAGTAGCCAGTTACTTCTAAAAACAAATGCTAGTATTTGGGATGCCCCCACGGTGAAAGGCAATTACTACTTTAAGCTTGACAACGTGACTTTCTTTACAAAATGCAAAAGGTAAGTAGCCAGTTACTCTTAAAAGACACATGCTAGTATTTGGGATGCCCCCCGGTGAAAGGCAATGGCTTCTGTAAACTTGACAATGTGACTTTTTTTACAAAATGCAAAAGGTAAGTAGACAGGTAATCTTAAAAGACACATGCTAGTATTTGGGATTTCCCCTGGTGAAAGGCAATGGCTGCTGGAAATTTGACAACATGACTTTCTTTACAAAATGCAAAAGGTAAGTAGCCAGTTACTTCTAAAAACAAATGCCAGTATTTGGGATGCCCCCACGGTGAAAGGCAATTACTACTTTAAACTTGACAACGTGACTTTCTTTACAAAATGCAAAAGGTAAGTAGCCAGTTACTCTTAAAAGACACATGCTAGTATTTTGGATGCCCCCCGGTGAAAGGCAATGGCTTCTGTAAACTTGACAATGTGACTTTGTTTACAAAATGCAAAAGGTAAGTAGACAGGTAATCTTAAAAGACACATGCTAGTATTTGGGATTCCCCCCGGTGAAAGGCAATGGCTGCTTTAAACGTGAAAATGTGACTTTCTTTACAAAATGCAAAAGGTAAGTAGCCAGTTGCTCTTAAAATATGAATGCTAGCATTTGGGATGCCCCCCGTGAAAGGCAATGGCTGCTTTAAATGTGAAAACGTGACTTCTTTACAAAATGCAAAAGGTAAGTAGCCAGTTACTCTTAAAATATTAATGCTAGCATTTGGGATGCCCCCCGGTGAAAGGCAATTGCTGCTGAAAATATGACTTTCTTTACAAAATGCAAAAGGTAAGTAGCCAGTTACTCTTAAAATATTAATGCTAGCACGCTTTTTAAAGAATGACACCAGGAAAAGGAAAAGCTAAATAGGCAGGTGTAACACTTAATAGGCTTGAAAGCTAATGCAAACACTGTAAACTGTCTCTGTCTTTCTCTGTCACTGTGACAGCCTCTCTCCTTCTCTATCTGTCTCTATCTGTCCCTCGCTCCTTCTGTTCCTTGTTCTATCTCTCCCTCCCTGTATCTATCTATCTATCTATCTATCTATCTATCTATCTGTCCCTCGCTCTCTCTGCGCAATCCCCTCTCACCGCAATACAGTGTCAAAATGAGCTTCCACAAAATGGCCGCCGCTTATATAGGGCTGTGACATTATCAGGAAGCCTGGCTATTGATAGGTAGCATGTGACGCCTACCCAGGATTCTTTGCCCCATGGGACATGTCCTGATATGTGGATCCACCATTTTAGATGACCTGGATAGTAGTAAATGGAGTTTTAAGGAAGCGATTTGAGCGATCGAATCGCGGCAATATTCGGAATCGTTAAGAATCAAATTTTTCCTGAAATTCGTAACTAATTCGGATTCTTTAGATTCGCTCATCTCTAGTATTGATGGTTCTGACATTAATAATTGCTATTTGTTGATTATATTTTACTACAGATACCCTCATAATGGTATCAGCATCTCCTCATCAATCCACATACTCTTTGGAAGCCAGTAAGTGTATGCATTATTTTCTGTTTGGTCAAAATAACAAAAAGGTATGGATTTAGATGTATTCTGATTTTGATTTGTAGGCCAAATCCCAACTCTATCTTTGGACCCCCTTCCTGTGTTGCAGGCCTACAGGACACTGTTGGTGTGTAGTCCAAAGCCTAATGTATTGTTTATAGATCTTGAATTTCAATATTTGCACAATCTATATTTTAAACATGCAAACTCATATTTTAAGCAGTGTTTTAGATTATGAGTAAGAGCAAATGGGTAAAAATGTTACTTGACAGCACTAATGCTAAGGCAAATTACAGGTATGATTTATGTTTGCCAAATTCTTTCTCAGTAATGAAAGCACTACTAGTAAACCTTAAACTAATAGCATTTATGTTTCATTTCATTAGGCCCGAATACAGGAAGTGCTGGTCCTGAAAGGGCCCTTCAAAGCAAGGCTGCTAGGGATGAGGGTAAGCATGTGATTTATTAGTTATTTAAAATGATGTATTTGATCCTTACATAGATGAGGCCTTGTTACATTAGGTATTGACCATGTATTTGTAGGGCAAAGTTCCAGTGATGGCTTGAGTCTTGACTCTCCGATGTGGCAGGTACATGTGTCTAAAAATGTGCTAATTATATGTGAGCGCACAATGTGTGTTAAGATTTTGATATTGAATTTACTAACTTTCAATAATACTCATCACAAATGTTAAGGGGGTGTGGAATGAAGTTGACAATCACATTTTTGAGGGAAACTTGACGCAGTGGCCAAAAACCTTGCATTAATATAAATAATATTAGCATATGTGACGTTGCCGCCATTATCGGATGATGATTTGCCCCTTCCTGGCAGCCAGACACCTGAACTATATGTGGAGGACCACACTTAGGTAACATAGAAATGTTGAATCAGGTTGGCAAAAATGTAATTGTGTTTGTATAATAATGTAACAAACATGTAACATACACCGCACTTTTATCTTAGCAGACAACCTTGATGAAAAATCTGGATGTGGACTCCTCCCAAGTGCCATGTGCTCAGCCTACTGAGCCTGCACAAAAGGTACATGTTACTAAAAGATGTTGATTACATAGGTGTATATGCAAAAATCAGACATTAATTGTATTTTCTTCTTTTTATTATAGAGCACTACCCAACAACCCACACGGGGTGTACCTACAAGTGTGGAACTGTTTGAATTAGGGAGATGCATGTTGGAGGCCTACAGTCACCAGCAGCTGCGTGCTAGACTGGAGGAGTGCATTGCAGCGTTGGAATCACAATCGCTGGTGTACCAACAACAAATCCAGGAACTGAGGCAAGAAGTCCAAGAACTGAGGCAGCAACCACAGGCTGAATTGCTCACTTCTATTAACCGCTCTATAGATCGCCAGGACCAAACCTTGTTGTTGTTGTTACATCAGCTAATACAGCAGCAGTCAATTTTTTTTACTGCACTGTTGGCTCCCAACATGGCCCCTACAGCTGAGTCCTCAGTGGATAGACCACAAGATTAATTTATTAATTTTATAATCTTTATTTTTAAATGAGGACAGCTATTGTTGTTTTTCAATATGTCAAAATAAATCATTGGATTATAATCTAACATTTTGGAATCTACTAACCCATACATGTACAGTATATACATGTCTATATATATATATATATAGATAGGTGCATGTGTTTTACATTTCGCAACATTAATAGCTTGGAACAAATTCTAATGCTTCTATTATGCGTCACCCTGCGCTAGCCATTAACCCCCGGCTCTCCCATTACCTGCCTTCCCAAAGGCCAGGGGGGGGGCAGAAGAGCCTGGGCCCGCGGGCTATGCGGGCTTGTAGCCTGCAGGGCCAGGGGCCACAAAAGCTGGCCCCTGTGCCCTGTTCCTACAAGCCCTGTATAGCTGGTCCCGGGCTGGTTACTTTGGGTAAGGGGGACCCCATGTCATTTTTTTTTGGATTTTTAAGGGTTTTTAACCCTTAAAAATACAAAAAAAAAATGCCCCCCCTGGGAGGGGGGACCCTGTCATTTTTTTTAATAAACCCTTTGTGTTCTGTCATCCAGCAGCTATAAAAGGCTTCCAGCAGGTGAGCAGAAGCCAGTGATCGCCAAGGGACACAGTGCTCCAGGATGGATGGGAGGTAAGTATAAAAAAAAAAAAAAATATTTTTTTCTCTTTGTGTGTCTGTGTTTTTTTTTACATTTAACCCCTTGTGAACTGGTAAGGGGTCCATGACCCCTATACCAGTTCACAAGGCTGGGGGGATGGCAAGTCACCTGCAACCAGCGGGTGACTTGTCATTAACCCCCGGCACCCCCATTACCTGCCTCCCCAAAGCCCAGGGGGGCAGAAGAGCCCGTGGCCACGGTCTATGCGGGCCTGTAGCCTGCAGGGCCAGGGGCCACGAAAGCTGGCCCCTGTGCCCTGTTTCTACAAGCCCTGCATAGCTGGTCCCGGGCTGGTTACTTTGGGTAAGGGGGACCCCATGTCAATTTTTGGGGGGGATTTTTAAGGGTTTTTAAAAATCCCCCCCAAAAAAATGACTCTGTCATTTTTTTTCTCGATGTAACCCTTTGTAGTGTGGATGGTAGTTGTATTTTATTTGTAAAAGTTTAAAGTACTTGTTTCAGTTAGGGGGGTCTCCTGTGCAGGAACGGGGGGCTACTGATAAATATGTGGTACCGTTCTAATTGGTAGAAATGGGGCTTTCACATGCAATATGGTTTTCCTTAATAAAATACATTTTTAATTTAAAATAAAGGAGTCAATTTTCTAAAAAAAATTTAATTTATTTTTATTACTTAATAATATTGTAAAAAACTAAATAAAATTTACAAACAAGACATTTCATGTTAAAGCCTAAACTCTGCTGCAAAAAAAAAAATATATATATATATATAATTTTCCTGAAAATTCCAGCAAAAATGGCGCAAAATATGGCGCAAAATGGGGAAAAATGACCTGTCAACAGAGGGTGACAAAATCTCAAGTAGGCTGTCAATTAAAAGGGTTAATAGTACCTATGCATGTTGGGTATTGTTCTGTTCGGGGGACCTTGTTCAGACTTAGCTTGTTTTTTCTGGTCTGCATATTTATATTTTAGGAAAAGGTGTTTTTTATTCAGCTTTTTTATACATTTTTTAGGGAACCCCTGCACAACCAAAGAATTCTTTGAGGGATTAATTCCAGAAAGATGAGCCCACTACAACAAACTGGGTACGCTTAGAAAGCTTAACATGTGTACTTTCAGGGAATATATGGTTTATGGGGGATAATCCAAATGTAAAGGGTTGTTTTGGTTGAAAAATCGCAAGGTGCGCACTTTGCAGAGCTGAAATTTTCAAGTAAAATTACCGTTACGCACATGCTTCACTTTGGGGTGTTTGGCAACTCTTCCCTTGACGGTAGCAATGCATGTTGGGTATCGTTCTGTTCGGGGGATGTTGCTTTTTCAGAGTAAACTTGTTTTTTCTTGTTTGTATATAGTTTTTTTAGGAAAATGTGGCTTTGATTCTGTATTTTTATCCTTTTTTTAGGGAAACTCTTTGCAACCAAAGAATACATTGAGGGATTACTTCCAGAAAGCTATGGCCACATCAACAAGCCTGGTACACCTAGAAAGCTTGAGGTGTGTACCTCCAGAGAATATATATAGTTTGTTGGGGGTATTTCAAATGTAAAGGGTTGTTTTTCTGGAAAAACTGCAAGGTGCGCATAGCGCATTGCATAGTTGTATTTTATCTGAAAATCCCCTAAAGCGCTGTTTCAGTTTGGGGGAGTCTCCTGAGCAGGAAAGGGTGTCTACCTACACATATGTGGTACCGCTGTAACGGGGAGAAATTGGGATTTCACACGCAATAAGATTTTATTGACAAACTTACATTTTTTGTTACAAAAAAACACTACAAATTGTAAAATATAGATTTTTTTTTTCACATATTTCACCCAAAATATTGAGAATACACCTAAAAAATGACAAACAAGACATTTCATGTTAACCCTTTCAGTGCCAAGCACGTAGTTTCTACGTGCTTGCTTCTACTCCACTTAAGTGCCAAGCACGTAGAATCTACGTGCTTGACTTTCCCCCCTGCTAGTAAAAAAAATACAAATCACAAATACTCACCTGACCCCTCGTTGGATCCGGCTGGGTCTCCTCTTTAATTTGGTGCCATCCGATCCCCCGTGGGGGGTCGGATGGCTCCAGGAGAGCCCCCGGAATAGGCCACCCCCCCGTTTTGGCAGCAGCAGCTGCTAACTGTAAAAAAAAAAAAAAAAAAAAATGACATTTACTTACCTGCAGTCGCGCTGCCTCTCTCCGGGTCTCCTCTTCACTGGGGGGGCCTCCGATCGCTCCCCCCAGCCTCTTCAGCTTCAGGGGAGAGCCTGAAAGGGCTCTCCCCCTCCTCTCCCGACGGGCGCCGCCATCTTGTTGTTAAGCACCGCCCCTTTGGGGGCGGGGCTTATGACGTCACTCCCGGGCCTCTTGCTGCCTCTCCTCGGCTCAGCTGTCAGATGCCCTGGTGATCGCTGGGCAGAGCAGTGGAGGGGCAGGGGATGCTCTGATCCCCTGCCCCTCCCTCCTCTGGCCAGCGATCACCAAGGCATTTGACAGCTGATCGACACAGGAGCTGACAATCGGGTGAGGTAAGTAAAGTAAAAAAAAACTCTTTTTTTTAATAAATGACATTTTTGTGTGTGTGTGTTTTTTTTTATGTTAACCCTTTGTGAACTGGTAAGGGGTCCATGAGACCCCTTATACCAGTTCACAAGGCTGGGGTCTGGCAAGCCACCTGCAACTAGCGGGTGGCTTGCCATTAACCCCCGCACCCCCAATTACCTGCCTCCCCAAAGCCCAGGGGGGGGCAGAAGAGCCCGGGCCCACACAGGGTATGTGGGCTCGTAGGCTGCAGGGTGGGGGGGCCACTCTGTGCCTACAACCCCCCGTAGCTGGTCCCGGGCTGGTTATGACGGGTAAGGGGGACCCTACGTCCTTTTTTTTTTTAATTTTAAGGGTTAGGGTTAGGGTTAGCCTAACCCTAACCCTTAAAATTAAAAAAAAAATGGGTCCCCCCCCCCCCCGGAGGGGGGACCTTATGTCATTTTTATTTAATTTTTAAGGGTTAGGGTTAGCTTAACCCTAACCCTTAAAATGTAAAAAAAAAGGGTTCCCCTCTACGTAATTGTTTTTATTTTTAAGGGTTAGGGTTAGCCCTAAAATTCAAAAAAAAATTATTTTTTTTTTAAGGGTTAGGGTTAGGCTAACCCTAACCCTAACCCTTAAAAAAAAAAAATGACATAGGGCGGGGGGTCCCCATTTTTTGGGGGGAATTTTTATTTTTGTATATTTTTTTATTTTTAAAGGTTAGGGTTAGCCTAACCCTAACCCTTAAAATTCAAAATAAAATTTAAATTTAGGCTAACCCTAACCCTTAAAAAAAAAAAAAAAATGACATGGGGGTCCCCATTTTTTGGGGGGAATTTTTATTTTTGTATATTTTTTTTATTTTTAAGGGTTAGGGTTAGCCTAACCCTAACCCTTAAAAGTCCCCCAAAAAAGGGGGGACCCTATGTAATTTTTGGGGGGATTTTAGAGGGTTAGGGTTAGCCTAACCCTAAACCCCCAAAAATGCTCCCCCCCCCGGAAGGGGGACCCTATGTCATTTTTTTTTTTTATTAACCCCTTATGTTTATAGTGTGGATAGTAGTTGTATTTTATTTGTAATGTAATAAATAAATGTAAGTGCTCTTTTCAGTTTGGGGGGTCTCCAGGGCAAGAATGGGGGGGCTACCGATACATATGTGGTACCGTTGTAATCGGGAGAAATGGGGCTATCACATGCAATATGGTTTTCATTAAAAAAAAAAAAAGGTTTTATTTAAAATAAAGGAGACAATTGTTTAAAAAAAAATATATATTTTTTTGCTTTGTTTTTTTAAGCAGAAATATTCAAAAAACAGTAGAAAAATTACAAACAAGACATTTCATGTTAAAGCCTAAACTCTGCTGCAAAAAATGTATATGTAATGTATAACATTTTTCTGGAAATTCCAGCAAAAATCACGGTTAATCATGCCGCAAAATGGGGAAAAATGACCTGTCAACAGAGGGTGACAAAACTTCAAGTAGGCTGACAATTAAAAGGGTTAATAGTACCTATGCATGTTGGGTATCTTTCTGCTCGGGGGACCTTGCGCTTTCAGATTTAGCTTGTTTTTTCTTGTTTGCATATTGATATTTTAGGAAAACATGGTTTTTATTCTGCTTTTTTATAATTGTTTTTAGGGAAACCCTGTGCAACCTAAGAATTCTTCAATGGATTACTTCCAGAAAGATGAGCCCACTACAACAAGCTCAGTACTCTTAGAAAGCTTAACATGTGTACTTTCAGGGAATATATGGTTTGTGGGGATATTCTTAATTTAAAGGGTTGTTTTGGTTGAAAAATCGCAAGGTGCGCACTTTGGGCCTTATTTATCACGGGCTAGCGCCAGGTAGTGTCTGATGAGCGCCAGGTATCGCCAGCTATCGGCGACTACCGACTCAAGTACGCCCGGCGGCGGTCACAATGACGCATTTATCAAGCTAAATGAGGCTAGCGCCGGCGAGAGCGTCAGCTAGCGCGGGATTCATCATGAAGCCGCCTGGAACGAACAGCGCCGCTGCAAATTCCTTCACAGCGCCAGGTATGACCTGTCGCTCCCTGGCATTGTCCAATGCATTTCAATGGAGCAATGTTTAATTAATCATAATTAATTGGTAATATTTTTTTTTTTTTTTTTTAATGTCAAAAATTCTGAGACCACTTCTGCAATGTTCGGTTTTTTTTTTAAGTAAAAAAAAAAAAAAAAAAAATTTGTGCAGAATTGATCTTACATGTCTGATATTAATGTATTCATATTACAAAATGATTCAAAAAACATGTATAATGTTACAAACAAATAATATGGTTGTTTAGGGGTTAAAAACTAGTTAACACACATCGCCGCCAGCGCACTGGGGTTTAAACAAGGAATGGACAGCGCCAGCAAATTTGGAGCGTGATTTTTTAATGAATATGAAGCAAGCCGTTCGCTCTGGCCATTCGTTGTCAGGCGCTCACATACAACGCTGAACCTGTGAAACAGCGACCCCTAAGCCCGTATTCAAAATTACCGCACACCGACTGAGTCGCTGTCATCAAGCAAACGCCGGCCAAGCACAGCGAATACTGGCTGGCGCTGTAAAAATCACGCTACAGTCGCTCATCTGTCGCTACCTGGCGCTATTAATGAATCGGCCTCTTTGTCTGCAGAGCTGAAATTTTTAAGTAAAATTACCGTTATGCGCACGCTTTACTTTGGGGTGTTTGGCAACTCTTCCCTTGACGATACCTATGCATGTTGGGTATTGTTCTGCACGGGGGATGTTGCTTTTTCAGATTTTATATGTTTTTTCTGTTTGCATATAGTTTTTTTTAGGAAAATGTGGCTTTGATTCTTCTTTTTTATTCTTTTTTAGGGAAACTCTGTGCAACCAAAGAATTGATTGAGGGATTACTTCCAGAAAATTGCGCCCATGTCAACAAACCTGGTACGCCTAGAAAGCCTGAGGTGTATACTTCCAGAGAATATATAGTTTTTGGGGGGTATTTCAAATTTAAAGGGTTCTTTTTCTGGAAAGACAGCAAGGTGCGCTTAGCGCGGTGCATAGTTTATCTGAAAATCTCCTAAAGCGCTGTTTCAGTTTGGGGGAGTCTCCTGGGCAGGAAAGGGTGTCTACCTATACATATGTGGTAACGCTGTGACCGGGATTGATTGGGGTTTCACATGCAATAAGATTTTATTGACAAACTTACATTTTTTATTACAAAAAAACTACAAATTGCAAAAAATTTATTTTTTTTATTTTTTTGCACATATTTCACCCAAAAGTATTGAGAATACACCTAAAAAATTACAAACAAGACATTTCCTGTTAAAGACCAGACTCTGCTGAAAAAAACAATATATCATTTTCCTGGGAAATCCCAGGAAATCCCTTCAAAAATCACTTTTGAACATGGGGAGCGTAAAATAGTGCAAAATGGTCTGGCAACAAGGGTGACAAAAACTTCAGGTAGGCTGGCAGCGAAAGGGTTAAAGTATAAGGAATGGTGTTGTTATTTTTTCCCTTCCCTCTAATCTCCTCCCCTTCCTCGTGAAATACTGAATATTGGTCACATTGAAGGGGGTAAGAGAAATAAGGGTCACTGAGGTTTCCCCTCCTAAGGTAAAGAATACTAGACACACCTATAGGGGCTAAAGGATTTTTTTGAATTAAAGGATGGAGGGTTTAACTTTAAGGGCTAGAGGTACTGTATTTCCGCCCTATAAGACGCACTTATTTTTCCCCAAAAGTGGGGGGACAATTTCAGGAATGTATTTGGGATGCCTCACACAGCCTTTAAATGGAATGCCATGCACTCAGCCTGTAACTGGGATGCCCGCACACTGCCTATATTTGAAATGCCATGCACACTGCCTGTAATTGGGTTGCTGCATACTGTCTGTAATTGGTAAGCCTGCACACTGCCTGTAATTGGGATGCCCGCACACTGCCTTTATTTCAGATGGCCACACACAGCCTGTATTTTGGATTTCTGCACACTGCCTGCATTTCGGATGCCTCACACTGCCTGTAATTGAGATGCACGCACACTGCCTTTAACTGGTATGCCACACACACTGCCTTTAAAAGTGGCATAGTGCTTAATGCCCGTAATGTGGGATAGCGCTCACTGCTTGTAATGTGGGATGCACCTCACTGCCTGTAATGTGGGATGCCCCTTACTGACTGTAATGTAGCATACCGCTCACTGCCTGTAATGTGGGATTCCCCTCAATGCTTAAAATGTGGGATATGTTATGGTGTGATGAGGAGGATTCTACACACTATCTGTAATTGGCTGACTGGGAGGGAGATATATTAGCACACCATTTGGTTCAGAATATTTTTTTCTTTTTTTTCTCCTCCAAATCATGGGTGCATCTTATGAGCAGGTATGCCTTATAGGGTGAACAACAAGGTGTATATAATATAGTAAAATATAATAAATTATAATACAGTTAAAAATAGATAGAGAATGGATTTTGCCAGACAGACTGCCATTTGGAAGGGAAGAATTGTTTTGTATAAATAAGATTGTTTAAAGCGAGTTCAGGAGCTTTTGCGAGTTCCAGTTGTATTTGCAAGTGAGGTTGTATTATAAGTGAGGGGACTTTTTATTAAGGGACTTTAGATTGTGGGACTGTGCTAGAATAAGAAGTTAATAGCCAAGTTGCTGCAACTGTGGGCACTAAAATTGTTTTTACTGCTGTTTTGTAACTAGGATAATGGCTAGCAATATTGGAGGTCTACTTCAGTGCACAGTTTGTCATATGTATACACTTCAGGAACAGCAGTTCCAGGGTGAATACCGCTGTGGTAAATGTGAGCATATTGCAAACCTGGAAGCTCGGGTTAGAGATCTGGAGGAGCAAAATGCAACACTGAGATTGACAATATGGAAAAGTGCATGCTGCTCACTGAGCAGGCAATAAATGGGGTAGATACAGAAAGTGGAGGAATGGGTCAGGAGGAGCGGATAAGTAGCTGGGTAAATGTAGATAGAGGGAGTAGAAAGGATGCACGGAAAAGGCCATACCTGTGTCTGCACACCCTAGCAAAATTTCCAAGTTGGGTAATGATGCAAGAGTGTCAGTCTCAGAAATGGCAGCCCTAGTGGATACTGCTCTCCCTAACAGCCGGGAGAACAGGTGTGGTTGGGACTGCAGGTAGGACTAGACAGTTAGTGGTCATAGGGGATTTTATTATCAGGCGGACTGGTAGAATAATTTGTCACCAAGACCGACTCAACTGAATGGTTTGCTGTCTCCCCGTGCATGTGGTGGAGAGGGTGGATAAATTACTGGGAGGGGCTGGGGATGACCCAGCTGTCATGATCCACCTGGGGACCGATGACAGAATTAATGGAAAATGGAGGATCCTTAAGAATACATTTAAGGAATTAGGCACCAAGTTGAAGGGAAGGACCTTCAAGGTTGTATTCTCTGGAATACCAACAGTGTCATGCACTACACATGAAAGACAGTGGGAGCTTAGAGAGTTAAACGCATGGCGCAGGGCAGAGGGATTTGGGTTCCTAGAGTACTGGGCTGACTTTTCATTGGGGTACAAACTGTATTCCACAGATAATTTGCACCTGAATGGAAGGGGGACTGCTGTGCTGGGTAAGAGGATCCTAGAGGGGGTGGAGAATTATTTAAACTAGAGTTGAGGGGGGAGGGCAAGAGGGAAATCAAAAGTGAAGACAGGTTACGTAGGGAAGAGCACATGATGGTGGGTGGAGAATTAGAAGGGGGGAGGACTGCTATGAAGGATAAGGAGATCCATGTGTTGCAAACGAGCAGTGAAATATTAGGCAGATGCATTACTGCAGAAGCTAATACTGTACCTCAATGTGTCAAACTAGATAGAAACATAAAGTGTATGTTCACAAATGCCAGAGGTATGGCAAGTAAAGTGGGGGAGCTTGAGGCTCTGGTGCTGGCAGAGAATGTTGTTGGTGTGGCTGAGACATGGCTGGATTCCACACATGACTGGACTGTCAATCTACAAGGTTTTGCTCTTTTTCCGAAAGACAGAGCAAAAAGGAAAGGGGCGGCGTGTGCCTTTATGTAAAGCAAGAATTCAAAGCATATATAAATGAGGGGATACTAGCAGAAGGTTGTGAGGATGTAGAATCCTTGTGGGTAGAAGTGGGGGCCAATGTAAACAATGTTAAAATACAGTTTGGTGTAATCTAAAGGCCCCCAAATATAACTGAAGAAATAGAGGGTCAACTGCATAAACAGATAGAGCAGGCTTCACAGGCTGGTACATTGTGGAGAAGGGGGACTACCCAGGAATTGACTAGAGACATGGTTCTGCTTCCACTACAAGGGGGAGAGCATTCCTCAGCTTGCTACAAGATAATTTTATGAATCAGTTCGTGGAGGCACCTACTAGGGGTGATGCTCTTTTAGATCTGGTAATATCAAATAATGATGACCTGATGGAGACAGTAACGTGAAAATCTTGGTTACAGTGACCACAATATAGTTGTATTTAACATAAACTGTAAGAAAGATTTTCTGTCGTGGAGGCTAAAAACACTTTTAGGAAGGCCAACTTCCCCAGGCACAGAGCAGTACTCCAGGGCATTGACTGGGAGCATCTGTTGAGGAAAAAGAATACAGATGCCAAATGGGAGTGCTTTAAATCAATTGTGAGTACCAATGTTGCAAAATGTATTCCAACGGGTAACAAATATAAGCAGCTAAAATTAAACGCCCCATGGTTGACACCTGCGGTTACAAGGGCAATAAAGAACAAAAAAAAAAAAGCATTTAAACATTATAAGGCTGAACTCTCAGCTGTAACACTTGAAAAGTATAAACTAGTAAATAAAATGTGTAAGAAAGAAATAAGGCAAAAGCACAAAATGAAAGAGATGTGGCCAAAGAAAGCAAAACTAACCCTAAACGTTTTTTAAATATATTAATTCAAAGAAAACTAAATCAGAACAGGTAACATAGTAACATAGTAACATAGTATGTAAGGCTGAATAAAGACTTTAGTCCATCCAGTTCAGCCTGTTTAACTCCTTCCAGTGGTCTAGTAGCCATAGCCGGAAATGTTATTACATGCCAGGAAGGCATCAAGGCCACTTTTGAACATTTTTAATGTATCCCTCATTACTACCTCCTCTGGCAGCGAGTTCCATAGTCTCACTGCTCTTACAGAGAAGAATCCCCTCCTATGTCGGTGGAGAAAGCACCTTTCCTCTAACCTTAGTGGATGCCCCCGGGTTATGGTTACACTCCGGGGTATAAATAGATTGTGGGACAGATCCTTGTATTGACCCCGAATATATTTATACATAGTTATTAGATCACCCCTCAATCGTCTTTTTTCTAGACTAAATAAGCCTAACTTGGACAATCTTTCTGGGTACTCTAGCCCCCGCACTCCTTTTATTAACTTTGTTGCCCTTCTTTGAACGTGCTCCAGTTCTGATATGTCCTTCTTAAGCACCGGTGCCCAGAACTGTACACAGTATTCCATATGGGGTCTGACCAGTGACTTGTACAGGGGTAAAATTCTGCTCTGGTCATGAGCACCCATGCTCCTCCTAATGCACCCCATGATCCTGTTTGCCTTGGCAGCAGCTGCCTGGCATTGATTACTACAGTTGAGCTTATTGTCAACTAAAACCCCTAGGTCCTTTTCCATTGTTGTTTTACCAAGTGTTTCTTTATTTAGTGTGTAATCATGACACAGATTTCTCCTTCCCATGTGCATAACCTTACATTTATCTGTGTTAAACTTCATTTGCCATTTAACTGCCCATGCTTCCAATTTATCTAAATCTGTTTGTAGTTGCCTGTTGTCCTCCTTTGTTTTAATTACTTTACTCAGCTTAGTATCATCTGCAAAGATTGAGACTTTACTGTTTAATCCATACCCAATGTCATTTATATATATATTGAAGAGAATTGGTCCCAGAACTGACCCTTGTGGTACTCCACTAGTAACAGTGACCCAATCTGAGTGTGTACCATTGATAACCACCCTCTGCTTCCGATCACTAAGCCAATTTCCCACCCATCTGCACACGTTTTCCCCCAGTCCAAGCATTCTCATCTTTTGGTAGGTAGGTAGGTAGGTGCCCAAATTAATGATAATGGGGAAATGGTCCTTGGGGATGAAATAAGGCGAAGCTGTTAAATGGATTCTTTAGCTCTGTGTACAGCAAGGAGCAAGGAGGCAACACAGGAGATGCTGCTGATAGCAATAGCCCAAGTATAATCATTAACAAGCTAAACATGGATACCATCCAAGAAAAACGAAATAATTTTATTGTGAATAAGACTGCAGGACCAGATGGACTTTACCCAAGAGTTCTCAAAGAACTCAGTTCCGTTATCTCATCACCCTTGTTGTTGATATTTAAAGACTCATTAGCAACTGGTATAGTGCAAGGCAAATGGGGTGCCCATTTTTAAAAAGGCCTCAAGGTCTTTTCCGGGCGATTACAGAGCCTGGACAAAGGGAGGGCTGTGTATATAGTTTTTCTGGATTTTGCAAAAGCATTTGACACTGTCCCCCATAGACGCTTATTGGGGAAATTGAGATCTTCAGGACTAGAAAACACAGTTTGTAACTGGATTGAAAACTGTCTGAAGGTTCGTGTGCAGTGTGGTTAATGATACCTTCTCTGAATGGTTACCGGTTGAAAGTGGCGTACCCCAGGGTTCAGTGCTGGGCCCACTATTATTCAACTTTTTTATAAATGACATAGAAGATGGAATTAAAAACACTTACTCTATTTTTGCTGAGGACACAAAGATATGTAGCACAGTGCAGTCTATGGAAGATGTTCACAAGCTTCAGGCTGACTTGGACACTGTGTCTGGGCATCCTCTTTGGCAAATGAAGTTCAATGAGGAAAAATGTAAAGTCATGCACTTGGGGTCTAATAACCTGAAGGCCACATATATCCTCGGGGAAGTAAAACTGGGAGAGTCACTTGTTGAGAAGGGTCTGGGGGTACTGGTAGATCACATGCTAAATAACAGCATGCAATGCCAAGCGGCTGCTTCCAAGGCCACCAAGATACTATCATGCATTAAAAGCAGCATGAGATCATGGGATAGGGATGTAATTTTGCCTCTTTACAAGGCACTGGTGCGCCCTCACCTGGAATATGCAGTCCAGTTCTGGGCACCCATTCATAGAAAGGGCACTCTGACTCTGGAAAGAGTGCAGAGGAGAGCCACCAAACTAATAAGGAGAATGAAGGATCTTAGTTATGAGGAAAGATTACGAGAATTAAATCTGTTTAGCCTTGAGAGGAGACGGCTGAGGGGGGACATGATTAACTTGTATAAATACATAAATGGCCCATACAAAAAATATGGGAGAACACAATTTCAGGTAAAATCCTCTCTAAAGACAAGGGGCACTCCCTTCGATTGGAAAAAAATAAATTTAGTCTTTGGAGGCGACAATTATTTTTACCATAAGAACTATAAATCTATGGAATAGCCTCCCACAGAAGCTTGTTACAGCATCAACCACTGACAGCTTCAAAAAAGGATTAGATGCTTTTTTAGAAGAAAATAACATTAACAGTTACTATTAGCGATTATCAGTAAAAAAAAAAATAGCTTCCCCTATAAAATAAAATAAAAGATAACTTCCCCTACCCCAACACCCTTAGTTGAACTTGATGGACCTATGTCTTTTTTCAACCGTATTAACTATGTAACTATGTAAGTACGCACATGGAAAATGGAGGGCTTATAAAGATAATTTATAGGAAAAGAGATAGTCACAGATGGGTTGAGTGAAGGAAGAATAACTGAGATAACCTAATATTATATCCACTAAGGGTAATATAAAACAGTTCTTTTTGAGGGTGGATTAGTGCACTAAAGGGTCTTATAAGAGGGTAGGGGTACATGAGCAGAAGGGGAGGGATGGGGGGTAGAGCTCAGAATGAAGATTGAATTTGAAGTGTTATAAAGTAGATTGTTATGTATGCCCTTTGAATAGTACTGTGGGTATAACATATACATAGTTGTATTCATTTTCTTTTTTTTTCCTGTCTCTTTTCAAAGAACAGCGTTTAAAAAATGTATTATTAAATAAAGTTTTACATTTGTGCTGGGTGGAACTATTTGCTCCTAACAGGTTCCGGCCTCTGGCTCAGCGACCTTGTGAACATATGCCCCTAAGAGTACATCTGGGGGATGACATGAGGCGGTGGGATTCCTACATTTCTGCAATGGGGGTATCCCCCTCTTTTGTGGGATTATTTTTTTCCTTTTTTTGTGATTGTGATTTTGTGAAGGTTTTGAAAAAAGCTTTCTCAGGAAATCTGGTAAACCGAAGAGAAGTGTTTTACTGCTATACTCTCTTTTTTTCCTTCTCCCCACTTTTTGTTGGGTTTTTTTCTATATGGGGGGGCTGGCTTTCCAGGGACCTTCTCTTTTGGTAGTATGAGTCATCGATATGCATCAGTTTAAAATAATTTTTTAAGTGTTTTAAGTGTTATCACTCTTTACTAGCTAATATTCTTTTTTTTTTCTTTTTTTTTTAATATTCTTTATTTATTAAAGAATTACAGAATTACAAAACAGTAAGCCTAACATGGTGGAAATAAACAGACACAGAAATTCAGAGAAATGGTACCAGTTTGTGGCAAGGATATAACTTCTGATATAAAGATACATGTATGCATCTGAACAGCACCTAGCTCCCCCAGGGGTGGCCTGGATGCCGCCATCCCTTTGCTCTCTCCTCCTGCCCGGGGGAGGGGTGACCCCGATGGTCCAGAACGCCACGGGGCCACCAGTGCAATGTCATCCTCTAGCGATGCCAGGCATCTGTAGAACCTCGGGGCATCATACGGAGCCAATCAACACTGCCCAGTCCACCCTTTTTCTTCCTTGCACTGCATTCCATATTCAAACCAAATAACTGACAAAATTAAAGATAGATAGTATGATGAAGGAAAAAAAGGGGGGGAAAAAGAGTGAGAAGAGGACCAGTGAGGGGGAGGGAAGAAGAAAAGAGAAAAGGGGGGAGAAGGGGGAAGGGAGAGAGATGGTGCACTGAAGATGTTCACCCGGGGGTCCCGTGCAAGGGAGAAGAACTTCCAAACTGCAATAACCAGCCTCATCACCCCAACCGAACCCCAGCCAGGATAATCAGCCTGCACCTGTTTGAGCGGGTACAAGCTGTTTATACCGCGGGGAGTCCCTAAATAAATACCAGGGTGTCCAGGTAAGTAAGAACTGCGATGTTAGCAGTGTTATCATGTAAGGCTGACGTGAGTTCCTCCATTTCCATGATGCAGTGGACCTCTTTGACCCAGTCCATCATGGAGGGGACAGCTTCCGATTTCCACAACCTCGGAATGACCGGCTTAGCAGCACTCACCAGATGACTTAACAGTGATTTCTTATAGACCCGAAGATAACTTGCCGTTTCAGTCTAGGTTTACGCCCTTGCCAGATAAACTTGGTGAACAGGGAGTTTAAAGATTTAAAGTAAACGCTAGGTATCTGTATCGGCAATGTTTGGAATAAATAAAGCAGTTTCGGCAGAATTGTAATCTTGATAATATTGATCCTGCCCAGCCATGAGAAAGTAGGGAGATCCCAGTTCACCAAATCCGTCCTGATTCTATTAAGCAAGGGGAAAAATTTTAGAAAATAAACCTTATCCACTGTGCCATCTTAGTGCCTAGGAAAGTAATCGCTGAGTTGGGCCACTTAAAGGTAAAAGAAGCTGTTAACATGTCCTCCGAAGCCTTTGGGAGATTGACACCTATGGCCTCTGACTTATCTTAATTTATCTTCAGGAAAGAGAGCTTGCCAAAATGTTCTAATTCTTTCATAAGCACCGGGATACCTACTGGCGGATTTGATATATATTTGGTATGATTAAGAGCCTGACCAGGCTTGAAACGCGTCACTAGGTGCTTGCCTTTTGTTGTTGTTACTGGGCCATTTCAATTACCTAATAGTTTCACAAAAAGCTGTTTTTAACTGGATGGATTAAAAGCTATGTTTCAAGGAGAAGCTGGACAAATCACTGTTATATACTGCCTGTCAATTCTGGAGAAGCTGTGCCTGGGATCTCCCCGTCCGTGCTTTTACTAAGGAGTTTGGTGAGCTGGCTATTTTTTCTTTGAATTTCGGATTTGATATAAAGAATGGAAGATCATTGGTGTATGCCGCAATCTTGTGAGAAGTAGAACCCACCTCGATTCCCTGGATATCAGTTTGCGCCCTTCCTTGCATAGAAAGGTTCCATTGTCAAGGCAAATATCAGAGGGGAAAGTGGGCAACCCTGTCTAGTGCCATTTCTAATAAGGACCTGCCCAGAGAGAGAGAGACGTTCACTTTAATTCTCACTGTGGGATTGGTATATAAGGACAGTATAAATTTTAGTGCGATAGGGCCTAAGCCTATATGCTCTAATACTGCTTGATAAACAACCAATTCACCCAGTCGAAGGCCTTCTCGGCATTGGAAGACAGGAGGACCGCTTACCTCCACACCTGCTTCGTTCTGTGGATCAGATTGAATAATCTAACCGCAAACTGGGATAAAGCCCGATTGATCACTGTCCACCAACTCTGGGAGAGAGACCGACAGCCTATCTGCTAGAATATTGGAGAATAGTTTCAAATCGTCATTCAGCAAGGAAATTGGCCTGTAACTCCCACAGGCGAGCGGTCCTTCCCTGACTTTTGGATGATTGCAACAAAAGCTGCCTATGCCTCACCTGGAATGGAAGCAGGGTTGGTCTCTGCTATTAGGGAGTTAAAGGCCCAGAACATATGAGGGGTGAGAAGTGAGGAAAACTTTTTATAGTACCCTATAGAAAATCCATCAGGCCCTGGTGACTTGTTTCTGGTAATAGGAGCAAAAGGTGTTGGCTATAGTCTCTTACACAGTTTCATGATGTATGCTTTCCTATGCTTTAGGAGGGAATTTAGAGCAGTCCTAGCATTAGTAAGTTCTAAAAGAGTCTCCTTGGCTAAGGATGCTTTTTGCGCCTTCTCCAAAGCCACCTGCTTCCAGGTGTTTCAATACTTCTAGCTCACTGTCTTTTTTTATCTTAGTAGCATGTCTGATGATAATCCCTCTGAGAACCGTTTTGTGGGCCTGCCAGTTATTGAATGTGTCCCCAGCTTTATTAAGGTCGAAATATTCCTGAATGTTGTTTTTGTATATCTTGCATAACCACTTTGTTTTGGAGCAGGGACTCGTTTAACCTCTCCGTCCACTCTCTCTGCCCCGTCTCCACCCCAGCAACATGACAGAGAGATAGGGGCTTGATCCGATATAGTGACCGGCTAAATTTTTGTGTCACTTGCGTGGGGTAGCAGGCCATGAGAGATCAGGATATAATCAATTCTGGAGCAGGACCTGTGCACTGAGGAGTAAAAAGAATAGTCCTTCATGGTGGGATGATGGATCCGCCAAGGATCACAGAGCTATGCTTTTTGAAGGGACTTATTAGTTCTCCTCAGAGCCGCATATGCCGGCGCACCCTGGAGGATGAGGAAAATCAAGTTCAGTGGAAGAGAAGGTGGAGGAGAAGGAAGGGGCAGAATAGGTATAGGGACACAGAAAAAGAGTACAAGAACATTTCGACTACTCACGTCAACCGTCCTCCCTGACCACAATACCAGTCCTGGGGGTGGTTTCCAATTCAAAGATAAACCGGATGGAGACAATAGCCCTGATTCAGAGCCTCTTACTAATGCACTTTCGCATGTGTCTGTGTATTTTTTGTGAGTTTTTCCATGCTTTTTCGGCTTCTGCGTTAGTTTTTTCATGCGTATATGCGATTGAGCTAACACGCATCGAAAAGCATATGTTTATCGGCAATTTGCTGTTATTTCGGCCAACTTACGTGATTGGTATGGGCTGGTGGGTGATTCTGAGCCTTGTGTCACGCTCCAGGTACCGCAATTAACCACTTGGATAACTCCAGCTCTCTTGGTAAGGACCTCAACCCCCAATCTCCGCAGCCAGCTTCACCTATAGGAGCCCCCGCTTGCCGAGACGCAGAACACGCCTGCTCGGGATCGGTTGCCCCCCGGACTTTATGGCTCAAAGGATGAAGCCTTACTGTACAGAGGACTGGAGAACCCGCGGCTGGAAGTAGAATTGGGTAGCCCGAATTCGAGCGTAAGATGGAAGTCCAAGGACAGGCTGGAGGTTGGCAACAGTAGATCTGAGATGGCGACAGAACAATAGCAATAGACAGATCGTGGTCTAGGTTCAAGGCAAGGGTCGGCCACAGGAGCGTAGATCGAGGATGGTCAAAGGCAGGCAAGGGTCGGCAACAGGAGTGTAGATCGAGGATGGTCAAAGGCAGGCAAGGGTCGGCAACAGGAGTGTAGATCGAGGATGGTCAAAGGCAGGCAAGGGTCGGCAACAGGAGTGTAGATCGAGGATGGTCAAAGGCAGGCAAGGGTCGGCAACAGGAGCGTAGATCGAGGATGGTCAAAGGCAGGCAAGGGTCAGCAACAGGAGCGTAGATCGAGGATGGTCAAAGGCAGGCAAGGGTCGGCAACAGGAGTGTAGATCGAGGATGGTCAAAGGCAGGCAAGGGTCGGCAACAGGAACGTAGATCGAGGATGGTCAAAGGCAGGCTAGGGTCGGCAACAGGAGTGTAGATCGATATCAAGGTAAGTAACAACAAGGGTCTAAGCGCTATAACAGGCAATGACAAACTGACTGGGGTGAGGTTATATAGGGAACAGGCATCATTGGCCCTGGAGAATCAGTGTGGTGATTGGTGCAACTTATGAACTTCAAACGGATTGGTTAACATAGGGCATACAGCCCAGAACTCAAGAGCAGCCGATTGGCCCAGTCCCAGTGGGGCACTCCCACTAGTGCAGCTGGGCCTTTAATTTATTTAACCTTTCTCCGGCGGCCGCGCTGAGAGCAGCGCCGCCGGAGGATATAAACAAATGGAGCCGTCAGCTGAGGAGGGAGGCGCGTGCGCGCCAGCCGGGACAGAAGCTGCCGCCCGCCGCGGCCGCCGGACAGGTGGCTGCGCAGCGGGAGCGGGCGGCTGAGGACCCGAGACGCCACTGGAACGAGGAACTGGTGAGCGGACCCTGACATTACCCCCCCCTCACGAGGGGCCTCCGGACCCTCACCAGGCTTCCCCGGATTGTCACGGTGGAATTTCCGTACAAGAGCCCTGGCATGGACATCACAAGAAGAAACCCAGCACCTCTCCTCAGGACCGTAACCAACCCAATCAATTAAATACTGTAACGTATTGCGAACCCTACGCGAATCCAGAATCTTGTTCACTTCATATTCTTGCACATTATCCACTAAAACAGGAGGAGGACCAGCAGGAGAAGAGTTTTTAGCTGGTTTCAACAGTGATACATGAAACGAGTTGGAAATTTTCATAGGAGGAGGGAGCTGAACTTTGAAGGTCACATTATTAAGTTTCCTGATAATGGGGTAAGGACCGATAAATTTAGGACCCAGTTTATAAGAAGGCTGCCGGAGAGCAATGTTCTTAGTGGAAACCCAGACAAGGTCTCCACACTGAAGGATAAGTTCCTGAGATCTACGACGATCAGCAAATTAGCGCGCATAGTTTCTAAATTTTCTTGGACACGTGCCCAAATATCCTTCCGTTTCTGAAGCCAGTCTTCTAACACCGGAAAATCAGAAGGTGCTGCAGAAATAGAAGAAGCCTTAGGATTCTTTCCATAATTACAAAAGAAAGGGGATATTTTAGTACTGTCACTCGGCGCATTATTATACGCAAATTCGGCAAAGTCAATAAATTCCGACCACTGCTCCACTGACCACTGAGTGTCAGAGATGTAACATCTTAAATATTGTTCTAAGCTTTGATTTGTTCTTTCAGTCTGCCCATTAGACTGGGGATGATATGCGGAGGATAAAGAAACCTGAATCCCCAAGCGTGAACAAAAATTTTTCCAAAATCGTGATATAAACTGCACACCCCGATCGGAAACAATATTTACTGGAATACCATGAAGCCGAAAAATATGCGAGATGAATAAGTGCGAAAGTTCAGGAGCCGAGGGTAGCTTGGGTAGAGCAATGAAATGAGCCATCTTACTGAATCTATCGAGGACCACCCAAATCACAGTGTTCCCATGTGAAAGAGGCAAATCAACAATAAAGTCCATCGAAATGTGAGACCATGGTTCTTTAGGGATCTCAAGGGGAATCAGATAACCACTAGGGGCCTTGTGTACCCCTTTACTTCGTGCACAAACGGAACATGCGTCGATAAGGGTAGTGATATCACGTTTCATAGAAGGCCACCAAACGTGGCGTCGAGCTAAAATAAAAGTTTTATGAACTCCCAGATGCCCAGCAGTTTTTGCGTCGTGGAATTCACGGATTACATCAGAACGCAAATGCGGCAGTACAAAGTGACATCCTATAGGTACGTTTACAGACGATTCATCTTGGAACGGCGCCAAAACCTTAGAGAGATCAGGGAGCAAGGCCCCTACTACACAACCTGCAGGTAAGATAGGTTCACCAGTATCTCCCCGATCTTTACACTCACCAAACATGCGCGACAGAACATCGGCTTTAGTATTTTTTACACCCGGCTTAAAGGTAATAATAAAATTGAAACGCGAAAAAAATAATGCCCAACGGACCTGTCGAGAATTCAACCTCTTGGCGGAGCCTATATACTCGAGGTTTTTGTGATCGGTATATACAGTGATAGGATGTAAGTAACCCTCCAACCAATGACGCCATTCATCAAATGCCAGTTTAATAGCTAATAGTTCCCTATTGCCGACATCATAATTTTGTTCTGCGGTATTAAACTTCCGAGAAAAATAGGCACATGGATGCATACGTTCAGGAGATCCAGAGAATTGCGATAAAACAGCTCCAACACCTAATTCAGATGCATCTACTTCAATAACAAAAGGTCTGTTGACATCAGGGTGCACTAAAACTGGCGCCGAAGTAAAAGCCTGTTTTAGGACACAAAAGGCTTCAATAGCTGATGGTGACTAGTTAACAGTGAACGCGGCTTTGCGGGTGAGATTGGTGAGAGGAGCAACGATACTAGAAAAACCCTTGATAAAACGTCGATAGAAATTAGCAAATCCTAAAAAGCGTTGTAATTCTTTTAAGGATTTGGGTTGTACCCAATCCCTTACTGCCGAAACCTTTCCCGCATCCATCTCCAACCCCTGACTAGAAATAATATACCCCAAGAAGGGAACGGAGGTGACCTCAAACATACACTTAGAGATTTTAGCGTATAGATTATTTTCTCTCAATTTCTGAAGGACCAGTTTTACATGTTGCCTGTGTTCGGAAAGGTTTTTGGAAAAAATGAGGATGTCATCCAAATAAACCACTACGAAGTTACCCAAATAGTCACGAAACACGTCATTAACAAAGTCTTGAAAGACCGCAGGAGCATTGCAAAGACCAAAAGGCATGACTAAATATTCGTAATGACCATCCTTAACATTGAAAGCCGTTTTCCATTCATCCCCTTGCCGTATACGGATCAGGTTGTAGGCCCCCTTTAGATCTAGTTTAGAAAAAATTCGAGCCCCCACTACCTGATTAAATAAATCACCTATTAAGGGAAGGGGATAACGATTTTTTACGGTGATTTTATTCAATGCTCTATAATCTATGCAGGGCCTTAAACCCCCATCCTTCTTTTCAACAAAAAAGAAGCCAGCACCCGCCGGAGATGTTGACGGGTGGATAAAGCCCTTTTTCAGATTCTCCGAAATATATTCTTTCATAGCCTGCTCTTCTGCTCGATTCAGATTATAAATTTTCCCCCTAGGAGGAATTGTTCCAGGAAGTAAATCGATGGGACAGTCATAGGTTCTGTGAGGGGGAAGATTATCAGCAGATCGCTCAGAAAAAACATCTGCCCAATCTGTATAAGGCAGAGGTAGTTCCTGGGGCAAAATCTGAACACTCCTAATGACAGTGGAGAAGCAATGTGACTTGCAGTACTCACTCCACCTAAACAGATCTCCAGACTGCCAGTTAAACATAGGGTTATGGAGCTTTAGCCATGGGTATCCCAAAACTACTGGTGTTTCAGGACAATCAGAAACCAGGAATTCTATGTGTTCAGTATGAGATGAGCCAACCACCAATTTGAGAGGAGGGGTCTTGTGACTGACCGGTCCTCCCTGGATAGCCTTCCCATTTATGGCCAGAACCTGGAGAGACTTTTCAAGGGGTACCAGTGGAACTCCCAGGATGGAAATTATGTTCCGATCCAGGAAGTTACCTGCAGCTCCGCTATCGACAAAAGCAAATACTGCCTGTTTAGAAAGACCCTAGAAAAGCTCCGTAGAAATTAACATCTTATCATGATGAGAGTAGTGTTTCAACCCACCTAGATCAGTACCCTCTACCTGACCTAGGCGAGAAAGTTTCCTGCCGAATACCCCTTATTCGGACAAGACCTGGCAAAATGCCCCGGGGACCCACAGTAGAGGCAAAGACCCAAAGACCGTCTACGTTGTTTCTCGTCCTGAGAAAGACGAGCTCTGCCAACCTGCATTGGCTCCTCTTGAGAGGGGGAAGAGGCGTTTACCCCACCAGGACTTGAAGGGGTGGGAGTTTGTGACGACCTAAAGGGAGTGGTAACTCTAACCCTTTCCCTGGCTCTCTCCCTGAGCCGTCTATCGATCTTGATGGAGACCTGCATGAGTTGATCCAAATCTATTGGAGTGGGAAAGTTGACCAAGGCATCTTTAATATTCTCAGAAAGCCCCATACGGAATTGGCTACATAGGGCCGGATCATTCCAAGTAGACTCCACTGCCCAGCGCCGGAACTCAGCACTGTAGTCCTCGGCAGAATTCCGGCCCTGCTTCAGAGTCCGAAGCCTGTTCTCTGCCGTGGACCGTCGGTCTGGATCTGCATAAAGCACTCCCATGGCCGAAAAAAATGATGTAACTGAGTGTAAGGCAGGATCTTCAGGAAGCAAGCTGAAAGCCCATGACTGAGGGTCTCCTTGTAACAGAGAGATGATTAAACCCACCCGTTGAGTTTCTGTGCCTGAAGATAAAGGCCGCAGCCTGAAATAGAGTTCACATGAATTCTTGAAGTTTGAAAAACCGGCCCGGTCTCCAAAGAATTTTTCTGGTAAAGGAACCTTTGGTTCAGGAATATGAGGTGATACAGCGGGTGTAGTAACCTGGCGGGTTTCTTGATTGGCCACTCTCTGGGCAAGTTGATTGATAGCAGTGGCCATCGCCTACACTTGCTGTACCAGGTCTTCCATAATACTTTTGGGCCTGTTATAATGTCACGCTCCAGGTACCGCAATTAACCACTTGGGTTAATTCCAGCTCTCTTGGTAAGGACCTCAACCCCCAATCTCCGCAGCCAGCTTCACCTATAGGAGCCCCCGCTTGCCGAGACGCAGAACACGCCTGCTCGGGATCGGTTGCCCCCAGGACTTTATGGCTCAAAGGATGAAGCCTTACTGTACAGAGGATGGAGAACCCGCGGCTAGAAGTGGAATTGGGTAGCCCGAATTCGAGCGTAAGACGGAAGTCCAAGGACAGGCTGGAGGTTGGCAACAGTAGATCTGAGATGGCGACAAAACAATAGCAATAGACAGATCGTGGTCTAGGTTCAAGGCAAGGGTCGGCCACAGGAGCGTAGATCGAGGATGGTCAAAGGCAGGCAAGGGTCGGCAACAGGAGTGTAGATCGAGGATGGTCAAAGGCAGGCAAGGGTCAGCAACAGGAGCGTAGATCGAGAATGGTCAAAGGCAGGCAAGGGTCGGCAACAGGAGTGTAGATCGAGGATGGTCAAAGGCAGGCAAGGGTCGGCAACAGGAGTGTAGATCGAGGATGGTCAAAGGCAGGCAAGGGTCGGCAACAGGAGCGTAGATTGAGGATGGTCAAAGCAGGCTAGGGTCGGCAACAGGAGTGTAGATCGATATCAAGGTAAGTAACAACAAGGGTCTAAGCACTATAACAGGCAATGACAAACTGACTGGGGTGAGGTTATATAGGGAACAGGCATCATTGGCCCTGGAGAATCAGTGTGGTGATTGGTGCAACTTATGAACTTCAAACGGATTGGTTAACATAGGGCGTACAGCCCAGAACTCAAGAGCAGCCGATTGGCCCAGTCCCAGTGGGGCACTCCCACTAGTGCAGCTGGGCCTTTAATTTATTTAACCTTCCTCCAGCGGCCGCGCTGAGAGCAGCGCCGCCGGAGGGTATAAACAAAATGTGCTCGCGCACACGAGAGACGACGCTGGAGCCGTCAGCTGAGGAGGGAGGCGCGTGCGCGCCAACAGGCGGCTGAGGACCCGAGACGCCGCTGGAACGGGGAACTGGTGAGCGGACCTTGACACCTTGATTGCCGATGACAAGCCACTCAACTTCCGCTCAACTTACGGGGTCATTTTGTAGGTGAAAGCAAGCTGTTAAGATGTTTGAGGAGGACATGGAGGAGTACGAGCGCCTGCGGCTGAACAGCATGCTGTGCATCGCAATGGCAAAAGCCAGATCACACCGCGCATGCATGGACATCGATCGCATGCATGACATTGAGCTGTTCGAGCTGATCCCCCTTAACCGTGTTTCCCTCCATAGTTTGTATCGTGAGCTGCGACCATGGTTAGCCCACACCACAAGGAAGGGGCATGCAATTGCCGGTATGACCAAGATGCTTGGCTGCCTGCAATTTTTGGCGAACGGCTCGTTCCAGAGGCTGGGTGCCCTCTCCGTGGGGATGTCCCAGCCTACGCTGAGCCGCACATTAACCAAGTTTTTGGATGGCATGGCTACTCTGTGTCAACAATATATCTATTTTCCAGACAACATGGTAGCCTGGAGTGCAGTTAAGTTGGGCTTTTATAAAAATAGCCGGCATGCCCAACGTCATGGGTGCGATCGATTGTACACATGTTGCATTGGTTCCGCCAGCCGATGAGGAATATCTATTTAGGCTTGTGGTTTAGGTCAACAATATGACTTGTATTAACTAATTGATTGCTTTAGATCTAAATTAGAAGATACAGAATTTTTTTCATGCATACCTTAACTAATTATTTCCATGTATGTCTGAAATAAATGATTTCATGCATACCTTAACTAATCATTTCCATGTATGTCTAGACTAAATGATTTCATGCATACCTTAACTAATTATTTCCATGTATGTCTGAAATAAATTATTTCCTGCATACCTTAACTAATCATTTCCATGTATGCCTGGACTAAATTATTTCATGTAATGTAATGTCATGTTCAGTAATTCGTCCTTATCATATATACCAGATTACCATATATTACCAGATTATCCTACTGTCCTATTTTATTATGTTTATTTTAGGACATGGTTTGTGGTTCTAACTGTTCAATTTACACTTTAACAATAATGATACCTTATTTTGTGCTGTGTCTTGAGTTAAATGTGGAGATTGTTTTAGTGTACTAATGACCTGCATTTCTGCTCTTACAGGAACAGGAAGCTGGGTCATTCCATAAACGTCCAAGCTGTGGTTGGCCCTGACCTTCGCTTTCTCAGTGTGATGGCTGGCTTTCCTGGATCCACCCACGACGCATATATCCTAAGAAATTCGAGCCTGTGTAGTAGTTTTCAATCAGGAGAATTGTCTGGTGGCTGGCTACTGGGTAAGTTTTGTGAAAGAATAGCATTATACTTTCAATCTCAGACTATTATTTTATTGCCTATAAACCTGTCTCAACATATGGCTGTTCTTTTCCTCTGATTACATGATATACAATGTAGCTAACAAGTGGACCCTAATTTTTTGGGGGGTTTCAGGTGATTCGGGATACCCACTACTGCCATGGCTGATGACCCCCATCCTGCGCCCTCAGACCCAGGAGGGCTATAACAGGGCCCATCGCAAGACCAGAGCTGAGGTGGAGAGGGCATTCGGCCTGCTTAAAACCAGGTGTAGATGCCTGGATCATACCAGGGGTGCCCTGCAGTATGACCCCAACAAGGTGATTAAGGTCATAATGGCTTGCTGTGTCCTACATAACTTTGCGTTAATGCAGCAGGTCCCCCCGGTATGTTGAAGAGTCCAGCCACCACAGACATTCCAGAGGAATTGCATGAGGGCACCCATAGTGCATCTGGCCAAGCCGTCCATGATCATTTAATTTTTTTGAGTGATTTTTTTCTGGCTTTATAAAATTATTTTACTGCCAGATTTTTTGTTTTTACTCAAAGGTTGAGTTTTTTTTTTTTTTTACCCAAAGGTTGTTTTTTTTTTTTTTAAATAAATTTTGGGGTTTTTTTTTAACTAAAAATCCAACACAACACAATCTATTGGCTTGATGCAGAGCCTCCCCGTTCAGCTATCTCGTGCATTTTCCTGTTGGTTTTAGCCTGTGATTGGGTCAGGAAAGGGTGCTACGTTGGTTTTTGTGTGCGTTTATGCACTCAGGTGTGTGCTCAGCCGCCTTTCCGATTGTCGGCTCGCCCGAGGCTGTTTCCCGGGAAATTGGTCGTTCATTGGTCTGTTTTTTTCAGTGATGCAGAGCCTTGATTTCCGATTGAAATCACCCTAATAAAACGTGGCTGCCGAGCCTTCACTTACGGGCAGTCTGACCAGCCGTATTTGAGCTCCGTGCTTTTTGGAAATGCATTCCTCTGTGGGCGCACATCAAAGGCGCCAGCTACGTGGTCTGGTACTTATGAGCATGGCAGAAACCAGGCTGCACCGAACGCCATTGGACATCGATTGCATGCATGACGTTGACCTATTCGAGCTCACCCGCCTTAACCGTGTTTCTCTCCATGCCTTGTATAGCGAGCTGCGGCCATGATTAGCCCCCACCACAAGAAAGGGGCATGCAATTGCAGGTATGACCAAATTGGTTGGCTGCCTGCAGTTTTTGGCGAACGGCTCGTTCCAGAGACTGGGTGCCTTCTTCGTGGGGATGTCCCAGTCTACGCTGAGCCGCAGCCTAACCAAGTTTTTGGATGGCATGGCTACCCTGACACAGAATTATATTTTTTTCCCTCAAACAGGGGATGCCTGGAATGCGGTTAAGCTGGGTTTTTATAACATAGCCGACATGCCCAACGTCATTGGTGCAATCGATTGCACATCCCACAATTGTATCGCTCATCCCCCCTGCGGACCAGGAATATCTGTTCAGGTATGTGGTTTGGGTCTACTTTTTTTTTTTTTTTTTTATCAAACATTTTTTAAGCCTCACACTAATTCCACTTTTTGTTGGCTTTGTGCAGGAACAGGAAGATGGGCCATTCCATCAATGTTCAGGCAGTGGCGGGCCCTGATCTTCAGCCAGTTTGCTGGCTTCCCTGGGTCCATGCATGACGCGCATATTTTGAGGAACTCCAGCCTCTATCAACGGTTTCAATATGGAGATCTTTCTGGTGGATGGCTACTGGGTATGTGTCTTAAAGTTGTAGTTGTTGGCCCCCATGTTTGAATTTGGATTTGCCAGTACACCACTAATCTGTGAGACATTTCCATGAAACTTGCAAACTTTATTTTTGCTTTAGTTTTTAATTTAAATTTAATGGGTGAAGGGATTCACCACTATTGTGTTATGTTCTGGCCCTCTTATCTAAGTAGCATTCCACAGACATTTTAAATGAGTGTACAGGTTGGATGTGTATGTAGCCTCATAAAAAATGTCAATTCGTCAAACAATACCTAGCTCCCCTATTTGTCCCTGTTTAATAATGTGGCAATGCACACCTAAACCTTATTTTTAGCATCCACCTTATGTTTTTCTTTTGGATTTTTGCAGGTGACTCAGGCTATCCCTTGTTACCATGGCTGCTCACACCCATCCTGCACCCATCTTCCCAGGCCCAGGAGCGCTACAACACAGCCCATAGGAGGACTCGCTATGTGGTGGAACGTGCGTCAGAGTGGGGGTGCCCTTCAGTATCAGCCTGGTAAGGTCATCCAAATAATTATTGCTTGTGGGGTCCTGCACAACCTTGCCATTAGAAGCAGGATTGCTCGATATACTGACCTGGGTGCAGAACCTTTACCTATTTCTGACAAGCAGACCCCTCCTTACTCTGGTACACAAAGTGGCCCAGCACACACAATACGTGCTGAACTTGTGGCCAATGTATTTTCTTGAAACCACCCCCTGTCTGCAGGCTGGGGAAGATTAAATCACACCTAATAAGTGTTACATCCTGTTACCAATGCGACTATAAATGCATTTCAAATGGGCTTTACCTCTGCTGCCGGAGCATGTCCATTTTTTTAAAACTATATTATTTGAGGTCCCCACATTTCCGCTTGATTTGTTCTATATCTCGACGGACAGAACCCCATAATGCTCACAAACACCATTGGCAGCAGCCATGCTTTGTGCATCGCAAAAACGGGCTGTTAGGGACCCACGGCGTAGTTGGCGCCCACATGGGTGTGTGGTGTCCCCTGCATCACTTGAAATAGATGGTTGGCTATCTGGGGAGTCGTGTGTGGTTCTTGGGCTTAGGGGGGAGGGTCATGTTGTGTGTGTGCTGCTCTGGGTTAATGTCTGGGTGCCTGTGGAGCTATCACCTGTTGAGCTGGATGTTGAATCTGAGTTACTGGAAGTTTGAGAACCAGAGGGCTGAGGTGGAGGGGTTGTTGACCTGGGTGGGGTGGAGGGTTTGGCACTATGCTTACCCTTGCTGATGTGTTTGGTTTTGTGGGTATGCTTGGTGTGTTGCGGAGGAGGATGCTGCAGGGTCTTAATAGATTTGGCACCCTTGTGTTCTCGTGTTGTTTTTGCAGGTTGTGGAGAATGTGTCAATGGATCCTTGCTCCTGCGTTTTTTTGGATGTGCCTGTGTCTGTGGAGTAACCACCATTTTAGTCGGGACATGTTCAGCATGGGTCTTGTGCCTGCTCTTCTGTTTGTTTTTTGATGAGGCGTGTGTGCGGCTACTATGTGCCTCGGGGCTTTTGTGGCTCTTTCTGCTCCCTTTTGGTCTGCCCATAATGATATGGGATCCAACACAGAGCTGAGTGCATTGTGCTTTAAATATGTTTTCCGTGTGGGCGTGTTTAACAGCGTGTGTGCCTGCATGCGCGCATGCGCGCAGGCACGCACCTCACCGCGGGGGAACGTCATAGCTATACCCGGAAGAGCAAGAAAATATGTCTCCCGCTATCTACACCCAGGAGCAGGACGAAATCATCATGGATGTGAGTAGGCGAGCGTGCGTTTATGTGCTAGCATACACTACTTGTAATAAAAAAAAAAACAAAGTGAACAACTTACTTTGTAACGTCAAATACAAGCCCACCTTAGTTTAACACATGTACGCAGATACAAACTAGGCTAGATGCAGATTGTAGAACTAGGCCAATGTGAGTCATAAAGAGGATACTAAAGTGACTTTAGGTAGGGCATGAAACTTGTACATGTATTTTGGGGATTAATGGTGGGTAATTGTGTATTTTACAAACAGATGATGCTGAGGAATCGCTACGACTTCCTGCCGTCAGATTACGAGAAGAGGACGTTGTCGCTGGCGGTGGTGGACGCGATCACCAGGATTACACAAACCACCTATACCTTCACCCAGATCGCCCAACACTGGTCGGATTTAAAGAGAAGGCATAGGCCCCGGGTGAGGCGGTACTTCGCAAAACATTTTCCAGGTAAGTGTATATACTTGACATGCAAGAATCACACTGGCATTGGCTGTGCGTGTTTGGATGATTGTGTTTCTATTTCAGCCCATGAATGGAATATGCGGTTCTGCCCCAAGAACACGCAGCCCAGTGTTGGGCGATTCTGGTGAAGGAATAGGTGGTTCATCGCCAGTGACAACGGCCACCCCCTCCTCTGCCAGTGAGTATGAGGAGCCACTGGACCTCAGCATGCAGGGGAGGGGGGAATCTGACGGCAGAGAGTCCAGCTTAACAGATCCACAACCTCACTCCGGTAAGGGGAAGAAAGTTAGATATGCGCTAATACATGCATTAAATACTCATGTGTACTATTGTTAGTTGTAGATTCAGATGTCGCTGGGCCATCCCAAGGGGGTGTCGAGGAAGGGGGCCAAGAGGAAGAGGTGGGTGGGGAAGGTGAGTGAAATGATGCATAGAAGCATAACTTAATCTGACATTCATGAGACAACAACAGTCTCTAATATCCGTGTGTTTGTGATCCAAACAGATTCACAGCAGCAACCGAGGGAGGAAGAAAGACTCCACCCCCGACGCAATGTGGCACCAAAACCTTGTAAGTTGTGGATTTATTTAATAAATTAATTGAACAAACAAGTCCCAAATAAAAACAAAAGGCCAAAGAAACATTGAGCTAAAGACTTAGTAAAAATAAAAAAAAAGGGCCAAAATAAAAGCCCACAAAACAACAACATACAAACAATGCTAAACTGATAATGTTTTTCATTCACAGATCAAAGAAAACGCCAGCAAAAACAATGAGCTGAAGAAACATTTTTTTATTTTATTCTGATTTTATAATTTTTAACAATTGAATCCAAAAAGTTTAACCCAAAAAAATAGATAACAAGTTTTAAAAAAGTTTAAAGTAAAAAATCAAAAACAAATTTGGTGTGTTGTCTTTCCTGCAAATGTACATTCACACAACATCACCACACATTTAACATGTCACAAAAGGTTTATATATGGGACAATAAATATAAAAATAAAAAAAATAAAAAATGAAGGTAAGCATTACAGGCAAGGAAGAATGAAACCAAAAAAATTGTAGTGTAAAAATTAGATATGTGTCAAATTGGCAGTTTGTGCCATATGTATATTCCCATGGAGGTTTAGGAATGTGCGCTTGCATGGACCCAGATTGACAACAGAAGATCCATGGAGATGTAAGTATATTTGTCAAATACAAAAAAAAAGGAAGGAAAAATGAGACGGAAGGCAAAAGTACGTTAAAAAACAAAGCAAAAAGGAGGAAAAAACGGGACGCCCGTGTGAACGTGAACGGAAGCCACGAGGAAATTGCATGCTCCCGAGAGGGGCAAAAAATGCAAAAAGTGCAGATTGAAGACAAATTAACGGATCAGTTAGGGACCCATTCCGAGGGAGGCTCTGCATCACATTTGAGCCACGATTCAAACGGGACCCCCGGACAATCGGAAGGTTTTAAGGTCAGTTCAGGGGAGGCTCTGCATCAGGCCATATGTGCTTGTCATTAGATCTGTTATAGATTTGTCAGTAAACCAGGATATGACATGTATACTTTAATTTGCTTATCAGAACATCCTAATGTAGCCATAAATACATTACAACAGATTTGCGTTAAATGCATTTTAATATGCAAATATTCGATGTCACACTAAACAGATTTTGTTATTCCATAAATTAAGACATGGGTAATAAGAACACAGCTAATAAAACAAGAAAATATTGTGCTTAACTTATCAAAACATCAAATTATGAACATAAAGAAGAAATTAATTTACCAGATCGACGTGCAAAACTTATATCCCACCAATAAGTCCACAAACATATATTGCAACCAGCACAGAGCTAGGTGTGAGTGCAGTTTAAGTCCTCTTTAAAGTAAATCCATTAAGAATCCATCTTCAACCAGTGCTTGAATATTCAAAAGTATTGTAATCCTACCACCACATATATGCTCTTACCAAAGATATGGCTTTAAAATGCGTTGAATAAATCAAGTATTTCAAATGTTGCCCACTCATAGGGTAATCCTCCACTTTTCACCCCCCTTAGAGGCAGTAGATATGCTCAAGGTTAAATGCATGTAAAGAAAAAAAAAGATTCCATAGTGCAAAATGCTAAAACCAAGGGGGCTTTATTAATAATAGGCTAATTAAACACTCACAATAAAAACATAGAAACTGAGCATATAGGAAACAGGCCAGTAAAGCCAACTCACGCTGCTCAATCCCCAAAGCCTCAAAGGGGAGAGAATATCCAGAACCGCCGACTCTCCAGCGCATTTCGTTGCCCTCTGCGACTTCTGCCAGGTGAGCCGGTGCGGCGGTGATTCCTGTTTAAATGTCCGAGTTGAGGGGCGGGGCAGGTCCCCCACGCTGGCAACAGCCAATCACAGCGCTGCTCGTCATCAAGCACGCTGTCCAATCAAAATAGAGATGGGTCCAGCTCAATAGCAACAGCCCGATACGGCTGTGTGCATCATCATGCGCATTCACCAATCAGTGCAGAGTATTATCCTCTATTGATAGTCTGTCTCCACACTATTCCCGGAACTGCACCGTTCCGATCACAATGACCTATTTAAAAGCTATATTTCCATTCAAACATTAAAATAACACAACTGTAATTTTTGGTTTGGGGGGCGTTTTTTCCTTCAGAAAAGGGGTCTCGATGGGTGCGAAATTCGCACCCAGTATGGCGAATTTGTTCGTGGGATTGTGGGAAACACAATTTATATTTAGGGGGAGTTGGCCTCACCTCAAATTGTGGAAAAGATTTATTGATGACGTCGTCGTTATATGGGACGGACCAAGGGAAGCCTTGGAGGATTTTTTTTGCATTAGTTAATAACAACACATTCAATCTGGAATTCACTGCTGAGATTAGTGCAGAGAGAGTGAATTTCTTGGATTTAACCATACAGATTGAAATTCCGTCCCTAGTAACGAAGACATACTTCAAACCCACAGACAGAAATTGCTTTGTCCCCGCAGGAAGTTGCCACCATCCCAATTGGATTAAAGCAATCCCAAGAGGGCAATTCATGAGGTTGAGGCGGAATTGTAGTAAACTTGAGGATTTTGATGTACCAGCGAGAGGTTTGGCAGAGAAATTTTTAGATAAGGGTAATGATGCCAACATTGTGAATCAACAATTAACACAGGTTAGGGGCCAGGAGAGATTCCCCTAAAAAAGACCCTTGCAGAAAGGAATGAACGATGAGCGGATTTTAGCATACAACATCATGCAGTTAAAAAAATCCTGATGAAACATTGGCATATATTGCAGGCAGATAAGGTTCTTGGCCCTAGGCTACCAGAGAAACCAAAACTGGCTTTTAAAAAGGCACCTAACCTGAGAAGTATCCTTACAAAAAGTTATGTTGATCCTCCTAAACAAAGTCCTCATCCATCTTCTTTTTTTATGAGTGAACAAAAAGGTTTTTTTAGCTATGGTACATGTGCGGGGTGAAAGACATGCAAATCCACCCCAAGGCCGATAAAAACATTTGTCCATCCGAGGACGAAGGAAGGGATTATAAGGTCTCTAAACTAATTACATGTGCATCAAAGTGTGTAGTATATTTAATTTGGTGCACATGCAATTTGTTGTATATGGGACGTACCACAAGGGAGCTCCAAATTAGAATAAGGGAGCATGTGTACAATATAAGGAAGGGTTTAGAGTCCCATAGTCTTTCTGCACATTTTAAAACCGCACATAATTGTGACCCTTCATTCATGTCCTTTATGGCCTTAGATAAAATTGATGGCCTCTTGCGCGGATCGAATTTGACACGGGAGGTATCCAAGGAGGAGAGTTTTTGGATTTTCAAGTTGGACACCCTGAGTCCTAATGGGCTAAATGTTGAGTTCGACCTTAACTGCTTTTTGGATACTTCCTAGGTTGGAGCGCTTTTCTTATTTGGATTGCCTAATTGAGTTGCACTATAATGTTTGAATAAACAGGTGCTCCGTTTTAGATATGTCTTAATATGTATTTGTAGGTTTAGCAATTTTAGATGTAGCAATTTTAGAGGTAAATGCATAGAATTCAAGAAGTGTTGTATTTTAAGTGGATGTAAATATCCCTGGTTTACTAAGATGTCTGGATTTAGGTATACATTAACTATGTTTATAGTGGCTAGAATGATCTTTAGAAGATTGGCATTTTAATTGTTTGCATTATTTTTAAGCTGGTAAGGCTAACTCACCTTGCTAAATCCCCGAAATTGATTGTCAATGATAGGATATCCCGTTCAGTATTTTGCTGGTGGATGGGGATATCACCTCTGCCTGATTTTATATATATTTTATATATTTTTTTATATACTTTGGTCCAGCACGGGTGGGGGCTAAACGTTCATTCCCCCCAGCGCGTATATGATTAAAATGGGCGTTTTATATCTATAGCCAGCCTAGTGCTGAAAGTAGGCACAGTTCCCTATTGGGACAGTACAGTTGTGTTATTTTAATGTTTGAATGGAAATATAGCTTTTAAATAGGTCATTGTGATCGGAACGGTGCAGTTCCGGGAATAGTGTGGAGACAGACTATCAATGGAGGATAATACTCTGCGCTGATTGGTGAGTGCGCATGATGATGCACACAGCCGTATCGGGCTGTTGCTATTAAGCTGGACCCATCTCTATTTTGATTGGACAGCATGCTTGATGACGAGCAGCGCTGTGATTGGCTGTTGCCAGCGTGGGGGACCTGCCCCGCCCCTCAACTCGGACATTTAAACAGGAATCACCGCCGTGCCGGCTCACCTAGCAGAAGTCGCAGATGGCGACGAAACGCGTTGGAGAGCCAGCGGTTCTGGATATTCTCTCCCCTTTGAGGCTTTGGGGATCGAGCAGCGTGAGTTGGCTTTACTGGCCTGTTTCCTATATGCTCAGTTTCTATGTTTTTATTGTGAGTGTTTAATTGGCCTATTATTAATAAAGCCCCCTTGGTTTTAGCATTTTGCACTATGGAATCTTTTATTTTCTTTACATGCATTTACCTAGAGCATATCTACTGCCTCTAAGGGGGTGAAAAGTGGGCGATTACCCTATGAGTGGGCAACATTTGAAATACTTGATTTATTCAACGCATTTTAAAGCCATATCTTTGGTAAGAGCATTTATGTGGTGGCTGGATTACAATACTTTTGAATATTCAAGCACTGGTTGAAGATGGATTCTTAATGGATTTACTTTAAAGAGGACTTAAACTGCACTCACACTTAGCTCTGTGCTGGTTGCAAAATAAGAACACAGCACAGAACCAACTCAGGAACAAAATTCATGCCACAATATACAAATAAGTTGTTGAAGGCCAGCCTAGGCGGACATCCAGTAGGCCAAGGAAGGATCCATAGTGCCACAATCTTGGCCCCTCTAAATTTGTAACACCCTCGAGGTCCAAGGACACTTACTAAAGGCAGAATGCTCCCCGTACAACAACATTCTGACCCCTAGGGAGCACTATTATTAAGGGCAAGGGGGCCATGATGACTGGAATCCCTAGGCGAAAAACCACACCCACTCCAGCTCGTGCCCTATTTCTGCATTACAATGTAGGCAGCCCTAAGTCACCGTGCAGCTCAATGGCTGCAAGTTCAAGGGCCAGCCAGCCTATGACACCCAGCCCCCAAGCAACTGTAACACAATACTTTATGATCACAAGTTGGAGCTATAAATGGGTTGTTAGTCACCCAAGAAAGTTAACCAATATTCCACCCACCAACGATGATGTTGGCAGGATCTCATTAGACATAAACCTGCTGTGTGTGAGCTTGAGCTGGCACTTTACTGAGCCAATAAATATGGCATGGGCAAGTGGGGTTTTTGAGCACTATCATGTGCTTTATGGGCAAAATTCTAACACCACCAGACTAGGCTCAAATGGCCAAATATGTTTGGCGATCACCAGACAGGTCAATAGTGTGGTGATGTTGAGGAAAGATGTAGAACGAAATACAAGGAAAAATGTCAATCTACTGGATTGACATTCTAAGGCTTTTGTTGCACTTGGAGGATGGCCAACATCTGTGCTTGGGTGGCATTCATCATTTGCCACTGCTCAAGCATAGCCTCCCTATGCCTGTTGGTCTGGCTGTTGATATTCCTAATCTCCTCAATCAGGGTGGTGAAGTTGTTATTGAAATTGACTAAATGTGCTGCCAACTGCCCGAAAGTTGCGGCTGTCATTCTGCCATGCTGTCTCCAGGATCTGCACACGCGACGTGCCTGAGGGCGTCCTCCACTTCCCCGGGTTGGGGCGCGTGCAGATGCTGGAGCTCTAGGCCTAGCAACCAGACTAGATGTAGTAGGAAAATCCTCTGCAGCAGAGCTAGCACATGGGACAGTTGGTTCTGTCTCTTGTTGCTGGCCATGCTGGTCTGCCGGCAGAGGGTGTGTTTGTCTCTGCTGCAGAGGATTTGTTGGCGGCTGCTGTTGGGGCAGTGACACATGATGTGGCTGGGTAGGCATTAGTGGGGCCATGTTAATGATCTCCTCCTACTCCAGATGATGTATTGCATCCTTTAGGGGTGGTGTCTGTAGGCATATCGAAAATAAAGATAGTTGGCCAAATATTTGTTTGCCGAAGTAGTCATCTTAATTCACATGCATCAACAGTTCTTGCACATTGCACCTACCAGATCCAGATGGTCATGTGTTGAATATGTTGGACTGCCTGTCGGGACGTGGGGGCAGTGGGCAAACAGGTTGAGGGTTGCGCAGTCACTTGAGTATTCTGAGGAGCTGGAATGTAACAGTAAAGGCAAGTTAACACATGCACATAACTTGGGTAAACATAGAAGTAGCTAGGCTTAAATGCACCCGGACCTAAGTTTCACAATGGCCTCCACCACCGGTTTAACATACACCCTTTTGCGCAACCCTGAACTGCTGTACCCCGTGAGCGGGGACCCCCCCCCGGTTCCATCTAGCTACGGCTCTGTGTGTGTCGTGGATTTGTTTCTACAAATCTCTAAGACAAATGTAAATAAAGAATCCTAAAAATACATACCTTCTTGCATTTCATAGTTGTCAGTGTCTAGGGCCCCAGATAAGCCTGTAGTGCCGAGGGGTGTATAAGTCCAAGGACAAGCTCCTCAGCTTCTGTGTACTGCAGTTTAGTAGGGAATCCTTCTCCTGTTTGCAACCTAAAATTAAAATGTACACAATTAATTACAAGGTTGCCCACAAAATCAACCCCCCCCCCAACTCCCACACCCATATGTACCTGTGCTGCCTTTGTTTATTCTCTTCTGTCTCACAGCATATTTGAGGTCCGAAAATTTCTTTTCTGGATCTGTTCTACATCTTTCGGTCCCAACACAATTGACATGTCTGGTGATCTCCTCCCAGATTTGATTCTTGCGTACCTTGCTGGTGGCTTTAGAATTTCTGCCATACAGCTCATGAAAGTGCTCAGAAACCCCACTTGCCAACGCCATGCTTTGGGGCTCATTTAAGCGTCCGCTTAACGTGCCACGCCACAGGTTTATGCCCTAAGGTTTTCCTGGATGGCTCTTCATGGGTGGGAGGAATATTGGGTGACATTCGTGGTTGATTTGCAGGCGTTGAAGTTACTGGCGAGGAGCTGCACGGTGACTCAGGGCTATCAACGTTAGATTCCTGACATTGGGAAGGAGCAGGAGAGAGGGTGTGGATGGGGGACTAGGGCTCCTAGGACGAGGCTTACCCTTTCCCTTACTAGTAGTGTTCCTTTGTGTTTGGGATGTTGTGGGCCAGGGAGCATTCTTGCTTGAGGATGTCTCCCTCGCCTTCCGACATGTTGCAGATTTAGGGGTGGCTGGAGTGTGTTCCACTGGATCCTTAATGTGGTGACTGGACTTTCTGGTTGAATGCAAGTGGTTTTGTGGGACCTAGTTGCAGGCGTCAAGGATTTTTTTTCATGCCGTTTGGCACGATGCTTCTGGCGACCAGAGTATTTGTGGGTCTTACGGCTAGCTATCTTTGCAGGCATAGCCATATGTGTAAAGACACTCAACTGTTTCTCCAAGTACCCTTTAAATACTTATGACTGTGTATGACGCTTACGCGTAAGCGTGCGTACGGACGTGCGCATCCTGGAAACCGCTGGGGCGCAACATATCTGGTGATCCAGGCAAGCAAAATGGCACCCGTGCTCTTCACCCGCGAGCAGCAAGATATCATTATGCTTGTAAGTGTGGGTTCAGTTGATTTGCAGGCGAAATGCAAGCATATGCAATTAGCCAACTCAGGACCAAACAGTGGGGGCACAATTTGAATTGAATTTCCCAAGTACATGACTATTACTTGTAAGCTAACCAAAAGTCCATATTTAGGCCTCTGCTTATGAATGCTATTCTCTTCTAGTGAGCGAATGGGATTTCAGGATCCGACCCACCCGGAGGCGAGCAGTCCGGCCAGTGCGGGATGGATCTGGGCCTAGTGAGGGTGGAGCGTCTCCAGGACCAAGGTCCTCCCCCTCCTCTGTAGGTGGCTCCGAGCAGCCACTAGACCTCTCTACAGAGGAGGGGCAACAGTGCATCGCCAGGGAGTTGTACCAGATGCCGGAGCCACTAGACTCCGATATGTTTGTCTTACTGAAGCACACACAGGTACATCCACTGTCAACACACACTCATTGCTTGATTCTATTCTTTTAGATGACGATGTCGCGGGTGGAGAGAGGGGTTTGGAGAGGCCACCAGATTACGCCCCTGAGGTGCATGGCGAAGGTGGGTGTTTTGGTACACAGACATTATGAAACAAATGTTGCCTTGACCTAATCTGACATTACAAGCAAACATATTTTTCCTTCCTCTACAGCCTCAGATCCGGGTCAGTGGCAGGCCCCAGAGAGAATCCTGGTCCCCCAAGCCCAGGTCGATCACCAGCCTGGTAAGTTTTCAGACTACTTATTTAACTACCTATAACATAGCTTCGTTCACAGGTCTTTAAAAAGTTTTGACTAATACCTTAGCGTAATTACCTATGGCCTGATTCTTAGCCTAATACATTAGCATAATGAACTATGGCCTGACCCCTATCCTAATACATTAGCATTATGAACTATGGCCTCATCCCTTTGCTTTTGAACATTAATAAGATTTCATTCCACAGCTAGCAAACATGTATTTTCCAAAAAGTAATTATTGCTTCCTTTACACAGGAATACCACAAGGTAGACTACAACAGCTTACCGCGACGGTGTATCAGCTGGTGGGCGACATCCAGGAGCTTGCTGCTTCAATGGGGACCAGTGATGATCAAATTCCTGGGGCCTGCCACATTTGGTTACAATTGTTGTGTAAAGCAATGCAAAAAGTTTTTATTGTTGTTTCTTTGTAAACATTTTTACTAAGCCAAAAAAAAAAAACTTTTAAAATCGTTTTAAAAACTGTAAATTTTACAATTTTTAATTTAAAAAAAAAAAACATATTTATATAAATAATAAATCTTATTAAACTAACCCATGTTTCGTGTTTACTTTAGGTCAAGCAATAGACTTTTTAACCCTTTACAAAGGCAGATAATCACATACAGCAGAAATAATCAATAAGGATCCCAAAATAAATAAGAGAATGAAAAACATTAGGTAAGCATTAAGGATGGAAGAACATGTAAAGTGGAACCGCGAGTGAGTTAAGGTAAGCATGAAGGACAGGAGAACATCTAAAGTGGAACCGCTAGTGAGTTGAGGTAAGCATGAAGGACGGGAGAACATAAAAACAGGAACAGCGAGTGAGTTAAGGTAAGCATGAAGGGCAGGAGAACATAAAAACAGGAACCGCGAGTGAGGTAAGGTAAGCATGAAGGACGGGAGAACACAAAAACAGCAACCGCGAGTGAGTTAGGGTAAGCATGAAGGACGGGAGAACATAAAAACAGGAACCGCGAGTGAGGTAAGGTTAGCATGAAGGAGGGGAGAACATAAAAACAGGAACCGCGAGTCGGTTAAGGTAAGCATGAAGGACGGGAGAACATCTAAAGTGGAACCGCGAGTCAGTTAAGGTAAGTATGGAAGCAACAGTGAGGGAGAGAATAGTTGAGACGGGGACATGAATGAGGGTAATAGCTGCGCGCATGCGTACATGTATGCAAATATAGCAGATTTTAAAAAAAATACCGCTTGGACGTATATTGGGAGGAAGATGCATGCAGAATCTAACGGGACACAGAAAATCTTTGTGGGAAACTATTCAAAAACGCTGAAAAACGGTAGAATACAAGATTTACATATATGTTAGCCTCGTCCTGTCGAGGACGCAACAAGAGGCAGAAAATTCCATCCTCGTTGGCTTACGCTGCTACGAACAGTAAATAGAAGGCTTCCGATGGAGGCTCTGAATCATGCGTAAGCTTATACGCATAAGGGAAAAAATTGTATTATACACAAAACAGCCCATATACGAAACGGATTTGAGGAGGCTCTGAATCAGGCCTAATATCCAAGACTGGAATCCAGCACTGGGGTCACAAAAACGGCGCCCCAGACCCTCCACGCAATTGGCGGAGATATCCAGGCACCCGCCCCAAATCCTTCTGTCCTTAACTATAGCCCCCCTCACCAAAGTGAGTTTTTGGCCACTTCAAATCTATATTTGGGCACACATGAAACCATAAAGAGGAACAGAATGTCCACAGGTCAATCTGGCCAATGAACATGGAGGGCATAATACAGACTTTTGTGGAAACCAAATAATTTCTGATTGCAGTAAGAATATCAAGGTTGTAGGAGATGCGTAAATATTGTATTTTGTTGTTCAAAAAAAGATCTGATTAGGGCCCCCAAATACAACTTTGCATGGGGCCCCAGAAATGATAAGCCTTCCGCACAGCACAGCATGACTGCCTTTTATATCCCCCCCAAATTATATGAGCTGTGCAAGCACCTACAGCATTGCATTTATCTGCTCCTGCATATCTTTTTCTCTGCTAAGCCTCATTTTGTAAAGTTTCCTCAGCAGAAAAACCTTTCTGTTTAAAATGGATCTCAAATGCACCTCTCATGCCTTTCACTGTGTTCTCATGTCTGATGTGGATCAGCTTATCATCCTCCACTAGTAAACTTATTGTGGCCCTGCCCTTTATCCTTGGGCCAGTCATGGATTTTGTCCTGTGGTCTGTCTGTAGTCATAACCTTCAACAAATTGTCTCTGGATAACAGCATTTCCACTCCAAAAAAAATCCATAGCTAATAATTTTCATGGTTTAGCTTGGCCACTGGGAATTAAAGCTCTTAACTGCTGGACATGCCCCCCTCCCCTTTATGTGTACAAGGCTCTATTCACACCTCTCCACTGGGCAATGCAGTCACAGTGCAAGGAAAATGCTGCCCATCTTTTTAATGGGCTAGTTCACATATATACCATGTTTATATATGTAAACTGGCCCATTAAAGATAATGTGTAGCATTTTCCTGTGCGTTGTGACAGCGTTGCCCAACGCAGCACAGGTGGAGAGGTGTGAATAGAGCCTTTTTAAAGTCTCTTACTTGTATTCAGGCTGCTACATAGCAGACTAGTTTGTAGGGACTCACTGGCAGTCAACACGCACCCCAAAGCAGCAGCAACAGAAACCAGCCAGTAGTACAAGAGGCTTGATTCAGAGAGACACAAAAATACTTCCTTTTTAGTGCCGATCTGTTTTTTTTTGGAAATGTTTCCGCTCTCGTATGAGTGTGCGAGCGATTCTATGCATGCATTGCAATCCTTCTGTAAAGTTTCCGTCCGTTCGTACGGCAGATTACGAATACGAGGATGTCATTTTCCATCATGACTTTTCCGTTTCATTTTCACATGTTACAACGTAGGCTTTCGTTTCTGCCCTTTTCCCATCGTATCCTCCCATGAATCCTTTACGTTTCCCGCTAGATTCTGTTTCCCTTTTTCAATAAATAATCGTCCAGACGGAAATCCTTACGATCTTGCGCCTGTGCACTACAAACTTAACTCATTAAAGTGCTCACCCACATATTTGCCACCCTCACTTCTACTACAATGTTTAGCTAAACCACTTAGCACTATCCTCCATCTTCCCTTTTTGGATCCTTAAAGCTCACCCAAACCACTTAGCACTATCCTCCATCTTCCCTTTTGGACCCTTAAAGCTCACCCAAACCACTTCACGGTTAGGTTCTTCTTCCATTTTAGCCCCCTAAAACTTACCCAAATCACTTCTCGGTCATGTGAATATTCATCTTTAAATATTTCTGGGCCCATTAGTTTCGTGTTAATGTATTTTGTAAATGAAATGACACTGTAACATTTTTTTTATTCCATCATAAAATATAAAATGTTTAAAAAATGTTAAAAATTTCAAATTTTTACAACTATAAAAAACAAAATACATAGCAATGGCAGGCCACAGAACATTATTCTTCATCTGTGGTCCCCAACGAGTTGTGCAGCTCCTGCATCTCGCCCACCAACTGAAGGACCCTGACACTCAGTTGTGCCACTCTGGCACGTGTGGTCCCTGTGAAAAACGTAAATTAAAATATTGCTATAACCTTGTTGCGGTCAAACTGCAGTGCCCCCCCCCCCCCTGTATGGTCCAAACACCTAAATCTGGAGGACCCTCGCCACCACGGCCCGGGTTTTGCATAGTGCCCGATTAGAGAACCCCTGGCCCGCATTCTGCAGGCAAAGAACGGGCATCAGGAGCAATGCCAGGAGTGGATATCCAGAATCCCCTGAAAGTATTTAAAAATACTAACATAAAATACACATTCTAAGCTACAATATTGTTTAACATGTCATCAAGGGCTAAAAACAGCCATAGGTTAAGACATGAGTCATCAACTATATTCATTGCCATACAGTGAAAATGGATTTATGGAATGTGAGCAAACTTACCCAGGAGCCATCCACCAGATAATTCTCCAGACTCAAACTGACGAAATAAGCCAGAGATTTGCAATATATAAGCATCATGGGATGACTCTGGATGCCCTGCAAGAACACTGAGGAATCGCATAGCTGGACCAAACACTGCTTGTATGTTGTGCGAGTGGCACATCTTGCGGTTCCTGCAACCAAATATAAAATAATTACACAAAGATAGGTAACCAAAGAAAGCAATAACTCCTACAACAAATTAAGATTCAAGTTCAACAATCCAAATATAATTCACAAAGGACATAAGTCTGAAAAAATATAGCAATTATATGGATGTGTGGGAAAATAAAGGTTTACATGCTAAGGACTAATTAAGGTCAGCATTAAAATGCTTTGATAAGGCATACATGAAATGTATTGATTTAGGTATGCATTGCTATCCAATTTATGGCCCCGGACATACTGATACATGCAATGCCTTGGTGCTAAAGGTGCGCAGACTCCTCCACATAGCCGCAAAACATGTTCAACAATAGCAATCCGAGCCCTCAAAGGTCCCGTAAGTGGATCGGAAATGAAACGGATTTACAGGGTGGTGGTCCATCGGAAATCAGCTCTCTGAATCAGACGCAAGCCCATCCCAACAACGTAAGTTATCTGACTGAACGAAAAACATCAGATTTTGTTTGGAAAATGATCCGAACTAACGGAAATGTTCCGATTTGCTTTTGTTCACCAAAAGCGCATATACACATTTTCCCGAACGTTCGTACGAATGGAAAATGAACGAAAAAAAGCAAAAAAATGACAAACACCCACTAAAACTTTCACAGACAGCTACGGAAGTGCAGACGAATGTGTCTCTGAATCGAGCCTAAAGAGCTCATTAAAACCATGGTATTCTGATGTGTGGCAGCACGTCTCATTCACTCCCGTCTGATCCATTGCTCCCACTTCTCCTCTATTCTCCTCTGAGACAGTAATCGCTCTCTGAAGCGATTGCAAGGAAACAACAGTACGCCGGCAGTCACCCAGTGGCGCAGCTCAATGTGAACCTGGCCAAGTTGCTAGTGTTTTCAGAAAGTTGACTCAGCACCTTTAAGACACTTGATGGCTTGTGCCGAGCCAAAGAGTCCAAAGCAGGTACTATATCTGCAAACAAGCAGTGCCATCTCTGCACACCTACGTGCACAAGAAGGTGGGCTAGTTATTGGGTCACTCGGTCTCAGATCTGGTGCATTTCAGCACTGATATGTGGCGCTGCAGCTATGGCCAAGGGCAGTATATGTTCATCACCGCCCTACTGGAATAACATCCTTCCAGCCCAGGCACAGTCGCAACTTGGGCAGGTCACGGCAGAGGTGCCTCCACTGTGCCATCATGAGCTTTCTACATCCTCCAGCTTGTCCTCACCCTCCCATTTGTCAAGAGTTCACCTTGGTTAGATTTCATACCACCAGTGTCAGGCCCGTTGTCATTAAGCAGCTGCTACAAATGTCACTTTAGCCACTCTTCTCTTGAGAGGAGTGGCCTCCTGAAGCTGCAAAGGCAACCTTGCCTAAGAAAACTTTGCATGATCTGCAATGTAGCAACCTATTGCAACAGATCCCTTCATATGTTGGACCAGCAGTATGAGCAGAGAACAGCGATTAATGACTACCTCATGCAGCAGCTGGCAAGCTTTACACCACACTGCAGTTTTCAACTGAGGCACTGGCAAATTATGCTAAACTCATGCCATTTTCTGAGGCCTGAGGTCTGAGGGAAGACAATGGTCTTAACTATGTCATTCCCTAGCTCCATGTTCTGGAGGATGTCTGGCTAGGGCACTCTCAGACCAGTGCTCACATGTATCACATCCAACTCAGACCAGAGCTGGATAAAGAGGAGGAATCCCTTTCCCAAATGACTGCATGCATGCTTGTACAGCAACATCTGCAATAAGCTTTTCAGTACCAAGCACGTAGTTTCTATGCGCTCGCTTCCACTCCGTTTAAGTGCCAAGCACGTAGAATCCCCCCCTGGCTTTCCCGCTACAATTAAAAATAATTTTAAAAAACACTCACCTGTCCGCTTGTTCGATCTGGCCGGGTCTTCCCTACATCTCAGGAGCCTCCAATCCCCCCGGGGGCTCTTCCGGCTTTAGGAGATAGCCCTCTCCCCCTTGTGCAGCCTCTGCCTGCCGACTGCTGCCACATACAGAAAGAAATGACATTTACTCACCTGCGGCTGCGATTCCCCCCCACTGGTTATCCTCTTCACCCGGGGGGCCTCCAATCACCTGCCTGGGCTGTTCTGGAGAGGGCCCAACAAGCTCTCTCCATCTGCCTTTGCAGCTCTAGACCCGCCTTCTTGGGGGCGGGGTGGATGACATGTCGCTGATGTTATTACGTTCGGGCCTGGGCAAAGGGTAGAGGGGGGGGCTAGAGGACCCTCTCCAGAAGAGGGGTGGAGGGCCCTTGGATCCTCTAAAGCACTGCCTCCCCACCCCCCTCCAGCAATCACCACATCTGTCATCGGATCCGTTTTTTTAATAAATGTCATTTTTTTTACTAAGGTGTGTGGTGTCTTTTTTACATTTAACCCTTTGTGAACTGGTAAGAGATCCAATACCAATTCACAAGGCTTGGGGGTCTGGCAAGTCACCTGTGGCTAGCAGGTGACTTGGCAATAACCCCTAGACCCCCATTACCTGCCTCCCCAAAGCCCGCAGAAGAGCCGGGGGCCATTAGGCTTTGGGGCTTGTAGCCTGCAGGATGGGGGAGCCACCGAGGCTGGCCCCTGCGCCCTGTTCTACAAGCCCCCATAGCTGGTTATACTGGGACCCCACGCCATTCTTTTTTTTTACTCTTTATTTAAATTTTGGTACAAACAAGGCTGTCAAGAAGACAGTGCCAAATTAATACATATATAGAATAGAATACAATAGCATAGAATACAATAGGATACAGTGTGGCAAGTAGGTACCCCCCTTTCTTATACCCATCCCACCTCCCTAGGGGCCACCTCTCGCATCTCCTCCCCCCGCTACTATGAGATTTCAGGACTCTGTGGGATCTCCCCCGCCTCCCCCTCGCGTCTACTGGGGAGTTTGGCTTCTATTCACCTTTCAAATGTCAGTCCTCATGGTCACAAACGTGCCCATTGGCTAGTTGCGTGGCTAATCGGTGGGATAGATCAGATTTTAGGCCAGACATCTCAGGCCGTGGTTTTAGCACCCATAACAATTTAGGGATGGTCCTACCCCAGAGAAGTCAGGGGAGAGCAACAGAAAAGAAAAGAAAGGGTGGGGAAAGGGGAAGAGGGGAACAAGTGCCGGTCTGGAAGACTCCTATGCCTGGGGAGGGGGCGAGTGAATTTTAAAGTTGGAAAGTCTCCCAAACTTCTCAAATTCCCTCATGAGCACAGGGAGTTCCAACTATTGGATTAGATATGAAGAACAAAAGATCATCCGCATATGCAGCTGCCTTATGTTCTCACCCTCTCACTCACCCTGATCCCTCTCATATCTGCTTTCCCCTTACTTGCCTAAGGGGAGATGACAGACACCCCTGTCTAGTGCCATTAGAGATCTTAAAAGGTGGGGAGAGGCCCCCAATAACTTTCACTCTGGCCTGCGGCTTGGAGTATACCCCTACTATATACTCGAGCGCCCTCTCTTGTAGTCCAATGTGTCTCAATACCTCAAATGCAAGGTCGCGGCGGGGGCGTGTCCTGGCATGAGACTGGACGGGAGCGTGTGAGCGATCTCCGGCTCCCCAAAGCCCCAAAATCAGCGCTGATCGAGCGGTCTGAGACCTACCTTGAGCATGCCCAGGAAGCTAAAGAAGCCTGGAAGGAGGAGTGATGGCGGTGGCAGGTCGGCGAGGCGTCATTTGCCAGAGCGGGTCCGGAGAAGAGAGGAGGCGGAGGACCGCAAGATGGCGGTGGAGGAGGCATCCCGCGGGCGGGGACGGACGGGAGAGGAGCCGGTGTCTGCGACGTCCGCAGACAGCTTCAGCGACGAGGAGATGGAGGCGAGGCAGTCCCCTGATGACCGCGGCGCGTCGCAACAGCCGGTGAGTGCGGGGAGCAAAGCTGAAGAAGTGGCTGCAAGAGAGGCTGGGTGTAGCAAGATGGCGCCGGACTCCCAGCATGTACACCCGGAAGTGACAGAGTGGTGAGGAAGGGGCACATGATGCGGACGGACCCAGGGCCATGTCTGGCGGTGAGAGAGCTGGAGAATGGGATGCCACGGGAGGCAACAGGATGGGGATGGGGGCAACAAGATGGCGGCGACCATGCCTCATAGCATTGCCCCAAAGCGACCCAGCAGTCTGGCCACAACCCCCCATGCGGGGACACCCTTGCAGAGAGGCAGCTATGGAACCCAGGGGGGAAGCAGGGAGCCATGGCAGGAAGTGCCTCCCCGGAAACACCCTAAGCCCTTAATTTCTCCGGCCCTGCCCTCCCCTGATGACCTCCAGCCATCGGTGCCAGGATCTAGGGGAAAATCCACACGGGGTACGGATCCACTGGCAGAGGGTCCCGGAAGTGGCTGCCATGCCCCGGACCTTGGCAGGTTTGCCTTTAAACCCAGAATGGGGCAGGAGGTGGCGCCCCCGCTTGGCTTGCCTCGGGGCTGCCCGGTACGCACCCCGGATGACCACGATGGGACACTCCCTCAGAGACCGGTAGGGAGGAGAGATGAGCCGGGAGCAGCTCCCCAACCTATGGTGGCCCCCACTGCACTATGGGGCTCGCCTGTTGCCCCTCTTCAGCCCTCCCCGAGCCGGGCTCCTTTCAGGGGGGGCGGAGGGCCCGGGCTGATGTCACCGGCGGCCCCGTTGGCGGACCACCCCCCCCCTGCGCCTGGGGCCCCAGGGGGTTGGGGGGTGGATGCTCCGCCAGAGATCCCAGATGAGATGCTACGTGAACGTCAGATTCACCTTGAAACTATTTCCCTCCTGAGAGGTATTCCAACCAGGTCAGAAATCGAAAATGTAATAGCGAAGTACGAAGCTGCGCACAAGCGTGAGATAGCAGCAGTGCACCAAGAAGTTTCAGAAGTCGCAACTAGAGTACGCTCCTTAGAAGCAGCAGGCCCCTCATACGACAGTCGATTACGGGCTTTGGAGGCCAGATGCGCTTCCCAAGACGCTGCAATCAGAACCTGCCATTTACACCTCGATGATCTGGAGAATCGCAGTAGACGAAACAACTTGAGGATCAGGGGTGTCCCGGAGCCGCAGGGCTCGGAAGATGTTCGAGCAATCGCAACTACCATATTCAATGAGGTCCTGGGAAGGGATCCTCCCCTGCCCATCGAGTCCACAGAGCGTTAGGCCCTAAGAGTGTTGATCCTGCCTTCCCGAGGGACATAGTCTGCAGGGTCCATCACTTTTCCCTGAAAGAGGAAATTCTCAGGAAGGCGTGGTTGAAGAGCTCAGTTTGTTTTGAAGGGACTGCAATCAAGATCATGCAGGACTTGTCCAAACGGACCCTCCAAATGCGTAGAGCGATGAGACCCCTACTTGAGGTTGTCGCCAGCAAGGGAGCCACCTACAGATGGGGCTACCCTTTCCATTTGATCGTTAAAAACCCAGAGGGAGTATTTTTGCTGAAGAAGTATGAGGATCTGGGTGGCCTGTTTGAGTTCTTGAAGTGTGGGCCGATTGAGATCCCGGACTGGCTGGATCCGGGAGGGCCCTCGGTACCATCTCGGCCGCCTAACAGAAGAAACCGTGGCCCCAGGAGCTACAGAGATCTTTCCCATGTTGGAGGCCCACCTCACAGGTCCGTGGAGGGACCTAGAGAGACTCTTGGCCATAGAGGTTTCTCGACCGGCGGACCCGGGGCCGCCGGGGCTTCCGGTTCGCCTGTCCCCCGCCCTTCCTCGGTACCACCGTCTGGTGGGGGGGGGGGGGTGACTGGCGGCCGGGACCAGCTGGCTTCTCGGGCTGAGGCCATTTGAATTTGTTTTGCTGATCCTCCACAGTGGGACCGCTGCTGTCTGGCTTGACTTCTCCCGATCATTTAAAATGCATTTGCTTTGTATAATGTCTTGGTAGGATTTTTGTGTAACAAGCTGAGGAGCCATGGACGGGGGTGCCCCTGGCCTCCCGTGCATCTGCTTCTAGACCGCTCCTGGTTGGTAGTGATGTGTCATCTTGGGCTGGGAGAGAGTGGAGTGATACCACTCGAGCACCTTCTCTCTCTGGTTGGACGCACTACCCCCCAATAGGCTGGTCTCTGGGGAATATTTGTCCCCCTTAGACTATATTTCTCCCACAAGTTGGGAAATCTAGTTACTGTTTGTTGTTATTGTTTCTACTTAAATTGCTTCCCTTCCCCATCCCCCTTCTTAACTCGATACCCCCTTTCTGCCCAAGGCTATACTTGCCCTTCCATCCCCCTCTCTAGTAAGTGCGGATCTCGGGGTGCCCTCGCTGGAGCCCGCCTGGGCTCTGTGCGGTGCTGGTCATGGCCGATGTCCGTATAGTGTCCCTGAATACCAGAGGGCTAAACAGTCCTGAAAAGAGATCACTTGTATTAAGGAACCTGAGGGGTCTGAGAGCTCAGGATGCCTTCCTGCAGGAAACACATTTCAAGAGGGGTAAGCCGCCTTTCCTTTGCAACAGGTACTACACGAGAGCTTACCACAGCTATTCAGCAGACTCCAGGTCCCGGGGGGTCAGCATTCTTCTGAGTGGAGCCCTCCCATGGGAACTAGTTGACTTCAAGACGGATGAGGAGGGGCGTTGGGTCTTCCTCAAGGGTAAGGTGGCCTCCTGTAGTTACACTTTTGCTAATGTGTATTTGCCAAACACGGGACAGGTGGCCTTCTTGGAATCCGTCCTGGAAGAATTGTCAACCTTTAGGGAAGGCGAATTAGTGGTTGGAGGAGATTTCAACCTTGCCCTAGACCCCCTTATTGACACCTCTAGGGGGGGGCCCACATGAGTCCTATGCGAGGCTCAGGAGACTTAAAAGAATTCTTGCATTACATAAACTAGTGGATCCGTGGAGGATCTTACACCCCAATGAGCGTGATTACACATTCTATTCTGGTCCCCACGGCTCTTATTCGAGGATCGATTGGTTCCTGGTCCCCCACGCCTCTCTGGGTCGGGTTACGGATGCTGCGATCGGTAATATCACGATCTCTGACCATGCCCCAATTGCCTTGACGGTTGCCTGTCCCACTCAAATTCTGAGGAGCTGGTCTTGGAGGCTTAATACGTCCTTACTTGAAGACCAAAATGTTTTAGAGGAGATACGGAGGGATCTTGAAGACTTTTTCCAAATTAACTCATCCCCTGGGGTCGAGCCCGAGATTCTATGGGAGTCTCACAAATGTGTAATTAAAGGCACTTTTATCAAAATTGGTTCCAGGATTAAAAAGGAGAAGGCCAAGCAGGTGAGAGATGTGCTGGAGGAGATTGGGGTGGTGGAGAGGAGGCACAAAGAATCTCTGGCTAGTGAACTTCTCCCTGTTTTAACCTCCCTGAGGGAGAAACTTAAAACTTTATGCTGCGACAAGATTAAAGCACAAATAAGCAATTGTCGTAGAATTTTCTACGAATCAGGAGACAAATGTGGAAGACTACTAGCGAAGGCCCTTAGGGAGGAGAGAGTTAACACATACGTCCCTAAAATCTCCACTGGGGAGGGCCGGGTAACCCACCTATTTGGTGAAATTGGAGATGCATTCAGGAAGTTTTATGATCGCCTTTATAATCTTCCGAGAGAGCAGAGGGTGAGAGAAGAGAATCCCATAGAACGCTACCTGGTGGACTCTGGGCTTCCGAGGCTCCCCAGTGACGTTCTGAAAGAACTGGAGGACCCAATCTCAATGGCCGAGTTGCATAAAGCCCTAACGGATGCGGCAGGGGGGAAAGCCCCGGGTCCAGATGGCTTTAGCCTCCCGTACTATAAGAAGTTCTTTCCTCTTCTGGCTCCGAAGCTCCTTAAAGTCTTTAACTCGATTAGAGACGGAAATGCCCTCCCAGTAGACTCACTAAGAGCATACATCTCGGTAATCCCTAAGGAGGGTAAAGACCCGGCCCAGTGTTCGAGCTACAGGCCGATTTCACTCCTGAACACTGATTTGAAATTATTTGCCAAGATTTTGGCCTCCAGACTGGCTCCTCACTTGCACAATGTCATTGGCTTGGATCAGGCGGGGTTTATGCCGCACAGAGAGGCGAGGGACAACACCGTTAAGGTGTTGAACCTGGTTCACTTAGCTAAAAAAAGCAAAATCCCTGCCCTCCTACTCGCGACAGACGCAGAAAAGGCTTTTGACCGAGTGAACTGGGACTTTATGCGTGCCACACTCAGACACATTGGGCTTGGCCCGAATGCCTTGAGCTGGATTGAAAGCTTATATGGATCCCCATCTGCCGCGGTCAGGGTGAACGGGGTTACATCAGGATCCTTTCGGATAACAAATGGGACGAGGCAGGGGTGCCCGCTCTCACCCCTAATTTTTATACTCACCTTAGAGCCCTTTCTGTGTCACATCCGAAGCAACCCAGATATTAAAGGCTTAACCATCAAGTCCAAACAATACAAAGTGGCTGCATACGCAGACGATTTAATATTTAGCCTGTCTTGCCCTGAGGTTTCCCTTCCTAACCTAATATCCGAATTGAGGCGGTATGGGGAGATATCTGGGTACAAGATAAACTACCAAAAATCTGAGGCCCTTAACATCACTGTCCCACCCAGGAGATTCAACAATCTGAGGAACGCTTTCCCTTTCAAGTGGGCAAATGGTTCTGTCACGTATCTCGGGAGCAAAATTAGCAGTGACCTGGGTAAAATTTTTGAGCTAAACTTCCCACCGCTGCTGAGGAGGTTTGAGGAGGAGACAGCTAGGTGGACGCGAGGAAGGATCTCCTGGTTTGGCCGGGTCAATGCGACCAAAATGAATTTACTTCCCCGTCTGCTCTACCTTCTACAGGCGCTCCCAGTGATGATCCCCCAGAGTTTTCTGCAAAAGGTTAGGGGTCTCTTCGTTAAGTTTGTTTGGGGAGGTAGGAGGCCGAGGCTGAATAAAACATTGTTGTCCCTGTCCAAAGAAAGTGGGGGCCTCGGTTTTCCAGACCCGACCCTCTATCACGTAGCGGTACACCTTAGTAGAGTTGTGGACTGGTGCGTACATGGGAGCCACAAACAGTGGGTGGATTTGGAACAGGGGTTCCTGGAAACCCCGATTTCTGGAATTGTATGGTTGGGAAAGCTTGGAACCCCCACCGTGATGAAACATCCCACAGTCGGAGCTACTATCAGAACCTGCGGGCGCCACCTTGAGCGTCATGAGCTCTCCCCTGCCCCCTCCCCGATGCTCCCAATCTTGGGTAATCCTAGCTTTCCCCCGGGTAATGAGGGCCCTACCTCCAGGGAGTGGAGAGAGGCCGGAGTTTATAGAGTGGGACATTTTTGGGGGGGAGGGGGCTGGACAGACCTGGGTGTACTCGCCCGGACAAAGGGTTTGACGGAGTGGTCAGGCTGGCAACATAGCCAGATTATGCATTTCCTCCACTCGCTGCGGAATTTTACTGGAGGCTTGAGGGAGACCACCCCCTATGAGAATCTATGTGCCAGTAGAACAGCCGTTCAACACACATTGTCCTACATCTATAAGTTGCTGGTTGCACCCCCGGAGAATGAGAAGCCTATGTATCTGAGGAAGTGGGAGTTGGATTTGGGAGTCTCTTTCTCCAGGGAGCAATGTAGAAAACTATTGGCCATGCCGCATAAAACGTCCATTTGCACACGTATTCAAGAATGTAATTACAAAATTTTGACGCGCTGGTACAGAGTGCCTGTAGTACTACATAAATGGTTCCCGGAAACCCCTGAAACATGCTGGAGATGTAATGACGCTAGAGGTGACATGCTACACGTCTTCTGGTCTTGTCCTGTATTGAAGCCATTCTGGAATCTGGTTCGAGACGTGGCGAGTAGGGTAACTGAAACTGTGGTACCCGACGATCCGGCCGCTTGCTTGCTCCATTTGACCAAAATACCCCTGAAGAACTATAAGAAAACTCTGCTATGCCACCTTCTCAATGCGGCGAAAACTTGCATCCCCCTGAAGTGGAAAAGCTCTGATCCACCTTCAGTAGACATGTGGTTCATGAAGGTGAATGAGCTCATGCGATTCGAGAATGTGATTCTCTCTCGAGAAAACAGATTCGAGAGTTTCACGACCACTTGGTATGATTGGATGAGGTTCTCAGATTCCACTGAATGTAGAGCCATGTTGGCCGATACCCGAGATCCACATGCCCCTCCCCTTCCCCCCCCCCCCATCCCTCCTATTTAGTATTTTTGAGACCATATTGCTTTGTATTGTTTTTTGTTAGCTTTAAGTTTATTATGATGTTAAATATTTGCTTGGCTAATGGCCATCCCTTTACAAAGACCTGTGATGTGATTTTCTTTTTCTCAATGTGTCTTTCTATACGACATACTGTTTGTGTGTAATTTTTCTTGAAAAGCAAAAAATAAAGAATATTAAAAAAAAATGCAAGGTCGCAATCTATGCGGTCAAATGCTTTTTCGGCATCTGTGGAAAGAAGCATGGTCGGGGAGTTATCCACCCACGATTGGGCACCCAGGAGAAGTGGGCTTGAACCACGCAGCGCGTCGGTGAGAGGTAAGTGGGGAGGACTAAGGGCGTTGGATTAGTAGATACAACCAGAGCTTTATCATATTTTATGTATGGCAACATGACATGGCGGATGCTTGCAGGGATGAGTAGGAGCACTATTAGTTGGTAGATTTAGCACTTGAAGCACTTTAGGCACTTTTTGCACTGTAGCACTGCACTTTTTTGCTGAGTTTGCACATATTGTAGTATTTTTAGGGGCTGTATATATCCTTTATAAAGGAGCACAGTTCACTAGTAACTTTAGTTTGATATAGATTCACTCATGTAGCATCTCATGCGGGCGTCCGCCTATTGTTTATGTATGCCATCTACACTCTAAAATTAAAGATATATGAAATTATACTATTTGAATGGTTAGACACACATTGTGAGTGTCTTATATATTAGCCCTAACAAGTTCCTCCCCACTTGGATTTTTATGTATATGTTTTTTAAAGTGTGACATTGTGTGATATATGTTATGTAATGACAGCATTTAGCTAACAATACATTTTCATCTATTTTTGTAAATTCTGTGCAGCCTGCTATATGGGGATATAAAGGTGGGCTAGCTCTGAAAGCCCACCAGGTGTATAGATTAAGTTACAAGGTTGGCCCCATAGGCTAGCACCGATAGTAATTAACAGAAGCTGTGCATACCCAGAGGTAGAGTTGAGAAAGCACCCACGGTTGGTATATAAGGTTTAGGGTCCTGATCGTGTTGTTCCTTGCCTCTCTGCCAGGAATGAAGCCACATTGATTCTCCTCAATTAGCTCCGGCAGAAACCTTGTTATTCGATTCACTATAATCTACAGCTTGAGATCTACATTCAAGAGTGAAATTGGCCGGTAGCTTTTACGGCTTATGAATTACTGTGATGTGGGCTTCTAATGCCTATGCCGGTACTCTCTATCTGTCATGGCAGACGTGAACGAAGTGTTTGCCCAGGATGGATTTGAACTTCTTATAATATGTGATTATTAGCCCATCTGGTCCTGGGGATCTCCCATTGGGTGTTGGTTTTGTCGCCTGCTGCAACTCCGCTTCTAAAATTGGTTCCTCTAGCAACCGGCCACTATTTACTGTTTCTTCCTAGTCAGGTCCACCTAAGGGTCACCCATCCCTAGCGGATGTAATTTATAGAGTGAGTGGTAATATTCACTTTAGCAATATCTGCTGTTTTGTGCCATTTCAGCTGTTGCTCATCCATTATCGTATCAATGAAGTTCGGGGACTGTTGTTTCCGCAGGGACCGAGCATACCACTCTTGTTTCCCCATTCATAATAAAAGCATTTACATTTCTTTATAGTGAACGCCGCCTTCTGTAGGAGTAGGGAGTTCAATTGCTTCCTACACGAAGTCAGCTTGCGCAGAGTACTTTGCATATGAGCCTTTTTATGCCTCTGAAGTTTGGATCTGCTTTAGGAGTTGGTCCCATTTTGAGGCATTCGGTTTCTTTAATCTGGACGCGTGTTGAATAAAGACTCCCCTTATTACCACCTTATGAGCCTACTGTCATAGGTGCTATTTCTTCTGAGCTATTTAGCTTAAAGTACTCAGCGAGGGCCACCTGCACTGCCTGCTCTGTCACTGAGTCCTTCAATAGGGTCCTGTTCAGGCGCCATGTCCAGGCTCTCTTGCTTTTTTTGCACCAGATAGGGAGACACATACAGGGCCATGATCTGATAAGGATGCTGTCCCTATAGCAGTACCCTGGGTAACAAACTGTGTGATATGAATATGTAATCTAGCCTCGCATATGTTGACGAGAAGTGTGTGTAGTCATTTTTCATTGGGTTAAAGATCCTCCAAACATAATTGCAGCTTATGAAAATGATGCTTGTTTCACTTTCCATAATCCTCTATAGGGGATGGAAGATTTACCTGAGGAGGAGTCAATGAGAGGCTACAAGGTAATGTCCAAATCGCCCCCCAGCAATATGTTCCCCCCATGGAAGTTCATCAGCTTAGTGAGGAACTCCAGCAGGAAGTCCTCTTGACCTCTGTTAAGGGCATAAACAGACATCATTGTGCCCTTGATCATGATATATCTGCCTTCTCCGTCTCTGGTGGATCCAGGCATCTCAAGTGGCATATCTATGGATAGTAAAATTGCCACCCCTCTAGACTTAGAGTTAGGAGAATAGCTTAGCTACGACTGTGGATAGTATCCAGGTAACAACCTTGGACAATCGCCCCTCATAAAGTAGACCAAAACCCTGCTGGACCCTCCCTGCCGATTTTGGATGCCCCGCTGTGTGAAACCCCCCAGGTCGCCCATAAACTCATCTTCTTACCCGGTCCAACGGCGCATGCACGGGCTGCGGCCGCATCCCCACTATCCCTCTAGCAGGACAGGCACGCTACTTGTTAGAGGGAAGCGAGAAATGCAGCCACCAGCGCCCTCTAAGCTGCTGAGCTTAGATGTCGCTTAGACGCCCATAGCTCAGCGGCTCTGAGTGCCCTGATTGGAGGAGCGCCCGTGCATGTGCCGTAGGACTGCGGTGAGGTGAGTTTGCTGCAGCGATGGGGGGGGTTCACATAGTCAAAATCCTGGGTTTTGATCCACTTTAAGGCCTCTACAATTCAGGGACACTATTATCACTGCCGTGTCTGTCAGCCCTCATGCTCCCCTCCCCTCTGCCCTCCATCCCACCCCCTTGTCCACAGCCCCAGCCCCAGCCACTCTGGAAAGTGGGATAGGTAAGCTAAGGTGGAGGATACTCCTAGGTGGAGCAAGAAGGGAAACGAAATATAGAGTTAAGACCAAGAAGAAGCCAAGGTTTCAGGAACAAAAAACAGAAAAGAATTCCGGAGTAGGCCGTTAAGTTTTCGGCCACATAAGGTAATGCTAACGAGCACCCTAAGGTAGGGAAGTCTGGTCCCACATTTTTCGGAGAGGTCTCCGGCAGCCCCCGAGACAACACCTGAATCACAGGGGAGAAATGGAAGCCAGGTGAAGAGGAGCCAGAGTTCACCCCACCCTGTACATACATACACTGTTAGGCAGCAGCATCTAATTAATAGAGATGAGCGAGTAGTGAAATATTCGAAATTTCGAATTTCGATTCGAATAGACCGCGTTACTCGACTACTCGACCGATTATCGAATCCCATTATAGTCTATGGGAAAAAAATGCTCGCCACTTGGAAATCTCAATTCGACCACTTGGAGGTCACCAAGTCCACCCTGAAACATCAGAAAATGATGCCAACACTGCTGGAATGCAACTGGGACAGCAGGGGAAGCATGTCTGGGTGCATATAACGCGCCCAAGTCGCACTATTACGCCACTATCACAGCCACTCAACAATACACTCCAAACACAATATAACTTCTACGTAAAGTGAGACAAGACAAGGAAACCTTCTTTCCTCTACATTGCCATGGACCCCAAGCCAAACTGTACAAAAAAGAACAAAATTCTGCACCCCTTAAAATCACGTTGCCTAATGACAACCACAGATGGCATAGGCAAGGGGGAAAATAAATAGACCCCACCCCTAATTGTCATTGTGTGTGTGTGTGTGTGTGTGTGTGTGTGTGTGAGATGTGGTCAGACATGTCCTCTTGTGTCATTGTGTCACCCCAGCAGTAAGGGAAGCTTAAAGGAGGAGGTATGTTACAGTGTGTTACCCCAGCAGTAAGGGAAGCTTACAGGAGGAGGTTTGTTACAGTGTGTCACCCCAGCAGTCAGGGAAGCTTACAGGAGGAGGTTTGTTACAGTGTGTCACCCCAGCAGTAAGGGAAGCTTACAGGAGGAGGTTTGTTACAGTGTGTTACCCCAGCAGTAAGGGAAGCTTAAAGGAGGAGGTTTGTTACAGTGTGTTACCCCAGCAGGAAGGGAAGCTTACAGGAGGAGGTTTGTTACATTGTGTCACCCCAGCAGTAAGGGAAGCTTACAGGAGGAGGTTTGTTACATTGTGTCACCCCAGCAGTAAGGGAAGCTTACAGGAGGAGGTTTGTTACATTGTGTCACCCCAGCAGTAAGGGAAGCTTACAGGAGGAGGTTTGTTACATTGTGTCACCCCAGCAGTAAGGGAAGCTTACAGGAGGAGGTTTGTTACAGTGTGTCACCCCAGCAGTAAGGGAAGCTTAAAGGTGGTAAATGGTGGTATATGGTGGTATATGGTGGTAAATGCGATATTCTGAGCTTCTGGGGCCCTTCCTGCCTACATATGAGCTATATACTGTTCAGCATAGTAGCCGTAATAAGGGCTCTCAATGACTCTCTTGTCTTCTGGTAGCTGGTATATATGGTGGTAAATGCGATATTCTGAGCTTCTGGGGCCCTGCCTGCCTACATAGGAGCTATATACCGTTCAGCATAGTAGCCCTAATAAGGGCTCTTAATGACTCTCTTGTCTTCTGGTAGCTGGTATATATGGTGGTAAATGCGATATTCTGAGCTTCTGGGGCCCTGCCTGCCTACATATGAGCTATATACTGTTCAACATAGTAGCCCTAATAAGGGCTCTTAATGACTCTCTTGTCTTCTGGTAGCTGGTATATATGGTGGTAAAAGCGATATTCTGAGCTTCTGGGGCCCTGCCTGCCTACATATGAGCTATATACTGTTCAGCATAGTAGCCCTAATAAGGGCTCTCAATGACTCTCTTGTCTTCTGGTAGCTGGAATATATGGTGGTAAATGCGATATTCTGAGCTTCTGGGGCCCTGCCTGCCTAGATATGGGCTATATACTGTTCAGCATAGTAGCCCTAATAATAAGGACTCTCAATGACTCTCTTGTCTTCTGGTAGCTGGTATATATGGTGGTAAATGCGATATTCTGAGCTTCTGGGGCCCTGCCTGCCTACATAGGAGCTATATACCGTTCAGCATAGTAGCCCTAATAAGGGCTCTTAATGACTCTCTTGTCTTCTGGTAGCTGGTATATATGGTGGTAAAAGCGATATTCTGAGCTTCTGGGGCCCTGCCTGCCTACATAGGAGCTATATACCGTTCAGCATAGTAGCCCTAATAAGGGCTCTTAATGACTCTCTTGTCTTCTGGTAGCTGGCATATATGGTGGTAAAAGCGATATTCTGAGCTTCTGGGGCCCTGCCTGCCTACATATGAGCTATATACTGTTCAGCATAGTAGCCCTAATAAGGGCTCTCAATGACTCTCTTGTCTTCTGGTAGCTGGTATATATGGTGGTAAAAGCGATATTCTGAGCTTCTGGGGCCCTGCCTGCCTACATAGGAGCTATATACCGTTCAGCATAGTAGCCCTAATAAGGGCTCTTAATGACTCTCTTGTCTTCTGGTAGCTGGTATATATGGTGGTAAATGCGATATTCCGAGCTTCTGGGGCCCTGCCTGCCTACATAGGAGCTATATACCATTCAGCATAGTAGCCCTAATAAGGGCTCTTAATGACTCTCTTGTCTTCTGGTAGCTGGTATATATGGTGGTAAATGCGATCTTCCGAGCTTCTGGGGCCCTGCCAGCTACAGCCTGTCTTTCCCTGCTGTGAGCGTCTATCCCTCACTAAGTTCAAGCTGCTAATGCTGACGAAGAGGAAGTGCTGAGTTTTGTAGATTCGAGGTCACATGGTTTTTCCAGCCAATGCGTGTAGACGTCGTTCTCGCGATGCCAGCGTCCTCCCAGGACCTGTCCCACCCCCCTGCATGGTGATTGGTGTAAAAAAACGCGCCAGGGAAGGTGTGAGGGGAAACGAATTGTGAGTGCGCCATCGCCGCTGTACTCGATCGAAATCGAGTATGACGAATAGCGTAGTATTCGATCGAATACCGACTCGGTCGAATACTTCTCGCTCATCTCTACTAATTAACCATTATTCTAAAATGAAAACAACACGAAAATATAACATAAAAGGGAACATATTCCGTGTTCGTGCTGAATCTTGGATGGCCTGATCAAACCTCTCCCTCTCCCCTGAGTATTTCCTACTATGAGTGAGCCTGCTCCTGCTGACGGCCCGGCAGATAGTTTTTCTCCCACATATGTAGCTCGGGAAATACAGCCCCGAGGCCCCACGCTCCTCGCAGAGAAAATGTGTGTGGGACCCCACTAGGCGCCCAAGGGCAGTCCTGCCCCCTCTGCACTGCGATAGCCAGGTCCATTTCTGGGTGGCTTCCTAAGGGGGATTAAGGTCCCACCTAAGCTCATGGCAGCGTGTTGGTGTCTCTCCCTGTTGGACCGCTACCCATGGAGAAAAATTATGAGGAACAGCTCACACCCCTGGAATGGCTGCCAATAGCCTTCAGTCACTGGGTGCTGGCCTCACCTTATGGGCCAGGGGAGACCCTCAGACACTGAAGCCACTGCCCGCCACCCATCCACCCCTTTCTCAGTCCCCAGACCTCTCCTGGGGGGGTCCGGACCACCCCCCCAGGTCCTCGGGCCCCACGCCTCCCCAAGGCATCCGACCATACGACCCAGCCTCTTGGGACAGCAAGGCCGCCCCCCGTGGGGGCCTGGGGCCAAGGCCAGCAGGGCTCCAGCTCCCCCAGTCTATTCCACCCTGTTCGGAAGCATGTTCACGCCAGTCATCCACATCCCCATCCAGCCATGGAAGAATATCAACATGAAAAATGCTGGTCCCTTATGAACAAATCATTAAGAACATATCAACAATAACCATCAATTATAATGGAAACGATTAAAAATATTAAGTTAACTTGAGCTAATTAATCTAACGGTAACCTCATGGTCTCTGTACATCCATCGCAACACAAAGCTGGCTACTCCACACCTAGGAGGCCGCGGCCCTTATGGCGCACCGGCCCAGGCAGGATGCCCTATTGCTATTCTGTCTCCGTATCCTCAGGCGCTGTGGAAGCAGGTCCTCCCCTCGATCCAATTCAAGCTCCAGCCAGTCCGGGACTACAATAGGCGCTGCTCCTAGGAACTCGAACAATCCAGGCAACTGCGCCGGCGACGTTAAGATGTAATTCCTCCGCTCTTTATGTACAATCAGTTGAAATGGGTGCCCCCACCGATAAGATGCTGCACTACCTCCAACAACGACTTCAACATCCTCCGCATTTGGAGAGTCCTTCTAGAGAGGTCTGGTAATAAAGTGATGTGCGCTCCTTATTCCAGGCTCTCTGCATTATTGCCTTCTTGAGCTTATAGTACCGCACTCTGCATATTACATCCCTTAACCTGTTGGGGCCCCCCTGTATGGGCCCCATAGCCGGGTGAATCCTGTCGATTTCAATTTCAATATGATCAGAGGCCGGTCTGTCCACCAAACTGTTAAACACACTGGAAACTGATGGATTTAAGTCCGATGGTCCTGATTCAGGGATGCCCCTAAGTCTAATATTGTTGCACTGATTTCTATTTTCCTGGTCATCTTGCTGTATATGTAAGAAGGAAAACGCTCTCTTTGTGGTATCCCGATCGCGCTCTAATGCCTCCACTCTAGCTTGTAGGTCCATCTGTGCAACATTATTCGCATCTAATCTGATAGACAAGTCCGCCATAGAGTTTTTCTCTGTGGAATGCCCCTTCCATACTGGTTATGTAAGTCCGCTCTTGGCAGTAATGCTTTGAGGGCCTCCGACAGGTTCACTCTGACCGACTCCACTATAGCTGAAATTAGGGCTTGAGGTAAGGTATTTCCTGGAGTCTCCCACATCATATAATCAGCAGATCCCCCCTCTGACCCGGGCTCCAACGCTCTACCAACCAACTCTGGGGGTGTATGGCATCGGGTTTCACAGGACTCCTACCCTCTTCCTCTCGGGGAACCCTCCACTTCATCCAGCATGAAGGGTCCAGGAGACACTCTGTTCCCCCTAATGATCTGTTCCTGCATCTCCTGCAGATTCTCAGGGAGATGGCCCCTTCAATGGCCCCCCTAGTAGCAGCTTCCCAGGGCCCCTCAGAGTCCTCGCTATGGTGGATCATCGCTGGATGGGTCATGAGGGATCCTGTGGCTGTCTCAGCTCCCAACTCCTCCCGGCTGCTATCTCCCCGTGCCGACCTAACTGAAAGCACCATGCACCCCCCCCCCGCAGCCCCCGGTCTGACTGCTCCTACCTGAGCGGGGCTTAGAGGCACGCCAGTCGCGGTCTCCTGCTCCGTCTCCACTGCTCAGGGTTCTTCTCACGGAGTGAAGGGAGCATCTCTCTGCTCAACGCTGCCTGGCACTCCGCCTCCTCCTCGCTCTCCTGTCTGTCAGGCTGTACATGAGCTCTCACCGCCGTCTGCGGGAGCTGACCGGTGCCGACTCCTCGTTCCCCTCTGCGAACAAGTCTCCTCAGGTAACGGCGGGAGGGGTTGTCTCCCTCACCTCCTTTGCCTTCATACTGCTCGTCACCATTTTGGCAGGAGGCGACAGTCCATAGCGTAGCAGCCCCGAAGATGGTGGTGATGGGGGCGCTTTGCTGGTTCCTTGAGGTGGCCCTTGTCTTCCTCTTCCTGGACATGGCTTTGTCCACTGCTGCCAGGCTAAAATGCTGTTATCTCCAGGGGTTTAGTAGAGAGCTTCATGCTCTGGCGTCCTACTCCTCCATCGGTAAGCCACGCCCCTTACTTTTGGGGTTTTTAAAGGGTTTTTAACTCTTAAAAATCCCAAAAATGAAATCCTCCCTCCTATGTCATTGTTTTAAATTAACCCTTTATGTCCTATTGCTCAGCAGGTATAAAACGCTTCCAGCAGCAGCAAGAGAGCAGAAGCCAGGGTGATTGTGTGGGAAACAATGGTCAGGGATGGGTCATGTGAGGTAAGTATTAAAAAATAAATTAATAAAATAATTTTTTTTTATGTGTATTGGTGTCTTTATTCGCATTTAGCCTCGTGTGAACTGGTAAGGGATCCATGAGACCCCTATAGCAGTTCACAAGGCTTGGGGTCTGTAGCTAGCGTGTGACTTGCCATTAACCCCCAGCCCCCATTACTTGCCTCCCCAAAGCCCAGGAGCCCAGGGCCACAAGGCCATGCGAGCTTGTAGCTTTGCAGGGCAGGGGCCACAGAAGTTGGTCCTTGCGCCCTGTTCTACAAGCCCCATATCTGGTCCCCAGGCTGGTTATGCTGGGTAGAGGGGACACCACACATTTTTTGTGTATTTTTAAGGGTTTTTAATGCTTAAAAATCCAAACAATGGGGCCCCCTCCCCAGAAGGGAGGACCCTATGTTATTTATTTTAATTAACCCTTATTGTCCCACCAATCAGCAAGTTAAAAGACTTCCAACAGCAGCAAGAGAGCAAAAACCAAAGTGATCATCGTGGAAGACAGAGGGACCCTACACCAATTTTGTTTGATTTAACCCTTTATAGTGTGGATAGTAGTTGAATTTTGTTTGTAAATGTTATGTGCTCCTTTCAGTTTGGGGGGTCTCCTGGGCAAGAATGAGGGGCTACTGATACATATGAGGTACCATTGTAATCAGATGAAAAGGGGCTTTCACATGCAATATAGTTTTCTTGAATAAAATACTTTTTTTATTTAAAATAAATGAGACACATTTTAAAAAAAACATTTTTTAAACCTAGTTAAAAATTACCTGTCAACAGTGGGTGACAACATATCAAGTAGGCTGGCAGTTAGAAGAGTTAAAAGTAGCTATGTATGTTGGGCACTGTTCTGTTAGGGGAACCTTGCACTTTTAGGTTTAGCTTGTTTCTTGTTCACATATTGTTATTTTCGGGAAATATGTTTTTATTCTGCTTTTTTATACCTTTATTAGGAAAACCCTGTGCAACAAAGAATTCTTTGAGGGATTTCTTATCAGTAAGATGAGCCCAGTACAACAAGCTGGGTACACTGAGAAAGTTTAATGTGTGTACTTTCAGGAAATATATGGTTTGTGGGGGTATTCTAAATGTAAAGGGTTGTTTTGGCTGAAAAAGTGCAAGGTGTGCACTTTTCAAGTAAATTTTCAAGTAAAATTACTGTTAAGCACATGCTTTACTTTGGAGTGTTTGGCAACTCTTCCCTTGACAATACCTATGCATGTTGGGTATTGTTCTGATTGGGAGACCTTGCTTTTTTTCAGATTTAACTTGTTTTTTTGTTTGCATATTGTTTTTTTTTTGGGGGGGGGGGGGATGTGGCTTTGATTTTGCTTTTTTAATCTTTTTTCTTATCGATACATATATGGTACCATTGTAACCATGAGAAATTGGGTTTTTACACAAAATATGGTTTTATTGGAAAATTTACATTTTGTATTATAAAAAACACTACAAATTATAAAATATAGATTTTTTTGCTCATATTTCACCAAACATTAAACAAGGCCAAACAAGACATTTTATGTTGAAGTCCCGACTGCTGAAAAAAAACAATATATAATATTCCTCTGAAACATGTATAGCACAAAATTTAAAAATTGAAAATGGTCTGGCAAAGAGGGTGACAAAATCTCCAGGTAGGCTGGCACCAAAAGGGTTAAAGCCATTCACCAGAGAGATGAATCCTGACTGGCAACAATGGCATACCCTCAGTCCACTGCAAACTCTCCACTCCCCCCGACTGCTAGGGGAGGAAGGGGCAGCAGCAGTAGCTGAGCTAGCTACTTAAGACTGAAGTCTTTAATCAGCGGTTTTATACAGCAACTCACTGAGCAAAGGGGCCAGCAGCCTACCAGTACCACCACCCTGCAGCAGTTAACCCACCAAAGTGGTGGCATATCTAAAGTCACTTCGGTCCCTTGACAACATGGACCCCGTGGAATTCTGGACAAGGAAACTGGACATCTGGCCACAACTGGCAGAGTTAGCCATGTGTATGCTTGCATGTCCAGCCAGCATGGTGTCATCTAAGAGGGTATTCAGTGCAGCAGGGGCTTTTGTGACCCCACAGAGAACTAGGCTCTTTTGCCAAAATGTTCATATTCGTTACGTTGTTTCAGGCATGGATAATGTCAGAGCTCACCGCACCATTGCCTGATGTTAATGACTAGCTGCTACCCGCCTCCACTGGCTGCCACAGGCCTTTTAGGACTCAAGACTGTTGATGCCCTGCTACCCACCTCCACTGGCTATCACATGCCTTTAGGCACTTTGAGAGACTACTGATGCTCTTACCCACCCTCCACTGGCTGTCACAGGTCTTTAGGGACTCAGAGACTGCTGATGCCCCTTCAACCCACTTCTACTGGCTTTCAGAGCCCTTAGGATCTTAGAGAAACTGCTAATGCCCCTGTTACCCATTACCACTAGCTTTCACAAGCCTTTGGAACTCAGAGAGACTGCTGATACCTCCACTTGCCTTAGAGGCTCTGAGAGATTGTTGATGCTCATGATGCTGTTTCCCACTTCTACTGGCTTTTACAGGCCTAAGGTTCTCAAAGAGATATTCCAAAATTAGCGACACTGAAAACTCACAATTCTATATATTATTGCATTTGACAAATGAAAATAAACTCTGCAATAACTACATTAATTGAGGTTATAGGACAACCTCAGATAAGTGTAGTAAAATATGGGGTTAAATAGTCTAGGGATATGGAACAGTTAATGGCTATCCTGAACCATTAGTTAATTACATGATTAGGCTCATTATTAGGTGATTAGGCTCATGATAAGACAAACAAAATGGCTGATTCAAGTTCTATATTTGTCCATGGTAGAATGATATTCAAGTTTGCAGGTACACCTTATTACCTTTATGTAACTCATGACTAGCATTGACTCATATCCTGTTGAGAGAGAGTGGGCTTTCCATCATGAAGGACACAGCCTGGCGCTGGGTCAAGTTCTAGCAAGTTCTAGCAAGTTCTAGAAAGTGCTGGGTTTTGTCAACGGGTGCTTGGCCACACCCATTGGCAACAAATATACATAACCCAGTGAGGAGAAAGATTCAGGGAGCACCTTCATGTACGACTCAATGGGACGCTGTTGGGTGGAGCTCCCACAAAAGGGTGAGGCTGATTCACCTTCTCTGCTGCCGCACTTTCGGTATCATGATGGGTTTAGGTGGGTCATGTGCCAGTGCTGTGGTGATGATGATACTTTGTGATGGAAGTACCAGCAATGTTGATAAATTATTGATGAAGTGAGTACTCTATCTTTGATTATCTTAGAATCATGGAATAATGCTTTGTAAAGTATTTGCATTGCATTGATGCTTATAGTATTATATTGCTGCATTTCACCTTTGTTCTTGTCAAATGTCAAAAGTAGGCTTCACCACCCAGTATCTGTCACCAAGTCAATTACTCATTATTCAATTACGTGTTCAATTTGATGCTAATTGCTTATTATTCATTTAAACATTAAATCTAATTGAGCCCTCATTATTGAATAAAGTTTCTATAAGCTGTACCAATACGCCTGCAAATATTTTCTGAGTTGGCTATACAGTATGCTGCTCCCAAATTATCCATTGCATTGTATGTCCCAAAGAGGGATCTCATAGATTAGAATTAGGACTCCAGACGTACTACTGCTGCTGGTACCCACCCTGCACTGGCTTTCACAACCCTTAGGTACTCAGAGACTGCTAATGATCCTTTTACCCACTTCCATTGGCACTCAGAGATTCTACTGATGCCCCTGTTACCCACCTTCACTGTCTTTAATAGGCATTACACACACAGAGATTGCTGAAGCCCCTGTTTCCCACCCAACTGGCTTTCACTGGCCTTTAGGCACACAGAGAGACTACTGATGCCCCTGCTAACCACCTCCACTGTCTTTTTCAGGCCTTTAGACACTCAGATAGACTGCTAATGCAATGATGATGAGCTATAAACTATGCAATACAATGATAGAACTATAGGCATAACCTGAAATGCAGAAGGGAAGATCAGGAACAATGTTCGAAAATATTATTTTACAGAAAGAGTAGTAGATGCTTGGAACAAACTTCAAGCAGAGGTAGTTGAAAACCGTCAGTAAGTGAATTTTAACATGCCTGGGATAAGCATACATCTATCCTACAGAGGGTTTACAACCGTTTGTCGGCCATTCGCCTCATTTACTATACTAAAAGTGGCCTATTCGCCACGTCAAGGCTGTGTTGCCGTATTCATGTCAGGCGAATGCTGGAGAGTGGCTTTTCAGTGTGTGTTCACTGGTGTTCCCCTGTCACGCATGTGTCGCCAGTCTGTAATGCGCACATCGCACGTCTGGTGAACATACTTTAGTGTAAAGCAGCGAATAGTAGGAAACATAGTAAATCACCCCCCACAGTATACACACAAGGGCAGACTAGTTGGACAACATGGTCTCCTTATGATGTCAACCTTCAAAGTAGTAGAGACTGCTGCTGCTGCTACCCACCCTGCACTGGCTTTCCCAAGACTTATGCACTCAGAGAGACTGTTGATGCCCCTGCTGCCCACTTCCACTGGCTTTTACAAAGCCTTAGGCTTTTAGAGCGACTGCTGATGCCCCTGCTACCAAGCCTTAGGCATTTGGACTGCTGCTGTTGTTACCCACCCTGCACTGGCTTTCACAAGCCTTAGGCACTCAGAGACTGCTGATGCCCACCTCCACTGGCTTTCAAAGGCCGTAGAGGCTCTCAGAGACTGTTGATGCTCATTATGCCCCTGTTACTCACTTCCACTGGCTTTTACAGGCCTTAGGCTCTAAGAAAGACTGCTTATGCCACTGTTAACCACCTCCACTGATTTCACAGGACTTTAGACATGCAGAATCCATGCCATGCATGCCAATGTCCCTACTACCGACCTCCACTAGCTTTCACTAACCACTAGGCACTAAGATTTATTGCTGATGACCCTGTTACACAATTCCACTGGCTTTCACAAGCCTTAGGCTCTTAGAATAAATGCTGTTGTTATTACCGTATATACTCGAGTATAGGCCGACCCGAATATAAGCCGAGGCACCTAATTTTACCCCAAAAACCTGGAAAAAGTTATTGACCCGAGTATAAGCCGAGGCACACAACACAGCACACAATACAGCACACATACACACACAAGGCACACACAGCACACAACACAGCACACAATACAGCACACAATACAGCACACATACACACACAAGGCACACACAGCACACAACACAGCACACAATACAGCACACATACACACACAGCACACAACACAGCACACATACACACACAGCACACATACACACACAGCACACATACAATGCACACAACACACACACTCACCAGTTCAGCTCCTGCAGGATGTTCAGCGAGGCTCCTTCCAGCGACGGTGCGGGAGAGAGGACGGCGCGGGACGACGGCATGGGTCCGCAGGGCAGAAGAGCCGCCTCAGAGGCTTCAGAACTCGGCGGGGAGATCAGTACACCCAGCGCGAGGTGGGTGTACCAAGATGGCGGCCGGCGCGCTCCGCGCCGCCACGTCACGTCGCGTCACTGAGGCCCGGGCCGCCATCTTGGTACACCCACCTCGCGCTGGGTGTACTGATCTCCCCGCCGAGTTCTGAAGCCTCGGCGTCTCGTCTGCCGCCTCGGAGGCTCTTCTGCCCTCGCTCAGGTAAGTCTGACTCGAGTATAAGCCGAGGCTGCTTTTTTCAGCCCAAAAAGTGGGCTGAAAAACTCGGCTTATACTCGAGTATATACGGTACCCACCCTTCACTGGCTTTTACAAGCCTTACACACAAAGAGACTACTGAGGCCCCTGTTTCCCACCTCCACTGGCTTTTACAGGCCTTTAGGCACTCAGAGACTGTTGATGTCCCTTAAGCAACTTCAACTGGCTTTCACATGCCTGAGAGACTGCTGATGCTCATGATGCCCCTGTTACCCACTTCCACTGGCTCTCACAGGCCTAAGGCTCCCAGAGAGACTGCTGCTATTGTTACCCACCCTCCACTGGCTTTCACAAGCCTTAGACATTCAGAGAGACTGTTGATGCCCCTGCTATCCACCTCCATTGGCTTTCACAGTCCTTAAATGGATTAATGAGACTTCCGCTCCTGTTGGTTCCTGATGGCCATCTCTTGAATGAGGGGTGAATGTCATCCTCCTGCAGCTGGGGGGGGGGGGGGACTGGTCAAGGCCCCTTAGATGGCTATGGAACCCAGGTGGTGGAGGCCCCTAGTAAACCCTAATTGGTGACAAAACTAAATTTAAAATTTCTCAAGACCGTGCATCAAAACAAAAATAAAATAAATAGTATTTATTTTCAACAAATAAATAAAACTCGCTACAAGCCTTGAACTGTTGTCACAGCAGATTTAAACCACAGATATTTATATAGCACAAAGTCTATATATAGGCTCAGCGATATACAAAACTTTTCAGTCAGTGCCGTGATTCCATCACCCATAAATAAAGTAACGTACCAGATTCTATTAAGGAAATGGCTCATCAAAATCCACAACTAATTTGGCTCCAGTATTCTTCCACTTAAGTAACTTATTTTATAATCAAATTTTCAAAAGGAACAGGTTCCAGTAGAAGTAAGGGTTAATAACCACTCCAGGTTTATTGTGCAAATATACAAGAAAAGGGGAGATAAAAAAAAGCTCCAATAGCGTAATACTGCTTCAACATTACATACAGTATATAAAACCGCTTACCAGATTTTTTGACTAATCTTATTTTATCCCTCTTTATGCGAATATACCACATGAAAGAGGATTAATGGCTATTCGATATTATTTAATGAATGCTACAGATTTGTTGTTGGTCCAAATAGAATTTTGAATTGACTGTTTCCACTTCGCATTAGTCCATAATTATTTTTGGTTCAGTGACATTTTCTACCTCCAAATTAAAGGAGTAGCCATGGGAGCAAAGTTTTCCCCAAGTTTGGCCAATTTGTTTATGGGCATGTGGGAGGAATTGTTTATATATGGCCTCCAACATGCTGGTTTAAAACTCTGGGGAGCTATATAGACGCCTGCCTTGTGATTTGGGATGGAGACCTGAAATCGCTAAAGAACTTCTTTTCTTTCTTAAATGCAAATGATTGAGGATTGGCTTTTATAAAAGAAGTTAGCGATGCAAAAGCTCATTTTTTAGATCTAGAAATCGAAATTAAAGAAAAAAGCTTAATAACGAGAACTTTTTTCAAAGATACTGATAGGAACTCTTATGTCCCTAAATCAAGCTATCACCACCCTAAATGGCTTAAAAATATTCCCAGAGGCCAATTACATTGTATACAAAAAAATTGTTCCCTTAATGAGGACATTAAACATCAGGCCCAAATAATAGGGGCTAGGTTTATAAGTAAGGGTTATGAGAAGAATTGTATACAGGATGAAATAAAAACTATTGCAGGACTAGATAGGTCACATTTAAAGTTAGGGACAAAAAATAAATAGATAAGAACTTTGCCAGCTTTACACGGTATTGGAAATATTATAAAAAGCTAAGTAATGTTTTGAGTAAATATTGGTACATTATAAAGAATGATGAGGTTCTAGGTCCCCATTTGCCTGAAAGACCGAGAATAATATATAAAAAAACGCCTACTTTTGCCACACACCTGGTGAAAAGTTATATAGAACCACCAAAAATAACTGGGGGAATTTTAAGTGATGCAACAGGATTTTATAAATGTAAAACATGCACAGGGTGTAAAGTAAGTGAGGGGATTGAGAAAAAGGGTATAAAGAATTTTAAATCTAAAGTTAGCAATGAAGAGTTTCTGTAAGTAAATTTCTTACTTGTAATAGCAAAAATGTTGTATATCCCTTGGAATGCCCCTTTGGGAAACAGTATATTGGGGAGACAGCTTAAGGTCCGCCTGAGGGAACACATCTACAACATAAAAAAAAAGGCTATGACCTTCACAGTGTTTCCTCACATTTTAAAACTACACATGGAAGCGAGCCTACTGGATTAAAGTTTTGGGCTATTGATCAATTGGTAAAAGGTTTAATACCATTAGAAAACTGTCCCGTTTGGAATCAAAATGGATATATACGCTTTAGACCCTGCAACTGCGGGGATTAAATATAGAATATGATTTGAATTGCTTCATAGGTGACAACTAATGAAAAAAGTTTTCAAACTATGTTTTAATTTAATATAATCTAAATTTAAATAGTAATATTTGGGTATTGTGAATAAAAGAAAGTTGAGTCTATTATAGAATACATTCCAATGTAAAAGTTAGGGGCAGTGCGCTCTTATCTCTCCTTTAGCATTAATTGCTTTAGAAATGGCCACAAGTATCAGAGACAACTAGCGGCCTTTTGTAAATAAAAACAGTTAATTTGGAAATCACGTGATAAATAGAAGGTATTTAAATGTGATCATCCCAGCTCCGCGAGAGCACATGAATAAGTCTTCGATGAGGAAACGCATCGGACGGAGCTAAGGGCGATCATGTGACCCGGTTTATGACGAGCTGACACGAGACCCGCAGTGGGAAAATGGAAAGTAGAGACTAGTTTTTTACTGCAGCGAGCTTAGCAATCTACGCAATTAGGAGACGTAAGATGATGCCCAGCCCTGCCTTTATAAAGTTACTATCTAAAAGCTGATTGTTTTTAAGAATCTGGTAACTTGCTTTTTAAAGGGCCCTTGGCCACAGTTTTAAATATGTGTTGTTGAAACAGTATTACGCTATTGGAGGGTTTTTTTATCTCCCCTTTTCTTATATGTTTGAACAATAAACCTGGAGTGGTTATTAACCCTTACTTCTACTGGAAGCTGTTCCTTTTGAACAATGAATTATAAAATACGTTACTTAACCCTTCAAATGCCAGCTACGTGAGTCTCACGTAGCAGCCTCTACTCCACATAAGTGGCAGCTACTCACGTAGCTGACTTTAAACCCCCACAGTAAAAAAAATATAAAAGTTAAAAAGTCACCTGATCCCTCGGTATATTAGGCCGGGTCTTCTCTTCACCCAGGGGCATCCAATCCACCCCGGGGCTCTTCTGTAGGGCACCCAAAATAGTGCCGCTTCGGCCGCTGGCACAAACTGTTAAAAAAAAAAAAGAAAAATGACATTTACTCAGCCCCGATCCCTCCCGCGGGGTCTCCTCTTCAACGGGGGGCTTCCGATCGCCCCCCCCCCTGGGCTCTTCCGCAGTGAGGAGAGGGTGAGAAATCGTCCTCTCCATCACTTCCTGGTTCGCGGCTGCTAGCTCCACCCCTTGGGGCGGGCACGGTGACATCATCGGTGACCCGGCACCTGTCACCCAGCAGCCGGGACCCGAAGCTCAGTTGCTGTTGGAGATCGGAGGAGGAGGGCTGGTTACCAGCTCTCCTCCACCGATCTCCAGCAGCTGTCATCTGAACGTCGTGGGACATGATCGGGACATTTTTTTTCTTATATGTGTGTGTGTTTATTTTTATTGTTAATCCCTTGTGAACTGGTAAGGGGTCCATGAGACCGCTATACCAGGTCACAAGGCTGGGGGCTGGCAAGTTACCTGCGGCTAGCGGGTGACTTGCCATTAACCCCTGGCACCCCCAATTACCTGCCTCCCAAAAGCCCAGGGGGGGGGGCAGAAGAGCCCGGCCCACAGAGGGTATGTGGGCTTGTGGGCTGCAGGGTGGGGGGCTACAAAAGCTGGCCCCTCCACTCTGTTCCTACAAGCCCCCATAGCTGGTCCCGGGCTAGTTATGATGGGTAGGGGGGACCCTACGTCATTTTTGGATTTTTAAGGGTTAAGGTTAACCTAACCCTAACCCTTAAAATTCCCCAAAAAATGTGGTCCCCCCCCCCCCACCCCGGGAGGGGGGACCCTATGCCATATTTTTTTTTTATTAACCCCTTATGCTCTGTCGCCCAGCAGCTATAAAAGGCTTCCAGCAGCAGCAGGAGAGCAGAAGCCAGATTGATCAACGTGGGGACACAGTGTCCAGGGATGGATGGGAGGTAAAAAAAAAACAAATAACATTGTTTTTTTTCTCCATGTGCCTGTGTGTTTTTTTTACATTTAACCCCTTGTGAACTGGGGTTATACCTTGTGAAGGGGTTATACCAGTTCACAAGGCTGGGGGCTGGCAAGTCACCTGCGGCTAGCGGGTGACTTGCCATTAACCCTCGGCACCCCCAATTACCTGCCTCCCCAAAGCCCAGGGGGGAGGGCAGAAGAGCCCAGGCCCACAGAGGGTATGTGGGCTTGTAGGATGCAGGGTGGAGGGCCATCAGAGCTGGCCCCTGCACCCTGTTCTACAAGCCCCCATAGCTGGTCCCGGGCTGGTTATGATGGGGTCATTTTTTGGGGGGGATTTTTAAGGGTTTTTAACCCTTAAAATTCCCAAAAAATGCCCCCCCTGGGAGGGGGGACCCTATGTCATTTTTTTTAATTAACCCCTTATGTTTATAGTGTGGATAGTAGTTGTATTTTATTTGTAAATGTTATAAAGTGCTCTTTTCAGTTTGGGGGGTCTCCTGGGCAAGAATGGGGGGGCTACTGATACATATGTGGTACCGTTGTAATCGGCAGAAATCGGGCTATCACATGCAATAAGGTTTTCATGTATAAATCAAATGTTTTATTTAAAATAAAGAAGAAAATTGTCTAAAAAAGATTATTTTATTTATTTTTTTGTTTTTACGCAAAAATATTTAAAAAACAGTAGAAAAATTACAAACAAGACATTTCATGTTAAAGCCTAAACTCTGCTGCAAAAAATATGTATATAAATTTTCCTGGAAATTCCAGCAAAAATCACGGTTAAACATGGTGCAAAATGGGGAAAAAAGACCTGCCAACAGAGGGTGACAAAACTTCAATTAGGCTGGCAATTAAAAGGGTTAATAGTACCTATGCATGTTGGGTATTGTTCTGCTCGGGGGACCTTGCGCTTTCAGATTTAGCTTGTTTTTCTTGTTTGCATATTGATATTTTAGGAAAACATGTTTTTTATTTTGCTTTTATATAATTTAGGGAAACCCTGTGCAACCTAAGAATTCTTCAAGGGATTACTTCCAGAAAGATGAGCCCACTACAACAAGCTCAGTATGCTTAGAAAGCTTAATATGTGTACTTTCAGGGAATATATGGTTTATGGGGGATATTCCAAATGTAAAGGGTTGTTTTGGTTGAAAAATTGCAAGGTGCGCACTTTGTCAGCAGAGCTGATATTTTAAAGTATAATTACCATTATGCACATGCTTTACTTTGGGGTGTTTGGCAACTCTTCATTTGACAGTAGCTATGCATGTTGGGTACCGTTCTGTTCGGGGGATGTTGCTTTTTCAGATTTTACTTGTTTTTTTCCTGTTTGCATATGTTTTTTTTGAGGAAAACGTGGCTTTGATTCTTCCTTCTTTTTGAAATCTTCTTTATTCTTTTTTAGGGAAACTCTGTGCAACCAAAAAATTGATTGAGGGTTTACTTCCACAAAACTACACCCACATAAACAAGCCTGGTACACCTAGAAAGCCTGAGGCGTGTGTTTCCAGAGAATATATAGTTATTTTTGTTATATGTTGTTTTTTTGGAAAAACTGCAAGGTGCGCTTAGCGCGTAGCATAGTTGTATTTTATCTGAAAATCTCCTAAAGCGCTGTTTCAGTTTGGGGAAGTATTCTGGGCAGGATTGGGTGTCTACCAATACATATGTGGTACCGTTGTGACTGGGAGAAATTGGGGTTTCACATGCAATAAGATTTTATTGACAAACTTACATTTTTTATTACAAAAAACACTACAAATTGAAAAAAAATATTATTTTTTTATTTTTTTGCACACATTTCACCCAAAAGTATTGAGAATACACTAAAAAAAGGCCAAACAAGACATTGGATGTTGAAGCTCAGACTCAGAAATAAAACAATATATAATTTTCCTGGAAAATCCCTGGAAATACCTTCAAAAATCAAGGTTGAACATATTTAGCACCAAATACTGAAACGTGGTCTGGCAACAGAGGGTGACAAAAATTCTAGGAAGGCTGGCACTTAAAGGGTTAAGTGGAAGAATATCTGACTTTTCCAGTCAGAATTGTATGGAATCTGCGATCCCTAACCATCAGAGTACTAAGTGATTAAAGTGGAGCCAAATTAGTTGTGGATTTTGATGAGCCATTTCCTTAATAGAATCTGGTACGTTACTTTATTTATGGGTGATGGAATCATGGCACTGGAATTGAAGATCTAAAAGAGAGCACTTTGTGCTATATAAATATCTGTGGTTTAACTCTTCTAGCGCCAGCTATGTAAAATTCACATAGCTGCCTGTCCCCCCTGCTAGCGGACAAAAAATAAAAAGCCACTCACCTGACCCCTCTATCGAACCGGCCGGGTCTCCTCTTCATGGGGGGCTTTGAACCCCCACCCAGGCCCCCCGGCTGCAGAGGAGTGCCCGGAATAGTTTCCCCCTCCCCTGCTTCCACAGCCGCTGTAATAACATGTAAAAAAAAAATGACATTTACTCACCTCGAAGCCCGATGGCTCCCGCCGGCTCTCCTCTTCTCGGGGGGGAGGGGGGGCTCCATTTCCACCCACAGGGCTCTTCTATTTTCAGGAGGATAGCCAACGGGCCCTCTCCCCTGCCTTCACGATGGGTGCCGCTATCTTGCCGAGTAACCCCGCCATCTTGCCGAGTAACCCCGCCATCTTGCCGAGTAACCCCGCCCGAGGGGCGGATGACGTCACCATGCGAGTATCATCCCGGCTCTCGGCAGCTCAACTGTCAGATGCCCGGAGATCGGTGGGCAGAGCAGTAGAGGGGTAGGGGATGCTCTGATCCCCTGCCCCCCTCCTCTGGCTGGCGGTCACCAGCATCTGTCATCGGATCATTGAGGGACACAGGAGCTGACAATCGGAGGTGAGTAAAGAAAAACAATTGTTTTTTTAATAAAGTCATTTTTACTGAGTGTTGTGTGTTTTTTTTTTTTACTGTTAACCCTTTGTGAAGCAGTAAGGGGTCCATGAGACCCCTATACCAGTTCACAAAGCTTTGGGACTGGCAAGGCTCCCCTCTTGCTAGAGGGTGACTTGCCATTAACCCTGAGCCCCCTCATTACCTGCCTCCCCAAAGCCCAGGGGGGGCAGAAGAGCTCATGGCGATAGGCTATGACATCTTGTAACCTGTAGGGCCAGGGGCCACCAAATCTTGCCCCTGCGCCCTGTTCTACAAGCCCCCATAGCTCGTCCCGGGCTTTTTAAGCTGGATAGGGGGGACCTCACGCCAATTTTTGGGGGATTTTTACGGGTTTTTAACCCTTAAAATTCCCCAAAAATTGGGTCCCACTTCCCAGGGAGGGGGGACCCTATGTAATTTTTTTTTAATTGATCCCATGTTACCTGTCACCCAACAGGTATAAAAAGCTTCCAGCATCAGCAGGAGTGCAGAAGCCAAATTGAGCAGGGTGGGAAAGAGTGCTCTGGGATGGATGGAAGGTAACTATTAAAAAAATATAATAAAATATTTTGTCTATGTTTTTTTTTTTACATTTAACCCTTTGTGAACTGGTAAGGGATCTATGAGACCCCTATACCAGTTCATAAGGCTATGGGTCTGGCAAGTCACCTGCGGCTAGCGGGTGGCTTGCCATTATAGCCATTATAGCCAAGCCCCCCAATTACCTGCCTCCCCAATGCCCGGGGGGGGGGCAGAAGAGCCTGTGGCCATAGGCTAAGCTGGACCTCGCACCAATTTCTTTTTTTTTGTATTTAACTCTTTATAGTGTGTATATTAGTTGTATTTTATGAATAAATGTTATAAAGTGCTCCTTTCAGTTTGGGGAAGGGGGGAGGTCTTCTGGACAGGAACGGGGGGCTAGCGATACATATGTGGTACCGTTGTAATTGGGAGAAATGGGGCTATCACATGCAATATGGTTTTCTTTAATAAAATAAACGGTTTATTTAAAATAAATGAGACAAAAAATATATATAATTTTTTGGGAAATGCAAAAATCAGTTAAACATGGAACAAAATGGTGAAACCCTCAACAGAGGGTGACAAAATCTCAAGTAGGGTGGCAATTACAAGAGTTAATAGTAGCTATGCATGTTGGGTATTGTTCTGCCCCGGGGATCTTGTGATTTCAGATTTAGTTTGTTTTTCTTGTTTGCATATTGATATTTTAGGAAAAGGTGTTTTTTTATTCTGCCTTTTTATACATTTTTTTAGGGAAACCCTGTGCAACCTAAGAATTCTTCAAGGGATTACTTCCAGAAAGATGAGCCCACTACAATAAGCCAGCTACACCTAGAAAGCCTAATGTGTGTACTTTCAGGGAATATATGGTTTGTGGGGGGTATTCCAAATGTAAAGGGTTGTTTTGGTAGAAAAAGCGCAAGGTGCACACTTTGTCTGCAGAGCTGACATTGTCAAATGTCGTCAATGTGAAATTGTTTTTTCTTGTTTGCATATAGTTTTTTTTAGGAAAATGTGGCTTCTGCTTTTCTATTCTTTTTTTAGGGAAACCCTGTGCAACCAGAGAATTAATTGAGGCATTACAGAAAACTACACCCATGTCAACAAGCCTGGTACACCTAGAAAGCTTAAGGTGTGTACTTCCAGAGAATATATAGTTTGTTGGGGGTATTTCAAATGTAAAGTTTTGCTATTCTTGCCAAACTGCAATGTGCGCATAGTGCATAGGATAATTGTATTTTACCTGGAAATTATCTAAGGCGCTGATTTAGTTTAAGGGAGTCTCCTGGGCAGGAAAGGGTGTCTACCAATACATATGTGGTACCACTGTAATCAGGAGAAATTGGGATTTCACACGCAATAAGATTTTATTGACAAACTTAAATTGTTGTCACCCAACGAGACATGAGAGTATGCAAGAATAATTAAGGGATACTCCATCGTACATTTTCATCGTATGCAAAGACGCTTTAAAAAAAAGTCTTCTTGAAGCTAAGTCTATGTATAACAAAGATATCTTTTAATTATGTCTAATAAACTAGAGATGTTTTAATACAAGAACTATATTTGTGATGTGGATAAGTAAATGGGATATAGAAATAGGGGTGTCCTACCTAAGAACCCCAAATCTGCTTACCATAGAAGAGGACCATAAATAGGTGTTTCAGAGACTCATCCATAAATTTCCTACAGCCCTACATGCCGGGATCTGGCAGAATAGGAACCTCCTCGTCCTCAGGCCTCTCAGCAGTGGTTGGTTACAATTGTTTAGGCAAAAAATATAAATACTTAGGCAGAGAAGGTTGTTCCAGAACTGTATCACAACAAGGCTTTCCAATTGGGATAATAATGTGCTAAATGCATTGACATTTATGGGTACCAGACTTCTGAACAGAACCTGGTGTATGCAGTCTTTGAAATTGGTACAGAAATGCACTCACACTGCATCCCCAACTGGGGTACTCCAGGCTCCAGAAGTGAATGATAAGGTCAAGTATTTGCAAACAAGTACAGATACCCCCTAGACCTCACAGAACCACCCAATGACTCATCCTGCGGATCCCATCCTCTTGGGGAAGGTACTCACTGACTCTGAGAAGAGCAACTATGGAAGATAAAAGGATAATGAATCTATTGCAGGGAATAGAGTTGCAGACCACCATGGGACCACTGTGTTAACAGAAAGGATTTTGGGCTGGCAATAGGAACCAAGTGAGCAGAATGAAAAAGCAGTGGTAAAGATAGAGATCAGCAAAGTAGCAGCCCTGCCCCAGTGTACACAATAAGATCAGCAATATAGACTCTGCAGAACTGCAGATCGGAGGATTGCAGGTTCGATTCCCTGCCATGGGAAATGACTGAAGTACTCTTGAGCAAGGCGCCTAATCACCCTACTGCTTTCCAAACACCATGGGGGCAGTCCACCGCTCTGGGCACTTTCACTGGTGTGTTCACTAGAGTGTGGTTTGTTGTGTGCTGCACATTTGCACGGAAGGGAAAAAAAGGTACTCAAAAAAAGGTTTACAATAAAAAAGCTCCCTAGCACACATACATTCCTTATAGGCAAGTCAAATACCAAATAATCTATCACTTTGCCTTTGGGTTGTGTGAGGAAACCTGGAGCAATGGGAGCTAATCCTCGCAAACAAAAAAAAAGTAAAACACTTCACACATTGTCAAAGGCAGGACTCACAGGGGTAGTTTACTTTCTTGTCCTATTTAATTAATGAATCACCAATTATTGTACATGTATGGTTTGGGGCTGCCAACATATCTCTATGGTGAGAAAACCCAAAGTTTTTGTGTTGCATCTCATAAACCATGCTGAAAAATCAATGTTTCTGGGGTCATCCTGATTGGTGATGGGCCCCTGCGCATAGCCCCCTGCAAGCCCAACGCAAACCCCTAAAACTTGCCTCTTTAAGGACTGGTTCAGTTGGCGTCCGGTCCCAGACCCATGTAACTGCCAGCGGCCCCTATCTATGACCCCACCAGGGACAGCAATTGGCCCCTGCCAGATATGTGGGTCCAGAAGAGCACAGAAGAGATGCATTACAAGGAAGCTAGCTATGTGCTGAGGGCCCATTACCAATCGAGATGTCGAGATGCCACCCCCAAACATGAACAGTGGCTATCACCATATCAAAGCAGTGTGGTATTAGATATAAGAACTTCAGGAAATCAGTATTTGCCCAGCATTATTATAGAGTTAAACCAGAACACTACCCATTTTTTTTAAAAATGGGTGCTGTTCTGGGCACAGGGAGGCACTGGCCAATCAGAGCACGTGGTGGGGAGGGGAAAGGAGAAAGGTAAGATTTCTCTCTTTACCAGACATTAATGTGCAGTGGCGTATCTTCATTTGGGATGCCTCCCTGCGCCTGGAACAGCATCCATTTTTTGAAAAATGGGTGTTCTGATTGAAGGGAGTTGGCCATTGAAAAACATGAAAGTTAACATGCTGGGGGCTTCCAAATTTCATAATTTCGTATTTCAGAAATAAAGGGGCAAAGGGACATTATTACCATACAAGGGCTAAATGTATATATATATATATATATATATATATATATATATATATATATATATACTGTTTAAATTTAAGCAATCTGTAAACATTCTATAAAAAAATAAGAAAAATATTGAATTACTTGTCAAAGATTGAGAAGTCGAAATTCCAACCTAGGCACCGAATGACACGATCATATGGTTCCCGAATTGCAGAATTATCTAGATCATCTTTTGGAAGTACATTATAAGATTTCACTGTATCATTTGTTCCATATGTAATGCCCATCCTCAGAAAATGCTTGTAAGTAATATAAAGTTTGCCAAACTTATCACGGATAATTGCCAGGTCTGAAAGATCACCTTCTAAAAGCCCGTCCAAGGACTTTAACTGGTATGTGTCCAATATCCCATTGTTAATTGCCCTGGAACAAAAATAGAAAGTTACAAGTCAGTCAATTAAAAAAGTGATTTATGAAAATGTGCAATCACTTGCACTCTGAGTCGACCAGTATTTACTAAAGTTTGGCAAACAACATACAAGTGGAAAAACACACACACAAACACACACACACACACACACACACACACACACCCACACTATTTTTAAAGAGGGCTTCCAGTTAAAAACTATTTGAGGTACTCTGACCTTTTAAGCACAAGGAACATCTTATCACCAGGAAACCCCCAAAAAAATAGCTGCCCCACATGACTCCAAGCAGTGGTGAACCTGCTGGCCCAGCTATCTGACCATCTGACTGGCTGCTGGTGGTCACTTAAATGGCAACTGTTGAGGGATCACAGAAGCAGTTAGTTTAGTCGGCCTAGTGTTGGGCTTATTGATGGAGGCATGTGCTTCATTCTGAATCCTGAAACACTGATTGGAGGAGGGCCTAAAAACTGCAGAAATGTGAGCTGTCTGGGGGATAGGGGGGTTTCACACAGTGGGACCACCAGGGACAAGGACCACATTAACCTGCCCACAAGTAAGACCTGTATTTAAAGTGGACCAACCAAACCCATTTTACATCAAATGGGTGTTGTTCCGTGTGCACATACACCACCAACCCAGATTTTCTTACCTGCCTGGTGACTACCTGTAAAAATCTGTCACTGCGATTGGGCACTGGCAGTTCCTTGGTCGGGTTTAATTTGTCAGACAGAATCTCTGAAGAGAATCCTGGACTGTGGTGGAAATCTATCAACCCCCCCCCCCCCAAATATATGCCAGCTAGGCCTTCATATCTAGCTAGTTCTGTATCAGGCATATGTCTCATCACTGGTAATCACAGGATTCCCCCCAGGCATCTCTCTCTCCACACAGCAGGCTTGCAGAAAACAGTCTTACCAACAAAAAGTACAAAGAGAAATTATTGTATTTACTAACTTTTCTCATATGAATCACACTGTATTCCCCATATATGCATTTGATAGCTCACCATAGGCTACAGAATGATACAAGACCTGCCAATGTGACGGTTTCAGAAACCCCTAGAACGCAAATAAGTGTGTCAAGGAGTTCTAAACATAGTAGCATTGACATATTTGGGTTCATTTAAATCAGAATTGGATGCTGGTCTGGAAAATCATATTCCTGGTCTGGTTCTGATAACCTGGTGGTCTGTGGGACTCCTAGAAATGTTCTGGGACCAAAAAGAGAGTCCCTCCCTTGAGTCCTAATGGGAGGGACTGGGCTGATCCGTGGTCCCTGCATAAATACAGACAGCAGCCAGGTAACTTTCATTCTCATCTGGGGCTTGTTACATCACAAGGAGTTTCCACGTCACATCATGTTCCCACATATCACATCCGAAACCTTCAGCTAAAGACTGGACTTTGCTGCTATAAATCTGGACTTAGCCGCACAGCATAAGTACCTTTTCACTTGTTATCAATTTTATTTTTAATCTGTTTTGCTAGTAGTTTGTTTACAGGGTTTTCCATTTATACAGTTTTCTGTAAAAAATCATAATGGGGCTTTAGTGCTCTGAATTTGGAAATAAATAGTGTGGATGAGACAGGTTGGTTCAACCAAATTGTATTATAGTATTATCATTGATACACCAGTGATAAGTTGTATCTGGTAGCAGCATTTGCTTCACAAGTGTCGCTAACTAGATGCTTAGCTTTGTAAGTGTCTAGTGTGTGGTGTGATTAGTCAATTTGATCAGAGTTGACTGCCGATGGTCAATCATTTGGTCAGATATTACTGGGGGAGTGGCAGGCAGGTAACCAAATCTTAGAAGGGTGGTGACATACAGGTCAGTATTTGGGATGCCCTCTATGCATGGACAAATACCTGTTTGATAAAAAAAAGAGTATTGGTCCACTTTAAAGTAGACCTTCCCAGAGACTGCTGGAGTGGATGCATCCCCACCCATGAAAATGCCTGAAAGCAGTAAGTTACTCACCTGATATGCACTCCTATGCCAAATGCCCCATGAGACCACCAGCTGCCAATGGGGTTTACATGTCCACCTGCTTAACCCTACTCGCACTGGACCAAGTGCCCTGGAACAATTTTCAGGAACACTTCCCCACCTGTTAGACATATATTCCATATGACATTAAAATGGATTTCCAAGCAATCTAAAAAATGATATTTTTTGAGACAGATTATAAGGATGCCATCGAACAGGGTTGAATGTTGTGTCTCCTTTAAGATTTGTATATTAAATTGCCCTGCTCATGTGAACCTCACAGGTTAGTTATAAATTGGTTTGAGCAGCTGCCACCCCTCCTTTTAATCAGAATACCATGACTTATTTTCCGCTCTATAAGATGCACTTCTCCCCAAAAAACTGGAAGCAACTCATAGAGCAAATGTAAAAAAAAACACTTCCATAACTGGTGCCGCTTATCAGGCCCCTGAAGCCACTGGCCAAAGAAAGAGCAACAAACAAGCAGGGTAACAGATACCTGGCCGCCCGGCCGCTGCTATCGCCGCATCTCCTCGGGCATGCACACACACTCTCGGGTTTATGTAGTGGGTGGGCGTGGCCTGCTTGGTCACAGGCAATGTCCCCCCACCACATGAACATAAGTGTGTGCACGCCCGTGCCCTGAGAGAAGCATCAGCTGTAGCAGTGGCAGCCGGAAGGGCAGAGATCACTTACCCTGCCTGGCTGCCACTCCTGTATGGTTGAGCATGCAGAGGGGGGGTGATTCTGCCACGCTGCCTGCATGGGGAATAGAGACTGCCTATAAAAGGGAAATAGGGGGGGTGCCACACTACCTATAATGGGGGAATGGGAGGAGGAAGAAAGACACACCGCCTATAATGGGGGAATGAGAGGGGAGAAAATGCCACACTGCCTATAATGGGGAATAGAGGGATGCCACACTGTCTATAATGGGTGAATGGGAGGGGGGAATGCGACCTTTAATGAGGGAAGGGGGAAGAATTCCACACTACACACTGCCTATAATAGGTAATGGGGGGGGTATCACACTGCCTATAATGAGACAATGGGGGTAATGCCACACTGCCTATAATCAGTGGCGTGCGTGGAAATGCACCCACCCGGGGTGGGGGCCCAGAGGCAGGGTCAGATCAGTGGCAATTTTATAAAAAAAATTATGGCACTTGGTGGGCGGGCAGCCGTTTAACACAATACAGATAGCAAGCCACTGCACACTTATATGAGTCAGCTGCTGTAGAATCAGTGCCCCCCAGGGGCGGGCTGGCTATAGAGCATACTGGGCAAAACCTCAGTAGGCCAGCACCAAGAATGGCCGCACAGAAAATGTCACCCTCGGGTAGGAAGCAGCGTGTCACCAGCTAATTTGCTATAACAGCAAATCTTCAGTTGTCCAGCGCTGCAGGGCTGCTTTTCAGGTGCTAGTATTTTGTTTCCTTCACCCTCCCCGGGGATCCCTGCTTTTCTGGGCTATTACAGCTGCTCAAAAAATAGCAGCCAGGTGGTGCTGGACAAGCTAAAGATTTGCTGTCATAACCAGCAATGTGCAGGAGGCAGAGAGCGCTCAGAGGAAGGGAGCCCAAGGCGGAGATGTTGAAGGTGGGCAGTGCTGGATGTTAGATGGCAGTTTCCTTAAGCCCCCCTCTCTCCCCAGGTCATCATGCAGCAGCTCAGGCTTTGTATTCCCAGGGCATCTTGTCCCCTCCTCTGCACAGCACAGCAACACTACCAGCTGAAATCCAGCTGGAATGCATTTATCTGCACCCCCTGTCTGTCACATGGCCCAATTCACCTGTAACCCCCTGGTAAGCATGAGTGTGTATGTTTATGGGTGGCTTCAATGGTGGGAACAGCAGTGACGGGCAGACCGACCCTCTGCCCACTGAGTAAGTGTATAGGGGGTAACGGCAGCGGCGTGCAGGCAGGCATATATCGGTTACCCTGCCCTCCACTGGCTGTACTGAGGCTATCCCCCACTGGCTGTACTGAGGCTAGCCCCAACTGGTTGTAAGCTGTAATGAGGGATGCCCCTACTGGATGTAAGCTGTCATGAAGGATGCCCCCACTGGCTGTAATGAGGGATTCCGCCACTGGCTGTAATGAGGGATGCCTCTCACTGGCTGTAAAGAGGGATGCCACTAACTGCCTGTGATGAGAGATGCTGCACACTGCCTGTAATGAGGGATGCTGCTTACTGGCTTTAATGAGGGATGCCCCTCACTGCCTGTAATGGGAGATGCCACAACATGCCTCTGTGGGATGCCCCTTACTGGCTGTAATGAGGTATGCTACTTACTGTTTGTAATGAGGGATGTCGCTCACTGCCTCTAATGGAGTGATTCTGTACACTGTCTGTAATGGGGAGATTTTAGAACACCATTTGGTTCAGAATATTTCCTTTCTTATTTTTGTCCTCTAAACCCTGGGTGCGTGTTGTGGAACGAAAATTTAGGTGACATCACAGCAGCTAGCGAGCTGAATGGTGCAGAGCGGGTCACTGGTTAATGTCTAGCTTGGGGTGTGCCAGGGTTGGCCAATCACAAATGGCTGCCAGGGTATGTGTCTAGCTAAATGTATAGGGAGGCCATGACTTGGACTTTGCTCGAGTTACTGAACCTCCCTTCTCAACCCTTCAATGCCCTTCTTATACTTCCCTTAATGGATCAATCAAAAAAGTGGTGGGCTGTACGTCACTTAACCCCTGAGTGACAGGGAGGCATTATCTTAAAACACTTATTCTATACACTAACCTATTTCTTATCCTATGGGGGAATCTAGTGGCTTTCTCAAGTAATTACATCTAATCTCCCTTCCACCATCCCCAAATTTTCAACCCATACATTTCAAGTAACCCAGGGATCTCCCTCAACTCTGGGGACTCCCTTCCTGGATGAACCTCTGGCCAGGGGGCCATCCTATTACAGAGGTATCGGAGGAATTCCTATAATGTGGAGAATGAAACATTAATGACAAGTTATGGGGAAATGGGGGTGGGGAATGGCACAATGCCTGAAATGGGTGGATTGGGGGGCGGGAATGCTGCCACACTGCCTGTATGGGGGAGGGTTCTTCACCCTGCCTGATGATAGAATTTTAGAACATCGTTCATCATATTTTTACTCTCTAAACCCTAGGTGTATCTTATCATCAGGAAAGTAGAAGGTAGCTGCACTCCTAACTCAGTAAACAGTAAAGAAGTAGAGAACTGATAATGCTTATAACAAGTAATCAGCCAATAGGGACGCAGCAAAAACCCCCCTGATGTCATTAGTGATGTCAGCAGTGTGTCACCTTGGCCATGAAAACTAGAAGAAAACAAATGCACTTAAAGAACATAATAATCACAGCAATAAGAAAAAGGTAAATGCTAGTGAGGAATATAGGGGGAGGGATATACTAGGCGGGGGGGGGGGAGATAGGGGGAGGGAGGAGGCAAGATGAAGGGGGGGAACTGGGCTGGAAAGGTAAATACATAGGAGGAAAACAGGAGGATATGGAATACCAAGGGGGTTAGAAGTGAGCATATGAGCAGACATCAGGGGACAACATAAAGCATAAAGAGCAATTAACGGCGGTCAAGAAAACATTGGAACCCAAACGAAGTGTTTAAACCCGGAGGTTTGACAGTGTCCAATGATATCTGGAGGAAATATTTATATACCCCTCCCATCTGTTCCAACAACATGTGATTTCATGGGGGCGCTATATAGACAGTATTATGATGTTCTGGAGAGGAGATCTAACCTCGTTACATACCTTCATTGACTTCATAAATTCTGTGTTCCCCTCCATCACTTTTAATCCTGAAATTTCGACAGACTATGTCACATTCCTGGACGTTGCTCTTACACGGCACATGGAGGGTCAGATTTCCACAGGCCTATTTAGTAAACCTACTGACCGTAATACCCTGCTCAGATGAGAGCTCACACCCTAAACATTTATTGGACAATCTACCTATTTCTCAATTTCTCAGGATGCTCAGGATCAATTCGGAAATCCCTAATCGGGAACAACAACTTAGACTGATGTATGACAAATTCTTGACACGGGCTAACCCGCGCCCGTATTCGATAAAGCGATGAGTAAAGCCCTGAACATTTTTCAGGACCCAGGAACCAGTTGTCAGTATCCACTTACCTGTGCCCCGTTCCTGCGGCGCTCCCCGTCCCGCCGCGCGGCTGTCTGTTCGGCGGCCGCAGCGGGCGGGGGCCTCTCTTCTGCCTGGCGCGCGCGCCTCTTCCTGTGTCAGCCGGCGGCCCCGGCTCTAGTTCTCGTGCTCGTGCGCGTGCGCGAGCACGTTACACTTATAATTATTTAACAGCAGGTGTGGGCTTGGGGCTGGGTTCCTATTATTGCTGGCCAATCTCCTTCTGGTTCTCAGGACGCTATCTTCCTCATATATGTTACTATCAGCCTTTTAGACTCCTGGGCGGTACGCCCTGTGTTATCCAATTAGATGTAAGGTTCTAGTTGCACCAATCATCAGGCTCTCTCCCCTGGCCCAATCATACCTGCTTCCTATTTAATCCCTTTTCAGCCAGTTGGTCATTGCCTGTTATAGCGCCTAGACCCTAGTAGTTGTTTATCCTTGATATTGATCCTGACTCCAGTTGCCGACCTCTGCCTGTTTGACCATCCTCGATCTCCATTCCAGTTGCCAACCTTTGCCTGTTTGACCATCCTCGATCTCCACTCCAGTTGCCGACCTCTGCTTGCCTTTGACCATCCTCGATCTCCACTCCTGTTACCGACCCTTGCTTGCCTTTGACCATCCTCGATCTCCACTCCTGTTGCCGACCCTTGCCTCGAACCTAGACCACGATCTGTCTATTGCTATTGTTCTGTCGCCTCCTCAGGTCTCCTGTTACCAACCTCCAGCCTGTCCTTGGACTTCCACCTTATGCTCATATACGGGCTACCCAATTCCACTTCCAGCCGCGGGCTCTCCAGTCCTCTGTACCGTAAGGTTTCATCCTTTGAGCCATAAAGTCCTGGGGGCAACCGATCCCGAGCAGGCATGTTCTGCGTCTCGGCAAGCGGGGGCTCCTATAGGTGAAGCTGGCTGCGGAGAATGGGGGTTGAGGTCCTTACCAAGAGAGCTGGAGTTGTCCAAGTGGTTAATTGTGGTACCTGGAGCGTGACACCAGTACAGAGATAAGGGCATCTGGATACCGTTTATACAAACCTTCTGTCAAGTGTCACCTCAAATCGAGCGCATTACGCATAGACACCATACCATCCTCACGGCTGACCGCGATCTAACACCAATCATTAAACAACCTACTTTGAAAGTGTACCAAAGGAACAGGAATTTGAGCAGATCCAGTAAAGAAGTACAAGAAATCCCCCTATACTTTTTCTTCTAGGACAGGCTGTTATCGGTGTTTCAACTGCAATGTAATTCCCTGATTACGGGTGAGATGTTTGCACACCCACATACTGGGCAACAATTTAAGATTAAGGAATATTACTCATGCACTACGGATTTCTGCATTTATATTCTGAAGTATCCCTGTAGCCTAGTTTATGTGGAGAAGACTGTCGGTCCATTGAAATGGTGGTTTCAGAAACACCGGAGTGACATCAGGGTTCTACAAGCAAAAGCCGAACAGGGGGACCCCACAGACACAAACCAGTTGCGTTACACTTTCTTCATTGTAAACATCAGATACATGAGCTACGGGGTATGGTGATCGAATGGTATGGTGTCCTGAAACCTCATCGGGGAGGGGATAGAGAACATACCCTCCTATAGAGAGAGACTTATTGGATACACAAATTGGACACTGTCAAACCTTGGGTTTAAACCCTTTGTTTGGGTCCCAATGTTTTCTTGACCGCCGTTAATTGCTCTTTATGCTTTATGTTGTCCCCTGATGTCTGCTCATATGCTCACTTCTAACCCCGCTTGGTATTCCATATCCTCCTGTTTTCCTCCTATGTACTTACCTTTCCTGCCCAGTTCCCCCCTTCATCTTGCCTCCTCCCTTCCCCCCCCGTTCCATGGTGACACACCGCTGACGTCACTAATGACGCCAGGCGGGTTTTTGCTGCATCCCCATTGGCTGATTACTTGTTAGAAGCATTATCAGTTCTCTGGTCCTGTTTGATACCTATGTGCTGATGAAGGGGGCTTTTTAACACCCCCGAAACGTTAACGATTTGTTATGGATGTTGTCTTATGCTGAATACAATTGACTGATCAATATAGATCTTTTTGGAGTGTTGGTTATTTATCATCAGGTAAGTCACATGGAGTGAACAATACTTTACATGTAAACCCACAGGCTTTATTCCTCGTATACCCACAGGACATGGTTTGAGCCTGCTGGCTGGAAAGTGAGTGTTTTTTAATTTGCATTTATCTTACCTCAAATCACCTACATAGTGTGTCGACCATGAAAGACGAACTCTGGAGCGACCAAGCATATGTATAAAATTTGTAAAGCCCAAGATATTTTCAGCCGTTTCAAATGCAGAGTTTCCACGACCCAATATAAGAACACTCTGGCCTGTGAAATTATAAGGGTTTATAGATACAGTCTCGTAACCTTCTGAATATTCTGACCCAGGAAAATTCACTATGTTAGGTAATGATAAACCGGTGGCCACCAACAAAACACTAAGAAACAAATAAAAAATACAAAATTACAACTGCATCAAACAAAAGTTAAGTGTACATTAAAATTTGCAGCTTCAAATATAGAAATAATTTTAAGTAAATCAAGTTGATTATTGCTGGTGTATGAACAATTCTGCCAAGATTAGGGTTATGTTCAAACCTATCCTATCCATTAGGCTCGATTCAGAGAGACACAAAAAAACAGTTTTAGTGCCGTCGTCGTATCATTTTCAAATGTTCCTGCTCTCGTATGAATGTGCGAGCGATTCCAAGCATGCTTCGTAAACCTTCCGTAAAGCTTCCGTCCGCTCGTATGCCAGAGTACTCGTACGAGGATGTCATTTTCAATCGAGACTTTTCAGATTCATTTTCTCAGCTAACAACGTAGCCTTTCGTTTTTGGCCTTTTCCCATCGTATCCTCACACGAATCCTTTCCGTTTCCCGATAAATCCTGTTTCACTTTTTCCAAAAATATTCGTCTGGACGGAATTCTTACAATCTTGCGACTGCGCACAACAAACTTATCTCATTAAAGTGCTCACATACATAATTTCACTCCCATCACTTCTAATACAAAAAAGCTCACCCTAACCACTTAGCGCTATCCTGCCTCTTCCCTTTTGGTCCCTTAAAGCTCACCCTAACCACTTAGCGCTATCCTGCCTCTTCCCTTTTGGTCCCTTAAAGCTCACCCTAACCACTTAGCGCTATCCTGCCTCTTCCCTTTTTGTCCCTTAAAGCTCACCCTAACCACTTAGCGCTATCCTGCCTCTTCCCTTTTGGTCCCTTAAAGCTCACCCTAACCACTTAGCGCTATCCTGCCTCTTTCCTTTTGGTCCCTTAAAGCTCACCCTAACCACTTAGCGCTATCCTGCCTCTTCCCTTTTGGTCCCTTAAAGCTCACCCTAACCACTTAGCGCTTAGGTTCTTCTTCCATTTTAAGTCCCTAAAACTTACCCAAATCACTTAGCGCTTAGGTTCTTCTTCCTTTTTAGCACCCTAAAACTTACCCAAATCACTTAGCTCTTAGGTTCTTCTTCCATTTTAGGTCCCTAAAACTTACCCAAATCACTTAGCGCTTAGGTTCTTCTTCCATTTTAGGTCCCTAAAACTTACCCAAATCACTTAGCGCTTAGGTTCTTCTTCCATTTTAGGTCCCTAAAACTTACCCAAATCACTTAGCGCTTAGGTTCTTCTTCCATTTTAGGTCCCTAAAACTTACCCAAATCACTTAGCGCTTAGGTTCTTCTTCCTTTTTAGCACCCTAAAACTTACCCAAATCACTTAGCGCTTAGGTTCTTCTTCCATTTTAGGTCCCTAAAACTTACCCAAATCACTTAGCACTTAAGTTCTTCTTCCTTTTTAGCACCCTAAAACTTACCAAAATCACTTAGCGCTTAGGTTCTTCTTCCATTTTAGGTCCCTAAAACTTACCCAAATCACTTAGCGCTTAGGTTCTTCTTCCATTTTAGGTCCCTAAAACTTACCCAAATCACTTAGCGCTTAGGTTCTTCTTCCTTTTTAGCACCCTAAAACTTACCCAAATCACTTAGCGCTTAGGTTCTTCTTCCATTTTAGGTCCCTAAAACTTACACAAATCACTTAGCGCTTAGGTTCTTCTTCCTTTTTAGCACCCTAAAACTTACCAAAATCACTTAGCGCTTAGGTTCTTCTTCCATTTTAGGTCCCTAAAACTTACCCAAATCACTTAGCGCTTAGGTTCTTCTTCCATTTTAGGTCCCTAAAACTTACCCAAATCACTTAGCGCTTAGGTTCTTCTTCCATTTTAGCACCCTAAAACTTACCCAAATCACTTAGCGCTTAGGTTCTTCTTCCATTTTAGGTCCCTAAAACTTACCCAAATCACTTAGCGCTTAGGTTCTTCTTCCATTTTAGGTCCCTAAAACTTACCCGAATCACTTAGCGCTTAGGTTCTTCTTCCATTTTAGGTCCCTAAAACTTACCCAAATCACTTAGCGCTTAGGTTCTTCTTCCATTTTAGGTCCCTAAAACTTACCCAAATCACTTAGCGCTTAGGTTCTTCTTCCATTTTAGGTCCCTAAAACTTACCCAAATCACTTAGCGCTTAGGTTCTTCTTCCTTTTTAGCACCCTAAAACTTACCAAAATCACTTAGCGCTTAGGTTCTTCTTCCATTTTAGGTCCCTAAAACTTACCCAAATCACTTAGCGCTTAGGTTCTTCTTCCATTTTAGGTCCCTAAAACTTACCCAAATCACTTAGCGCTTAGGTTCTTCTTCCATTTTAGGTCCCTAAAACTTACCCAAATCACTTAGCGCTTAGGTTCTTCTTCCTTTTTAGGTCCCTAAAACTTACCCAAATCACTTAGTGCTTAGGTTCTTCTTCCATTTTAGGTCCCTAAAACTTACCCAAATCACTTAGCGCTTAGGTTCTTCTTCCATTTTAGGTCCCTAAAACGTACCCAAATCACTTAGCGCTTAGGTTCTTCTTCCATTTTAGGTCCCTAAAACTTACCCAAATCACTTAGCGCTTAGGTTCTTCTTCCATTTTAGCACCCTAAAACTTACCCAAATCACTTCGAGGACATCTCAATCTTGACCTCAAAATATGTTTTTGCCCCTTTCTTTTTTGTAAATGTATGTGTGCCCAGAAATTACACTGAAACGTTGGTTTCTTTAAAACTTTTTTACTGTCAAATATATATATTTTTTTTGGTTTAAAATTTACATTTATAAATAGGGATGAGCGAATCGATCCGGACGAACCCGGATTCGATCCGAATTTCAGGAAAAATTCGATTCGGATTGAATCCGAATTTCCCCGCGATTCGATCGCTCGAAGTTTTCCTTTAACATCCATTCATTTACATTTACAGGCATTCTAAGATGGCGGACAGGACATGTCCAGACATGTAAGCTGGGGCAGTGTATGCTGGGACAGTCACATGCAGCCTATCAGCAGCCAGCAAGCCCGGTGACGTCACAGCGCTATTTAAGGCCGGCCATCTTGCTTTTCCTTCCTCATTTCTCTATTGCATTTGTGAGAGACAGAACGCTGTGTAGCTGAGGGAGAGAGGCAGTTAGACAGGCAGGGACTGACAGGGACAGGCTGGAGACAGGCAGGAGACAGACAGGAGACAGACAGAAAGTCAGCGAAAAACAGGGAAAGGTAGAAAAATCGGAGGCTGTCACAGGGAGATTTTTATTTTTTTTTCATCCAGCCTGAGTGTTACTAGCTGGCTGACAGGCTTTGTTAGCGTTTTCAGGCTGCTTATACTAACTAACTGTGCATATATACTGAACTGATCTTAAGTCTGCTGTGAGGCATCCCATTCTGTGACTACAGCAGCCTCTGTTTAAGACCATATAACCATTTGCACTTATTATAATTGAAATTAGGCCTGATAAAGACACTTTTGCTGGGCATAGCACTACTGGACCCTGCCAGGTCCACTTCTTTTTTGGGGCATCCCTATCTGTGACTACAGCAGCCTCTGTTTAAGACCATATAACCATTTGCACTTATTATAACTGAAATTAGGCCTGATAAAGACACTTTTGCTGTGCATAGCACTACTGGACCCTGCCAGGTCCACTTCTTTTTTGGGGCATCCCATTCTGTGACTACAGCAGCCTCTGTTTAAGACCATATAACCATTTGCACTTATTATAATTGAAATTAGCCTGATAAAGACACTTTTGCTGGGCATAGCACTACTGGACCCTGCCAGGTGCACTTCTGTTGTGGCATCCCATTCTGTGACTACAGCAGCCTCTGTTTAAGACCATATAACCATTTGCACTTATTATAATTGAAATTAGCCTGATAAAGAGACTTTTGCTGGGCATAGCACTACTGGACCCTGCCAGGTCCACTTCTTTTTTGGGGCATCCCATTCTGTGACTACAGCAGCGTCTGTTTAAGACCATATAACCATTTGCACTTATTATAATTGAAATTAGCCTGATAAAGATACTTTTGCTGGGCATAGCACTACTGGACCCTGCCAGGTCCACTTCTTTTTTGGGGCATCCCATTCTGTGACTACAGCAGCCTCTGTTTAAGACCATATAACCATTTGCACTTATTATAATTGAAATTAGGCCTGATAAAGACACTTTTGCTGGACATAGCACTACTGGACCCTGCCAGGTGTACTTACTGCTGGTTTTTAGGGCATCCCATTCTGTGACTACAGCAGCCTCTGTTTAAGACCATATAACCATTTGCACTTATTATAATTGAAATTAGGCCTGATAAAGACACTTTTGCTGGGCATAGCACTACTGGACCCTGCCAGGTCCACTTCTTTTTTGGGGCATCCCATTCTGCGACTACAGCAGCCTCTGTTTAAGACCATATAACCATTTGCACTTATTATAATTGAAATTAGCCCGATAAAGACACTTTTGCTGGGCATAGCATTACTGGACCCTGCCAGGTCCACTTCTTTTTTGGGGCATCCCATTCTGTGACTACAGCAGCCTCTGTTTAAGACCATATAACCATTTGCACTTATTATAATTGAAATTAGGCCTGATAAAGACACTTTTGCTGGGCATAGCACTACTGGACCCTGCCAGGTGCACTTCTGTTGTGGCATCCCATTCTGTGACTACAGCAGCCTCTGTTGAAGACCATATAACCATTTGCACTTATTATAATTGAAATTAGGCCTGAAAAAGACACTTTTGCTCGGCATAGCACTACTGGACCCTGCCAGGTCCACTTCTTTTTTGGGGCATCCCATTCTGTGACTACAGCAGCCTCTGTTTAAGACCATATAACCATTTGCACTTATTATAATTGAAATTAGCCTGATAAAGACACTTTTGCTGGGCATAGCACTACTGGACCCTGCCAGGTCCACTTCTTTTTTGGGGCATCCCATTCTGTGACTACAGCAGCCTCTGTTTAAGACCATATAACCATTTGCACTTATTATAATTGAAATTAGGCCTGATAAAGACACTTTTGCTGGGCATAGCACTACTGGACCCTGCCAGGTCCACTTCTTTTTTGGGGCATCCCATTCTGTGACTACAGCAGCCTCTGTTTAAGACCATATAACCATTTGCACTTATTATAATTGAAATTAGCCTGATAAAGACACTTTTGCTGGGCATAGCACTACTGGACCCTGCCAGGTCCACTTCTTTTTTGGGTCATCCCATTCTGTGACTACAGCAGCCTCTGTTTAAGACCATATAACCATTTGCACTTATTATAATTGAAATTAGGCCTGATAAAGACACTTTTGCTGGGCATAGCACTACTGGACCCTGCCAGGTCCACTTCTTTTTTGGAGCATCCCATTCTGTGACTACAGCAGCCTCTGTTTAAGACCATATAACCATTTGCACTTATTATAATTGAAATTAGCCTGATAAAGACACTTTTGCTGGGCATAGCACTACTGGACCCTGCCAGGTCCACTTCTTTTTTGGGGCATCCCATTCTGTGACTACAGCAGCGTCTGTTTAAGACCATATAACCATTTGCACTTATTATAATTGAAATTAGCCTGATAAAGACACTTTTGCTGGGCATAGCACTACTGGACCCTGCCAGGTCCACTTCTTTTTTGGGGCATCCCATTCTGTGACTACAGCAGTCTCTGTTTAAGACCATATAACCATTTGCACTTATTATAATTGAAATTAGCCTGATAAAGACACTTTTGCTGGGCATAGCACTACTGGACCCTGCCAGGTCCACTTCTTTTTTGGGGCATCCCATTCTGTGACTACAGCAGCCTCTGTTTAAGACCATATAACCATTTGCACTTATTATAATTGAAATTAGGCCTGATAAAGACACTTTTGCTGGGCATAGCACTACTGGACCCTGCCAGGTCCACTTCTTTTTTGGGGCATCCCATTCTGTGACTACAGCAGCCTCTGTTTAAGACCATATAACCATTTGCAGTTATTATAATTGAAATTAGCCTGATCAAGACACTTTTGCTGGGCATAGCACTTCTGGACCCTGCCAGGTCCACTTCTTTTTTGGGGCATCCCATTCTGTGACTACAGCAGCCTCTGTTTAAGACCATATAACCATTTGCACTTATTATAATTGAAATTAGGCCTGATAAAGACACTTTTGCTGGGCATAGCACTACTGGACCCTGCCAGGTGTACTTACTGCTGGTTTTTAGGGCATCCCATTCTGTGACTACAGCAGCCTCTGTTTAAGACCATATAACCATTTGCACTTATTATAATTGAAATTAGGCCTGATAAAGACACTTTTGCTGGGCATAGCACTACTGGACCCTGCCAGGTCCACTTCTTTTTTGGGGCATCCCATTCTGTGACTACAGCAGCGTCTGTTTAAGACCATATAACCATTTGCACTTATTATAATTGAAATTAGCCTGATAAAGACACTTTTGCTGGGCATAGCACTTCTGGACCCTGCCAGGTCCACTTCTTTTTTGGGGCATCCCATTCTGTGACTACAGCAGCCTCTGTTTAAGACCATATAACCATTTGCACTTATTATAATTGAAATTAGCCTGATAAAGACACTTTTGCTGGGCATAGCACTACTGGACCCTGCCAGGTCCACTTCTTTTTTGGGTCATCCCATTCTGTGACTACAGCAGCCTCTGTTTAAGACCATATAACCATTTGCACTTATTATAATTGAAATTAGGCCTGATAAAGACACTTTTGCTGGGCATAGCACTACTGGACCCTGCCAGGTCCACTTCTTTTTTGGGGCATCCCATTCTGTGACTACAGCAGCGTCTGTTTAAGACCATATAACCATTTGCACTTATTATAATTGAAATTAGCCTGATAAAGACACTTTTGCTGGGCATAGCACTACTGGACCCTGCCAGGTCCACTTCTGTTGTTGGGGCATCCCATTCTGTGACTACAGCAGCCTCTGTTTAAGACCATATAACCATTTGCACTTATTATAATTGAAATTAGCCTGATAAAGACACTTTTGCTGGGCATAGCACTACTGGACCCTGCCAGGTCCACTTCTTTTTTGGGTCATCCCATTCTGTGACTACAGCAGCCTCTGTTTAAGACCATATAACCATTTGCACTTATTATAATTGAAATTAGCCTGATAAAGACACTTTTGCTGGGCATAGCACTTCTGGACCCTGCCAGGTCCACTTCTTTTTTGGGGCATCCCATTCTGTGACTACAGCAGCCTCTGTTTAAGACCATATAACCATTTGCACTTATTATAATTGAAATTAGCCTGATAAAGACACTTTTGCTGGGCATAGCACTACTGGACCCTGCCAGGTCCACTTCTTTTTTGGGTCATCCCATTCTGTGACTACAGCAGCGTCTGTTTAAGACCATATAACCATTTGCACTTATTATAATTGAAATTAGCCTGATAAAGACACTTTTGCTGGGCATAGCACTACTGGACCCCGCCAGGTCCACTTCTGTTGTGGCATCCCATTCTGTGACTACAGCAGCCTCTGTTTAAGACCATATAACCATTTGCACTTATTATAATTGAAATTAGCCTGATAAAGACACTTTTGCTGGGCATAGCACTACTGGACCCTGCCAGGTCCACTTCTTTTTTGGGGCATCCCATTCTGTGACTACAGCAGCCTCTGTTTAAGACCATATAACCATTTGCACTTATTATAATTGAAATTAGCCTGATAAAGACACTTTTGCTGGGCATAGCACTTCTGGACCCTGCCAAGTCCACTTCTTTTTTGGGGCATCCCATTCTGTGACTACAGCAGCCTCTGTTTAAGACCATATAACCATTTGCACTTATTATAATTGAAATTAGGCCTGATAAAGACACTTTTGCTGGGCATAGCACTACTGTACCCTGCCAGGTGTACTTACTGCTGGTTTTTAGGGCATCCCATTCTGTGACTACAGCAGCCTCTGTTTAAGACCATATAATCATTTGCACTTATTATATTTGAAATTAGGCCTGATAAAGACACTTTTGCTGGGCATAGCACTACTGGACCCTGCCAGGTGTACTTACTGCTGGTTTTTAGGGCATCCCATTCTGTGACTACAGCAGCCTCTGTTTAAGACCATATAACCATTTGCACTTATTATAATTGAAATTAGCCTGATAAAGACACTTTTGCTGGGCATAGCACTACTGGACCCTGCCAGGTGCACTTCTGTTGTGGCATCCCATTCTGTGACTACAGCAGCCTCTGTTTAAGACCATATAACCATTTGCACTTATTATAATTGAAATTAGCCTGATAAAGCCACTTTTGCTGGGCATAGCACTACTGGACCCTGCCAGGTGCACTTCTGTTGTGGCATCCCATTCTGTGACTACAGCAGCCCCTGTTTAAGACCATATAACCATTTTCACTTATTATAATTGAAATTAGCCCTGATAAAGACACTTTTGCTGGGCATAGCACTATTGGACCCTGCCAGGTCCACTTCTTTTTTGGGGCATCCCATTCTGTGACTACAGCAGCCTCTGTTTAAGATCATATAACTATTTGCACTTATTATAATTGAAATTAGGCCTGATAAAGACACTTTTGCTGGGCATAGCACTACTGGACCCTGCCAGGTGCACTTCTGTTGTGGCATCCCATTCTGTGACTACAGCAGCCTCTGTTTAAGACCATATAACCATTTGCACTTATTATAATTGAAATTAGCCTGATAAAGACATTTTTGCTGGGCATAGCACTACTGGACCCTGCCAGGACCACTTCTTTTTTGGGGCATCCCATTCTGTGACTACAGCAGCCTCTGTTTAAGACCATATAACCATTTGCACTTATTATAATTAAAATTAGGCCTGATAAAGACACTTTTGCTGTGCATAGACTTACTGCTGCCTGCCAGGTGCACTTCTTTTGGGGCATCCCATTCTGTAACATAGCATACCCCTCTTTATTTACACTAAGCAGCTCTCTCATTTACACTAAGCAGGCCTGTTGGAGGCTGAGTGTTACTGCTCACTTTTGGTGTGCATTATATTCTGTTTCATATAGACCCACCGCTGCCCGGGGGTTCTTTAAATATCACCTACTACCACGCCAGTTAGACTATGTCGGGCAGACAAGTGCCTGGAAGTGAAAAGAGGAGTGGCAGAGGCCAAGATTCCGCAGGCAGAGCTCGCATCAGACTGGGGGCCAGTAGCAGCAGGAGTCACGCTGAGAGACCTAATCTGCCAGTATCTGCTAGCGGTCGGGTCTCCACCAGTAACGCATCTGCCGTGGTAGATTGGTTGACGCGCTCATCAACAACATCATCACAACTTACGTCTGAGACCCCCAGTCTAGGGTCGGTAGGTTCCTCTGACACAACCCTGAGTTGGCATGCCCCGAGAGCAGTCCCTGTCCTTCCATTGCCTCTGGCCTACGCCGTTCCCTCCCCCAGCGACGTATCCTATGCTTTGGGTTCAGCTCCACTCTTTAGTGAGGAGGACCATCAGATAGAGGACAGTCAGCAGCTACTGCCCAGCCAAGAAATGGAGGTGGCTTCTCTAGCTAGGCAGACAAATAGTGATGTGGACAGTGTCGTGGGTGCTGCGAGCGTTCCAGCTCCTGCGCCAGACACTGTTGACGAATCCACGAACATCAGTGACATACAGCCACAACTCGGTGATGATGATGATGACGATGAAGCCGATCGCACTTGGGAGCCGGGTGATGAAGGGGCTTCATCGTCATCATCAGGAGAAGAGGGGCGCAGGTTGCCCCGGAGTCAGCAGCTGAGGCAGCAAGGTGGTAGCAGTCAGCATGGGGGCACAATTCCAAAGGCTGGAGCCGGCCGGGGTAGAGCACCTGCTGTGCGGCAGTCTACCTTATCGGGAGGTAGTGGAGCAGGGGTTCCTGGAGTTGGCAACAGCAGCAGTGAATCAGTGAGGCCAGGGGGTGGGAAAAGTAGCTACTCGGCAGTGTGGCAGTTTTTCCTGAAGCATCCGCAGGAGGGTAACATGGCCACATGCAAGATATGTAGGCAGAAGGTGAAGCGTGGCCAGGGTCCAAATGTTGGCACCACGGCCCTGCGTCAACATATGATGCGTCACCATAAAGCGACCTGGGAGAACTGAGGCTCCCAAGGGGTGGTCCAGTCTGCTTCCTCACCAAGTGACCTCCCAATTTCTGCCAGCCAAGGCTCCAGCACCTCAGCCGAAGGCAGCTGTGCATCATACCCATCCTCTGTCGCTCCTGCTCCTCCTCCTCCTCCTCCAAGTCATGCATCCCGCCAGCAATCCATCAGCGAAGCCATGTCCAAGAGACAGCAGTATGCGCCCACTCATCCTACGGGGCAGAAGCTGAATGTGCTCCTGTCCAAGTTGCTGGTGCTGCAGTCGCTCCCTTTTCAGGTGGTGGAATCTGCACCTTTCAGAGAACTGATGGCTTGTGCCGAGCCGAGGTGGAGAGTCCCAAGCCGTCATTTCTTTGCCAAGAAGGCAGTACCAGCGCTGCACACTTTTGTTGAACAGAAGGTGGGCCAGTCCTTGAGCCTGTCGGTGTGTAGCAAAGTGCATGGCAGCGCCGACATCTGGAGCTGTAACTACGGTCAGGGACAGTACATGTCGTTTACGGCCCACTGGGTGAATGTGGTCCCTTTGCAGCAGCAGCAGCAACTTGGACAGGTCACGCCGCTTCGGCCTCCGCGCTCCCTGCCCGTTGGGCCTGTGACACCGTGCGACTCGGCCTCCTCATCCTCCGCCATCTCCTCATCCTCCACTGTAGGCTCAAGTCTCAGTGCCCCTCCAGTCTACCATGTGTGCAGGGCACGGAGGTGTCACGCAGTGCTTCACATGGTTTGTCTTGGCGAACGGAGTCACACAGGGGAGGAACTGCTTAAATGTACTCATCAGGAAATCCAAACATGGCTTACTCCAAGAAAATTTAAAATGGGAATCCTGGTTACCGACAATGGGAAGAACATTTTGTCTGCGCTGCGCCAAGGAAGCCTGACCCATGCCCCCTGCATGGCTCACGTCTTCAATCTGGTTGTCAAGCGGTTTCTGAAGTGTTCCCCCCATCTGCAAGACATCCTAACAACTTCAAGGAAACTTTGCATGCACTTCAGCCACTCCTACACCGCCAAACACACCCTTCTTGAGCTACAGCGTCAGAATGGTATCCCCCAACATAGTCTGATTTGCGATGTTTCCACCCGTTGGAATTCCACCCTTCACATGTTGGACCGATTATATGAACAGAGAAAAGCCATCACGGATTTCCTGATGATCCAAGCAGATAGGGGGACTCCCCTGTGTAACTTCAATGTCAACCAGTGCCAGCTCATACGTGACATCTGCCGTTTGCTCAGGCCCTTTGAGGATGCCACTTTATTTGTCAGTCGGCAGGATTACGGGATGAACGACGTGATTCCACTGCTTCATGTACTACAGCACATGTTGGAAACCATGGCTGGTCAGGGCACTGGAGACATGGCGTTTACATCTTACGGCCACATGAACCCCGTTGGAGCTGAACTGGAGGAGGAGGAGGAAGAGGAGGAGGAGGAGTTGCCCAGCGAAACACAGTTTAGGCTTTGCGAAATGGCTGGTTTATCTAGTCAGCGGACAGGAGAGGAGGAGCAGGAGCAGCCAGAGGAGCTAGAGGTTTTTGAGGAAGGCGAGACAGAGGACCCGGGCACACCGTGGCAGTATGCAGTGGAGATGGAGACAGGTAGTCCATCCGAGTCACTTGCACAAATGGCACGAAGCATGCTCACGTGCTTGCGTAGTGACCCCAGAATTGTTTCCATCTGTCGGCGGGATGACTTCTGGCTGTCCACCTTATTGGACCCTCGCTTCCGGCACAAAATGGGGGCATTTTTTAAACCCACCGAGAGGGAGGACAAACTCAACTACTACAAAGACATTCTACGTAGGCAGTTGGCCGATGCCTATCTGCGCCATGGTCCATACTCTCGCAGGTCTGACTCGAGGGGACCTCTGCGCTCACCTTCCACTGCCATGGCCGCTGGGGGGGTTGGCAGGAGCAGCAGCAGCAGCTCCATCAGCAGCAGCAGCCTCAGTCTTCAGTCGCTAATGAGTAGCTTTCTACACCCGCATAGTGAGGCTACTCATGAGCAGCAGGAAGACCTGGAGCAGGACCTCAACCAGCAGGTCATGTCATACTTTGACATGACCATGCCAACACACCTTGAGGATCCGCTGGACTTCTGGGCAGCCAAACTTGATTTGTGGCCCCAACTAGCAGAGTTTGCCCTGGAAAAGCTGTCCTGCCCGGCAAGTAGCGTGCCATCTGAGCGGGTGTTTAGTGCGGCGGGGGCCATAGTTACGGCGAGGAGAACTCGTCTGTCAACTAAAAATGTGGAGAGACTCACCTTTGTCAAAATGAATCAGGGATGGATCAGCCAGGATTTCCACCCACCAATGCCTGATGCATGCGACTAGATTCAGCATGGTGCCACGTTTTACACTTTCCAAATGGTGCAAAACATATTTATGTCTTTAGGCCATTTTTTGGGCTCCTGCTGCTGCTGCTGCCAACTTCTGCCAACTCCAGGGTGTGATTCATCCAATTTATGGGCTCCTGAAGCCAACTCCAGTGTATATTTGGACTCCTGCTGCTGCTGCTGCCAACTCCAGGGTGTGAATCATCCAATTTTTGGGCTCCTGAAGCCAACCCCAGTGTCTCTTTAAAGTAATATTTGGGCTCCTGCTGCTGGCAACTCCAGGGTGTGATTCATCCAATTTTTGGGCTCCTGAAGCCAACTCCAGTGTATATTTGGGCTCCTGCTGCTGCTGCTGCCAACTCCAGGGTGTGAATGATCCAATTTTGGGCTCCTGAAGCAAACCCCAGTGTCTCTGTAAAGTAATATTTGGGCTATGTTAGACTATGTCGGGCAGACAAGTGCCTGGAAGTGAAAAGAGGAGTGGCAGAGGCCAAGATTCCGCAGGCAGAGCTCGCATCAGACTGGGGGCCAGTAGCAGCAGGAGTCACGCTGAGAGACCTAATCTGCCAGTATCTGCTAGCGGTCGGGTCTCCACCAGTAACGCATCTGCCGTGGTAGATTGGTTGACGCGCTCATCAACAACATCATCACAACTTACGTCTGAGACCCCCAGTCTAGGGTCGGTAGGTTCCTCTGACACAACCCTGAGTTGGCATGCCCCGAGAGCAGTCCCTGTCCTCCCATTGCCTCTGGCCTACGCCGTTCCCTCCCCCAGCGACGTATCCTATGCTTTGGGTTCAGCTCCACTCTTTAGTGAGGAGGACCATCAGATAGAGGACAGTCAGCAGCTACTGCCCAGCCAAGAAATGGAGGTGGCTTCTCTAGCTAGGCAGACAAATAGTGATGTGGACAGTGTCGTGGGTGCTGCGAGCGTTCCAGCTCCTGCGCCAGACACTGTTGACGAATCCACGAACATCAGTGACGTACAGCCACAACTCGGTGATGATGATGATGACGATGAAGCCGATCGCACTTGGGAGCCGGGTGATGAAGGGGCTTCATCGTCATCATCAGGATAAGAGGGGCGCAGGTTGCCCCGGAGTCAGCAGCTGAGGCAGCAAGGTGGTAGCAGTCAGCATGGGGGCACAATTCCAAAGGCTGGAGCCGGCCGGGGCCGGGGTAGAGCACCTGCTGTGCGGCAGTCTACCTTATCGGGAGGTAGTGGAGCAGGGGTTCCTGGAGTTGGCAACAGCAGCAGTGAATTAGTGAGGCCAGGGGGTGGGAAAAGTAGCTACTCGGCAGTGTGGCAGTTTTTCCTGAAGCATCCGCAGGAGGGTAACATGGCCACATGCAAGATATGTAGGCAGAAGGTGAAGCGTGGCCAGGGTCCAAATGTTGGCACCACGGCCCTGCGTCAACATATGATGCGTCACCATAAAGCGACCTGGGAGAACCGAGGCTCCCAAGGGGTGGTCCAGTCTGCTTCCTCACCAAGTGAGCTCCCAATTTCTGCCAGCCAAGGCTCCAGCACCTCAGCCGAAGGCAGCTGTGCATCATACCCATCCTCTGTCGCTCCTGCTCCTCCTCCTCCTCCTCCAAGTCATGCATCCCACCAGCAATCCATCAGCGAAGCCATGTCCAAGAGACAGCAGTATGCGCCCACTCATCCTACGGGGCAGAAGATGAATGTGCTCCTGTCCAAGTTGCTGGTGCTGCAGTCGCTCCCTTTTCAGGTGGTGGAATCTGCACCTTTCAGAGAACTGATGGCTTGTGCCGAGCTGAGGTGGAGAGTCCCAAGCCGTCATTTCTTTGCCAAGAAGGCAGTACCAGCGCTGCACACTTTTGTTGAACAGAAGGTGGGCCAGTCCTTGACCCTGTCGGTGTGTAGCAAAGTGCATGGCAGCGCCGACATCTGGAGCTGTAACTACGGTCAGGGACAGTACATGTCGTTTACGGCCCACTGGGTGAATGTGGTCCCTTTGCAGCAGCAGCAGCAACTTGGACAGGTCACGCCGCTTCGGCCTCCGCGCTCCCTGCCCGTTGGGCCTGTGACACCGTGCGACTCGGCCTCCTCATCCTCCGCCATCTCCTCATCCTCCACTGTAGGCTCAAGTCTCAGTGCCCCTCCAGTCTACCATGTGTGCAGGGCACGGAGGTGTCACGCAGTGCTTCACATGGTTTGTCTTGGCGAACGGAGTCACACAGGGGAGGAACTGCTTAAATGTATTCATCAGGAAATCCAAACATGGCTTACTCCAAGAAAACTTAAAATGGGAATCATGGTTACCGACAATGGGAAGAACATTTTGTCTGCGCTGCGCCAAGGAAGCCTGACCCATGCCCCCTGCATGGCTCACGTCTTCAATCTGGTTGTCAAGCGGTTTCTGAAGTGTTCCCCCCCATCTGCAAGACATCCTAACAACTTCAAGGAAACTTTGCATGCACTTCAGCCACTCCTACACCGCCAAACACACCCTTCTTGAGCTACAGCGTCAGAATGGTATCCCCCAACATAGTCTGATTTGCGATGTTTCCACCCGTTGGAATTCCACCCTTCACATGTTGGACCGATTATATGAACAGAGAAAAGCCATCACGGATTTCCTGATGATCCAAGCAGATAGGGGGACTCCCCTGTGTAACTTCAATGTCAACCAGTGGCAGCTCATACGTGACACCTGCCGTTTTCTCAGGCCCTTTGAGGATGCCACTTTATTTGTCAGTCGGCAGGATTACGGGATGAACGACGTGATTCCACTGCTTCATGTACTACAGCACATGTTGGAAACCATGGCTGGTCAGGGCACTGGAGACATGACGTTTACATCTTACGGCCACATGAACCCCGTTGGAGCTGAACTGGAGGAGGAGGAGGAAGAGGAGGAGGAGGAGTTGCCCAGCGAAACACAGTTTAGGCTTTGCGAAATGGCTGGTTTATCTAGTCAGCGGACAGGAGAGGAGGAGCAGGAGCAGCCAGAGGAGCTAGAGGTTTTTGAGGAAGGCGAGACAGAGGACCCGGGCACACCGTGGCAGTATGCAGTGGAGATGGAGACAGGTAGTCCATCCGAGTCACTTGCGCAAATGGCACGAAGCATGCTCACGTGCTTGCGTAGTGACCCCAGAATTGTTTCCATCTGTCGGCGGGATGACTTCTGGCTGTCCACCTTATTGGACCCTCGCTTCCGGCACAAAATGGGGGCATTTTTTAAACCCACCGAGAGGGAGGACAAACTCAACTACTACAAAGACATTCTACGTAGGCAGTTGGCCGATGCCTATCTGCGCCATGGTCCATACTCTCGCAGGTCTGACTCGAGGGGACCTCTGCGCTCACCTTCCACTGCCATGGCCGCTGGGGGGGTTGGCAGGAGCAGCAGCAGCAGCTCCATCAGCAGCAGCAGCCTCAGTCTTCAGTCGCTAATGAGTAGCTTTCTACACCCGCATAGTGAGGCTACTCATGAGCAGCAGGAAGACCTGGAGCAGGACCTCAACCAGCAGGTCATGTCATACTTTGACATGACCATGCCAACACACCTTGAGGATCCGCTGGACTTCTGGGCAGCCAAACTTGATTTGTGGCCGCAACTAGCAGAGTTTGCCCTGGAAAAGCTGTCCTGCCCGGCAAGTAGCGTGCCATCTGAGCGGGTGTTTAGTGCGGCGGGGGCCATAGTTACGGCGAGGAGAACTCGTCTGTCAACTAAAAATGTGGAGAGACTCACCTTTGTCAAAATGAATCAGGGATGGATCAGCCAGGATTTCCACCCACCAATGCCTGATGCATGCGACTAGATTCAGCATGGTGCCACGTTTTACACTTTCCAAATGGTGCAAAACATATTTATGTCTTTAGGCCATTTTTTGGGCTCCTGCTGCTGCTGCTGCCAACTTCTGCCAACTCTAGGGTGTGATTCATCCAATTTTTGGGCTCCTGAAGCCAAGTCCAGTGTATATTTGGGCTCCTGCTGCTGCTGCTGCCAACTCCAGGGTGTGAATCATCCAATTTTTGGGCTCCTGAAGCCAACCCCAGTGTCTCTTTAAAGTAATATTTGGGCTCCTGCTGCTGGCAACTCCAGGGTGTGATTCATCCAATTTTTGGGCTCCTGAAGCCAACTCCAGTGTATATTTGGGCTCCTGCTGCTGCTGCTGCCAACTCCAGGGTGTGATTCATCCAATTTTTGGGCTCCTGAAGCCAACCCCAGGGTCTCTTTAAAGTAATATTTGGGCTCCTGCTGCTGCTGCCAACTTCTACCAACTCCAGGGTGTGATTCATCCAATTTTTGGGCTCCTGAAGCCAACTCCAGGGTCTCTTTGAAGTAATATTTGGGCTCCTGCTGCTGCTGCTGCCAACTTCTGCCAACTCCAGGGTGTGATTCATCCAATTTTTGGGCTCCTGAAGCCAACCCCAGTGTCTCTTTAAAGTAATATTTGGGCTCCTGCTGCTGCCAACTCCAGGGTGTGATTCATCCAATTTTTGGGCTCCTGAAGCCAACTCCAGTGTATACTTGGGCTCCTGCTGCTGCTGCTGCCAACTCCAGGGTGTGATTCATCCAATTGTTGGGCTCCTGAAGCCAACCCCAGGGTCTCTTTAAAGTAATGTTTGGGCTCCTGCTGCTGCCAACTTCTGCCAACTCCAGGGTGTGATTCATCCAATTTTTGGGCTCCTGAAGCCAACTCCAGTGTATATTTGGGCTCCTGCTGCTGCTGCTGCCAACTCCAGGGTGTGATTCATCCAATTTTTGGGCTCCTGAAGCCAACCCCAGTGTCTCTTTAAAGTAATATTTGGGCTCCTGCTGCTGCCAACTCCAGGGTGTGATTCATCCAATTTTTGGGCTCCTGAAGCCAACTCCAGTGTATACTTGGGCTCCTGCTGCTGCTGCTGCCAACTCCAGGGTGTGATTCATCCAATTGTTGGGCTCCTGAAGCCAACCCCAGGGTCTCTTTAAAGTAATGTTTGGGCTCCTGCTGCTGCCAACTTCTGCCAACTCCAGGGTGTGATTCATCCAATTTTTGGGCTCCTGAAGCCAACTCCAGTGTATATTTTGGCTCCTGCTGCTGCTGCTGCCAACTCCAGGGTGTGAATCATCCAATTTTTGGGCTCCTGAAGCCAACCCCAGTGTCTCTTTAAAGTAATATTTGGGCACCTGCTGCTGGCAACTCCAGGGTGTGATTCATCCAATTTTTGGGCTCCTGAAGCCAACTCCAGTGTATATTTGGGCTCCTGCTGCTGCTGCTGCCAACTCCAGGGTGTGATTCATCCAATTTTTGGGCTCCTGAAGCCAACCCCAGTGTCTCTTTAAAGTAATATTTGGGCTCCTGCTGCTGCCAACTCCAGGGTGTGATTCATCCAATTTTTGGGCTCCTAAAGCCAACTCCAGTGTATATTTGGGCTCCTGCTGCTGCTGCTGCCAACTCCAGGGTGTGATTCATCCAATTTTTGGGCTCCTGAAGCCAACTCCAGTGTATATTTGGGCTCCTGCTGCTGCCAACTCCAGGGTGTGATTCATCCAATTTTTGGGCTCCTGAAGCCAACCCTAGGGTCTCTTTAAAGTAATATTTGGGCTCCTGCTGCTGCCAACTTCTGCCAACTCCAGGGTGTGATTCATCCAATTTTTGGGCTCCTGAAGCCAACCCCAGTGTCTCTTTAAAGTAATATTTGGGCTCCTGCTGCTGCTGCTGCCAACTCCAGGGTGTGATTCATCCAATTTTTGGGCTCCTGAAGCCAACTCCAGTGTATATTTGGGCTCCTGCTGCTGCCAACTCCAGGGTGTGATTCATCCAATTTTTGGGCTCCTGAAGCCAACCCCAGGGTCTCTTTAAAGTAATATTTGGGCTCCTGCTGCTGCTGCTGCTGTCAACTCCTGCCAACTCCAGGGTGTGATTCATCCAATTGTTGGGCTTCTGAAGCCAACCCCAGGGTCTCTTTTAAGTAATGTTTGGGCTCCTGCTGCTGCTGCTGCCAACTTCTGCCAACTCCAGGGTGTGATTCATCCAATTTTTGGGCTCCTGAAGCCAACTCCAGTGTATATTTGGGCTCTTGCTGCTGCTGCTGCCAACTCCAGGGTGTGATTCATCCAATTTTTGGGCTCCTGAAGCCAACCCCAGTGTCTCTTTAAAGTAATATTTGGGCTCCTGCTGCTGCTGCTGTCAACTCCTGCCAACTCCAGGGTGTGATTCATCCAATTGTTGGGCTCCTGAAGCCAACCCCAGGGTCTCTTTGAAGTAATGTTTGGGCTCCTGCTGCTGCTGCCAACTTCTGCCAACTCCAGGGGGTGATTCATCCAATTTTTGGGCTCCTGAAGCAAACTCCAGTGTATATTTGGGCTCCTGCTGCTGCTGCTGCCAACTCCAGGGTGTGAATCATCCAAATTTTGGGCTCCTGAAGCCAATCCCAGTGTCTCTTTAAAGTAATATTTGGGCTCCTGCTGCTGGCAACTCCAGGGTGTGATTCATCCAACTTTTGGGCTCCTGAAGCCAACTCCAGTGTATATTTGGGCTCCTGCTGCTGCTGCTGCCAACTCCAGGGTGTGATTCATCCAATTTTTGGGCTCCTGAAGCCAACCCCAGTGTCTCTTTAAAGTAATATTTGGGCTCCTGCTGCTGCTGCTGCCAACTCCAGGGTGTGAATCATCCAATTTTTGGGCTCCTGAAGCCAACCCCAGGGTCTCTTTAAAGTAATATTTGGGCTCCTGCTGCTGCTGCTGTCAACTCCTGCCAACTCGAGGGTGTGATTCATCCAATTTTTGGGCTCCTGAAGCAAACTCCAGTGTATATTTGGGCTCCTGCTGCTGCTGCCAACTCCAGGGTGTGAATCATCCAAATTTTGGGCTCCTGAAGCCAACCCCAGTGTCTCTTTAAAGTAATATTTGGGCTCCTGCTGCTGGCAACTCCAGGGTGTGATTCATCCAACTTTTGGGCTCCTGAAGCCAACTCCAGTGTATATTTGGGCTCCTGCTGCTGCTGCTGCCAACTCCAGGGTGTGATTCATCCAATTTTTGGGCTCCTGAAGCCAACTCCAGTGTATATTTGGGCTCCTGCTGCTGCTGCTGCCAACTCCAGGGTGTGATTCATCCAATTTTTGGGCTCCTAAGGGAAGCTTACAGGAGGAGGTTTGTTACAGTGTGTCACCCCAGCAGTCAGGGAAGCTTACAGGAGGAGGTTTGTTACAGTGTGTCACCCCAGCAGTAAGGGAAGCTTACAGGAGGAGGTTTGTTACAGTGTGTCACCCCAGCAGTCAGGGAAGCTTACAGGAGGAGGTTTGTTACAGTGTGTCACCCCAGCAGTCAGGGAAGCTTACAGGAGGAGGTTTGTTACAGTGTGTCACCCCAGCAGTCAGGGAAGCTTACAGGAGGAGGTTTGTTACAGTGTGTCACCCCAGCAGTAAGGGAAGCTTAGAGCTGAGACCTCTTAAAAATTGTGTGGAGTCCCAAGAGCTGAGACCTCTTAAAAATTGTGTGGAGGCCCAAGAGCTGAGACCTCTTAAAAATTGTGTGGAGGCCCAAGAGCTGAGACCTTTTGAAAATTGTATTAAGGCCCAAGAGCTGAGACCTCTTAGAAATTGTGTGGAGGCCCAAGAGCTGAGACCTCTTAAAAATTGTGTGGAGTCCCAAGAGCTTAGACCTCTTAAAAATTGTGTGGAGGCCCAAGAGCTGAGACCTCTTAAAAATTGTGTGGAGTCCCAAGAGCTGAGACCTCTCAAACATTGTGTGGAGGCCCAAGAGCTGAGACCTCTTAAAAATTGTGTTGAGGCCCAAGAGCTGAGACCTCTCAAACATTGTGTGGAGGCCCAAGAGCTGAGACCTCTTAATAATTGTGTGGAGGCCCAAGAGCCGAGACCTCTCAAACATTGTGTGGAGTCCCAAGAGCTGAGACCTCTGAAACATTGTGTGGAGGCCCAAGAGCTGAGACCTCTTGAAAATTGTGTGGAGGCCCAGGAGCTGAGACCTCTTAAAAATTGTGTGGAGGCCCAAGAGCTGAGACCTCTTAAAAATTGTGTGGAGGCCCAAGAGCTGAGACCTCTCAAACATTGTGTGGAGGCCCAAGAGCTGAGACCTCTTAAAAATTGTGTTGAGGCCCAAGAGCTGAGACCTCTCAAACATTGTGTGGAGGCCCAAGAGCTGAGACCTCTTAATAATTGTGTGGAGGCCCAAGAGCCGAGACCTCTGAAACATTGTGTGGAGTCCCAAGAGCTGAGACCTCTGAAACATTGTGTGGAGGCCCAAGAGCTGAGACCTCTTGAAAATTGTGTGGAGGCCCAGGAGCTGAGACCTCTTAAAAATTGTGTGGAGGCCCAAGAGCTGAGACCTCTTAAAAATTGTGTGGAGGCCCAAGAGCTGAGACCTCTTAAAAATTGTGTGGAGGCCCAAGAGCTGAGACCTCTTAAAAATTGTGTGGAGTCCCAAGAGCTGAGACCTCTTAAAAATTGCGTGGAGGCCCAAGAGCTGAGACCTCTCAAACATTGTGTGGAGTCCCAAGAGCTGAGACCTCTTAAAAATTGTGTGGAGGCCCAAGAGCTGAGACCTCTTAAAAATTGTGTGGAGGCCCAAGAGCTGAGACCTCTTAAAAATTGTGTGGAGGCCCAAGAGCTGAGACCTCTTAAAAATTGATTGTATTAAGCCCAAGAGGTGAGCCATAATTTTTTTTATTAATACAGCAATTCTACGGCGGTTAAGGAGGAGGAGGAGGAGGAGGAGGAAATGGCACTTCATACAGATGGCACTTCACTCTTGGCTGCTTTCCACTGTTGTACAAGCAAAGTCCGGGTCAATCCACTTGCTGTTCATTTTGATTAGCATCAGCCTGTCGGCACTGTCGGTTGACAGGCGGCTGCGCTTATCGGTTATAATGCCCCCGGCTGCGCTGAACACCCTTTCTGATAGCACGCTGGCGGCAGGGCAGGCAAGCACCTCCAAGGCGTACAGGGACAGTTCCAGCCACGTGTCCAACTTGGAGACCCAGTAAGTGTAGGGCGCCGAGGGATCAGGGAGGACAGGGGTGTGGTCTGCCAGGTAGTCCCGCAACATCCGCCGATACTTGTCCCTCCTGCTGATAACGGGCCCCACAGTGATGGAAGTTGCACGAGGGGGTGACATGAACGTGTCCCACACCTTGGAGAGTGTTCCCCTGGTGGCTGACCGATGTTGTCAGACTCTGGGAGACACTCTCCTCTCTGCCGCCAGCGATGCTGGGTGGGAAAATCTGCATCATGTTCTGCAAGAGTTCCCTCTGGTATTCCAGTAATCGATTCGTCCTCTCCTCTACCGGAATAAAAGAGGAGAAGTTATCTTTATACCGGGGGTCCAGGAGTGCGAAGACCCAGTATAGTTTGTTCTCCAATATCCGGACAACACGTATGTCCCGGGAAAAGCAGCCCAGCATGAAGTCAGCCATGTGTGCCAGACTCTGAGTAGGCATGACGTCACTGCCCCCACCAGAAGGATCATTTTCCATTTCCTCCTCTTCCTCCTCCTCTCCGCCCCATCCGCGCTGAACCAATGGGACGCACACAGCCTGACTGCTACCCTCGCCGCCAGCATCCTCTTCCACAGCCACCTCCACGTTGTCCTCCTCCTCCTCCTCCTCTTCCTCCTGCAACTGCCACCGAGCAGCAGACAAAAGTGTGGTCTGACTGTCTACCTGCGTTGCGTCTCCTCCTACCCCCGTCTCCTCTGTGTGCGTTCTCCCTTATTGCGATGAGCGATTCTTTAAGGACGCATAGGAGCGGGATGGTTACGCTCACTATAGCGTCCTCGCTGCTGACCTTCTTAGTGGACTCCTCAAAGATACGCAATACATCGCATATGTCTGCCATCCATGGCCACTCGTGGTTGGCAAACTGAGGGAGCTGAGTTGGATGCACGCGTGGATGCATCATCTGTTACTCCATCAATGCTCTCTGCTGCTCACACACCCTGGCCAACATGCAGTAGGTGGAATTCCAGCGAGTGGGCAGGTCACACAACAGCCGATGTTGAGGCAAATGGAGGCGTTGCTGGATTTTTTTTAAGCTAGCAGCAGCTACAGTTGACTTCCGAAAGTGAGCGCACAAGCGCCACACTTTGACCAGTAGCTCTGCCAGGTTGGGGTAAGTCTTTAGAAACTTTTGTACTACCAAATTAAAAACATGGGCCAGGCATGGTACGTGATTGAGTTCTGCAAGCTCCAGAGCCGCCACCAGGTTACGGCCGTTATCGCACACGACCATGCCTGGTCCTAGCTGCAGCGGCGACAGCCACATCTCTGTCTGCTGAAATATGGCGTTCCTCACCTCTGCGGCGCTGTGCTTCCTGTCGCCCAAGCTGATGAGCTTAAGCACCGCCTGCTGACGTCTCCCCGCGCCAGTGCTGCAACGCTTCCAGCTAGGGGCTGAGGGCGATGTTAAGGCGGAGGAGGAGGAGGAGGAGGAAGAGGAGGGGGGTCTATCAGAACCCGTGCTGGCAATCTTGGGCGGGGGTGGTATGTAGGCCGTCCCTGTTTGCGACCCCGTCCCCGCTTCCACAACATTCACCCAGTGTGCCGTCAAAGAGATGTAGCGTCCTTGGCCGCAAGCGCTTGTCCACGAGTCGGTGGTCAAGTGGACCTTTGCGCTGACTGCGTACCTCAGGGCCCGCCTGATGTTATGCGACACGTGCTGGTGCAGGGCGGGGACGCCACACCGGGAAAAATAGTGGCGGCTAGGGACGGAATAGCGAGGTGCGGCAGCCGCCATCAGGTCGCGGAAGGCCTGCGTCTCCACAAGCCTAAACGGCAACATCTCCAGGGCCAGCAGTTTGGAGATGAGGCAGGTTAAGGCTTGTGCTTGGGGGTGACTGGAGGCGTACTTCCGCCTGCGGTTGAACGCCTGCGAGATGGACAGTTGATGGGACGAGGAGATGGAAGGTGCAGACGAAGATGCGGGGGAAGGGGGGGCTGAAGGAGAAGGCCCCAAAGTAGCCGAGGCAGAGGCAGATGTGGAGGTGTCCTGGCTGGAGGTCTGGACCGCAGTGGCAGCACACAACAAAGGGGAAGAGGCAGTGGCAGCAAGACCGGGCGCAGGTTGTATTGCGTTTGCTCTCTCCCACTCAGCCCAGTGCTTGACTTCCAAGTGACGGCGCATGCCTGAGGTGGTCAGATTGCTCTTCTCAGAGCCTCTACTCAGTTTTGAGTGGCAGATTGCGCAAACCGCGCTCAGTTTGTCGTCCGCGCAAACATTAAAAAATCTCCACACCACAGAAGTACGAGGCCTCGATGGGGGAGCTTCGCGCGACTGCCTGCTGCCGGGAAGAGCTTCGGCCCTGCTGGATGTGGCCTGCCTTCTCTGTCTGGACTGTCCTCTGCCTCTGGACTGTCCTCTGCCTCTTGCTGCCTTATTCGGTGATGCGCAGACCGCATCTCCACTGCTTTCCCCGCTGGACATCACCCCTGTCCAAGTGGAGTCGGTCATTTCGTCGTCCACCACCTCCTCTTCCACTTCCTCTCTCTGCTCCTCCTCCTGCCCACTGGACATTCCAACAGCCTCCCTTGATGGCAACTGCGTCTCATCATCATCGCTTATGATAGCAGATGCTGGTTCCGGGTCCACATCACTAGGAGATGGCGGATACTCAAGTGTTTGGGCATCACTACAAACAAATTCCTCTGCTAGCTCCTGGGATTCTTGCAGCACATCTGGAAAAGGACTCGAAAAGAGGTCCTGGGAGGGGTCAAGGGTGGGCTGACTCTGTTGGCCAGGTTGGGAGGAAGGAGGGTCAGAGTGAGACTGTGTGGATGACTGGGTGGTGGACAAGTGACTGGAAGCGTTATCGGCCATCCATTGCACCACCTGTTCACGCTGCTCAGTCCTCAACAGAGGTGTACCCCGCCCCCCGCATAACTGTCCCATAAAGGCAGGGAAGCTGGATGAGCGTAATGCTGGCTGCCCCTCACCAGCACGCATTGTATCCCCACTGGCTTCAACGCGGTTTGTGCCCCCACCAGCATTTCCGCGCCCCCGTCCTCGTCCACGTCCCTTTGCGCTAGCCCTCCGCATTTCAGACGTTTTACTTTTTTGGCCACGCGTTATGCCAAATATAAATATATTTTTTAGGAGAACACCTGGCTACTGCCAGAAGGTGAAATGGTGCCTATACGCACCGGGTATATAACAGTCTTTTGTTGGCACAGAGGACACAAAACAGTAGAGCCAAATATAAATATATTTTTAAGGAGAACACCTGGCTATACAGCCGTATACTGCCAGAAGGTGAAATGGTGCCTAATACGCACTGGGTATATAACAGTGTTTTGTTGGCACAGAGGACACAAAACAGTAGAGCCAAATATAAATATATTGTTTAGGAGAACACCTGGCTATACAGCCGTATACTGCCAGAAGGTGAAATGGTGCCTATACGCACCGGGTATATAACAGTCTTTTGTTGGCACAGAGGACACAAAACAGTAGAGCCAAATATAAATATATTTTTAAGGAGAACACCTGGCTATACAGCCGTATACTGCCAGAAGGTGAAATGGTGCCTATACGCACCGGGTATATAACAGTCTTTTGTTGGCACAGAGGACACAAAACAGTAGAGCCAAATATAAATATATTTTTAAGGAGAACACCTGGCTATACAGCCGTATACTGCCAGAAGGTGAAATGGTGCCTAATACGCACTGGGTATAGTTTTGTATATAGGTGCTAATACACCACTGAAGTCTTTCTGTCCCTATTCCAGCAGCAGCAGCTACCCCTCACTAAAGCAGCCGTTTTGTGCAGAGTGTATATAGTTTTGTATATAGGTGCAAATACACCACTGAAGTCTTTCTGTCCCTATTCCAGCAGCAGCTACCCCTCACTAAAGCAGCCGTTTTGAGCAGAGTGTATATAGTTTTGTATATAGGTGGTAATACACCACTGAAGTCTTTCTGTCCCTATTCCAGCAGCAGCTACCCCTCACTAAAGCAGCCGTTTTGAGCAGAGTGTATATAGTTTTGTATATAGGTGCTAATACACCACTGAAGTCTTTCTGTCCCTATTCCAGCAGCAGCTACCCCTCACTAAAGCAGACGTTTTGAGCAGAGTGTATATAGTTTTGTATATAGGTGGTAATACACCACTGAAGTCTTTCTGTCCCTATTCCAGCAGCAGCTACCCCTCACTAAAGCAGCCGTTGTGTGCAGTGTGTATATAGCTAGAATGAGCTATATACCGTTCAGCATAGTAGCCCTAATAAGGACTCTTAATGACTCTCTTATCTTCTGGTAGCTGGTATATATAGTGGTAAATGCAATATTCTGAGCTTCTGGGGCCCTGCCTGCCTACATATGAGCTATATACTGTTCAACATAGTAGCCCTAATAAGGGCTCTCAATGACTCTCTTGTCTTCTGGTAGCTGGTATATATGGTGGTAAATGCGATATTCTGAGCTTCTGGGGCCCTGCCTGCCTACATATGGGCTATATACTGTTCAGCATAGTAGCCCTAATAATAAGGACTCTCAATTACTCTCTTATCTTCTGGTAGCTGGTATATATGGTGGTAAATGCGATATTCTGAGCTTCTGGGGCCCTGCCTGCCTACATATGAGCTATATACTGTTCAGCATAGTAGCCCTAATAAGGGCTCTCAATGACTCTCTTGCCTTCTGGTAGCTGGTATATATGGTGGTAAATGCAATATTCTGAGCTTCTGGGGCCCTGCCTGCCTACATATGAGCTATATACCGTTCAGCATAGTAGCCCTAATAAGGACTCTCAATGACTCTCTTATCTTCTGGTAGCTGGTATATATGGTAGTAAATGCGATATTCTGAGCTTCTGGGGCCCTGCCTGCCTACATATGAGCTATATACTGTTCAACATAGTAGCCCTAATAAGTGCTCTCAATGACTCTCTTGTCTTCTGGTAGCTGGTATATATGGTGGTAAATGCGATATTCTGAGCTTCTGGGGCCCTGCCTGCCTACATATGAGCTATATACTGTTCAGCATAGTAGCCCTAATAATAAGGACTCTCAATGACTCTCTTATCTTCTGGTAGCTGGTATATATGGTGGTAAATGCGATATTCTGAGCTTCTGGGGCCCTGCCTGCCTACATATGAGCTATATACTGTTCAGCATAGTAGCCCTAATAAGGGCTCTCAATGACTCTCTTGCCTTCTGGTAGCTGGTATATATGGTGGTAAATGCAATATTCTGAGCTTCTGGGGCCCTGCCTGCCTACATATGAGCTATATACCGTTCAGCATAGTAGCCCTAATAAGGGCTCTTAATGACTCTCTTGTCTTCTGGTAGCTGGGATATATGGTGGTAAATGCGATATTCTGAGCTTCTGGGGCCCTGCCTGCCTACATAGGAGCTATATACCATTCAGCATAGTAGCCCTAATAAGGGCTCTTAATGACTCTCTTGTCTTCTGGTAGCTGGTATATATGGTGGTAAATGCGATATTCCGAGCTTCTGGGGCCCTGCCAGCTACAGCCTGTCTTTCCCTGCTGTGAGCGTCTATCCCTCACTAAGTTCAAGCTGCTAATGCTGACGAAGAGGAAGTGCTGAGTTTTGTAGATTCGAGGTCACATGGTTTTTCCAGCCAATGCGTGTAGACGCCGTTCTCGCGATACCAGCGTCCTCCCAGGACCTGTCCCACCCCCCCTGCATGGTGATTGGTGTAAAAAACGCGCCAGGGAAGGTGTGAGGGGAAACGAATTGTGAGTGCGCCATCGCCGCTGTACTCGATCGAAATCGAGTATGACGAATAGCGTAGTATTCGATCGAATACCGACTCGGTCGAATACTACTCGCTCATCTCTACTATTCAGTTCCAAAATTTGTTGCCGTGTGGTCCCTGTAACAAATGGAGAAAATAACATTAGATTCATACCAATACATGTTTGCCACCTGTGGATTGAATGTTTTGAAGTTACACAAATAAATCAAGGCTACATATGTAATTCGGGCAAGTCATTAAGCTAAGGAAGTGGCCACAGGTCACTCTTATATTGCCATTGGCTAGGGCTTGATGTATCTGTGTGTTGATGTCAAGTACCACATAAATGCTAATAATGCCCTGACTACTTACTTGGTTGGTGGCCGCGAGCTGGCTTGTTGGGGACAACACGCTGAGGTCCTGGGTCCTGGCTCTGCTGTGAAGAAGTGCCTGTAGAAACATGGGAAATATGTTCAGTTTTATGGTCAAATTCCTCAGTCAGAAAATGTCTTTTGGCAAGTCTGGTTCACATCACTCACCTTCTCCAGCTTCTGCTTGTAGCACACTTCCTCACCCGCTCCAGAAGCATCTAGATAAACAGATGAAAGGAATCAGTTGGGTAGGAGATAGCATGTATATGTGTGTGCGTAGACATGAAGAGTGACATACCAGAGGCTCCCGCATGCGTGGCAGGGTACGACTCCCTGCCCACGCTGTGCCGCCCCTCCTCTGTGGTAAGCTTCAGGGGCTGGGGGGTCGGCCCGTCGCCCTGGAGATCCACCACCTTCACTCCCAGCTGCAGAATCATGCAGCACTGGTCGGCCTGTGCGCCTCCGGGTGCGGCGAATGAGGTAATCCATTTCCAACACTACCAAAGAAAAGGCATTATAAATAAAAGGCCTAACTTCTGTCGTAGTTACATCTTGCATGCCAGCGCTATGTACTTACTTGGGAAATGGATCCCGAAAAACCTCCGCACCTGGGGCATGTGCAGCTGATCTGTGTGTGGGTGAAGGTGGTGTCGGTCTGATGTTGGATCTCCGAGATGATCTCCAGGGCGACGTTTTGTTTCTCAAACGAGTTGGGCAGGTAGTCATACCTGCGCTCCAGCATGGTCTACAAAACAGAAATCAAACATAGCAAGAAATCAGAAATGCCTATCAAGAAGTGGCAACAATACATTCTTTAGTTCAATCACATGAACACATACACACACTTCTAGCCTAAGTTAACTTTCAAATCTGGCCGCACTGTTGTTTGGCACGTGTGTGGCGTGCGCTTGGGTGTGCATGTAGGTGAACCAAATTTAAAAACAATCTATTACTTCGTGCGCATCCTTAACATGTAGAGCAGCATTTACAAATCAAAGCAAAGTCCTTAAAAGACACTTACGAGCATGATGATCTCTTCTTGTTGGTGGGTGAAACTAGTGGGCGCCATCTTTCTTCTTCTCGGCAGCAGATAAGCACTGCCCCAGCGGTTTCCGGGTTTCGCACGGCCGTGCGAACAGACGGCCGTGCGCGTAAGCGAACGCGTAGGCGTCACACGCCGGATACCTTATTTAAAGGTCCCTGCACACGCAGCTCATTCTCTTTGAGAGTCCACCAAAAATGGCACCGAAAAAAAATACTGGGCAGAAGAAGCAGACCAAGTGGGCTGAGCAGGCAGAGGGACCGAAAACACGTTCCCAAGAGCCGAAAGCCAGGCTAAGGGCTACCACAAAGGCAGCGGGCAAAAAGGAGGTTGCAGCAGGACCAAGCAAGAGCAGGCAAACAAAGGCTGGCCAAGCTCATGCCCAACAGATGGGTAAGAGGGGACAAAGCCCCACCCCACCCTGCCCCACATCCTCCCCCATGTGGCACCAAGGCCATAGCCAAAGGCCCCAAACACAGGGCCCGAAGCCGCAGCAGGGGCCCAAGACGCAGCAGGGGCCGAACCAGGTCCAGAACCAGGTCCAGAAGCCGCAGCAGGGGCCCAAGGCGCAGCAGGGGTCGAACCAGGTCCAGAACCAGGTCCAGATGCCGCAGCAGGGGCCCAAGGCGCAGCAGGGGCCGAACCAGGTCCAGAACCAGGTCCAGAAGCCGCAGCAGGGGCCCAAGGCGCAGCAGGGGCCGAACCAGGTCCAGAACCAGGTCCCAAAGCCGCAGCAGGGGCCCAAGGCGCAGCAGGGGCCAAACCAGGTCCAGAACCAGGTCCAGAAGCCGCAGCAGGGGCCCAAGGTGCAGCAGGGGCCGAACCAGGTCCAGAACCAGGTCCAGAAGCCGCAGCAGGGGCCCAAGGCGCAGAAGGGGCCGAACCAGGTCCAGAACCAGGTCCAGAAGCCGCAGCAGGGGCCCAAGGCGCAGCAGGGGCCGAACCAGGTCCAGAACCAGGTCCAGAAGCCGCAGCAGGGGCCGAACCAGGTCCAGAACAAGGTCCAGAAGCCACAGCAGGGGCCCAAGGCGCAGCAGGGGCCGAACCAGGTCCAGAAGCCGCAGCAGGGGCCCAAGACGCAGCAGGGGCCGAACCAGGTCCAGAAGCCGCAGCAGGGGCCCAAGGCGCAGCAGGGGCCGAACCAGGTCCAGAACCAGGTCCAGAAGCCGCAGCAGGGGCCCAAGGCGCAGCAGGGGCCGAACCAGGTCCAGAAGCCCGAAAAGCCGGCAAAGGCCAACGGCCCCCTCCCCCCCGCACGTGGCTCCAAAGCAAAGGCCAAGAGTGTGCGAAGATATGCCTCACCCCAGCCAACGACCTCCAAGGCCCCACAGACCACAGGGCTCAAAGCAGCAGCTCCAGGTCGCCCAGACCCTCTCTTGCTCGCCCACATTCTCCTCCGGCACAGGTTGTCATGCATTCCCCCTATGCCACATTGACACCTGCTACTTCAGTGGCCACCCAGCCCAGAACACCCAGTCCCTTTCCCAGTCCAGTACGATCCACAGCCAGCCAGCCTCCAGTCCTTGAGGTCTCCTCCATCCCCCCAGCCCAGAATGTCACCCCATTTGCCACCAAGCACTGAGGAGCCACAACCACCCCAAAGAGGGCGCACATTGCGCCGAGGACACTTGAGTGGCCGTTTTGGTGAGTCCCAAACTCTGGCATTGGCTAGTGGGCTCACCTTATATTTTGATGACCTATACGGGAGCAAATCCAAAACCACGAGCAAACAGCGCAAAGCAGAGATTTTGGAAGAACTCACCAGGCAAGTCAATGCAGCGGGTGAGGAACGCAAAGATGTGAAACAGGTTCAGCTGAAGATATCGGACCTGAAATATGCCGTGCGGAAGAAACAGAGTCAAAGGCGGCTGTACAGGTACATAGCTTATTTTTGTTTTTTTATTATTCTTGTCTATCCATCAGTGCGCTTAATTACGCTTACTATGTTTTACAGCAAAAAAACTGGCGGAGGATTTCCCACCAAAATGAAATTTACACAGGCTGAGGAGATGGTTCTGGGCTTGCTCCATCCTGTGGCCTTAGAGGGACACTCGGGCCAGCAGGACACCAACAACCCGCCAATTCCAGCAGGTTAGTAATGTGTGAATTACCCCAAAAATGTGTGTAAACCTACACATAGGCAGCAAGGGCTAGCTAAACACATGGCTCTAGGGTGTGGCAGCAAGGGCTAGCTAAACACATGGCTCTAGGGGGTGGCAGAAAGGGCTAGCTAAACACATGGCTCTAGGGTGTGGCAGCAAGGGCTAGCTAAACACATGGCTCTAGGGTGTGGCAGCAAGGGCTAGCTAAACACATGGCTCTAGGGGGTGGCTGCAAGGGCTAGCTAAACACATTGCTCTAGGGGGTGGCTGCAAGGGCTAGCTAAACACATGGCTCTAGGGTGTGGCAGCAAGGGCTAGCTAAACACATGGCTCTAGGGTGTGGCAGCAAGGGCTAGCTAAACACATGGCTCTAGGGGGTGGCTGCAAGGGCTAGCTAAACACATGGCTCTAGGGGGTGGCTTTGATTGGAGTGCTCACTTTGACCAGGGTGTGTCATGTTTGTGGACTGGTAATGTGCAAATTGACACCCACATACATGACGTGTATGTAAATTTCTGAAAACTATGAAACTTAGGAGTGTAGAAAAGGAATGCGTGCTATGTATTAATTGACAAGCACACGCCACACTAACATCTTTGCCTGTTGGTCAATTTGCTAAGAGCTGGGTTGGGTGCCCAACGGATTAAGATGGTTTGCTAGAAATGTTTTCTGAGATACAATGTTCCCCACCAGAATCATATTGTAACTGCTATTTGGCACCTTAGTGTGTTAACTTCATCGCCAAAAAGGGATGTGGCAACTCACACAGCAGCCATTAGTTGCATGTTTGTTTTTAGACACGTGACCAATGTGTCTAGTCTGGTTTAACAATCCATGCACTAATGTAATGGCATTCCTAGTGAAGGCCAAGTGGCCATGTTGTGGGAGTGGCCATTCCTGCTTGGCCATGTTTCTTTGCTTAGCATATGTGTTCTTAAACATCAACAATGCATAGTTGTGTGTTTTCATAGCTCTTTTTCTTCTAATGCAGCCCACTGAGCCCAGCATCATCCCTCAGCTAGTGGGGACTCCTCTGCCATGTTACCGCTGCCGTCTCCTTCCGCGCTGCATCAGACCCAGGATCCGATATCTACGGTAAGTGTTTTTGGATGCTGTTGTGTATGCATGTGACTTGCCATGTTTTTATTGTCTGATTTATATAGGTATTCCCCACACTGAACATTTTTTTTTCACATGTCCCCAACAGAGCCACACACTGATGGAGCAAATCCAGGAGCAGGAGGAGGATGGAAGCTTCCTTGGAGATTATGAAGATCTTCCCCTGGGCCAGAATCTGCAACTGTCCCAAAATGTTTCTCCGCCAAATACTCAGCAGCAGAGGGAAGCTGGCTACATGCTGTCTGCACATCGTGGGCAGCATGCAGAGACTGACCCTCCAGTCCCCAGTTTCAGATCTGCTGCTGAGGATTTGGCGAGCATACCTGTGGCTGTTGGGGGTCCTCGAGCAACATCATCTGCACGCCCCACAACCCAGGGAATTGGGCGGCGTACTCAGCAACGTCGCCCAGTTTCCCAGGGGAGGGGCGTGCAGATGATGGAGTCAGCATGGCACCATGAGAGGCGGCTTTTTCGTCGCCAAAATCAACAAAATCAAGAGCATCTTAGGGGCCAATTAGAGTCCCTAAATACTACCTTCAATGCCGTGCTGCCTGAATTGAGGACCCATAACAGCCACATGGCCAACTTGACATCAGAAATCAGGTCAGGCATGGCCGAAATGCATAGTAACCAAAGAAACATTTTGGAACAGTTGCAGATTCTGAATGCCACACAGGCCCAGGTTAGGTCCCCCCCCCCAAGGGCCCCAACCTGGGTTCTATGGGCATCACCAATATTAATGTGTGTTTGGCCTGAATCTGTTCCACATCTTTGAGAGACATCCCCACTGGATTGACTTGTCTGGTGAGGCCTAAAAATCTGCCATTTTGTGCTGCTCTTGCTAGGTTGTTTTGGATTTGCCCCCATATAGGTCATTCAAGGCCTGAGGTAGCCCACTAGCCAATGGCAGAGGCCAAGACTCACTGAAGCGGCCACTTAAGCTGTTGGGCGGCTGCCTTGGGCACAATAACATTTGTGGTGGCTACTCATGTTTGGCGGCATGATTCGGTGACATTCTGGGCTGCCAAACTAAGACCTTGGAGGCAGGCTGTGATTGTACTGTATTTGGATAGGGACTGGGTGTTCTGGTTTGGGTGGCCCACTAACTTACAGGTGTAGATGTGGCATAGCTAGGTTTGCTTTCAACCTGTGTCTGTGGAAAATGTGGGCAAGCAGGAGAGGGCTTATTTGTGTACAATTTTCTGTTTTGGAACATGTTTTGAAACAAATTGCATGTACATGTCTGGCCCCAAAGTATGTGAGGGGCACTCACCTCCTATTCTGTTTGTAGCCCAGAAAACTTTTACGAAGTAGTAAACATTTTTGTTTCACCAAGTTCATGTCTGTGGTGTTTTGATTGAGAAATATTAGTTCAAGTAGACACCAAAAAAAAAAAAAACACTAACCAATGTCTCCAAATAAGTCCACAAACATTGTTGTTGTTTTTTGGCACAACTTCATTATTGGTTTATTCATAATGAAATTATACATACCAAAACCAAAACCAAAACAAAAAACATAACTAAACAAGTCCAAAAAAACACATACAAAGCCAAACATAAATTAGCCAAAATGTGTGGCAATTAAATTTGCCCGCACGGCTTGGCCAGACGCACTTGGCTGGCCCACATAGGCGTCGTCTGGCTCATCGAAAGGGTGGAGAGGGTGGGCAATAAACATATCGGGGGACCCTTTGCATAATAGCAAAATTATGCAGCGCTGCACATGCCATAATTATATCAATGACCTTTTTAGGGTCATACTGCAGGGAGCCCCCAGTGTGGTCCAAGCACCGAAAACGGGTCTTCAGGAGTCCAAAGGCCCTCTCCACCACTGCCCTGGTCTTTCTATGGGCACGATTGTAGGCCTCTTGGGCTGGAGTCTGTGGCCGGAGGACCGGAGTCATCAGCCACGGGAGCAGTGGATACCCCAAATCGCCTACAACAATGTAAGGGAAACTAATATTACCATTAATTCATACATTGCAGCGCAAAATTGATTGCAAAAAAAAGAATAATCAGGTATGTGACATTGTCACACAAACATGAGCATACATATTGCAGATGCAAAAAACAACAATTAAACATATGTGAGAGATGGGGGGCTAAAGTAGCTAAATAATACTGTGGATGCTGGGTAATCAGGCAGACTGTTAGCAGCTATTGTTTCCTGTCTGTGCTGCAGAACAATGTAGTATGGGTTAACTTTACCTGACCCATTTTCTGTTTTGGCTTAGTCCCAAACAGGTGTAAGGCTGCCCCTGCACTTTATCCTGCTCACCTCTACTCAGTAAGTGAAATGCATGTAAGCAAAGATGGCAAAGACCCTCTACTAAAGTCCCTAACAGATTTGGATGTAAAAGTGTTTGGAAGACTGTTTCTGAGTTTTGCTGTCATTACACTTTGGAGTTAAAACAATGCAGGACTAAAAATTTGACAGCCAATGCAGTTTGGATCAAGTAATGGGTCCAGTCGGGTTACACATGTTCCCAAGGTGATGGCCAAGGCATTGTGGAGGAAAGGTGACTCCCACAAAAATCCAAGGCACACATATAAATTCAAAATAGGTAATTGGACTCAACTTACCAAGGAGCCATGCACCCGCAAATTCTCCTGACTCAAACCGCCGGAATAATCCTGAACGGCGCAGGATGTAGGCATCATGGGCTGAGCCAGGGTAGCCTGCCAGGACACTCAGAAAACGCATGTCCTGGGCCACCACTGCTTGGACATTCAGTGAGTGGCCCATTTTCCGATTTCTGTGTCAAAAATAAACATCAAACAAAAATACAAAAAATGTGGCCACGAATCCAACGCTCACTTCTAACAGGCAAGTCAAACGTTAACATCCAGACAACTAACACTAAACAACTACCTTACATTTAAGTGGCCAACAAAAGAAGATGTATGTTCCAGCCTTTACAAGGTTGAGTGACTTGTTCTCTTTCAAGTACACTTTAAAATGTTTGACTTTGAAAAAACTTCGAAAAGAATGGAAAAAGAAGGGCCATTGTTGCACATACACTCTTGGCAAGGAGGAAGCATTATCATGGAGGGACTGATTGCAATGAGGGAATATGTAAAAGGAGAGACTAGCAACCTAGAGTGCCTAATGAAAAGGAGGGACTATTCACAATAAGGGATACTAAAAATGGAGTAAATAATACCAAGAATGATCTGCTTAAAAGGAGGGACTATTGACAATAAGGGAGACTAAAATGGAGTAAATAATACAAAGAATGCTCTGCTTAAAAGGAGGGACTATTCACAATAAGGGATAATAAAAATAGAGTAAATAAGCCAAAGAATGCTCTGCTTAAAAGGAGGGACTATTCACAATAAGGGATAATAAAAATGGAGCAAATAAGCCAAAGAATGCTCTGCTTAAAAGGAGGGACTATTCACAATAAGGGAGACTAAAAATGGAGTAAATAAGCCAAAGAATGCTCGGCTTAAAAGGAGGGACTATTCACAATAAGGGATAATAAAAATTCAGTAAATAAGCCAAAGAATGCTCTGCTTAAAAGGAGGGACTATTGACAATAAGGGAGACTAAAAATGGAGTAAATAATACAAAGAATGCTCTGCTTAAAAGGAGGGACTATTCACAATAAGGGAGACTAAAAATGGAGTAAATAAGCCAAAGAATGCTCGGCTTAAAAGGAGGGACTATTCACAATAAGGGATAATAAAAATGGAGTAAATAAGCCAAAGAATGCTCTGCTTAAAAGGAGGGACTATTGACAATAAGGGAGACTAAAAATGGAGTAAATAATACAAAGAATGCTCTGCTTAAAAGGAGGGACTATTCACAATAAGGGAGACTAAACATGGAGTAAATAAGCCAAAGAATGCTCTGCTTAAAAGGAGGGACTATTCACAATAAGGGAGACTATAAATGGAATAAATAAGGCCAAGGATGCTCTGCTTAAAAGGAGGGACTATTCACAATGATGGTTTTTAAACAAGGATGGAGAAATACAAATAATGTTATTGGCCAAAGGAGGGACACCCAAACATTTAGATACAATGGAAGCCACAACTTGCCTGTATATATACTCGTCGACTGCCGGTGGGACGAGGGCAACGTGTGTGCAGTCAATAGCACCCATGAAGTTGGGCATGTCGGCGATATTATAAAATGCCAGCTTAATGGCGTTTCTGGCTACCATATCCTCAGGGAAACAAATATATTTCCGAGTTAGGGTAGCCATGCCTTCCAAAAATTTGGATAGCGCGCGGCTCAGCGTAGGCTGAGAGATCCCCACGGAGAGGGCACCCAGCCTCTGGAACGAGCCGTTCACCAAAAATTGCAGGCAGCCAAGCTTCTTGGTCATACCTGAAATTGCTTGCCCCTTCCTTGTGGTGCGGGCTAACCATGGCCGCAACTCACTTTACAATTTATGGAGGGCAGCGCGATTAAGCCTGGTCAGCTCGAACAGCTCAACGTCATGCATGCTATTGATGCAGTCTGGTCTCTGACCTCCGGACGATCTCAATTCCCATGAGTTGCAGATCCTCATGCTCCTCAAAGGCAGTAGACTCATCCATGGCTCTAGTTCCAACGTCTAAAAGGTGCCGGGAGTGGTTCGGCAATGAAACGGATTTATGGGGTGTTGTCCCATCGGCAATCAGCTCTCTGAACTAATCGCAAGCCCACTGCAATAACGTAAACTTTCTGAACGGACGAAACATTTCATACGCATCTTCCCGAACGTTCGTACGAATGAAAAATGGACGAAAAAAAGCAAAAAAATGACAAACACCCACCAAAACTTTCACAGACAGCTACGGAAGTCCGGACGAATGTGTCTCTGAATCGAGGCTTATGTCATTTTTTTAAATTAAAAATAAAATTTAATTTAAAAATAATGCAATATATCGTCTTTGAGACAGAATCGGGATATATCGTATCGTCATACGTGTATTGCGATACGTATTGTAATCCGAGATTCTTGCCAATTCATACCCCTTGAAGGAAGGGTTGCTTTTGACACAATAGCCTCGATTCAGAGACACATTCGTCCGGACTTCCATAGCTGTCTGTGAAAGTTTTGGTGGGTGTTTGTCATTTTTCATTCGTACGAACGTTCGGGAAGATGCGTATATGCTCTTTCGAAAAACGGGAGCAAATCGGAAGTTTCTCGTTCATTCGGGAGGTTTTTTCCACCAAATCTGAAATTTTCGTCCGTTCAGAAAGTTTACGTTATTGCAGTGGGCTTGCGATTAATTCAGAGAGCTGATTGCCAATGGGACAACACCCCATAAATCCGTTTCATTGCCGAACCACGCCCGGCACCTTTTAGACGTCGGAACTAGAGCCATGGACGAGCATGAGGATCTGCAACTCATGGGAATTGAGATCGTCCGGAGGTCAGAGACCAGACTGCAGCGGCGCATGGACATCAATAGCATGCATGACGTTGAGCTGTTCGAGCTGACCAGGCTTAATCGCGCTGCCCTCCATAAATTGTACAGTGAGTTGCGGCCATGGTTAGCCCACATGGCTAACCACAAGGAAGGGGCAAGCAATTTCAGGTATGACCAAGATGCTTGGCTGCCTGCAATTTTTGGTGAACGGCTCGTTCCAGAGGCCCAGAGGGTGCCCTCTCCGTGGGGATCTCTCAGCCTACGCTGAGCCGCGCGCTATCCACATTTTTGGAAGGCATGGCTACCCTAACTCGGAAATATATTTGTTTCCCTGAGGATATGGTAGCCAGAAACGCCATTAAGCTGGCATTTTGTAATATCGCCGACATGCCCAACTTCATGGGTGCTATTGACTGCACACACGTTGCCCTCGTCCCACCGGCAGTCGACGAGTATATATACAGGCAAGTTGTGGCTTCCATTGTATCTAAATGTTTGGGTGTCCCTCCTTTGGCCAATAACATTATTTGTATTTCTCCATCCTTGTTTAAAAACCACCATTGTGAATAGTCCCTCCTTTTAAGCAGAGCATCCTTGGCCTTATTTACTCCATATTTAGTCTCCCTTATTGTGAATAGTCCCTCCTTTTAAGCAGAGAATTATTTGACTTATTTACTCCATGTTTAGTCTCCCTTATTGTGAATAGTCCCTCCTTTTAAGCAGAGCATTCTTTGTATTATTTACTCCATTTTTAGTCTCCCTTATTGTCAATAGTCCCTCCTTTTAAGCAGAGCATTCTTTGGCTTATTTACTCCATTTTTATTATCCCTTATTGTGAATAGTCCCTCCTTTTAAGCCGAGCATTCTTTGTATTATTTACTCCATTTTTATTATCCCTTATTGTGAATAGTCCCTCTTTTTAAGCAGAGCATCCTTGGCCTTATTTACTCCATTTTTAGTCTCCCTTATTGTGAATAGTCCCTCCTTTTAAGCAGAGCATTCTTTGGCTTATTTACTCCATTTTTAGTCTCCCTTATTGTGAATAGTCCCTCCTTTTAAGCCGAGCATTCTTTGGCTTATTTACTCCATTTTTATTATCCCTTATTGTGAATAGTCCCTCCTTTTTAGCCGAGCATTCTTTGGCTTATTTACTCCATTTTTAGTCTCCCTTATTGTGAATAGTCCCTCCTTTTAAGCAGAGCATTCTTTGTATTATTTACTCCATTTTTAGTCTCCCTTATTGTCAATAGTCCCTCCTTTTAAGCAGAGCATTCTTTGGCTTATTTGCTACATTTTTATTATCCCTTATTGTGAATAGTCCCTCCATTTAAGCAGAGCATTCTTTGGCTTATTTACTCCATTTTTAGTCTCCCTTATAGTGAATAGTCCCTCCTTTTAAGCAGAGCATTCTTTGTATTATTTACTCCATTTTTAGTCTCCCTTATTGTCAATAGTCCCTCCTTTTAAAGTGGACCAACACCCAGGATTTTGACTATCCTGGGTCTTGGTCCACTTCGGTGGGGCACCCCCGATCGGGGTGCCCCGCTGTGTGAAACCCCCCCTAACCCCCCGAAAAACTCACCTCTCCCCGCTCCCAGCGCCGACGTACAAGCGAGGATCAGGAACGTCTAAGCGGCAGCCGCCGCCGCCGCCTCCCTCGCGTCACTTTTGACGCGCGCGCGCCCGCACCGGCCATTCGCAGACGGCCGGCGCGGGCGCGCGCACGCCTACAGGAGCGCGAGGGAGGTAAGATAAGGTAAGGAGTTTGGGGTGTTTGGGGGGGTTTCACCCTGCGGGACATCCCGATCTCGGATGTCCCGCGGGGTGGGGGGTGATCGGCCCGGGAATCTTATAGATTCCCGGGCCGATCACCCGTGGGTGTTGGTCCACTTTAAGCAGAGCATTCTTGGTATTATTTACTCCATTTTTAGTATCCCTTATTGTGAATAGTCCCTCCTTTTCAATAGGCACTCTATGTTGCTAGTCTCTCCTTTTACATATTCCTTCATTGCAATCAGTCCCTCCATGATAATGCTTCCTCCTTGCCAAGAGTGTATGTGCAACAATGGCCCTTCTTTTTCCATTCTTTTCGAAGTTTTTTCAAAGTCAAACATTTTAAAGTGTACTTGAAATAGAACAAGTCACTCAACCTTGTAAAGGCTGGAACATACATCTTCTTTTGTTGGCCACTTAAATGTAAGGTAGTTGTTTAGCGTTAGTTGTCTGGATGTTAACGTTTGACTTAGTTGTCTGGATGTTAACGTTGGATTCGTGGCCTCATTTTTTGTATTTTTGTTTGATGTTTATTTTTGACACAGAAATCGGAAAGTGGGCCACTCACTGAATGTCCAAGCAGTGGTGGCCCAGGACATGCGTTTTCTGAGCGTCCTGGCAGGCTACCCTGGCTCAGCCCATGATGCCTACATCCTGCGCCGTTCAGGATTATTCCGGCGGTTTGAGTCAGGAGAATTTGCGGGTGCATGGCTCCTTGGTAAGTTGAGTCCAATTACCTATTTTGAATTTATATGTGTGCCTTGGATTTTTGTGGGAGTCACCTTTCCTCCACAATGCCTTGGCCATCACCTTGGGAACATGTGTAACCCGACTGGACCCATTACTTGATCCAAACTGCATTGGCTGTCAAATTTTTAGTCCTGCATTGTTTTAACTCCAAAGTGTAATGACAGCAAAACTCAGAAACAGTCTTCCAAACACTTTTACATCCAAATCTGTTAGGGACTTTAGCAGAGGGTCTTTGCCACCTTTGCTTACATGCATTTCACTTACTGAGTAGAGGTGAGCGGGATAAAGTGCAGGGGCAGCCTTACACCTGTTTGGGACTAAGCCAAAACAGAAAATGGGTCAGGTAAAGTTAACCCATACTACCTTGTTCTGCAGCACAGACAGGAAACAATAGCTGCTAACAGTCTGCCTGATTACCCAGCATCCACAGTAATATTTAGCTACTTTGGGCCCCCATCTCTCACATATGTTTAATTGTTGTTTTTGCATCTGCAATATGTATGCTCATGTTTGTGTGACAATGTCACATACCTGATTATTGTTTTTTTTGCAATCAATTTTGCGCTGCAATGTATGAACTAATGGTAATAGTTTCCCTTACATTGTTGTAGGCGATTTGGTATCCACTGCTCCCGTGGCTGATGACTCCGGTCCTCCAGCCACAGACTCCAGCCCAAGAGGCCTACAATCATGCCCATAGAAAGACCAGGGCAGTGGTGGAGAGGGCCTTTGGACTCCTGAAGACCCGTTTTCAGTGTTTGGACCACACTGGGGGCTCCCTGCAGTATGACCCTAAAAAGATCATTGATATAATTATGGTATGTGCAGCGCTGCATAATTTTGCTATTATGCAAAGGGTCCCCCGATATGTTGATTGCCCACCCTCTCCACCCTTTCGATGAGCCAGACGACGCCTATGTGGGCCAGCCAAGTGCGTCTGGCCAAGCCGTGCGGGCAAATTTAATTGCCACACATTTTGGCTAATTTATGTTTGGCTTTGTATGGTTTTTTTTGGACTTGTTTAGTTATGCTTTTTGTTTTGGTTTTGGTATGTATAATTTCATTATGAATAAACCAATAATGAAGTTGTGCCAAAAAACAACAACAATGTTTGTGGACTTATTTGGAGACATTGGTTAGTGTTTTTTTTTTGGTGTCTACTTGAAATAATATTTCTAAATCAAAACACCACAGACATGAACTTGGTGAAACAAAAATGTTTACTACTTCGTAAAAGTTTTCTGGGCTACAAACAGAATAGGAGGTGAGTACATGCAATTTGTTTCAAAACATGTTCCAAAACAGAAAATTGTACACAAATAAGCCCTCTCCTGCTTGCCCACATTTTCCACAGACACAGGTTGAAAGCAAACCTAGCTATGCCATATCTACACCTGTAAGTCAGTGGGCCACCCAAACCAGAACACCCAGTCCCTATCCAAATACAGTACAATCACAGCCTGCCTCCAAGGTCTTAGTTTGGCAGCCCAGAATGTCCCCCAATCATGCCGCCAAACATGAGTAGCCACCACAAATGTTATTGTGCCCAAGGCAGCCGCCCAACAGCTTAAGTGGCCGCTTCAGTGAGTCTTGGCCTCTGGCATTGGCTAGTGGGCTACCTCAGGCCTTGAATGACCTATATGGGGGCAAATCCAAAACAACCTAGCAAGAGCAGCACAAAATGGCAGATTTTTAGGTCTCACCAGACAAGTCAATCCAGTGGGGATGTCTCTCAAAGATGTGGAACAGATTCAGGCCAAACACACATTAATATTGGTGATGCCCATAGAACCCAGGTTGGGGCCCTTGGGGGGGGGGCTAACCTGGTCCTGTGTGGCATTCAGAATCTGCAACTGTTCCAAAATGTTTCTTTGGTTACTATGCATTTCGGCCATGCCTGACCTGATTTCTGATGTCAAGTTGGCCATGTGGCTGTTACGGGTCCTCAATTCAGTCAGCACGGCACTGAAGGTAGTATTTAGGGACTCTAATTGGCCCCTAAGATGCTCTTGATTTTGTTGATTTGGCGACGAAAAAGCCGCCTCTCATGGTGCCATGCTGACTCCATCATCTGCACGCCCCTCCCCTGGGAAACTGGGCGACGTTGCTGAGTACGCCGCCCAATTCCCCGGGTTGCGGGGTGTGCAGATGATGTTGCTCGAGGACCCCCAACAGCCACAGGTATGCTCGCCAAATCCTCAGCAGCAGATCTGAAACTGTGGACTGGAGGGTCAGTCTCTGCATGCTGCCCACGATGTGCAGGCAGCATGCAGCCAGCTTCCCTTTGCTGCTGAGGATTTGGCGGAGAAACACTTTGGGACAGTTGCAGATTCTGGCCCAGGGGAAGATCTTCATAATCTCCAAGGAAGCTTCCATCCTCCTCCTGCTCCTGGATTTGCTCCATCAGTGTGTGGCTCTGTTGGGGACATGTGAAAAAAATTAGGTTCAGTGTGGGGAATACCTATATAAATCAGACAATAAAAACATGGCAAGCCACATGCATACACAACAGCATCCAAAAACACTTACCATAGATATCGGATCCTGGGCAGCGGTAACATGGCAGAGGAGTCCCCACTAGCTGAGGGATGATGCTGGGCTGCATTAGAAGAAAAAGAGCTATGAAAACACACAACTATGCATTGTTGATGTTTAAGAACACATATGCTAAGCAAAGAAACGTGGCCAAGCAGAAATGGCCACTCCCACAACGTGGCCACTTGGCCTTCACTAGGAATGCCATTACATTAGTGCATGGATTGTTAAACCAGACTAGACACATTGGTCACGTGTCTAAAAACAAACATGCAACTAATGGCTGCTGTGTGAGTTGCCACATCCCTTTTTGGCGATGAAGTTAACACACTAAGGTGCCAAATAGCAGTTACAATATGATTCTGGTGGGGAACATTGTATCTCAGAAAACATTTCTAGCAAACCATCTTAATCCGTTGGGCACCCAACCCAGCTCTTAGCAAATTGACCAACAGGCAAAGATGTTAGTGTGGCGTGTGCTTGTCAATTAATACATAGCACGCATTCCTTTTCTACACTCCTAAGTTTCATAGTTTTCAGAAATTTACATACACGTCATGTATGTGGGTGTCAATTTGCACATTACCAGTCCACACACATGACACACCCTGGTCAAAGTGAGCACTCCAATCAAAGCCACCCCCTAGAGCCATGTGTTTAGCTAGCCCTTGCAGCCACCCCCTAGAGCCATGTGTTTAGCTAGCCCTTGCTGCCACACCCTAGAGCCATGTGTTTAGCTAGCCCTTGCTGCCACACCCTAGAGCCATGTGTTTAGCTAGCCCTTGCAGCCAACCCCTAGAGCCATGTGTTTAGCTAGCCCTTGCAGCCAACCCCTAGAGCCATGTGTTTAGCTAGCCCTTGCGGCCACACCCTAGAGCCATGTGTTTAGCTAGCCCTTGCTGCCTATGTGTAGGTTTACACACATTTTTGGGGTAATTCACACATTACTAACCTGCTGGAATTGGCGGGTTGTCGGTGTCCTGCTGGCCCGAGTGTCCCTCTAAGGCCACAGGATGGAGCAAGCCCAGAACCATCTCCTCAGCCTGTGTAAATTTCATTTTGGTGGGAAATCCTCCGCCAGTTTTTCCGCTGTAAAACATAGTAAGCATAATTAAGCGCACTGATGGATAGACAAGAATAATAAAAAAGCAAAAATAAGCTATGTACCTGTACAGCCGCCTTTGACTCTGTTTCTTCCGCACGGCATATTTCAGGTCCAATATCTTCCGCTGAACCTGTTCCACATCTTTGCGTTCCTCACCCGCTGCATTGACTTGCCTGGTGAGTTCTTCCAAAATCTCTGCTTTGCGCTGTTTGCTCGTGGTTTTGGATTTGCTCCCGTATAGGTCATCAAAATATAAGGTGAGCCCACTAGCCAATGCCAGAGTTTGGGACTCACCAAAACGGCCACTCAAGTGTCCTCGGCGCAATGTGCGCCCTCTTTGGGGTGGTTGTGGCTCTTCAGTGCTTGGTGGCAAATGGGGTGACATTCTGGGCTGGGGGGATGGAGGAGACCTCAAGGACTGGAGGCTGGCTGGCTGTAGATCGTACTGGACTGGGAAAGGGACTGGGTGTTCGGGGCTAGGTGGCCACTGAAGTAGCAGGTGTCGATGTGGCATAGGGGGAATGCATGACAACCTGTGCCGGAGGAGAATGTGGGCGAGCAAGAGAGGGTCTGGGCGACCTGGAGCTGCTGCTTTGAGCCCTGTGGGTCTGTGGGGCCTTGGAGGGCGTTGGCTGGGGTGAGGCATATCTTCGCACACTCTTGGCCTTTGCTTTTGAGCCACGTGCGGGGGGGAGGGGGCCGTTGGCCTTTGCCGGCTTTTCAGGCTTCTGGACCTGGTTCAGCCCCTGCTGCGCCTTGGGCCCCTGCTGCGGCTTCGGGACCTGGTTCTGGACCTGGTTCGGCCCCTGCTGCACCTTGGGCCCCTGCTGCGGCTTTTGGACCTGGTTCTGGACCTGGTTCGGCCCCTGCTGCGGCTTCTGGACCTGGTTCTGGACCTGGTTCGGCCCCTGCTGCGCCTTGGGCCCCTGCTGCGGCTTCTGGACCTGGTTCTGGACCTGGTTCGGCCCCTGCTGCGCCTTGGGCCCCTGCTGCGGCTTCTGGACCTGGTTCTGGACCTGGTTCGGCCCCTGCTGCACCTTGGGCCCCTGCTGCGGCTTCGGGCCCTGTGTTTGGGGCCTTTGGCTATGGCCTTGGTGCCACGTGGGGGGGATGTGGGGCAGGGTGGGGTGGGGCTTCGTCCCCTCTTACCCATCTGTTGGGCATGAGCTTGGCCAGCCTTTGTTTGCCTGCTCTTGCTTGGTCCTGCTGCAACCTCCTTTTTGCCCGCTGCCTTTGTGGTAGCCCTTAGCCTGGCTTTCGGCTCTTGGGAACGTGTTTTCGGTCCCTCGGCCTGCTCAGCCCGCTTGGTCTGCTTCTTCTGCCCAGTATTTTTTTTCGGTACCATTTTTGGTGGACTCTCAAAGAGAATGAGCTGTGTGTGCAGAGACCTTTAAATAAGGTCACTCGCCAACAAGAAGAGATCATCATGCTCGTAAGTGTCTTTTAAGGACTTTGCTTTGATTTGTAAATGCTGCTCTACATGTTAAGGATGCGCACAAAGTAATAGATTGTTTTTAAATTTGGTTCACCTACATGCACACCCAAGCGCACGCCACACACGTGCCAAACAACAATGCGGCCAGATTTGAAAGTTAACTTAGGCTAGAAGTGTGTGTATGTGTTCATGTGATTGAACCAAAGAATGTATTGTTGCCACTTCTTGATAGGCATTTCTGATTTCTTGCTATGTTTGATTTCTGTTTTGTAGACCATGCTGGAGCGCAGGTACGACTACCTGCCCAACTCGTTTGAGAAACGAAACGTCGCCCTGGAGATTATCTCGGAGATCCAACATCAGACCGACACCACCTTCACCCACACACAGATCATGCAGCATTGGTCGGACCTGAAGCGACTGCACATGCCCCGGGTGCGGAGGTTTTTCGGGATCCATTTTCCAAGTAAGTACATAGCGCTTGCATGCAAGATGTAACTACGACAGAAGTTAGGCCTTTTATTTATAATGCCTTTTCTTTGTTAGTATTGGAAATGGATTACCGCATTCGCTGCACCCGGAGGCGCACAGGCCGACCAGTGCTGCATGATTCTGCAGCTGGGAGTGAAGGTGGTGGATCTCCAGGGCGACGGGCCGACCCCTCCTCTGTGGCCTCCTCAGACCAGCCCCTGGACCTTACCACAGAGGAGGGGCGGCACAGCGTGGGCAGGGAGTCGTACCCTGCCACGCATGCGGGAGCCTCTGGTATGTCACTTTTCATGTCTACGCACACACATATACATGCTATCTCCTACCCAACTGATTCCTTTCATCTGTTTATCTAGATGCTTCTGGAGCGGGTGAGGAAGTGGAAGAGGAGGCAGCAGATGTGCTACAAGCAGAAGCTGGAGAAGGTGAGTGATGTGAACCAGACTTGCCAAAAGACATTTTCTGACTGAGGAATTTGACCATAAAACTGAACATATTTCCCATGTTTCTACAGGCATTTCTTCACAGCAGAGCCAGGACCCAGGACCTCAGCGTGTTGTCCCCAACGAGCCAGCTCGCGGCCACCAACCAAGTAAGTAGTCAGGGCATTATTAGCATTTATGTGGTACTTGACATCAACACACAGATACATCAAGCCCTAGCCAATGGCAATATAAGAGTGACCTGTGGCCACTTCCTTAGCTTAATGACTTGCCCGAATTACATATGGAGCCTTGATTTATGTGTGTAACTTCAAAACATTCAATCCACAGGTGGCAAACATGTATTGGTATGAATCTAATGTTATTTTCTCCATTTGTTACAGGGACCACACGGCAACAAATTTTGGAACTGAATAGGAGGGTCCTTGCGTTGGTGGCCGATATGAAGGTGATGGTTGACTCGTTGGGGACAACAGAAGAAGAGGAAGAGGATTAGAGTCCTGGGTCCTGGCCCTGGTCTGCTGACCCATGTTTTTATATATATATATTTTAAGAAACAAAGTTTTAATAGCCAAGGGCTACAAATTTATAAATCTAAATTTTAAACCAAAAAAAAAAAATATATATATTTTTGACAGTAAAAAAGTTTTAAAGAAACCAACGTTTCAGTGTCATTTCTGGGCACACATACATTTACAAAAAAGAAAGGGGCAAAAACATATTTTGAGGTCAAGATTGAGATGTCCTTGAAGTGATTTGGGTAAGTTTTAGGGTGCTAAAAAGGAAGAAGAACCTAAGCGCCAAGTTATTTGGGTAAGTTTTAGGGACCTAAAATGGAAGAAGAACCTAAGCGCTAAGTGATTTGGGTAAGTTTTAGGGTGCTAAAATGGAAGAAGAACCCAAGCGCTAAGTGATTTGGGTAAGTTCTAGGGACCTAAAATGGAAGAAGAACCTAAGCGCTAAGTGATTTGGGTAAGTTTTAGGGTGCTAAAAAGGAAGAAGAACCTAAGCGCTAAGTGATTTGGGTAAGTTTTAGGGACCTAAAATGGAAGAAGAACCTAAGCGCTAAGTGATTTGGGTAAGTTTTAGGGTGCTAAAATGGAAGAAGAACCTAAGCGCTAAGTTATTTGGGTAAGTTCTAGGGACCTAAAATGGAAGAAGAACCTAAGCGCTAAGTAATTTGGGTAAGTTTTAGGGTGCTAAAAAGGAAGAAGAACCTAAGCGCTAAGTGATTTGGGTAAGTTTTAGGGTGCTAAAAAGGAAGAAGAACCTAAGCGCCAAGTTATTTGGGTAAGTTTTAGGGTGCTAAAATGGAAGAAGAACCTAAGCGCTAAGTTATTTGGGTAAGTTCTAGGGACCTAAAATGGAAGAAGAACCTAAGCGCTAAGTGATTTGGGTAAGTTTTAGGGAGCTAAAAAGGAAGAAGAACCTAAGCGCTAAGTGATTTGGGCAAGTTTTAGGGTGCTAAAAAGGAAGAAGAACCTAAGCGCTAAGTGATTTGGGTAAGTTTTAGGGACCTAAAATGGAAGAAGAACCTAAGCGCTAAGTGATTTGGGTAAGTTTTAGGGTGCTAAAAAGGAAGAAGAACCTAAGCGCTAAGTGATTTGGGTAAGTTTTAGGGTGCTAAAATGGAAGAAGAACCTAAGCGCTAAGTGATTTGGGTTAGTTTTAGGGTGCTAAAATGGAAGAAGAACCCAAGCGCTAAGTGATTTGGGTAAGTTCTAGGGACCTAAAATGGAAGAAGAACCTAAGCGCTAAGTGATTTGGGTAAGTTTTAGGGTGCTAAAAAGGAAGAAGAACCTAAGCGCTAAGTGATTTGGGTAAGTTTTAGGGACCTAAAATGGAAGAAGAACCTAAGCGCTAAGTGATTTGGGTAAGTTTTAGGGTGCTAAAAAGGAAGAAGAACCTAAGCGCTAAGTGATTTGGGTAAGTTTTAGGGTGCTAAAAAGGAAGAAGAACCTAAGCGCCAAGTTATTTGGGTAAGTTTTAGGGACCTAAAATGGAAGAAGAACCTAAGCGCTAAGTGATTTGGGTAAGTTTTAGGGTGCTAAAAAGGAAGAAGAACCTAAGCGCTAAGTGATTTGGGTAAGTTTTAGGGTGCTAAAATGGAAGAAGAACCTAAGCGCTAAGTGATTTGGGTAAGTTTTAGGGTGCTAAAAAGGAAGAAGAACCTAAGCGCTAAGTGATTTGGGTAAGTTTTAGGGTGCTAAAAAGGAAGAAGAACCTAAGCGCTAAGTGATTTGGGTAAGTTTTAGGGACCTAAAATGGAAGAAGAACCTAAGCGCTAAGTGATTTGGGTAAGTTTTAGGGTGCTAAAAAGGAAGAAGAACCTAAGCGCTAAGTGATTTGGGTAAGTTTTAGGGTGCTAAAAAGGAAGAAGAACCTAAGCGCTAAGTGATTTGGGTAAGTTTTAGGGACCTAAAATGGAAGAAGAACCTAAGCGCTAAGTGATTTGGGTAAGTTTTAGGGTGCTAAAATGGAAGAAGAACCTAAGCGCTAAGTGATTTGGGTAAGTTTTAGGGTGCTAAAATGGAAGAAGAACCCAAGCGCTAAGTGATTTGGGTAAGTTCTAGGGACCTAAAATGGAAGAAGAACCTAAGCGCTAAGTGATTTGGGTAAGTTTTAGGGTGCTAAAAAGGAAGAAGAACCTAAGCGCTAAGTGATTTGGGTAAGTTTTAGGGACCTAAAATGGAAGAAGAACCTAAGCGCTAAGTGATTTGGGTAAGTTTTAGGGTGCTAAAAAGGAAGAAGAACCTAAGCGCTAAGTGATTTGGGTAAGTTTTAGGGTGCTAAAAAGGAAGAAGAACCTAAGCGCCAAGTTATTTGGGTAAGTTTTAGGGTGCTAAAAAGGAAGAAGAACCTAAGCGCTAAGTGATTTGGCTAAGTTTTAGGGACCTAAAATGGAAGAAGAACCTAAGCGCTAAGTGATTTGGGTAAGTTTTAGGGTGCTAAAAAGGAAGAAGAACCTAAGCGCTAAGTGATTTGGGTAAGTTTTAGGGACCTAAAATGGAAGAAGAACCTAAGCGCTAAGTGATTTGGGTAAGTTTTAGGGTGCTAAAAAGGAAGAAGAACCTAAGCGCTAAGTGATTTGGGTAAGTTTTAGGGTGCTAAAATGGAAGAAGAACCTAAGCGCTAAGTGATTTGGGTAGGTTTTAGGGTGCTAAAATGGAAGAAGAACCCAAGCGCTAAGTGATTTGGGTAAGTTCTAGGGACCTAAAATGGAAGAAGAACCTAAGCGCTAAGTGATTTGGGTAAGTTTTAGGGTGCTAAAAAGGAAGAAGAACCTAAGCGCTAAGTGATTTGGGTAAGTTTTAGGGACCTAAAATGGAAGAAGAACCTAAGCGCTAAGTTATTTGGGTAAGTTCTAGGGACCTAAAATGGAAGAAGAACCTAAGCGCTAAGTGATTTGGGTAAGTTTTAGGGTGCTAAAATGGAAGAAGAACCTAAGCGCTAAGTGATTTGGGTAAGTTTTAGGGTGCTAAAAAGGAAGAAGAACCTAAGCGCCAAGTTATTTGGGTAAGTTTTAGGGACCTAAAATGGAAGAAGAACCTAAGCGCTAAGTGATTTGGGTAAGTTTTAGGGTGCTAAAAAGGAAGAAGAACCTAAGCGCTAAGTGATTTGGGTAAGTTTTAGGGACCTAAAATGGAAGAAGAACCTAAGCGCTAAGTGATTTGGGTAAGTTTTAGGGTGCTAAAAAGGAAGAAGAACCTAAGCGCTAAGTGATTTGGGTAAGTTTTAGGGACCTAAAATGGAAGAAGAACCTAAGCGCTAAGTGATTTGGGTAAGTTTTAGGGTGCTAAAAAGGAAGAAGAACCTAAGCGCTAAGTGATTTGGGTAAGTTTTAGGGACCTAAAATGGAAGAAGAACCTAAGCGCTAAGTGATTTGGGTAAGTTTTAGGGTGCTAAAAAGGAAGAAGAACCTAAGCGCTAAGTGATTTGGGTAAGTTTTAGGGTGCTAAAAAGGAAGAAGAACCTAAGCGCCAAGTTATTTGGGTAAGTTTTAGGGACCTAAAATGGAAGAAGAACCTAAGCGCTAAGTGATTTGGGTAAGTTTTAAGGTGCTAAAAAGGAAGAAGAACCTAAGCGCTAAGTGATTTGGCTAAGTTTTAGGGACCTAAAATGGAAGAAGAACCTAAGCGCTAAGTGATTTGGGTAAGTTTTAGGGTGCTAAAATGGAAGAAGAACCTAAGCGCTAAGTGATTTGGGTAAGTTTTAGGGTGCTAAAAAGGAAGAAGAACCTAAGCGCTAAGTGATTTGGGTAAGTTTTAGGGTGCTAAAATGGAAGAAGAACCTAAGCGCTAAGTGATTTGGGTAGGTTTTAGGGTGCTAAAATGGAAGAAAAACCCAAGCGCTAAGTGATTTGGGTAAGTTCTAGGGACCTAAAATGGAAGAAGAACCTAAGCGCTAAGTGATTTGGGTAAGTTTTAGGGTGCTAAAAAGGAAGAAGAACCTAAGCGCTAAGTGATTTGGGTAAGTTTTAGGGACCTAAAATGGAAGAAGAACCTAAGCGCTAAGTTATTTGGGTAAGTTCTAGGGACCTAAAATGGAAGAAGAACCTAAGCGCTAAGTGATTTGGGTAAGTTTTAGGGTGCTAAAATGGAAGAAGAACCTAAGCGCTAAGTGATTTGGGTAAGTTTTAGGGTGCTAAAAAGGAAGAAGAACCTAAGCGCCAAGTTATTTGGGTAAGTTTTAGGGACCTAAAATGGAAGAAGAACCTAAGCGCTAAGTGATTTGGGTAAGTTTTAGGGTGCTAAAAAGGAAGAAGAACCTAAGCGCTAAGTGATTTGGGTAAGTTTTAGGGACCTAAAATGGAAGAAGAACCTAAGCGCTAAGTGATTTGGGTAAGTTTTAGGGTGCTAAAAAGGAAGAAGAACCTAAGCGCTAAGTGATTTGGGTAAGTTTTAGGGTGCTAAAAAGGAAGAAGAACCTAAGCGCTAAGTGATTTGGGTACGTTTTAGGGACCTAAAATGGAAGTAGAACCTAAGCGCTAAGTGATTTGGGTAAGTTTTAGGGTGCTAAAAAGGAAGAAGAACCTAAGCGCTAAGTGATTTGGGTAAGTTTTAGGGTGCTAAAATAGAAGAAGAACCCAAGCGCTAAGTGATTTGGGTAAGTTCTAGGGACCTAAAATGGAAGAAGAACCTAAGCGCTAAGTGATTTGGGTAAGTTTTAGGGACCTAAAATGGAAGAAGAACCTAAGCGCTAAGTGATTTGGGTAAGTTTTAGGGTGCTAAAAAGGAAGAAGAACCTAAGCGCTAAGTGATTTGGGCAAGTTTTAGGGTGCTAAAAAGGAAGAAGAACCTAAGCGCTAAGTGATTTGGGTAAGTTTTAGGGACCTAAAATGGAAGAAGAACCTAAGCGCTAAGTGATTTGGGTAAGTTTTAGGGTGCTAAAAAGGAAGAAGAACCTAAGCGCTAAGTGATTTGGGTAAGTTTTAGGGTGCTAAAATGGAAGAAGAACCTAAGCGCTAAGTGATTTGGGTTAGTTTTAGGGTGCTAAAATGGAAGAAGAACCCAAGCGCTAAGTGATTTGGGTAAGTTCTAGGGACCTAAAATGGAAGAAGAACCTAAGCGCTAAGTGATTTGGGTAAGTTTTAGGGTGCTAAAAAGGAAGAAGAACCTAAGCGCTAAGTGATTTGGGTAAGTTTTAGGGACCTAAAATGGAAGAAGAACCTAAGCGCTAAGTGATTTGGGTAAGTTTTAGGGTGCTAAAAAGGAAGAAGAACCTAAGCGCTAAGTGATTTGGGTAAGTTTTAGGGTGCTAAAAAGGAAGAAGAACCTAAGCGCCAAGTTATTTGGGTAAGTTTTAGGGACCTAAAATGGAAGAAGAACCTAAGCGCTAAGTGATTTGGGTAAGTTTTAGGGTGCTAAAAAGGAAGAAGAACCTAAGCGCTAAGTGATTTGGGTAAGTTTTAGGGACCTAAAATGGAAGAAGAACCTAAGCGCTAAGTGATTTGGGTAAGTTTTAGGGTGCTAAAAAGGAAGAAGAACCTAAGCGCTAAGTGATTTGGGTAAGTTTTAGGGTGCTAAAAAGGAAGAAGAACCTAAGCGCTAAGTGATTTGGGTAAGTTTTAGGGTGCTAAAAAGGAAGAAGAACCTAAGCGCTAAGTGATTTGGGTAAGTTTTAGGGTGCTAAAAAGGAAGAAGAACCTAAGCGCTAAGTGATTTGGGTAAGTTTTAGGGACCTAAAATGGAAGAAGAACCTAAGCGCTAAGTGATTTGGGTAAGTTTTAGGGTGCTAAAAAGGAAGAAGAACCTAAGCGCTAAGTGATTTGGGTAAGTTTTAGGGTGCTAAAAAGGAAGAAGAACCTAAGCGCTAAGTGATTTGGGTAAGTTTTAGGGACCTAAAATGGAAGAAGAACCTAAGCGCTAAGTGATTTGGGTAAGTTTTAGGGTGCTAAAAAGGAAGAAGAACCTAAGCGCTAAGTGATTTGGGTAAGTTTTAGGGTGCTAAAATGGAAGAAGAACCTAAGCGCTAAGTGATTTGGGTAAGTTTTAGGGTGCTAAAATGGAAGAAGAACCCAAGCGCTAAGTGATTTGGGTAAGTTCTAGGGACCTAAAATGGAAGAAGAACCTAAGCGCTAAGTGATTTGGGTAAGTTTTAGGGTGCTAAAAAGGAAGAAGAACCTAAGCGCTAAGTGATTTGGGTAAGTTTTAGGGACCTAAAATGGAAGAAGAACCTAAGCGCTAAGTGATTTGGGTAAGTTTTAGGGTGCTAAAAAGGAAGAAGAACCTAAGCGCTAAGTGATTTGGGTAAGTTTTAGGGTGCTAAAAAGGAAGAAGAACCTAAGCGCCAAGTTATTTGGGTAAGTTTTAGGGACCTAAAATGGAAGAAGAACCTAAGCGCTAAGTGATTTGGGTAAGTTTTAGGGTGCTAAAAAGGAAGAAGAACCTAAGCGCTAAGTGATTTGGCTAAGTTTTAGGGACCTAAAATGGAAGAAGAACCTAAGCGCTAAGTGATTTGGGTAAGTTTTAGGGTGCTAAAATGGAAGAAGAACCTAAGCGCTAAGTGATTTGGGTAAGTTTTAGGGTGCTAAAAAGGAAGAAGAACCTAAGCGCTAAGTGATTTGGGTAAGTTTTAGGGACCTAAAATGGAAGAAGAACCTAAGCGCTAAGTGATTTGGGTAAGTTTTAGGGTGCTAAAAAGGAAGAAGAACCTAAGCGCTAAGTGATTTGGGTAAGTTTTAGGGTGCTAAAAAGGAAGAAGAACCTAAGCGCTAAGTGATTTGGGTAAGTTTTAGGGTGCTAAAATGGAAGAAGAACCTAAGCGCTAAGTGATTTGGGTAGGTTTTAGGGTGCTAAAATGGAAGAAGAACCCAAGCGCTAAGTGATTTGGGTAAGTTCTAAGGACCTAAAATGGAAGAAGAACCTAAGCGCTAAGTGATTTGGGTAAGTTTTAGGGTGCTAAAAAGGAAGAAGAACCTAAGCGCTAAGTGATTTGGGTAAGTTTTAGGGACCTAAAATGGAAGAAGAACCTAAGCGCTAAGTTATTTGGGTAAGTTCTAGGGACCTAAAATGGAAGAAGAACCTAAGCGCTAAGTGATTTGGGTAAGTTTTAGGGTGCTAAAATGGAAGAAGAACCTAAGCGCTAAATGATTTGGGTAAGTTTTAGGGTGCTAAAAAGGAAGAAGAACCTAAGCGCCAAGTTATTTGGGTAAGTTTTAGGGACCTAAAATGGAAGAAGAACCTAAGCGCTAAGTGATTTGGGTAAGTTTTAGGGTGCTAAAAAGGAAGAAGAACCTAAGCGCTAAGTGATTTGGGTAAGTTTTAGGGACCTAAAATGGAAGAAGAACCTAAGCGCTAAGTGATTTGGGTAAGTTTTAGGGACCTAAAATGGAAGTAGAACCTAAGCGCTAAGTGATTTGGGTAAGTTTTAGGGTGCTAAAAAGGAAGAAGAACCTAAGCGCTAAGTGATTTGGGTAAGTTTTAGGGACCTAAAATGGAAGTAGAACCTAAGCGCTAAGTGATTTGGGTAAGTTTTAGGGTGCTAAAAAGGAAGAAGAACCTAAGCGCTAAGTGATTTGGGTAAGTTTTAGGGTGCTAAAATAGAAGAAGAACCCAAGCGCTAAGTGATTTGGGTAAGTTCTAGGGACCTAAAATGGAAGAAGAACCTAAGCGCTAAGTGATTTGGGTAAGTTTTAGGGACCTAAAATGGAAGAAGAACCTAAGCGCTAAGTGATTTGGGTAAGTTTTAGGGTGCTAAAATGGAAGAAGAACCTAAGCGCTAAGTTATTTGGGTAAGTTCTAGGGACCTAAAATGGAAGAAGAACCTAAGCGCTAAGTGATTTGGGTAAGTTTTAGGGACCTAAAATGGAAGAAGAACCTAAGCGCTAAGTGATTTGGGTAAGTTTTAGGGACCTAAAATGGAAGAAGAACCTAAGCGCTAAGTGATTTGGGTAAGTTTTAGGGTGCTAAAATGGAAGAAGAACCTAAGCGCTAAGTGATTTGGGTAAGTTTTAGGGTGCTAAAAAGGAAGAAGAACCTAAGCGCCAAGTTATTTGGGTAAGTTTTAGGGACCTAAAATGGAAGAAGAACCTAAGCGCTAAGTGATTTGGGTAAGTTTTAGGGTGCTAAAATGGAAGAAGAACCTAAGCGCTAAGTGATTTGGGTAAGTTTTAGGGTGCTAAAAAGGAAGAAGAACCTAAGCGCCAAGTTATTTGGGTAAGTTTTAGGGACCTAAAATGGAAGAAGAACCTAAGCGCTAAGTGATTTGGGTAAGTTTTAGGGTGCTAAAAAGGAAGAAGAACCTAAGCGCTAAGTGATTTGGGTAAGTTTTAGGGACCTAAAATGGAAGAAGAACCTAAGCGCTAAGTGATTTGGGTAAGTTTTAGGGTGCTAAAAAGGAAGAAGAACCTAAGCGCTAAGTGATTTGGGTAAGTTTTAGGGACCTAAAATGGAAGTAGAACCTAAGCGCTAAGTGATTTGGGTAAGTTTTAGGGTGCTAAAAAGGAAGAAGAACCTAAGCGCTAAGTGATTTGGGTAAGTTTTAGGGTGCTAAAATAGAAGAAGAACCCAAGCGCTAAGTGATTTGGGTAAGTTCTAGGGACCTAAAATGGAAGAAGAACCTAAGCGCCAAGTTATTTGGGTAAGTTTTAGGGACCTAAAATGGAAGAAGAACCTAAGCGCTAAGTGATTTGGGTAAGTTTTAGGGTGCTAAAATAGAAGAAGAACCCATGCGCTAAGTGATTTGGGTAAGTTCTAGGGACCTAAAATGGAAGAAGAACCTAAGCGCTAAGTTATTTGGGTAAGTTCTAGGGACCTAAAATGGAAGAAGAACCTAAGCGCTAAGTGATTTGGGTAAGTTTTAGGGACCTAAAATGGAAGAAGAACCTAAGCGCTAAGTGATTTGGGTAAATTTTAGGGTGCTAAAATGGAAGAAGAACCTAAGCGCCAAGTTATTTGGGTAAGTTTTAGGGACCTAAAATGGAAGAAGAACCTAAGCGCTAAGTGATTTGGGTAAGTTTTAGGGTGCTAAAATAGAAGAAGAACCCATGCGCTAAGTGATTTGGGTAAGTTCTAGGGACCTAAAATGGAAGAAGAACCTAAGCGCTAAGTGATTTGGGTAAGTTTTAGGGACCTAAAATAGAAGAAGAACCTAAGCGCTAAGTGATTTGGGTAAGTTTTAGGGTGCTAAAATGGAAGAAGAACCTAAGCGCTAAGTGATTTGGGTAAGTTCTAGGGACCTAAAATGGAAGAAGAACCTAAGCGCTAAGTGATTTGGGTAAGTTTTAGGGTGCTAAAAAGGAAGAAGAACCTAAGCGCTAAGTGATTTGGGTAAGTTTTAGGGACCTAAAATGGAAGAAGAACCTAAGCGCTAAGTGATTTGGGTAAGTTTTAGGGTGCTAAAATGGAAGAAGAACCTAAGCGCTAAGTGATTTGGGTAAGTTTTAGGGTGCTAAAAAGGAAGAAGAACCTAAGCGCCAAGTTATTTGGGTAAGTTTTAGGGACCTAAAATGGAAGAAGAACCTAAGCGCTAAGTGATTTGGGTAAGTTTTAGGGTGCTAAAAAGGAAGAAGAACCTAAGCGCTAAGTGATTTGGGTAAGTTTTAGGGACCTAAAATGGAAGAAGAACCTAAGCGCTAAGTGATTTGGGTAAGTTTTAGGGTGCTAAAAAGGAAGAAGAACCTAAGCGCTAAGTGATTTGGGTAAGTTTTAGGGTGCTAAAAAGGAAGAAGAACCTAAGCGCTAAGTGATTTGGGTAAGTTTTAGGGACCTAAAATGGAAGAAGAACCTAAGCGCTAAGTGATTTGGGTAAGTTTTAGGGTGCTAAAAAGGAAGAAGAACCTAAGCGCTAAGTTATTTGGGTAAGTTTTAGGGTGCTAAAATAGAAGAAGAACCCAAGCGCTAAGTGATTTGGGTAAGTTCTAGGGACCTAAAATGGAAGAAGAACCTAAGCGCTAAGTGATTTGGGTAAGTTTTAGGGACCTAAAATGGAAGAAGAACCTAAGCGCTAAGTGATTTGGGTAAGTTTTAGGGTGCTAAAATGGAAGAAGAACCTAAGCGCTAAGTTATTTGGGTAAGTTCTAGGGACCTAAAATGGAAGAAGAACCTAAGCGCTAAGTGATTTGGGTAAGTTTTAGGGACCTAAAATAGAAGAAGAACCTAAGCGCTAAGTGATTTGGGTAAGTTTTAGGGTGCTAAAATGGAAGAAGAACCTAAGCGCTAAGTGATTTGGGTAAGTTCTAGGGACCTAAAATGGAAGAAGAACCTAAGCGCTAAGTGATTTGGGTAAGTTTTAGGGTGCTAAAAAGGAAGAAGAACCTAAGCGCTAAGTGATTTGGGTAAGTTTTAGGGACCTAAAATGGAAGAAGAACCTAAGCGCTAAGTGATTTGGGTAAGTTTTAGGGTGCTAAAATGGAAGAAGAACCTAAGCGCTAAGTGATTTGGGTAAGTTTTAGGGTGCTAAAAAGGAAGAAGAACCTAAGCGCCAAGTTATTTGGGTAAGTTTTAGGGACCTAAAATGGAAGAAGAACCTAAGCGCTAAGTGATTTGGGTAAGTTTTAGGGTGCTAAAAAGGAAGAAGAACCTAAGCGCTAAGTGATTTGGGTAAGTTTTAGGGACCTAAAATGGAAGAAGAACCTAAGCGCTAAGTGATTTGGGTAAGTTTTAGGGTGCTAAAAAGGAAGAAGAACCTAAGCGCTAAGTGATTTGGGTAAGTTTTAGGGTGCTAAAAAGGAAGAAGAACCTAAGCGCTAAGTGATTTGGGTAAGTTTTAGGGACCTAAAATGGAAGAAGAACCTAAGCGCTAAGTGATTTGGGTAAGTTTTAGGGTGCTAAAAAGGAAGAAGAACCTAAGCGCTAAGTTATTTGGGTAAGTTTTAGGGTGCTAAAATAGAAGAAGAACCCAAGCGCTAAGTGATTTGGGTAAGTTCTAGGGACCTAAAATGGAAGAAGAACCTAAGCGCTAAGTGATTTGGGTAAGTTTTAGGGACCTAAAATGGAAGAAGAACCTAAGCGCTAAGTGATTTGGGTAAGTTTTAGGGTGCTAAAATGGAAGAAGAACCTAAGCGCTAAGTTATTTGGGTAAGTTCTAGGGACCTAAAATGGAAGAAGAACCTAAGCGCTAAGTGATTTGGGTAAGTTTTAGGGACCTAAAATGGAAGAAGAACCTAAGCGCTAAGTGATTTGGGTAAGTTTTAGGGTGCTAAAATAGAAGAAGAACCCATGCGCTAAGTGATTTGGGTAAGTTCTAGGGACCTAAAATGGAAGAAGAACCTAAGCGCTAAGTGATTTGGGTAAATTTTAGGGTGCTAAAATGGAAGAAGAACCTAAGCGCCAAGTTATTTGGGTAAGTTTTAGGGACCTAAAATGGAAGAAGAACCTAAGCGCTAAGTGATTTGGGTAAGTTTTAGGGTGCTAAAATAGAAGAAGAACCCATGCGCTAAGTGATTTGGGTAAGTTCTAGGGACCTAAAATGGAAGAAGAACCTAAGCGCTAAGTGATTTGGGTAAGTTTTAGGGACCTAAAATAGAAGAAGAACCTAAGCGCTAAGTGATTTGGGTAAGTTTTAGGGTGCTAAAATGGAAGAAGAACCTAAGCGCTAAGTGATTTGGGTAAGTTCTAGGGACCTAAAATGGAAGAAGAACCTAAGCGCTAAGTGATTTGGGTAAGTTTTAGGGTGCTAAAAAGGAAGAAGAACCTAAGCGCTAAGTGATTTGGGTAAGTTTTAGGGTCCTAAAAAGGAAGAAGAACCTAAGTGCTAAGTGATTTGGGTAAGTTTTAGGGTGCTAAAAAGGAAGAAGAACCTAAGCGCTAAGTGATTTGGGTAAGTTTTAGGGTGCTAAAAAGGAAGAAGAACCTAAGCGCTAAGTGATTTGGGTAAGTTTTAGGGACCTAAAATGGAAGAAGAACCTAAGCGCTAAGTGATTTGGGTAAGTTTTAGGGACCTAAAATGGAAGAAGAACCTAAGCGCTAAGTGATTTGGATAAGTTTTAGGGACCTAAAATGGAAGAAGAACCTAAGCGCTAAGTGATTTGGGTAAGTTTTAGGGTGCTAAAAAGGAAGAAGAACCTAAACGCTAAGTAATTTGGGTAAGTTTTAGGGTGCTAAAAAGGAAGAAGAACCTAAGCGCTAAGTGATTTGGGTAAGTTTTAGGGACCTAAAATGGAAGAAGAACCTAAGCGCTACGTGATTTGGGTAAGTTTTAGGGTGCTAAAAAGGAAGAAGAACCTAAGCGCTAAGTGATTTGGGTAAGTTTTAGGGACCTAAAATGGAAGAAGAACCTAAGCGCTAAGTGATTTAGGTAAGTTTTAGGGTGCTAAAATGGAAGAAGAACCTAAGCGCTAAGTTATTTGGGTAAGTTCTAGGGACCTAAAATGGAAGAAGAACCTAAGCGCTAAGTTATTTGGGTAAGTTTTAGGGTGCTAAAAAGGAAGAAGAACCTAAGCGCTAAATGATTTGGGTAAGTTTTAGGGTGCTAAAAAGGAAGAAGAACCTAAGCGCTAAGTGATTTGGGTAAGTTTTAGGGTGCTAAAAAGGAAGAAGAACCTAAGCGCTAAGTGATTTGGGTAAGTTTTAGGGACCTAAAATGGAAAAAGAACCTAAGCGCTAAGTTATTTGGGTAAGTTTTAGGGACCTAAAATGGAAGAAGAACCTAAGCGCTAAGTGATTTGGGTAAGTTTTAGGGTGCTAAAAAGGAAGAAGAACCTAAGCGCTAAGTGATTTGGGTAAGTTTTAGGGTGCTAAAAAGGAAGAAGAACCTAAGCGCTAAGTGATTTGGGTAAGTTTTAGGGACCTAAAATGGAAGAAGAACCTAAGCGCTAAGTGATTTGGGTAAGTTTTAGGGTGCTAAAAAGGAAGAAGAACCTAAGCGCTAAGTGATTTGGGTAAGTTCTAGGGTGCTAAATAGGAAGAAGAACCTAAGCGCTAAGTGATTTGGATAAGTTTTAGGGACCTAAAATGGAAGAAGAACCTAAGCGCTAAGTGATTTGGGTAAGTTTTAGGGTGCTAAAAAGGAAGAAGAACCTAAGCGCTAAGTGATTTGGGTAAGTTTTAGGGACCTAAAATGGAAGAAGAACCTAAGCGCTAAGTGATTTGGGTAAGTTTTAGGGTGCTAAAAAGGAAGAAGAACCTAAGCGCTAAGTGATTTGGGTAAGTTTTAGGGACCTAAAATGGAAGAAGAACCTAAGCGCTAAGTGATTTGGGTAAGTTTTAGGGTGCTAAAAAGGAAGAAGAACCTAAGCGCTAAGTGATTTGGGTAAGTTTTGGGGTGCTAAAAAGGAAGAAGAACCTAAGCGCTAAGTGATTTGGGTAAGTTTTAGGGACCTAAAATGGAAGAAGAACCTAAGCGCTAAGTGGTTAGGGTGAGCTTTAAGGGACCAAAAGGGAAGAAGCAGGATAGCGCTAAGTGGTTAGGGTGAGCTTTAAGGGACCAAAAGGGAAGAGGCAGGATAGCGCTAAGTGGTTAGGGTGAGCTTTAAGGGACCAAAAGGGAAGAGGCAGGATAGCGCTAAGTGGTTAGGGTGAGCTTTAAGGGACCAAAAGGGAAGAGGCAGGATAGCGCTAAGTGGTTAGGGTGAGCTTTAAGGAACCAAAAGGGAAGAGGCAGGATAGCGCTAAGTGGTTAGGGTGAGCTTTAAGGGACCAAAAGGGAAGAGGCAGGATAGCGCTAAGTGGTTAGGGTGAGCTTTAAGGGACCAAAAGGGAAGAGACAGGATAGCGCTAAGTGGTTAGGGTGAGCTTTAAGGGACCAAAAGGGAAGAGGCAGGATAGCGCTAAGTGGTTAGGGTGAGCTTTAAGGGACCAAAAGGGAAGAGGCAGGATAGCGCTAAGTGGTTAGGGTGAGCTTTAAGGGACCAAAAGGGAAGAGGCAGGATAGCGCTAAGTGGTTAGGGTGAGCTTTAAAGGGACAAAAAGGGAAGAGGCAGGATAGCGCTAAGTGGTTAGGGTGAGCTTTAAGGGACCAAAAGGGAAGAGGCAGGATAGCGCTAAGTGGTTAGGGTGAGCTTTAAGGGACCAAAAGGGAAGAGGCAGGATAGCGCTAAGTGGTTAGGGTGAGCTTTAAGGGACCAAAAGGGAAGAGGCAGGATAGCGCTAAGTGGTTAGGGTGAGCTTTTTTTGTATTAGAAGTGATGGGAGTGAAATTATGTATGTGAGCACTTTAATGAGATAAGTTTGTAGTGCGCAGTCGCAAGATCGTAAGAATTCTGTCTGGACGGCTATTTTTGGAAAAAGTGAAACAGGATTTATCGGGAAACGGAAAGGATTCGTGTGAGGATACGATGGGAAAAGGCCAAAAACGAAAGGCTACGTTGTTAGCTGAGAAAATGAATCTGAAAAGTCTCGATTGAAAATGACATCCTCGTACGCGTACTCTGGCATACGAGCGGACGGAAGATTTACGGAAGGTTTACGAAGCATGCTTGGAATCACTCGCACATTCATACGAGAGCGGGAACTTTTGAAAATGATACGATGACGGCACTAAAACTGAAGTTTTTTGTGTCTCTCTGAATCGAGCCTATAGGGTTCCCCTTCCTGGGGGGAGGGGCATTTTTATTGGAATTTTAAGGGTTAAAAACCCTTAAAAATCCCCCCAAAAATTACGTGAGGTCCTCCTTACCCAGCATAACCAGCCCAATACCAGCTAGGGGGGCTTGAAGAACAGGATGCTGGGGTCAGCTTTGGTGGCCCCTGGTCCTGCAGGCTACAAGCCGGCATAGCATAATGGCCACGGGCTCTTCTGTCCCTCTGGCCTTTGGGGAGGCAGGTAATGGGAGGCTCGGGGCTAATGGCAAGTCATCGGCTAGCCCTGTGGATCTCCTGTCCCGTCCTCTCCCAGGTGAGAGTATTTTTTACTTTTCTTTTACTGAAGAAAGAAAGAATACTAGAAAGAAAGAAATGAAATATCACGATACTTGACAGAATCTATTTTTTCTGACACCCCTATTTCCTTCTTTACCTCCACGTGAGCATATAACTGAGGAAGAGTAGCATTCACACCAGGGCAAAAGCTACCTTGGCCTGAGTTTTCATTACATTGGGCCCCCATTTGGATTTTGTGGGGGTCTTGGCCACCCATCCCCCTAGCCATGCAAGGGGGCCTCAAGCTTCCATGCCCATTGACCATGAAAGGGAATTAGCCCCATGTCATCCAAGAGGTGGCCATCCGGGACCAAGGTAAATTAACTTTTCTTTCTCCTTGGGCAAGGGGACACCCGAGTAAGGATCTATCCTAACCCTCCTAATCTGCTTTCAACGTGTAAGAGGCTTTCCAGAGGACAAGGTGGGGGACCCAATACTGCCCACATGGATCCACAGTGCCCCATCCAAGGACTTTTGCCAGGTGAGTAACCCAGGATGAGACCCTACTGCCCAAATTGCTATGTCCTAGCAATGATGTGATGCCGCCTCAACACTTTGGAGCGGATGTAGGTGCCCCTGGCCAGCTGGTGAACAGAATTTCCAGTTTGTGCTCTTTCACCTCACCCACTGCTGCTGTTAATGGGGACCCCCATTGGTCTCCCTGTCACCTTTCCCTCCTTACACTGCATTTTTCTCCCTATTTCTACCATTCAGTTATCCCAAATAAAAGGGATTTTTGTTCAGCTTTAAAGGTGGCATAAACAGCCTTTCTGTGCCCCTAAGCCCTGTGAAAAATGTTGGAGGGGTAGCAGCATCAGTAGCCTTTCTGAGTACCTAAGACCTATGACAGCAAGTAAAGGTGGGTAGCAGAAGCATCAGCAGTCTCTCTGAGTGCCTTACACCTCTGATAGCCAGTGGAAGGGAGTAAAATCAGCAGCAGTAGTCTCTCTGGGTAACAGCATCAGCAGACTTCTAGAGTCCCTAAGACCTGTGAAAGCCATTGTAGGTGGGTAACAGGAGCATCAGCAGTCTTTCTCAGTCCCTAAGGCCTTTGAGAGACAGTGAAGGTAGATAGTACTATCAGCAGTCTCTCTGAATGCCTAAGGCCGGTGAAAGCCAGTGGAGTTGGGTAACCACCGCAGCAGTCTTACTGAGACCCTAAGGCACGTGAAAGCCATTGCAGGGGGCAAACAACCGTCTCACTGTCTCTAAGGCCACCAGTCAAAGACAGTGGAGGGTGATAACAACAGTAACAGTCCTATTGGCCTGTGAAAGCCAGTGTAGGTGGGTAGCAGGAGCATCAACAGTTTGAGTGCCTAAGGACTCTGAAGCAACAAACGTCTCTCCCAGCGTTGCAGGACATTCTCCAGTACATAGAGCAAGGGAATTACATTGTTAAGACTTTAGTCTTTCTCTCTGACAAGCTGAGCAGCTTCCTTGACTGTCCTGAGTAATTATCATTTAGAAAATTCAGTCTTTGCAGCTTCAGGGGGGTGTTCTGAGTAGCTAAAGTGTGTGCACAGTTTTTGTGCAGGTTTTGCTGCTTGAGCCCGCCAAAAGGACGTTCCTTACAATATAGAGTTCCCAGCCTGTATGGCTGCGTTCAGCAACGCTTGCCAGGAGCAAGCCCGCATGACAACGACGGACCTGGCATTGGTGGTATGAAACTGAAACACTGTGTAATTTTGGTAGATTGAAGAGTGAGGAGAAGGTGGAGGACAAGGTGAGTAAGGTGGTGGAGGAGGCCAAGAAGAGAGAGACCGAGAGGCCCACCTTCTTCTGCATGTAGCCGTGCAGGGATGGCACTGCCTTTTTGGAGAAACAATGCCTTTACTTTGAGTGGGCACAAGCCATCAGGTCTATGAAAGGTGTTAAGTCCACTACCTGGAAAGGGAGGGACTGTAGCACTAGCAACTTGGCCAGGTGCACATTGAGCTACTGAATGACTGCTGGCATACTGCTGTCTTCTTGCAATCACATCAAAGGGCGACTGCTGTCTTAATTGATGAGGAGTGGAAGCGAATGAGGTAATGGAGCTGGATGGCACAGACAGGCCACTACTTGCTGCAGAGCTCATAAAAGGGAAGTCCACAGGATGGTACCCGGAGAAGCTGTGTAGAGGCAGCAGAAGGCATGGGGAACTGCCATTCAGATCTTAATTCTTTGATTATTCTTACACAGGGCAGTATCTCTTTTGTTTATCATGTTTGCAGAGTATATTCAGAATACTTGTCTCCTAGAGTCTTAGAAATCACCCATATTTGCTTGTTTTACAGTTGGGCTACAAATTGACATTATTGTGTATGAAGGTAGCTTGAGGTGTGTTTACCCTCACTGGGTTAACTTTGTGTGGTTATTGTAGGTCTAATTAATTTATAATGTTGAGTATATATATATATATATATAAGCTAGGGCACTCACAAGCAGATGGTGTACCCCTTCCACAGTGTGCTTGAGATCTGTCATGGCTACCACCACGCTGGGTTTCTGGCATGTTGCCATCATGCTGGGTTTGTGGCTAGCTGCCACCACATTGGGTTCGTGGCATGTTGCCACCCTCATCCACTGATGATGCTACCCCATGACCCAGCTGCCACATGCAGTCAGCAACAGGCAGGTTTTACAGACAACACGTGCTTTCCAGAGACTGTGAGTGAGGACAAAGGAAATGGTTTATCAACAGTACAATAACCATACCCCAGTATAAGGCTGTGGGTAAGCTTTAAAAGCTTTTTTTTCTTGCAATAAAGACAACTCATACTGCCTTCCCAGAGATTGTAAGAGAGGGCAAGTTAGTGGAATGTCAACAGTTTATTACCCAGGTGTCAGTATAAAAATACCATTTTGTGAGATACTCACCTGTAAAATGGTTATTACGAGTATGTCACACACCCCCACTTCCCGATATTCATGACACTTGGGAACCCGGCTGTAGAGGGCGATCTTGCAGAGATGACATGGAAAAAAGGAGCCCCACCTGGTCCATAAGTACTGGGTTCCTCCCACTATTCCTCAGTCTTTTTAAACAGCAGTGAAAAACCAGGAAGAGCCAATTATATTCAATAATTCGTAAAAGTATATATATCACAAAAAACACAGAGCTAATGAAAAGTTCATTCAATCAGAGCATGAGGCCTCTAGCCACAGCATCCCTCGGTGCATGTATCAATCTTTTGAACACGTGGGCCCACCACCACCAGGTTTATGCTCTTACCAGATGTCCCAGCTTTAATGGCATGAATGAATCAAATATAGTTCCATCTCCAGTAGCATCCAAATCAGATACAGGCTCCTGCCCAATAACTAGTAGCACCACTTCAGGTCTTCTTTAAAGTTCAAATCAAAGATTCTCATAGATAAGCTCCCACAAACAAGGCATGCAGCATGTAGGGAAGACACAAAATGCGAAGACTAGTGTAATATTGCTAAAAACGGACCTAGATTTATAGGCACTGTAAAAAAAAAAAAAAAATTTTATATTCAATAATTGTAAAATTATATGAGAATAATAATACCAAATAAAGGATCCCTTAGAGCAAAAAGCCAATTATATTCAAAAATTGTAAAATTATTTAAAATAATAATAATAATCACCATATAAAGGATCCCTCGAACAAAAAAGGGCAGGGGAAGTGGGGGGGGGGGTGACACACTCGTAATAACCATTTTACAGGTGAGTATCTCACAAAATGGTATTATTCCTAGTATGTCACACCCCCCCACTTCCCGATACTCATGACACTTGGGACATCCAATAGCAGTGTCTATAATGGGTGGGGATCCCAAAGGAATAATGCATAACTTAAATTACTGCAGCTTGCAGAACTTTGCGGCCAAAAACAGCATACGCTTAGGCCCGCACATCAACCTTGTAAAACTTAGAAACAGTTTGCACAGAAGACCAAGTCGCAGCCTTGCATTCTTGTTCAACAGAAGCTTGGTGCTGAAAAGCCCAAGAGGCTCCAATAGCACGAGTAGAATGAGCGGTGACACGAAAAGGGGGAACCTTCCCCTTCGCCATATAGGCCCCAATGATAGCCTGACGTATCCACTTACTAAGGGAAGATTTGGCAGGAGCAAAACCCTTCTTGGGCCCAGAAGGCACAACAAAAAAAGGCATCCGTCTTGCGGAAGGCCGAGGTAGTAACTAAATAATACTTAACACAACGAATGTAAGACCCTTTCCTTGTCGTTACTAGGTTTAGGACACAAGGAAGGAAGAACTATATCCTGATTTAGGTGGAAAGCAGACACCACCTTAGGAAGGAAATCCGGTTTAAAACGGAAAACAACCTTATCTTGATGCCTCTCAAAATAAGGGGCTTGAATAGACAAAGCCACCAGTTCAGAAACTCGGCAGACAGAAGTAATAGCAACCAAAAAGGCAACCTTCTGAGTAAGAATAGGAAGAGGAATATCCTGCAATGGCTCAAAGGGAGCAGCTTGCATAGCCGAAAGCACCAAATTAAGATCCCAAACAGGAAGTAAAGGCTTTCTGGGAGGCCGCACATGCACGGCTCCTTGGAAAAAGGTCTTAACCAAAAGATGAAGAGCAAACGATCTTTGAAAGAAAATTGCCAAGGCAGAGACTTGCCCTTTCAAAGTACCAATCTGTAATCCCATATCCAGACCTCGTTGCAGATATTCCAGAATTCTAGGAATAGAAAATACTCTACAGGGCAAAGCCCTGGATTCACACCAATCAATATAGGACCTCCAAGTCCTGTAATAAATGACAGAGGAAGACTTCTTCCTAGCTCTAATAAGAGTGTGAATAACCACATCAGAAAGACCTTCTTCTTTCAAGATGGAGACTTCAGCAGCCATGCCGTCAAAGCCAGCATTTGTAAATTGGGGTAACAAAGTTGACCCTGAGTGATGAGATCTGGAAGAAGAGGCAGATGGACACGATCCACTGCCAGTCTTACTACGTCTGCGTACCACAGACGTCTTGGCCACCTTGGCGCCACCAGAATTGCTGGCACCTCCTCCAGTGCTAGCTTGCGCTCCACCTTGCTGATCATGGAGAATGGGGGAAACAGATATAGGAACCCCAGATCCTTCCAGGCCAGAGACATGGCATCGGCTGCCACTGCCAGAGGATCCTGGGATAGAGACACAAAAGCTGGCAGCTTGTGATTGTGATGAGAAGCAAACAGGTCCAACCGTGGAGTCCCCCACTTGTGACAGAGGAACTTAAAGACCCTTGGATTGAGAGACCATTATCCCTGGCGAGAACATCCCCTGCTCAGGGAGTCTGCCTCCACATTCTCTATCCCCGGAATGTAAACTGCTGATATGCAGGGAACATTGATCTCTGCCCACTGAAGGATCAGAGACACTTCCCGGAGGGCACCCCAACTGCGAGTCCCTCCCTGGTGATTGATGTAGGCAACAGCTGTTCGGTTGTCTGACCGAATCTGAACTGGCAGACCCTGTAAGAAATGGGTCAGGCGAAGCAGAACAAGACGTTAGGCCCGAAGTTCTAATACATTGATTGGAGAATGAGCCTCCTGAGGCCCCCACAATCCTTGGAACTGATGCTTCTTCCAGAAGCCCCCCAAGCCCACCAGGCTGGCATCCGTGGTAACCAGTTCCCAACACGGAGTCAGAAATTACTTGCCCTTCTGGAGGTTGTGTGATATTAACCACCACTGAAGGGACTGCAAAACGTGGGGAGACAATAGACAAGTCTGATTCAATGATAGTGGGCACCTGTCCCACTTTGCCAAGAGGAAGAGCTGAAGTGCCCTTATGTGAAACTGGGCAAATGGGACTGCCTCGAATGCAGCTACCATCAATCCCACTAGTCTCATCCCTAGACGGATAGACTGACGAGGGTTGGACAAGAATAGACGAATTAAGTTCCAAATCAGAACCATTTTGGACTGAGGAAGAAAAACCCTGGCCTGAAATGTATCCAGAATCAGGCCCAGGAAGGGAATTTCCCTGGACGGACAGAGAGAGGATTTGGGGTAACTTATTACCCATCCGAACCTCTCTAGCGTAGAGACCACCATCCTGGTGTCCAACTCTGATTGTTCGAGGGAGGAGGCCGCGATAAGAAGATCGTCCAGAAAAGGCACAATGCGGATGCCCTGAATATAGCCATCACTCCTGCCAGCATCTTGGTAAAGACTCTTGGGGCCGAGGTAAGGCTGAATGGCAGGGCCAAAAATTGATTCTTCTATCGAGAACCTGAGAAATCTCTGGTGACTCGGAAAATAGGAATGTGCAAATAAGCATCCTTGATGTCTATGGATGTCATGAAGTCCCCCTGACGGAGAGCATCAATCGTTGATCGCAGAGACTCCATGCGGAATTTTCCAAAACGGATAAATTGATTGAGTCTCCTTAGGTCTAGGATAGGCCGAACAGAGCCATCCTTTTTGGGTACCGTGAATAGGTTGGAGTAATACCCCCAACCCCATTCCGCTGGAGGCACTAGGCCGATAACAGCCATGTTTAACAGATTCACTACTGCTACCCGCAGTCCGTGCGCAATTGCCGGATCTGACGGCATCCAGGACATGAAAAATCTGGGAGGAGGCCGGGACTCGAATTCCAGTTAGTAACCGGAAGAGACTACTTCCAGAACCCAATTGTCTGATGCCTCCTGAACCCAGACCTGGAAGAAGAACCGCAGCCGTCCCCCCACCCATAAGGGTGAGGGCGTCCCCTCATTGTTGAGCAGGCTTAGTGGCAGATTTGGTTTTGGACCCCCAATTCTGACTTGGACGGCCACGTCCCTTTCCTCTATTCCAAGAAAGGAACGCAGTTTCTTACGCTGAGGTAATTTACCTCCTTTAGTGACAGAATCCAATTCTTTCTCCAAAGAGGAGCAATCCCACAAAAGGGAGCGCTGTAAGCGATTTCTTAGCTACAATATCAGCTGCCCACTGCCGCAACCATACTGACCGCCGGATGGCGACTAACAAGGCAGAGGTTCTGCTGCGCATGAGCAGAGTATCATCTAAGGCAGAAAGTACAAAAGATGCAAACATCTCACATCGCTTAAGAGCGGCGTGCTCATCAGAGGCCGGATCAAGCCCTGAGTAATTCATTAGGTCTCTCACAACAGACCTAATAGCCACTGCCATGAGTGCTGAAGCACCAACAGGCAGCAAGGCCGAGCCCACACTGGAAAAAGCGTGGCACGCCATTTGATCAATACGCTTATCCTCTCCATCTTTAAGTGTAGTGGAGTCAGGAGAATGCAACACAGAAGAATTGGATAAATTAAGCACAGGGGCATCCACCCATGAGCAGAGTATCTTTTAAAAATCCAGTCTCTCTATAAATTAATTAAATATTAATGCATAGATGGCCATTGTATGCTTGCGCACACATAGGAATTTGTCCTCCGCATTTAACCCATCCGTGCAGTGAGTGTACACATGCCCAGAGCGGTGGGCACAGGTGGTGATGACCAACGCTTAACCGTATCAGCTGGGAAGGGATATTTCTTGTCCCAGCCCAAGGGAATGCCAGGAAGCCGCGCAGGCTTCTCCCATTCTTTAAGAATAATTTCATCAAAATGCTTTTGATTTGGAATTCTAAACGAGGTTTAGAGACTCCAAAGAATTCCCCTTTTTGAGGAGGGACTACTTCAGGAGGAGTAATAACCAAAACCTCAAATAACTGAGCAAGAGCTTTTGGGGTATCCACAACACTTGCTTCACCCTGCTCAATCTCAGTACCAACCAATTGGTAAAACTGATTCCTCATAATAATTCTTCTTCTTCTAACTGAGAAGGATCAGACCAATCAAGCAATTCACAATTGTCTGACTCCCTTGCCGGAGCGGCATGAGTCAAGTGCTTTCTTTTAGCTGAGGCCTTCTTAGGCACAGAGGTAGACATTAATCTTTCAAGATGAGCCAATCTGGCACATAAATCAGCATGCGACTCACCACCCATGACAATATCATTGGGGGTACGGACAAGACATGGCGAAGTAGGAGATGAGGCATTAGCCACAGGCCCTGAAGCCTGGGCCTCAGTTTGCTGCATAATAGTTAATTGTGCACAAGGGATGCAAAGAATTGCGTTATCCCCAACAAGGGATACCCCACATCCAAAACAGTGCCGAGTCTGTGCAGAGGGAATTGCATGTTATCCTGGGATGCCTCCATATGGTGTTTAGTATTATACTATAATTGATTATAGTCGCCAAGTATATATGGGATTTACGCAATTGCTACCCGGAATGCCCCTTTAAATAGTCCCAAGTGGGAGGATTGAAACACAAATGGACCCCCAAATAAGGCTTAAGGGCTTTTTTTTTTTTTTTTATATAAGGACCAGGAGAAACCCCTTTTTAAATAAGGGGTTTCTACCTACAGAGAAAACAAAAAAACAGTCACCAAATGCACACAATATAAATAAATGACAGAAAAAAACTCCCTTCAGCTTACTCACAGCCCGTGCAATAAGCTCACATCATGAGGTAAGGCCACATGGAAGTAGGAAACAGGAAGTCAAACAGAGCATACAGGTGCTCTCTGAATAAAAGCATGCCTAAGCCCCGCCCACTTCCAGGATCACATGGCCAAAAATGGAGGGAAAATTAAAATCTAAACACAGCCAGAAAACATAGAGCTTTAATAGGTAAGCAAAAAATGCTGCCTAGACAGAGATGGGAAAATCTAAACAAAACATTTCCTATTAACTATTATAGTAAAACATACATAATAAAAATAAGAAATAAAGACTTATTTTATATATCCCTTTTTTTTTTTTGTGTGCATGGTGACAAATAAGCCCAGATAACGCCCCCCCCTCCTCCTTTTTACCCAGCAGGGTTAAAGGAGACTAAGGGGAGAGGATAGAAATGCACCCATAAGGCACAAGGGGATTATAAAGGGACAGGGTCATCCCATGCCGGGATCATCAACCCGGAAGCCGCCTACACACATTTGGGTCTCACGGAGGAGTATTACTCCTGTATTCACCAGAAGGTGTATGTATCTACATTTGCCTGAACCACACAGCCATTGCTGGGAGGCATACAATATAACCAAACAGGTTTAAAGAGTTTCAGACAGAAATAGAGAAAAAAGAGCCGGGGCAAACCCGGCTACCTGCAGCTTGAAGGAGAGTCATCTTCTGAATGCTTCGCCGACTGCAGAGATGAAAAGACTGAGGAATAGTGGGAGGAACCCAGTACTTATGGACCAGGAGGGGCTCCTTTTTTCCATGTCATCTCTGCAAGATCGCCCTCTACAGGCCGGGTTCCCAACTGTCATGAATATCGGGAAGTGGGGGGGTGTGACATACTAGGAATATTGTGAGTTTGGCTTACAAAAATTCTCACTAAAAACCCAGGGATACTCAGGCTGTACTCTCTTAAAAGAAAGCACAAAGTTGAGACTCTCCCCAAGTGCCCCCCTTCAGTATAGTGCTGGCAGTGGAATGGAATTCCCCCTTATCCTAAACTACCTAGCTATGCTTACTAGCAATCAAACTACAGCTTTCCCCTATCTGTAGCTATACCCCTGCGCTTGTTTGCACGTGCAGGGCATTTTATATTAGCAGGGTATGTGAGACATCAAAGGACGGTGGGTAGCGGGTGGCTTGTGGGGAGCTAGGAGTAGATTGGCCAGCAGAATTGCATCATCTGCGGCCCCTGCTTTCTCTCCTTCCTTTGACTGGCGCCCAAATGCATGTGTAGTGGCCAAAGAAAAAAGTCAGTTTGAAAGAACTCTTGGGAAATTCAGGACCGTGCCCAACCAAATTGTTCATAAAGTTTGACCCGAACTCCGGTTTGAATAGTTTGGTTCGCTCCTCTCTAACAGAATGTATAACTGAAGAGGCCTGGTGCAGAATCATGCATACAGAATAGCTTCCATTGATGCATCCATCAGACTTAGAAGGTTCATGCAACTTCTGAAGGTGGATTTATTGAATTATCAAGTCCTGGACATTGATTGCCCTGTATACATTGACATCCTGAGAAAATGTAAATGAGTGGAAGGAGTCAGAGAGGATTATGTTGTGGTTAATCAAATAGCAAAACATCGAAAAACCCATGTCATCCTAGCAGATGTCTTGGACATGGAGGTTCTGTTTACCAGTAGATCATCCAAAAGGGGCTCCCTCTGAGTCTCAATATTGCCATGATAGAGGACAGAATCTTCCCCGGCTGCTCTGGTAAGAACAAAAGTTAGACCAAAACTGGTAATGCTGATCCTGGATTGTGAATCTGAGAAAATGTTGATTTAGCAAATTGGAATGTGTAAATATGCATCATTGATACCTATAGAGGCAAGGAACACTCCCTGAAAAGAGAAGACAAGAGTGATCTGAGCGACCCCATGTGGAAACATTGACTGACAAGAGCTTTAATCCTTTAAATGCTAAGCATTTCGAATATACGTACTTCTCTGACTTTAAGCAGGTAGATTCTATGTGCTTGCCATTTTCTTGCTGTAGAAAAAGAAACAAAAACTCACTGCCATCTGAGATTCAGTGCCATCTGTATCCTTTTTCCTCAGAGGGCATCTAACCTCGCAGGTCTTCAGCGAAGCAGAGAACACTCATTCCCACGTGCCGCCTTCTGACGGCTGCTTCCTGACATTATCTCACTCTGATGATCACTTCTGGCTGTCAGGGCAGAGACAATGATCAGCAAGTGTCTGTTTTTTTTTTTTTTACACTCAACCCATTGTGAACTGGTAAGGGGTCCTTGAGACCCCTATACCAGTGAACAGGGCAGAAGGGGCTGGCAAGTTACCTGCCAGCAAGCGGGTGACTTGCCATTAACCCTCGTCCCATTACCCGCAACCCCAAAGCCCAAATGGGTGCAGAAAAGCCCACGGGCCAGTGAGGGCTGTGTGGGCTGGTAGCCTTCAGTGCTGGTGCCCAGGCTGGTTTTGCTGCATAGGGGGATCCCACTCCATTTTTTTTTATTTTTAAGGGTTTAACCTGCACAGCGGAACCCAAACTGGAGAGGGAAACCAAATGCCATTTTTTTAAACATTTGATGCACATAGTAGTTGTAATTGATTTAAAAATGTCATAAAGCACCATTTTCAGTTTGGGGTCGATACAATATATGTGTTACCATTGTAATCAGGAGGAATGGGACTTTACACACAATAAGATTTTCTTGAAAAACATGTTTTATTCAATAAAACACAAAACAGTTAAAAAAAATATATATTCATTTTTTTCCTTTTTTCCCAAACCATAGTAAGAAAGCATTGAAATAATTAAAAAAATTTCATATTAAAGCCCAAACGCTACCAAAAAATATATATAATGTTCCTGGAAATTCCTGCACAAATCACAACAGAGGCAACAGAGGGTGACAAAAGCTCAAGGTAGGCTGGCACTGAAAGGGTAAAATTTACCTTGCTCCTGAAAGGGAACTGGAATGACCCCTGCATGATAAAGATCCTGCGCTGCTTTGCAGGTTTGTAGTTTCCCCATTCCCAGGATCCCTTCTGCATGCCACTGTCCTAAGTTCCCTTTGTATCCCTCATCCTATGGCATCCCCCTGCTGTCGCAAATGGAAGGAACCTACCTGCATACCCCAGTCTCATGTCCCCTGTCTGCATCCCTCATCCCTTTTGCATGCCCCAGTCCAATGCCCCCTCTTTGCATCCCTCATCCCCTATGCATGCCTCAGACCCATGTCCCCTTTCCGCATCCCTCATCCCCTTTGCATGCCTCAGTCCTATGTCCCCTCTCTGCATCTCTCGTCCTCTCTGAATGCCCCAGTACCATGTCCCCTCTGCATGCCCTAGTCCTGTGTCCCCTCTCTGCATCCCTCATCTTCTCTGCATGCCCAAAGCCCATGTCCCCTCGCTGTATCCCTCATCCCCTCTGCAGACCCCAGTCCTGTGTCCCCTCTCTGCATCCCTCATCCCCACTGCATCCCCCAGTCCCATGTCCTCTCTATGCATCCTTCATCCCATCTGCATGCCTCAGTCCCATGTCCCCTCTCTGCATCCCTCATCCCTTCTGCATGCCCCAGTCCCATGTCCCCTCTGCATGCCCCAGTCCCGTGTCCCCTCTCTGCATCCCTCATACACTCTGCAGGCCCCAGTCCTGTGTCTCCTCACTGCATCCCTCATCCCCTCTGCAACCCCCAGTCCCATGTCCCCTCTCTGCATCCCTCATCCTCTATGCATGACCCAGGCTCTTATCTGCATCCCACATCTCCGGTATCCCTCATCCTCTCTACATGCCCATGTCCCAGACTCTTCTCTGCATCCCTCGGCCCCTGGCATCCCACGTCCTCCCTGCATGCCCCAGTCCTAGGCTCTTCTCTGCATCCCTCATCCTCTCTGCTTGCCTCAGTCCCAGGCTATTCTCTGCATCCCTCAGTCCCCGGCATCCCTAAGCCCCTCTGCACGCCCTTGTCCCAGACTCTTCTCTGCATCCCTCATCCTCTCTGCATGCCCCAGTTGTAGGCTCTTCTCTGCATCCCTCAGCCCCCGGCATTCCTCATCCTCTATGCATTCCCTAGCTTTTCTCTGCATCTCTTCTCCCCACTCATAGGCATCCCTGTGCATAACTTACCCTCTAGACAACACCCTCACCCCTGGGCACCCATGTGCATCCCCCACCCACAGTCACTCCCCTGTATTCCTCATTACTGGGCATCACAAACTCAGAAATCTGTCAGAAATGCCAGTAAATGCCTCAAATTGGACATTACTCCTCAGAGTGTTCAACCTGACTGCCAAAGGTAAATGCAGTTTGTTGGGCAGAAGCAGATAACCCCTTATTGGCAGTTGTGTAGAAAGCTGAATATGCTGAAAGATAAATAAATAAAGGGAAAAGGGCAGAAGGGTATGGAGCAGTTAGGGAGGAGGAGAAAACATGAAAAAGTACAAGATAAAGGGATATTAAAAAGAGAGAAAGGCAGAGGAATTGCAGAAGAGAAAAAAAAAGATTTGCATGTGAAAAAAGGGAGGGGAAAAAGAGGATGGTTAGGGTAAGGAAAATTAAGAAAGATGGAGGGGTGTGGAAAAGAGGGAGTAGGGGAAATATGGAAAAAATAGGAAGAGGGAGGGGATGTGGAAAAGTGAGATGGGGGGAGTATGGTAAAGAGAAAGATGGAGGGAATGCAGAAAAGAGAGAATGATTGGGAGAATGTGGCAAAGAGAAAGATGGAGGGAATATGGAAAAGAGAGAAAGGTAGAGGAAATGTGAAAAATAGAAAGATGGAAGAAATATGTTAAAGAGAGAAAGGTGGAGGGAACACAGAAAAGAAAGCTGTATTGGATTTTGAAAAGAGAAAGACAGAGGTATTGTGGAAAATGAGGGAATGTGAAGAAGAAAAAAGCAGGTGGGATGTTGAAATAAAGGGGAGGAGGGGTATGAGGAAAATTAAGTGAGGCAGAACAAATGAGGAAAAGAGAAAGAAGGAATCAATGTTTAGAGGAGGGAGGGGGCCACTATGACTTTTGTTATGGGGCCCTGTGAAACCTATGTACAACCTGCACCAGATCCCGTGTGATTAATTTTTGGCACTAGTTGGTCTTTTTGACCACTTAGCACTGGGATACTTATGGATAAAACCAGACTGACACTGACTTTTGACTGAATCTTTTTACAATACATTAACTATACCCTCCTGTTCTGCGGCTACTAGGTCTGCTAGCAGCTACTGTGGGTCTCCCATTTGGGGAACAGGAGAACACAGGTCCACCAGGAATAATGCTTGCCGCAGTTTATATACAGAGGCTTGCCACCCCTCTACCCCCTGAACTAGTATAGGTGGTCCTTTGGACGCCCCACCAGTTCACAAAGAGTTGTACAAACAGTCCAAAAAAACAAACTGCACTAATACTTTAAAATACTACATTAACTCTGATTACATTCATTGTCTTCTACAGTGCTGGACAGGGTCTGCCATCCGTCTGGCACCCTTGTGGGTCTTCTGGCTGCCCCGTACAGCAGCCAGTGATTAGGCACATGTCCAGTATCCATCAGTATGGGAATGGTGTTCTTTTAGCACTGGGCCTGTACCAAAGAGCCAGGGGGCAACCATTTAGCTTCTGAGCCCTGGATTACCAGCCCCTATGCTTGATGTTTGTTATAAAAGGGAAAACTGTCACATTTATGGGCTGGATTTTCCCTTCCACAGACTTGAATTGTATTCAGCATTCAGGGGAAACCAAATGCCAGATACTGATGACTATCTGGCTGGAGTGCTTCTGAATAGTTTAGCCCCCTTTCCGACTCAACACTAGTTACTATATAAAGCAAAAACACTTCATTATAAAAAGAATGTTGGTTGAAACATATCCACCAATGTTTTAGCTTACTTGCACTCGAATTCCTGCATGGTTTGATCTGTCAGTATGAATGAATGTCCATTCCAAGACTTTGAGTTGGTTTCAGTTCGTATTTTTCGGATGATGGTTCCATATTGCACATTAATATCAGCACTGAAATCTTGCAGATACCTAAGCATGTCATCTGCATGAGGAAAAAAGTCACGTGAATACTGTCTAAAAAACAGAGGCTCATTTTGACGAAGCAAAGAGTTCCAGTCATGCCGAAGATTAAATTCTATGTTTTTCCGTCCTGTAAATTGCTTGTTAATGCTGATTAACTTACGGTGCCGTGGAAAATGCAGAAAGAAGCTCCCAGGTCCACTATTACGTTCAAAAACCAGATAGTCTCTTCCAGATTCTTTAAGAAATCTAGCAATCTGAAGCCCCCCTGGTCCAGCTCCAAGGACACAATAGTCATGGGTCAATAGCTTTGAGAAAGCAGGTGGAAAGCTCAGAAGGCAAATCATCAAAATTGATTGCATTCTGTATAAAATAGATGTTAAACAACAACAAAATTATATACATAAGAATATATTAAGATAGAATGTTGCAACCTAAATCAAAAATGTTAGTTCATTTTGAAAATAGGTATATCTCATATAGGAGACTCAGAATCACGTACCCCCTTTGGCTACAATCTACCGGTAATTTCACTGTATAAATCTAATGTCTCTGCCTAAGATAAAAATGCATGGACAATAAACCTCACCTAATCTTGCTCACATTTGTGTAGCTACTGCCTAATTTCTATTCTATGAGAAAAAATATGACTGTTTGCTCTTCACAGCGGCAGCAGATGCAAGGGTCAGGTCTATCTTGTATTCAGAATGGAACAAGTAGCATGCTGACTTACTTCACATAGCAGCATCCATCAGAATACCTAATCCCAGCATCCTTGTGCGATGTCAAAGGGTATCCTATTTCTAGGCCACATGGAAGATAAAAGCTGTTGGCTGGGTAATTCAACATGCTTCTCAGTTGCCTAGCACTGCATAATCTGCAAGATTAATAAAGAAATGTGTTATGCTTAACAGACTTTAAACTTGATTCAGCAAGGGCAAAGAAAAACTGAGGCTATAGACAGGTTAGCATAGTCAGCAAATAAAAAAATCACTAGTTTTGTTGCTGTAATGCTACAGGATGAAACAAATGCAGAGCTCTTTGACACTAATTCTAGTTGGGTTCATGTAAAAGGTTGAAAGTTTAACACTCTTGAATCTTGGAGACTATGAAACTTTGGGCCTTATTTATGAAGTGTGCCATTTTCTGGTTGATATAGCACCAGTTTTGGAGCTCCTCCATCTTTGTCTTTTCTGGCAATGCAAATTTGGCTACAATGGCGCTGGAAGTCGCCCGATGTTAACTAATTAGCTTTGATTGTTGCATTCGGTATCGGCCGGCCTGTGTCAGCGCCTGTTGGACCCGACTGCTGATTATACCAGAGCCAGTGTGTGCCACAGCGTATTTATGATTTTTTTCACCCTGAAATGATTGGCACTGTATTTTTACGGTGCTGGTATGCATTTCATTATTACAATTAGAATATATTACTGCTAGGGACAAACTTTACAGTTTGTTTAGTCTGTGTTTTATTAGTTGTTGCCTAAATTACACATTGGTAATGCAACTGGCACCTGAATTATAGCATTAATCCAGGACAAATATAAAGATATAACTGCCACCTGCTTTCGGTCCTCCCCTGTTTCTAAGTCCAATTTTGGGGTTTAAATCAAATAAAAAAACTCATCTACTTGGCACTGGCTTCTTGGGCTCCTGATAGGAGCAGGGCTGTACAGCTCTGCATCCACCATTTAAGCTACTACACCGACCCTGATTGACTGGTTAGTCAGCCAATGCCATTTATGCTGCTGCTGCACTGACTAGGCCACATTCTACATGCAACCACTGCTGCACTGACTAAGCCACATGTGTCACATGTGGCTTAGTAGCATGTGGCTTCCTTTAAAATAATAGTCCAATTAGATAACCTGTTAATAGATGAAATCAGTGGAATGGCAGAGAAGGGGGACATTAGGGTCGATTCAAAGAAACATGTAACAGCTTGGATTTTGGTGCCGATCATCCTATTTTTCCCGTCCGCTCGTGCGTTCGTATGAACTTGCGAGTGATTCTATAAGCAAATACGTTTCTATCCTAAAATTTACGTCCGTTCGTATGGCAGTTCGGGAATCAGACCTATGTCAGTTTCCATCCTGAATTTTCCGTTTCATTTCTCAGGTTGCAACATTGGTTTTGCCCTTTTTCCTTTTTTGTCTGGACGTAAATCCTTCTGATCTTGCGGCTGCGCACTACAAACTTACCTCATTAAAGTGCATTCTAAATATTTGGTCTTATTTTTCTTTATTTCATTCATTTTGTAGTAACCAACCATTAATGAATGCATTTGCATAAGTAAATCTTACTTTGTTTAATTTTTAGTTAACTTGCATTTTTTACTTGTGGATGTAATTTTAATATTTTGGCTTCAAATGGTACAACTTTAAATTTTGTGTGTGGTTACCCACACCCTCTCCATACAGATTGCTCTCAAATATAAAAAAACACCCAGCAACTTCTGCATGTTATGAGTCTAGAAACAGCCAAGATGGCGGCTCAGGTATTATCGGGCAGCCTGCAAACAGAAAGGGCCTTGTGACTGTGTTGCTCTGCATTCTTTGATTTCTGACCTTTCCGTGCCCCCAGCTCTGCTGTGTCTGTGCAAAATACAGCAGTAACCCACATCCTGCACTTTATCCCGCTCTCCTCTCCTCAGTAAGTGTGATGCATCTGACCAAAGATGTGCTTAAATAATTAAACAAAGCAAAGGTAAACAACTACACCAATAAATGCAATCTAAAAATATTATTCTAGTACATCAATTTAAAAATAAATACCAAAGGACATAAATTTCTTTAATTAACGCAAATATATTGCAAAATAAAGGTTTACATGCAAAGGACTAATTAAGGTCCACATTAAAATGCTTTTATAAGGCATACGTGAATCAGGTATGCATTGCCATACAATTTATGGCCTCGGCCATGCTGATACATGCAGTTCATTGGAGCTCAAGACGCGCAGACTCCTCCACATAGCCAAAAAACCTGTTCAAGAACAGCAATACGACTGCTAAAAGGTGTCGGCAGTGGCTTTCTTTTAAAACGTATTTAGAGGTTTGAAAACTGTTCTCTGAATCACACCTAAACACATTCTATTATCCTAAGTTTTACGTTTTGATCCTAAGTTTTAGGATTTGATCCTAAGTTTTACGTTTTCATCCTAAAATTTAGGAACGAACTTGCGATGATCGTAAGAGCATATACGCATTCGTACGTAGGCTCGTGCGAGTCGGAAATGGCCAAAAAAAACAGGAAAAAATGACTAACACCCACCCAAACTTACGATTCTCGATCCGAAATCAATTAACTTTTGCTCTTTGAATCGAGGGGATTGTAATTACAGGTGACTTCAACATGCCTGATGTGGACTGGAATATCCCAAATGCATCAACATGTAAGAGCAGGAATATATTAGAGACCCTTAATGGAGTGTCTCTAAAACAACTTGTGACATTGCCAACTAGAGGAGATAACATTTTGGACTTAGTTCTGACCAATGGGGATCTGGTGTCAGAGATCAGGGTTGAAGAAAATCTGGGTTCCAGTGACCATCAATGCTTATGGTTCAGAATAAAAACAGACATTGTGCAATCAAACACCAGAACCAAATTGTTAGATTTTAGGAAAACAAACTTCAAGGAAATGGCGGACTATGTAGAGAGAATTAGGTGAGTGGAACAGAGTAGCAGAAGTGAGTGCCCAGTGGTCACAATTAGAGATGAGCGAACTTTTGAAAAATTCGATTCGACCAATTCGCCGACAAAAATCGCTTCGACACGAATTTATTTGCGACAAATCGCTATTAAAAAAACAGCTATTTCTGAGCCTCCTAGAGCCTCAATAGGGTTGTAAACCATTCTGCCTTGCTGTAACGCACATAGGATGCATGCTGGGTTAGTGAAACAATACTGTAAATAATTAGGACATGCAGATCAGAGGCATCGCTAATAGAATCGCAGAGCGGCACAATTGCAGAGAGGTGAAGTGCCATCACTATGAGGGGCCCCTAAAGTGCCTGAAAAACACACCCTGGAGCTGGCAGCAGCAAAAGCCCAAAAATTAGCTGAATCACACCCTGGAGTTGCAAGCAGCAGCAGCAGCCCAAACATTGGTTGAAAGAGACACTGGAGTTGGCTGCAGGAGCCCAAAAATTGGATGAATCACACCCTGGAGTTGCAAGCAGCAGCAGGAGCCCAAACATTGCTTTAAAGAGACACTGGAGTTGGCAGCAGGAGCCCAAAAATTGTCTAAATGACACCCTGGAGTTGCAAGCAGCAGCAGCAGCAGCCCAAACATAGCTTAAAAGACACACTGGAGTTGGCAGCAGGAGGCCAAAAATTGGCTGAATGACACCCTGGAGTTGCAAGCAGCAGCAGCAGCCCAAACATGGCTTGAATGAGACACTGGAGTTGGCAGCAGGAGCCCAAAAATTGGCTGAATGACACCCTGGAGTTGCAAGCAGCAGCAGCTCAAACATGGCTTGAAAGAGACACTGGAGTTGGAAGCAGGAGCCCAAAAAGTGGATGAATCCCACCCTGGAGTTGCAAGCAGCAGCAGCAGGCCAAACATAGCTTAAAAGACACACTGGAGTTGGCAGCAGGAGCCCAAAAATTAGCTGAATGACACCCTGGAGTTGCAAGTAGCAGCAGCAGCAGCCCAAACATGGCTTGAATGAGACACTGGAATTGGCAGCAGGAGCCCAAAAATTGGCTGAATGAAACCCTGGAGTTGCAAGCAGCAGCAGCAGCAGCCCAAACATAGCTTGAAAGAGACACTGGAGTTGGCAGTGGATGAATCACACCCGGGAGTTGCAAGCAGCAGCAGCAGCCCAAACATAGCTTAAAAGACACACTGGAGTTGGAAGCAGGAGACCAAAAATTGGCTAAATGACACCCTGGAGTTGCAAGCAGCAGCAGCCCAAACATGGCTTGAATGAGACACTGGAGTTGGCAGCATGAGCCCAAAAATTGGCTGAATGACACCCTGGAGTTGCAAGCAGCAGCAGCAGCCCAAGCATAGCTTGAAAGAGACATTGGAGTGGGCAGCAGGAGCCCAAAAAGTGGATGAATCCCACCCTGGAGTTGCAAGCAGCAGCAGGCCAAACATAGCTTAAAAGACACACTGGAGTTGGCAGCAGGAGACAAAAAATTGGCTAAATGACACCCTGGAGTTGCAAGCAGCAGCAGCCCAAACATGGCTTGAATGAGACACAGGAGTTGGCAGCAGGAGGCCACAAATTGGCTGAATGACACCCTGGAGTTGCAAGCAGCAGCAGCCCAAACATAGCTTATAAGGCACACCCTGAAGTTGGCATCAGCAGGAGGCCAAAAATTGGCTGAAAGACACCCTGGAGTTGCAAGCAGCAGCAGCAACATCCCAAACATAGCTTATAATGCACACCCTGAAGCTGGCATCAGCAGGAGGCCAAAAATTGGCTGAATGACACCCTGGAGTTGCAAGCAGCAGCAGGAGCCCAAACATGGCTTGAAAGAGACACTGGAGTTGGCAGCAGGAGCCCAAAAATTGGCTGAATGACACCCTGGAGTTGCAAGTAGCAGCAGCAGCCCAAACATAGCTTGAAAGAGACACTGGAGTTGGTAGTGGATGAATCACACCCTGGAGTTGCAAGCAGCAGCAGCAGCCCAAACATAGCTTAAAAGACACACTGGAGTTGGCAGCAGGAGCCCAAAAATTGGGTGAATGACACCCTGGAGTTGCAAGCAGCAGCAGCCCAAACATAGCTTGAAAGAGACACTGGAGTTGGTAGTGGATGAATCACACCCTGGAGTTGCAAGCAGCAGCAGCCCAAACATAGCTTAAAAGACACACTGGAGTTGGCAGCAGGAGACAAAAAATTGGCTAAATGACACCCTGGAGTTGCAAGCAGCAGCAGCAGCCCAAACATGGCTTGAATGAGACACAGGAGTTGGCAGCAGGAGGCCACAAATTGGCTGAATGACACCCTGGAGTTGCAAGCAGCAGCAGCCCAAACATAGCTTATAAGGCACACCCTGAAGTTGGCATCAGCAGGAGGCCAAAAATTGGCTGAAAGACACCCTGGAGTTGCAAGCAGCAGTAGCATCCCAAACATAGCTTATAAGGCACACCCTGAAGCTGGCATCAGCAGGAGGCCAAAAATTGGCTGAATGACACCCTGGAGTTGCAAGCAGCAGCAGGAGCCCAAACATGGCTTGAAAGAGACACTGGAGTTGGCAGCAGGAGCCCAAAAATTGGCTGAATGACACCCTGGAGTTGCAAGTAGCAGCAGCAGCCCAAACATAGCTTGAAAGAGACACTGGAGTTGGTAGTGGATGAATCACACCCTGGAGTTGCAAGCAGCAGCAGCAGCCCAAACATAGCTTGAAAGACACACTGGAGTTGGCAGCAGGAGCCCAAAAATTGGGTGAATGACACCCTGGAGTTGCAAGCAGCAGCAGCCCAAACATAGCTTGAAAGAGACACTGGAGTTGGTAGTGGATGAATCACACCCTGGAGTTGCAAGCAGCAGCAGCCCAAACATAGCTTAAAAGACACACTGGAGTTGGCAGCAGCAGGAGGCCAAAAATTGGGTGAATGACACCCTGGAGTTGCAAGCAGCAGCAGCCCAAACATAGCTTGAAAGAGACACTGGAGTTGGCAGCAGGAGCCCAAAAAGTGGATGAATCACACCCTGGAGTTGGAAGCAGCAGCAGCAGGCCAAACATAGCTTGAAAGAGACACTGGAGTTGGCAGCAGGAGCCCAAAAAGTGGATGAATGACACCCTGGAGTTGCAAGCAGCAGCAGCAGGAGCCCAATCATGGCTTGAAAGAGACACCGGAGTTGGCAGCAGGAGCCCAAAAAGTGGATGAATCACACCCTGGAGTTGCAAGCAGCAGCAGCAGGAGCCCAAACATGGCTTGAAAGAGACACTGGAGTTGGCAGCAGGAGCCCAAAAAGTGGATGAATCACACCCTGGAGTTGCAAGCAGCAGCAGCAGGAGCCCAAACATAGCTTAAAAGACACACTGGAGTTGGCAGCAGGAGCCCAAAAATTGGCTGAATGACACCCTGGAGTTGCAAGTAGCAGCAGCTCAAACATAGCTTGAAAGAGACACTGTAATTGGCAGCAGGAGCCCAAAAAGTGGATGAATCACACCCTGGAGTTGCAAGTAGCAGCAGCAGCAGCCCAAACATAGCTTAAAAGACACACTGGAGTTGGCAGCAGGAGCCCAAAAATTGTCTGAATGACACCCTGGAGTTGCAAGCAACAGCAGCAGCCCAAACATAGCTTCAAAGACACACTGGAGTTGGCAGCAGAAGCCCAAAAATTGGCTAAATGACACCCTGGAGTTGCAAGCAGCAGCAGCAGCCCAAACATGGCTTGAATGAGACACTGGAGTTGGCAGCAGGAGCCCAAAAATTGGCTGAATGACACCCTGGAGTTGCAAGCAGCAGCAGCAGCTCAAACATAGCTTGAAAGAGACACTGGAGTTGGCAACAGGAGCCCCAAAAGTGGATGAATCCCACCCTGGAGTTGCAAGCAGCAGCAGCAGGCCAAACATAGCTTAAAAGACACACTGGAGTTGGCAGCAGAAGCCCAAAAATTGGCTGAATGACACCCTGGAGTTGCAAGCAGCAGCAGCAGCAGCCCAAACATAGCGTATAAGGCACACCCTGAAGTTGGCACCAGCAGGAGGCCAAAAAGTGGCTGAATGACACCCTGGATTTGCCAGCAGCAGCAGCAGCAGCAGCCGAAACATGGCTTGAATGAGACACTGGAATTGGCAGCAGGAGGCCAAAAATTGGCTGAATGACACCCTGGAGTTGCAAGCAGCAGCAGCAGCCCAAACATAGCTTGAAAGAGACACTGGAGTTGGCAGTGGATGAATCACACCCTGGAGTGGCAAGCAGCAGCAGCCCAAACATAGCTTAAAAGACACACTGGAGTTGGCAGCAGGAGCCCAAAAATTGGCTAAATGACACCGTGGAGTTGCAAGCAGCAGCCCAAACATATCTTGAATGAGACACTGGAGTTGGCAGCAAGAGCCCAAAAATTAGCTGAATGAAACCCTGGAGTTGCAAGCAGCAGCAGCAGCTCAAACATAGCTTGAAAGAGACACTGGAGTTGGCAGCAGGAGCCCAAAAAGTGGATGAATCCCACCCTGGAGTTGCAAGCAGCAGCAGCAGGCCAAACATAGCTTAAAAGGCACACCCTGAAGTTGGCACCAGCAGGAGGCCAAAAATTGGCTGAATGACACCCTGGAGTTGCAAGCAGCAGCCCAAACATGGCTTGAATGAGACACTGGAATTGGCAGCAGGAGCCCAAAAATTGGCTGAATGACACCCTGGAGTTGCAAGCAGCAGCAGCAGCAGCAGCCCAAACATAGCTTGAAAGAGACACTGGAGTTGGCAGTGGATGAATCACACCCTGGAGCTGCAAGCAGCAGCAGCTCAAACATAGCTTAAAAGACACACTGGAGTTGGAAGCAGGAGACCAAAAATTGGCTAAATGACACCCTGGAGTTGCAAGCAGCAGCAGCCCAAACATGGCTTGAATGAGACACTAAAGTTGGCAGCAGGAGCCCAAAAAGTGGATGAATCACACCCTGGAGTTGCAAGCAGCAGCAGCAGCCCAAGCATAGCTTGAAAGAGAGACACTGGAGTTGGCAGCAGGAGCCCAAAAAGTGGATGAATCCCACCCTGGAGTTGCAAGCAGCAGCAGCAGGCCAAACATAGCTTAAAAGGCACACTGGAGTTGGCAGCAGGAGATCAAAAATTGGCTAAATGACACCCTGGAGTTGCAAGCAGCAGCAGCCCAAACATGGCTTGAATGAGACACAGGAGTTGGCAGCAGGAGGCCACAAATTGGCTGAATGACACCCTGGAGTTGCAAGCAGCAGCCCAAACATAGCTTATATGGCACACCCTGAAGTTGGCATCAGCAGGAGGCCAAAAATTGGCTGAAAGACACCCTGGAGTTGCAAGCAGCAGCAGCAGGCCAAACATAGCTTATAAGGCACACCCTGAAGCTGGCATCAGCGGGAGGCCAAAAATTGGCTGAATGACACCCTGGAGTTGCAAGCAGCAGCAGGAGCCCAAACATGGCTTGAAAGAGACACTGGAGTTGGCATCAGCAGGAGCCCAAAAATTGGCTGAATGACACCCTGGAGTTGCAAGCAGCAGCAGCAGCCCAAACATAGCTTGAAAGAGACAATGGAGTTGATAGTGGATGAATCACACCCTGAAGTTGCAAGCAGCAGCAGCAGCCCAAACATAGCTTAAAAGACACACTGGAGTTGGCAGCAGGAGCCCAAAAATTGGGTGAATGACACCCTGGAGTTGCAAGCAGCAGCAACCCAAACATGGCTTGAAAGAGACACTGGAGTTGGCAGTAGGAGCCCAAAAAGTGGATGAATCACAACCTGGAGTTGCAAGCAGCAGCAGCAGGCCAAACATAGCTTAAAAGACACACTGGAGTTGGCAGCAGGAGCCCAAAAATTGTATGAATGACACCCTGGAGTTGCAAGCAGCAGCCCAAACATAGCTTATAAGGCACACCCTGAAGTTGGTATCAGCAGGAGGCCAAAAATTGGCTGAATGACACCCTGGAGTTGCAAGCAGCAGCCGCAGCCCAAACATGGCTTGAAAGAGACACTGGAGTTGGCAGCAGGAGCCCAAAAATTGGCTGAATGAAACCCTGGAGTTGCAAGCAGCAGCAGCAGCCCAAACATAGCTTGAAAGAGACACTGGAGTTGGCAGCAGGAGCCCAAAAAGTGGATGAATGACACCCTGGAGTTGCAAGCAGCAGCAGCAGCAGGAGCCCAAACATGGCTTGAAAGAGACACCGGAGTTGGCAGCAGGAGCCCAAAAAGTGGATGAATGACACCCTGGAGTTGTAAGCAGCAGCAGCAGGAGCCCGAACATGGCTTGAATGAGACACTGGAGTTGGCATCAGCAGGAGCCCAAAAAGTGGATGAATGACACCCTGGAGTTGCAAGCAGCAGCAGCAGCTCAAACATAGCTTATAAGGCACACCCTGTAGTTGGCATCAGCAGGAGGCCAAAAATTGGCTGAATGACACCCTGGAGTTGCAAGCAGCAGCAGCAGCCCAAACATAGCTTATAAGGCACACCCTGAAGTTGGCATCAGCAGGAGGCCAAAAATTGGCTGAATGACACCCTGGAGTTGCAAGCAGCAGCCCAAACATGGCTTGAAAGAGACACTAGAGTTGGCAGCAGGAGCCCTACAATTGGCTGAATGACACTCTGGAGTTGCAAGCAGCAGCAGCAGGCCATACATAGTTCAAAAGACACACTGGAGCTGGCTGCAGGAGCCAAACAATTGGCTGAATGACACCCTGGAGTTGCAAGCAGCAGCAGCCCAAACATAGCTTGAAAGAGACACTGGAGTTGGCAGCAGGAGCCCAAAAATTGGATGAATAACACCCTGGAGTTGCTAGCAGAAGCAGCAGGAGCACCAGCAGCAGGAGCCCAAACATTACTTTAAAGAGACACTGAAGTTGGCAGCAGCAGGAGGCCAAAAATTGGCTGAAAGGCACGCCCTGAAGTTGACATCAGCAGGAGCCCAAAAAGTGGATGAATCACACCCTGGAGTTGCAAGCAGCAGCAGCCCAAACATAGCTTAAAAGACACACTGGAGTTGGCAGCAGGAGCCCAAAAATTGGCTGAATGACACCCTGGAGTTGCAAGCAGCAGCAGCAGCCCAAACATAGCTTATAAGGCACACCCTGAAGTCGGCATCAGCAGGAGGCCAAAAATTGGCTGAATGACACCCTGGAGTTGCAAGCAGCAGCAGCAGCCCAAACATAGCTTATAAGGCACACCCTGAAGTTGGCATCAGCAGGTAACCAAAAAATTGGCCTAAAGACATAAATATGTTTTGCACCATTTGGAAAGTGTAAAACGTGGCACCATGCTGAATCTAGTCGCATGCATCAGCCATTGGTGGGTGGGAATCCTGGCTGATCCATCCCTGATTCATTTTGACACATTTCTGGTTGACAGGCGAGTTCTACTCGCCGTAACTATGGCCCCCGCCGCACTAAACACCCGCTCAGATGGCACGCTACTTGTTGGGCAGGACAGCTTTTCCAGGGCAAACTCTGCTAGTTGCGGCCACAAGCCAAGTTTGGCTGCCCAGAAGTCCAGCGGATCCTCAAGGTGTGTTGGCATGGTCATGTCAAGGTATGACATGACCTGCTGGTTGAGGTCCTGCTCCAGGTCTTCCTGCTGCTCATGAGTAGCCTCACTATGCGGGTGTAGAAAGCTACTCATTAGCGACTGAAGACTGAGGCTGCTGCTGATGGAGCTGCTGCGGCTGCTCCTGCCAACCCCCCCAGGAGGCATGGCAGTGGAAGGTGAGCGCAGAGGTCCCCTCGAGTCAGACCTGCGAGAGTATGGACCATGGTGCAGATAGGCATCGGCCAACTGACTACGTAGAATGTCTTTGTAGTAGTTCAGTTTGTCCTCCCTCTCGGCGGGTTTAAAAAATGCCCCCATTTTGTGCCGGAAGCGAGGGTCCAATAAGGTGGACAGCCAGAAGTCATCCCGCTGACAAATGGAAACAATTCTGGGGTCACTACGCAAGCACATGAGCATGCTTCCTGCCATTTGCGCAAGTGACTCGGAGGGACTACCTGTCTCAGTCTCCACTGCATACTGCCACGGTGTGTCCGGGTCCTCTTTCTCGCCTTCCTCAAAACCCTCTAGCTCCTCTGGCTGCTCCTGTTCCTCCTCTCCTGTCCGCTGACTAGATAAACCAGCCATTTCACCAAGCCTAAACTTTGCTTCACTGGGCCACTCCTCCTCCTCTTCCTCCTCCTCCAGTTCAGCTCCAACGGGGTTCATGTGGCCGTAAGATGTAGACGCCATGTCTCCAGTGCCCTGACCAGCCATGGTTTGCAACATGTGCTGTCGTACAGAAGCAGTGGAATCACGTCGTTCATCCCGTAATCCTGCCGACTGACAAATAAAGTGGCTTCCTCAAAGGGCCTGAGCAAACGGCAGGTGTCACGTATGGGCTTTTCTCTGTTCATATAATTGGTCCAACATGTGAAGGGTGGAATTCCAACGGGTGGAAATCAGACTATGTTGGGGGATACCGTTCTGACACTGTAGCTCAAGAACGGTGTGTTTGGCGGTGTATGAGTGGCTGAAGTGCATGCAAAGTTTCCTTGAAGTTGTTAGGATGTCTTGCATATGGGGGGAACATTTCAGAAACCGCTTGACAACCAGATTGAAGACGTGAGCCATGCAGGGGGCATGGGTCAGCCTTCCTTGGCGCAGCGCAGACAAAATGTTCTTCCCATTGTCGGTAACCATGATTCCCATTTTAAGTTTTCTTGGAGTAAGCCATGTTTGGATTTCCTGATGAATAAATTTAAGCAGTTCCTCCCCTGTGTGACTCCGTTCGCCAAGACAAACCATGTGAAGCACTGCGTGACACCTCCGTGCCCTGCACACATGGTAGACTGGAGGGACAATGAGACTAGAGCCTACAGTGGAGGGTGAGGAGATGGCGGAGGATGAGGAGGCCGAGTCGCACGGTGTCACAGGCCCAACGGGCAGGGAGCGCGGAGGCCGAAGCGGAGTGACCTGTCCAAGTTGCTGCTGCTGCTGCAAAGGGACCACATTCACCCAGTGGGCCGTAAACGACATGTACTGTCCCTGACCGTAGTTACAGCTCCAGACGTCGGCGCTGCCATGCACTTTGCTGCACACCGACAGGCTCAAGGACTGGCCCACCTTCTGTTCAACAAAATTGTGCAGCGCTGGTACTGCCTTTTTGGCAAAGAAAATACCATTTTGTGAGTACTCACCTGAAAAATGGATATTGTTGGTGTGCCACACACCCCGCTTCACTTCTAAATATTCATCACTTAATGGGTTAATCCACCGCCAGGTGACGTAGTGCAGAGAGGAAGTCTTGTAACGAGCCCCCTTCCGGCCTATATGTACCTGGTACCTCCCTTCAATCAGCAGTATATTAAAAAGCAGAAAGACAAGGTATCAGTATTCCACCGGTAACCTCAAAATCAATTTTGATATAAATAAAAAGCTTCACCATATAAAGGCTTCGGTAATACCGAAAATGGTGGGGGTGAAGCGGGGTGTGTGGCACACCAACAATATCCATTTTTCAGGTGAGTACTCACAAAATGGTATTATTCTTGGTGTGCCACACACCCCGCTTCACTTCTAAATATTCATCACTTAATGGGACATCCAAAAGCAGTGTCCACAAGGGAAGGGCATCCCAAGGCCAGGTGAAGCATAACTTAAATGACTGCAGTCTGCAGAACTTTGCGGCCAAAAACAGCATCCGCTGAGGCTCGCACATCAACTTTGTAAAACTTAGAAAAAGTATGAACAGAAGACCAAGTGGCGGCCTTACAAACCTGTTCAACAGAAGCTTGGTGCTGAAATGCCCAAGACGCCCCAACAGCGCGAGTGGAATGAGCAGTGATACGAAAAGGTGGAACTCTTCCCTTAGCAGAATAGGCCGCAGTAACGGCCTGACGTATCCACTTGCTAATGGCAGATTTGGCTTATGCCAAACCCTTCTTAGGCCCATGGGGCACAACAAAAAAGGAATCCGTCCTACGAAAAGGAGACGTGATAATCAAGTAGTACTTAACACAGCGTACTACATCTAAACAATGCAAAACCCTCTCTTTGTCATTCTTAGGATTAGGACACAAGGAGGGAAGAACAATATCTTGGTTCAAATGAAAAGCAGAAACAGCCTTAGGAAGAAAGTCTGGCTTGAACCGAAAGACCACTTTATCTTGATGCCTCTCAAAGTAAGGCGCCTGGATAGACAAGGCCGCCAACTCTGAGACACGCCGGACCGAAGTGATCGCTACCAAGAAGACAATCTTCTGAGTCAGGGTAGACAAAGCAATATCTTGCAAAAGCTCAAAAGGAGGAGCCTGAAGAGCAGAAAGAACCAAATTCAAATCCCAAACAGGGAGTAATGGTTTCCTGGTAGGCCGCACATGCGTAACCCTCTGGAAAAAAGTCTTAACTAAAGGTTTAAGCGCAACACGCTTCTGAAAAAAGATAGATAAGGCAGAGACCTGCCCTTTCAGCGTACTTAGCTGGAGACCAGAGTCCAGCCCTGATTGTAAAAACTCCAGAATCCTGGAGACCGAAAAGACCCTACAAGGAAAAGATCTTATCTCACACCAAGCGATACAGGCTTTCCAAGTCCTATAGTAGGTGATGGAAGAAGACTTCTTCCGGGCACTGATCAGAGTCTTAATGACTGACTCAGAAAGACCCTCCTCCTTCAGGATGGAGGTTTCAGCAGCCAGGCCATCAAACCCAGCGCTGGTAAATTGGGGTAACACAATTGACCCTGAGTGAGCAGATCGGGCCGAAGAGGCAGAACGAACTGGTCCACTGCCAGCTGAACGATGTCTGCGAACCTCACTCGTCTTGGCCACCTTGGGGCCACGAGAACGGCGTACACCCTTTCCAGAGCCAACTTCTGAAGCACCCTGCCCAGCATGGGCATCGGAGGAAACAGGTATAGAAATTCCAGAACTCCCCAGCTCAGGGACATGGCGTCCACTGCCAGAGCCAGAGGATCCTGGGAGAGCGACACGAAGTTCGGGAGCCTGTGATAGTGATGAGGGGCCAACAGGTCCACCTCCGGGGTCCCCCATTGGAGACACAGTGAGTGAACCACCCGAGGATGGAGAGCCTATTCTTCCAGATGGGGAGAGCCCTTGCTCAACTGGTCCGCTGCCTGATTCTTCAGCTCTGGAATGTAAACCGCCGAGAGACAAGGAACATGGAGCACCGTCCAGGTCCGGATCAGGGACACTTCTTTGAGAGTACTCAGACTGCGAGTCCTTCCCTGAAGACCGACGTAAGCAACCGCTGTTTGATTGTCTGAACACATCTGGACCGGAAGGCCCAGAACGTGCTGAGTCAGGAGAGCAAGCACCTGACGGATGGTTCTCAGTTTCAGAATATTGATGGTTAAGTGGGGCCTTTGAGGTCCCCACTGCCCCTGAAACTGCAGCTCCTTCCAGAATCTGCCCCATCCCAACAGACTGGCGTCCGTGGTGACAATTTTCCAAAGGGGGGTCAGGAAAAGCCTGCCCTACACAAGATTGGTCGAGACCAACCACCACAGGAGGGACTGCCGTACACGGGAGGACAACTGGAAGGACTGATCCAGCGACTGAGGTTGCTGGTCCCAAAACGCTAACAGAAAAAGCTGAAGCGTTCTCGTGTGAATTTGGGCAAAAGGAAGAAACACTCTGTGTTGATGAGAGTTCAGGCCGGGATGAACCGACCCTTCTCTCTCGGGGACACTACCACCTGGATCCATCTGCCTGGAACCACTTGGTTCCAAACCTGGGAGAAGTGTCGCAATAGTCCCCCCACCCCTACGGGTGAGGGCAGCCCCTCATTGCTGAGTGAGCTTATCAGCAGGTTTGGGCTTGGTGCCCCAGGACTGAGTGGACCGGCCACGGCCCCTCCCCCGAGTCCAACCTGCACCTCTGGTAGCGGGAAAGGAAGCACCCCTGCCCGCTCTGAATCCTCGAAAGGAGGGCCTACCGGAACCTGCCCCTCCAAAGGGGACACGAGGCCTCTTGCGTTGTGGCATCTTACCACCCTTTGCGACTGAATCAATTTTCTCCCCGAACAGACGCAACCCCAAAAAGGGGAGAGCTGTAAGCACCCTTTTAGAAGCCGCGTCAACTGACCACTGACACAGCCATACTGACCTGCGAATAGCCACCAGCATAGCCGTTGCCTTGCTACTCATAGCCAGCGCATCGTCCTGAGCGGCCAGGACATAAGACACAAAAGATTCACACTGCTTAAGCGCAGTGAACTGTTTGCAAGCGGGATTAAGATCCTCATATAGCCCCTGAATTAAGGACTTAATTGCCAATAGAAGAAGGGCTGAAGTACATACCGGGCGCAACGCTGACCCGGAATAAATAAAACCATGGCAAGCGTATTGGTCAATCCGACGATCTTCCCCATCCTTAGGGACAGTGGTCTCAGCAGACTGTACCATAGCCATGCTGGAGAGCCCTAGTACAGGGGTATCGCCATCAGGAGGGACAGACCAAAGCTTCACCAATTCTGGCGGAAAAGGATAACGCTTTTCCCAACTGGAAGGAATTCCAGATAACCACGTGGGATGTTCCCATTCCTTAAGAACCACCCTCTCAAAGTGGTGTTGTCTTGGAAATACCAAACGCGGCTGAGGCTCCTTAAACAACTGACCCTTTGGCAGGGCGGCCGCCTCAGGTGGATCTAAACTCAAAATTTTAAACATTTGAGCCCTCTGACCAATCGCCAATCACATCAGCCTCAAGCTGACCTGCAGGCTCATCTGACTCCGACGGGAATTCATCCTCGTCCGGGGATCCATCGGACCATTCCACAGGTTCACATAGCTCGTCCTGTGGAGCCGAAGGTACCGGAGTCAGGTGCCTCCGTTTTGCAGCGGCCTTTAACGCTGCTTTAACGGGCACTACTTTCCGGGGGCTGGGCTGTGCCGCCGCCTCGGAATGCGAATCCCCACTTTTGACAGTGTCATGCGGGGTCCGGAACAGGGAGGGAGAGGTAGGAGATGATGAAGGATGCGATGGGCCCGCAGCCGAAGCAACGGACTGGCGCGCAATAGTCTGCTTTGTACAAGGGATGCAAATAAAGACATCATCAGCTGGGAGTGGAACCCCACAACCTACGCACCCCCCGAACGGCTCAGCAGAACCATTTCCGGAAATTACGGAAGCCTCCATATGGTGATTTATGGTATTCGCAATACTTGGGACTTTTAAGGCATAAGCCAACCCGGGATGCCCCTTTATTAGTAATGTCCCGGGAGGATTTTTTTTTAATTTATTTATTTATTTATTTTTTTTTAAGTTAAGTTAAGGTCCCCTTTAATAAACTATATATATATCTATATATACCCCTCGATTCAAAGAGCAAAAGTTAATTGATTTCTGATCTAGAATCCTAAGTTTGGGTGGGTGTTTGTCATTTTTTCCTGTTTTTTTGGCCATTTCCAACTCGCACGAGCCTACGTACGATTTCGTATATGCTCTTACGATCATCGGAAGTTCGTTGTAGGATCAAATCCTAAAACTTAGGATCAAAACCTAAAACTTAGGATAATCGGATGTGTTTACGTGTGATTCAGAGAGCAGTTTTCCAACCTCTAAATACGTTTTAAAAGAAAGCCACTTCCGACACCTTTTAGCAGTCGGATTGCTGTTCTTGAACAGGTTTTTTGGCTATGTGGAGGAGTCTGCGCGTCTTGAGCTCCAATGAACTGCATGTATCAGCATGGCCGAGGCCATAAATTGTATGGCAATGCATACCTGATTCAATACATTTCATGTATGCCTTATAAAAGCATTTTAATGTGGACCTTAATTAGTCCTTTGCATGTAAACCTTTATTTTGCAATACATCCATATATTTGCATTAATTAAGGAAACTTATGTCCTTTGTTATTTATTTTTAAATTGATGTACTAGAATAATATTTTTAATTTGAATTTATTGGTGTAGTGGTTTACCTTTGCTTTGTTTAATTATTTTTCATCTTTGGTCAGATGCATCACACTTACTGAGGAGAGGAGAGCGGGATAAAGTGCAGGATGTGGGTTACTGCTGTATTTTGCACAGACACAGCAGAGCTGGGGGCACGGAAAGGTCAGAAATCAAAGAATGCAGAGCAACACAGTCACAAGGCCCTTTCTGTTTGCAGGCTGCCCGATAATACCTGACCCGCCATCTTGGCTGTTTCTAGGCTCATAATATGCCGAAGTTGCTGGGTGTTTTTTAATTTTTGAGAGCAATCTGTATGTAGAGGGTGTGGGTAACCACACCAAAAATTTTAAGTTGTACCATTTGAAGCCAAAATATTAAAATTAAATCCACAACTAAAAATGCAAGTTAACTAAAAATTAAACAAAGTAAGATTTACTTATGCAAATGCATTCATTAATGGTTGGTTACTACAAAATGAATGAAATAAAGAAAAATAAAAGACCAAATATTTAGAATGCACTTTAATGAGGTAAGTTTGTAGTGCGCAGGCGCAAGATCAGAAGGATTTACGTCCAGACAAAAAAGGAAAGGGCAAAACCAATGTTGCAACCTGAGAAATGAAACGGAAAATTCAGGATGGAAAATTCAGGATGGAAACTGACATAGGTCTGATTCGCGAACTGCCATACGAACGGACGTAAATTTTAGGATAGAAACATATTAGCTTATAGAATCACTCGCAAGTTCATACGAGCACACGAGCGTTCGGGAAAAATAGGATGATCGGCACCAAAATCAAAGCTGTTACATGTTTCTTTGAATCGACGCAATAGTCTATATATATATATGCATTAATAGATATCCCAATAAATAGCCAGGCAACATAGAGCCAGAGGGCCACCATAAGCAGGGATCCCGGGATCTGTAAGGAAAAAGAAACCCCAATCAGATCCTCACATGTATATAAGAATCATATAGTCATGGCACCAAAGTGCCTTTAAATATGAGCAAAATCATGCCCCCTTAATAAAAAGTGACTCCCCACCATATCCAACTACATAAAGATATGCACTCCCCACTTAACGGCCCCAACGGGTGGGGCCGCTTACCTGGCCCAGCGAAAGCAGCAGCCGGAGAGCAGGACTGCAGCCAGCAGCCACAGCACAGAAACACTAAGTGCGGCCGCGAGCCCACGCGACCTCCTCCTTTTGAAGGGAAGTAAACGCTGGGCCCGCCGCAAAACGCCGCATGACGTCGGCGCCGCGCCCCCGATGCCGCGTCACCAGGACCCGCCCCCCCTACGCCAATCAGTATAGCCATTCAGCTGGAGATTACTCCAGATGGGCCACTACACGTGCGCCCAGGCAGCGGAGGGGGGAGGATAATAACAAAGACCGCATAGCGCAGCCTAAAAGAGTACATAAAAAGCCAGCGGGGGAAGGGGGGAGGGGGGAAGGGGGTAGGGGGGCACTAAAGCAATAATCTGCTAAGAAAAGCAGCCAGCCACCTACCCAGCGCAGTCTGCCATTCAAGCAGACCTAAACCAAATGTATACACATGCTGAATAACACTGAATGCATAACATAAACACACACGCATGTTGAAATAAAGTGATACAAGTGAAACACACATACTTAAATCACACCCTCAAACCCCCCCAGTGAAGGGAGAAGGGACCGTAACGGGAGAGTAAGGGGCTACGGGGACCCTCGGGACAGGGGCATCCCATTTCCGGATCACCATGCCGGATAGCCACATTGCCCCACGCATGAGGTCGAGCGGTAGGAGATAAGCTCCTAGGCACTTAAATTGCCATCTACCATTTGCCCGGTGAGCAGCCTAGGCTGGGAGGCTTCCATTCCACCATAAAGGTATACACACTCAAACCGGGCAGAAATAGACCAAAAGGGGGGTGGCGGGGTAAGAATGGCGGGGTAAGAATACCTACCTGTAAGCAGGAGACTTCCATCTTCTGACTTGTCAGCAAGCAGAGAGAAAAATACTGGTGATTGAAGGGAGGTACCAGCTATATATAGGCCGAAGGGCGCTCGTTACAAGACTTCCTCTCTGCACTACGTCACCTGGCGGTGGATTAACCCATTAAGTGATGAATATTTAGAAGTGAAGCGGGGTGTGTGGCACACCAAGAATATGACGGTTCGGGACTCTCCACCTCGGCTCGGCACAAACCATCAGTTCTCTGAAAGGTGCAGAGTCCACCACCTGAAAAGGGAGCGACTGCAGCACCAGCAACTTGGGCAGGAGCAAATTCCGCTTCTGCGCCGTAGGATGAGTGGGCACATACTGCTGTCTCTTGGACATGGCTTCGCTGATGGATTGCTGGCGGGATGCATGACTTGGAGGAGGAGGAGGAGCAGGAGCGACAGAGGATGGGTATGACACACAGCTGCCTTCAGCTGAGGTGCTGGAGCCTTGGCTGGCAGAAATTGGGAGCGGCATGCCACTTGGTGAGGAAGCAGGCTGGACCACCTCTTGGGAGCCTCGGTTCTCTCAGGCCGCTTTATGGTGACGCATCATATGTTGACGCAGGGCCGTGGTGCCAACATTTGAGCCCTGGCCACGCTGCACCCCTCTTCTCCTGATGATGAAGCCCCTTCATCACCCGGCTCCCAAGTGCGATCGGCTTGTGAGTTGTGGCTGTACGTCACTGATGTTCTCGGATTCCTCAACAGTGTCTGGCGCAGGAGCTGGAAAGCTTGCAACACCCACGACACTGTCCACATCACTATATGTCTACCGAGCTAAAGAAGCCACCTCCATTTCATGGCTGGGCAGTAGCTGCTGACTGTCCTCTATCTGATCGTCCTATTCACTAAAGAGTGGAGCTGAACCCAAAGCATAGGATACGTCACTGGGGAGGGAACTGCGTAGGACAGAGGCAATGGGAGAACAGGGACTGCTCTCGGGGCATGCCAACTCAGGGTTGTGTCAGAGGAACCTACCGACCCTAGACTGGGGGTCTCAGATGTAACTTGTGATGATGTTGATGAGCACGTTAACCAATCTACCACGGCAGATGTGTTACTGGTGGAGACACGACCGCTAGCAGATACTGGCAGATCAGGTCTCTCACCATGACTCCTGCTGCCACTGGCCCCTAGTCTGCTGCGACCTCTGCCTGCAGAATCTTGGCCTCTGCCACTCCTCTTTGAACTTCCTGGCACTTGTCTGCCTGACAATTTTATGTATTTGCTTATTCTGTATAACAGATAGGGTGCTAGGTGCAAGTTTGGGATACCCTGCGGCCTGGTGTAATGACAGCAGACAGAAACCAATGCAAAATTAAATAACAGTACAGCTGAGGCTGAAACACGCTTATTTTGTATAACAGATAGGGTGCTAGGTGCAAGTTTGGGATACCCTGTGGCCTGGTGTAATGACAGCAGACAGAAACCAATGCAAAATTAAATAACTTAGTAGAGCTGAGGCTGAAACACGCTTATTTTGTATAACAGATAGGGAGCTAGGTGCAATTTTGGGATACCCTGCGGCCTGGTGTAATGACAGCAGACAGAAACCAATGCAAAATTAAATAACTTAGTACAGCTGAGGCTGAAACACGCTTATTTTGTATAACAGATAAGGTGCTAGGTGCAAGTTTGGGATATACTGTGGCCTGGTGTAATGAGAGCAGTCATAAACCAATGCAAAATTAAATAACTTAGTACAGCTGAGGCTGAAACACGCCTATTTTGTATAATAGATAGGGTGCTGGGTGCAAGTTTGGGATACCCTGCGGCCTGGTGTAATGACAGCAGACAGAAACCAATGCAAAATTAAATAACTTAGTACAGCTGAGGCTGAAACACGCCTATTTTGTATAACAGATAGGGTGCTAGGTGCAAGTTTGGGATACCCTGCGGCCTGGTGTAATGACAGCAGACAGAAACCAATGCAAAATTAAATAACTTAGTACAGCTGAGGCTGAAACACGCTTATTTTGTATAACAGATAAGGTGCTAGGTGCAAGTTTGGGATATACTGTGGCCTGGTGTAATGACAGCAGTCATAAACCAATGCAAAATTAAATAACTTAGTACAGCTGAGGCTAAAACACGCCTATTTTGTATAATAGATAGGGTGCTGGGTGCAAGTTTGGGATACCCTGCGGCCTGGTGTAATGACAGCAGACAGAAACCAATGCAAAATTAAATAACTTAGTACAGCTGAGGCTGAAACACGCCTATTTTGTATAACAGATAGGGTGCTAGGTGCAAGTTTGGGATACCCTGCGGCCTGGTGTAATGACAGCAGACAGAAACCAATGCAAAATTAAATAACTTAGTAAAGCTGAGGCAGAAGCATGCTTATTTTGTATAACAGATAGGGTGCTAGGTGCAAGTTTGGGATACCCTGCGGCTTGCTGTAAAACAGCAGACAGAAATCAATGCAAAATTAAATAACTTAGTAAAGCTGAGGCTGAAACACACTTATTTTGTATAACAGATAGGGTGCTAGGTGCAAGTTTGGTGCTAGGTGCAAGTTTGGGATACCCTGCGGCCTGGTGTAATGACAGCAGACAGAAACCAATGCAAAATTAAATAACTTAGTAGAGCTGAGGCTGAAACACGCTTATTTTGTATAACAGATAGGGTGCTAGGTGCAAGTTTGGGTTATCCTGTGGCCTGGTGTAATGTCAGCAGTCATAAACCAATGCAAAATTAAATAACTTAGTACAGCTGAGGCTGAAACACGCCTATTTTGTATAACAGATAGGGTGCGAGTTTGGGATACCCTGCGGCCTGGTGTAATGACAGCAGACAGAAACCAATGCAAAATTAAATAACTTAGTAGAGCTGAGGCTGAAACACGCTTATTTTGTATAACAGATAGGGTGCTAGGTGCAAGTTTGGGATACCCTGCGGCCTGGTGTAATGACAGCAGACAGAAACCAATGCAAAATTAAATAACTTAGTAGAGCTGAGGCTGAAACATGCTTATTTTGAATAACAGATAGGGAGCTAGGTGCAAGTTTGGGATACCCTGCGGCCTGGTGTAATGACAGCAGACAGAAACCAATGCAAAATTAAATAACTTAGTAGAGCTGAGGCTGAAACACGCTTATTTTGTATAACAGATAGGGTGCTAGGTGCAAGTTTGGGATACCCTGCGGCCTGGTGTAATGACAGCAGACAGAAACCAATGCAAAATTAAATAACTTAGTAGAGCTGAGGCTGAAACACGCTTATTTTTTATAACAGATAGGGAGCTGGGTGCAAGTTTGGGATACCCTGCGGCCTGGTGTAATGACAACAGACAGAAACCAATGCAAAATTAAATAACTTAGTAGAGCTGAGGCTGAAACACGCTTATTTTGTATAACAGATAGGGTGCTAGGTGCAAGTTTGGGATATACTGTGGCCTGGTGTAATGAAAGCAGTCATAAACCAATGCAAAATTAAATAACTTAGTACAGCTGAGGCTGAAACACGCCTATTTTGTATAATATATAGGGTGCTGGGTGCAAGTTTGGGATACCCTGCGGCCTGGTGTAATGACAGCAGACAGAAACCAATGCAAAAGTAAATAACTTAGTACAGCTGAGGCTGAAACACGCCTATTTTGTATAACAGATAGGGTGCTAGGTGCAAGTTTGGGATACCCTGCGGCCTGGTGTAATGACAGCAGACAGAAACCAATGCAAAATTAAATAACTTAGTAAAGCTGAGGCAGAAGCATGCTTATTTTGTATAACAGATAGGGTGCTAGGTGCAAGTTTGGGATACACTGCGGCTTGCTGTAAAACAGCAGACAGAAACCAATGCAAAATTAAATAACTTAGTACAGCTGAGGCTGAAACACACTTATTTTGTATAACAGATAGGGTGCTAGGTGCAAGTTTGGGATACCCTGCGGCCTTGTGTAATGACAGCAGACAAAAACCAATGCAAAATTAAATAACTTAGTAGAGCTGAGGCTGAAACACGCATATTTTGTATAACAGATAGGGTGCTAGGTGCAAGTTTGGGATACCCTGCGGCCTGGTGTAATGACAGCAGACAGAAACCAATGCAAAATTAAATAACTTAGTACAGCTGAGGCTGAAACACGCTTATTTTGTATAACAGATAGGGTGCTAGGTGCAAGTTTGGGATACCCTGCGGCCTGGTGTAATGACAGCAGACAGAAACCAATGCAAAATTAAATAACTTAGTACAGCTGAGGCAGAAGCACGCTTATTTTGTATAACAGACAGGTTGCAAGTTTGGGATACCCTGCGGCCTGGTGTAATGACAGCAGACAGAAATCAATGCAAAATTAAATAACTTAGTACAGTTGAGGCTGAAACACGCTTATTTTGTATAACAGATAGGGTGCTAGGTGCAAGTTTGGGATACCCTGCGGCCTGGTGTAATGACCGCAGACAGAAACCAATGCAAAATTAAATAACTTAGTACAGCTGAGGCTGAAACATGCTTATTTTGAATAACAGATAGGGTGCTAGGTGCAAGTTTGGGATACCCTGCGGCCTGGTGTAATGACCGCAGACAGAAACCAATGCAAAATTAAATAACTTAGTACAGCTGAGGCTGAAACACGCTTATTTTGTATAACAGATAGGGAGCTAGGTGCAAGTTTGGGATACCCTGCGGCCTGGTGTAATGGCAGCAGACAGAAACCAATGCAAAATTAAATACCTTAGTACAGGTGAGGCTGAAACACGCTTATTTTGTATAACAGATAGGGTGCTAGGTGCAAGTTTGGGATACCCTGCGGCCTGGTGTAATGACAGCAGACAGAAACCAATGCAAAATTAAATAACTTAGTACAGCTGAGGCAGAAGCACGCTTATTTTGTATAACAGATAGGGTGCTAGGTGCAAGTTTGGGATACCCTGCAGCCTGGTGTAATGACAGCAGACAGAAACCAATGCAAAATTAAATAACTTAGTAAAGCTGAGGCAGAAGCACGCTTATTTTGTATAACAGATAGGGTGCTAGGTGCAAGTTTGGGATACCCTGCGGCTTGGTGTAATGACAGCAGACAGAAACCCATGCAAAATTAAATAACTTAGTACAGCTGAGGCTGAAACACACTTATTTTGTAAAACAGATAGGGTGCTAGGTGCAAGTTTGGGATACCCTGCGGCCTGGTGTAATGACAGCAGACAGAAACCAATGCAAAATTAAATAACTTAGTAGAGCTGAGGCTGAAACACGCTTATTTTGTATAACAGATAGGGTGCTAGGTGCAAGTTTGGGATATCCTGTGGCCTGGTGTAATGACAGCAGTCATAAACCAATGCAAAATTAAATAACTTAGTACAGCTGAGGCTGAAACACGCCTATTTTGTATAACAGATAGGGTGCTGGGTGCAAGTTTGGGATACCCTGCGGCCTGGTGTAATGACAGCAGACAGAAACCAATGCAAAATTAAATAACTTAGTAGAGCTGAGGCTGAAACACGCTTATTTTGTATAACAGATAGGGTGCTAGGTGCAAGTTTGGGATACCCTGCGGCCTGGTGTAATGACAGCAGACAGAAACCAATGCAAAATTAAATAACTTAGTAGAGCTGAGGCTGAAACACGCTTATTTTGTATAACAGATAGGGAGCTGGGTGCAAGTTTGGGATACCCTGCGGCCTGGTGTAATGACAACAGACAGAAACCAATGCAAAATTAAATAACTTAGTACAGCTGAGGCTGAAACACGCTTATTTTGTATAACAGATAGGGTGCTAGGTGCAAGTTTGGGATATACTGTGGCCTGGTGTAATGAAAGCAGTCATAAACCAATGCAAAATTAAATAACTTAGTACAGCTGAGGCTGAAACACGCCTATTTTGTATAATATATAGGGTGCTGGGTGCAAGTTTGGGATACCCTGCGGCCTGGTGTAATGACAGCAGACAGAAACCAATGCAAAAGTAAATAACTTAGTACAGCTGAGGCTGAAACACGCCTATTTTGTATAACAGATAGGGTGCTAGGTGCAAGTTTGGGATACCCTGCGGCCTGGTGTAATGACAGCAGACAGAAACCAATGCAAAATTAAATAACTTAGTAAAGCTGAGGCAGAAGCATGCTTATTTTGTATAACAGATAGGGTGCTAGGTGCAAGTTTGGGATACACTGCGGCTTGCTGTAAAACAGCAGACAGAAACCAATGCAAAATTAAATAACTTAGTACAGCTGAGGCTGAAACACACTTATTTTGTATAACAGATAGGGTGCTAGGTGCAAGTTTGGGATACCCTGCCGCCTTGTGTAATGACAGCAGACAAAAACCAATGCAAAATTAAATAACTTAGTAGAGCTGAGGCTGAAACACGCATATTTTGTATAACAGATAGGGTGCTAGGTGCAAGTTTGGGATACCCTGCGGCCTGGTGTAATGACAGCAGACAGAAATCAATGCAAAATTAAATAACTTAGTACAGTTGAGGCTGAAACACGCTTATTTTGTATAACAGATAGGGTGCTAGGTGCAAGTTTGGGATACCCTGCAGCCTGGTGTAATGACCGCAGACAGAAAGCAATGCAAAATTAAATAACTTAGTACAGCTGAGGTTGAAACACGCTTATTTTGTATAACAGATAGGGAGCTAGGTGCAAGTTTGGGATACCCTGCGGCCTGGTGTAATGACAGCAGACAGAAACCAATGCAAAATTAAATACCTTAGTACAGGTGAGGCTGAAACACGCTTATTTTGTATAACAGATAGGGTGCTAGGTGCAAGTTTGGGATACCCTGCGGCCTGGTGTAATGACAGCAGACAGAAACCAATGCAAAATTAAATAACTTAGTACAGCTGAGGCAGAAGCACGCTTATTTTGTATAACAGATAGGGTGCTAGGTGCAAGTTTGGGATACCCTGCGGCCTGGTGTAATGACAGCAGACAGAAACCAATGCAAAATTAAATAACTTAGTAAAGCTGAGGCAGAAGCACGCTTATTTTGTATAACAGATAGGGTGCTAGGTGCAAGTTTGGGATACCCTGCGGCTTGGTGTAATGACAGCAGACAGAAACCCATGCAAAATTAAATAACTTAGTACAGCTGAGGCTGAAACACACTTATTTTGTAAAACAGATAGGGTGCTAGGTGCAAGTTTGGGATACCCTGCGGCCTGGTGTAATGACAGCAGACAGAAACCAATGCAAAATTAAATAACTTAGTAGAGCTGAGGCTGAAACACGCTTATTTTGTATAACAGATAGGGTGCTAGGTGCAAGTTTGGGATATCCTGTGGCCTGGTGTAATGACAGCAGTCATAAACCAATGCAAAATTAAATAACAGTACAGCTGAGGCTGAAACACGCCTATTTTGTATAACAGATAGGGTGCGGGTTTGGGATACCCTGCGGCCTGGTGTAATGACAGCAGACAGAAACCAATGCAAAATTAAATAACTTAGTAGAGCTGAGGCTGAAACATGCTTATTTTGAATAACAGATAGGTAGCTAGGTGCAAGTTTGTGATACCCTGCGGCCTGGTGTAATGACAGCAGACAGAAACCAATGCAAAATTAAATAACTTAGTAGAGCTGAGGCTGAAACACGCTTATTTTGTATAACAGATAGGGTGCTAGGTGCAAGTTTGGGATATCCTGTGGCCTGGTGTAATGACAGCAGTCATAAACCAATGCAAAATTAAATAACTTAGTACAGCTGAGGCTGAAACACGCCTATTTGTATAACAGATAGGGTGCTGGGTGCAAGTTTGGGATACCCTGCGGCCTGGTGTAATGACAGCAGACAGAAACCAATGCAAAATTAAATAACTTAGTACAGCTGAGGCTGAAACACGCCTATTTTGTATAACAGATAGGGTGCTAGGTGCAAGTTTGGGATACCCTGCGGCCTGGTGTAATGACAGCAGACAGAAACCAATGCAAAATTAAATAACTTAGTACAGCTGAGGCTGAAACACGCCTATTTTGTATAACAGATAGGGTGCTAGGTGCAAGTTTGGGATACCCTGCGGCCTGGTGTAATGACAGCAGACAGAAACCAATGCAAAATTAAATAACTTAGTAGAGCTGAGGATGAAACACGCTTATTTTGTATAACAGATAGGGTGCTAGGTGCAAGTTTGGGATACCCTGCGGCCTGGTGTAATGACAGCAGACAGAAACCAATGCAAAATTAAATAACTTAGTAGAGCTGAGGCTGAAACACGCTTATTTTGTATAACAGATAGGGAGCTAGGTGCAAGTTTGGGATACCCTGCGGCCTGGTGTAATGACAGCAGACAGAAACCAATGCAAAATTAAATAACTTAGTACAGCTGAGGCTGAAACACGCCTATTTTGTATAACAGATAGGGTGCTAGGTGCAAGTTTGGGATATACTGTGGCCTGGTGTAATGAAAGCAGTCATAAACCAATGCAAAATTAAATAACTTAGTACAGCTGAGGCTGAAACACGCCTATTTTGTATAATAGATAGGGTGCTGGGTGCAAGTTTGGGATACCCTGCGGCCTGGTGTAATGACAGCAGACAGAAACCAATGCAAAAGTAAATAACTTAGTACAGCTGAGGCTGAAACACGCCTATTTTGTATAACAGATAGGGTGCTAGGTGCAAGTTTGGGATACCCTGCGGCCTGGTGTAATGACAGCAGACAGAAACCAATGCAAAATTAAATAACTTAGTAAAGCTGAGGCAGAAGCATGCTTATTTTGTATAACAGATAGGGTGCTAGGTGCAAGTTTGGGATAAACTGCGGCTTGCTGTAAAACAGCAGACAGAAACCAATGCAAAATTAAATAACTTAGTACAGCTGAGGCTGAAACACACTTATTTTGTATAACAGATAGGGAGCTAGGTGCAAGTTTGGGATACCCTGCGGCCTGGTGTAATGACAGCAGACAGAAACCAATGCAAAATTAAATAACTTAGTAAAGCTGAGGCAGAAGCACGCTTATTTTGTATAACAGATAGGGTGCTAGGTGCAAGTTTGGGATACCCTGCGGCTTGGTGTAATGACAGCAGACAGAAACCCATGCAAAATTAAATAACGTAGTAGAGCTGAGGATGAAACACGCTTATTTTGTATAACAGATAGGGTGCTAGGTGCAAGTTTGGGATACCCTGCGGCCTGGTGTAATGACAGCAGACAGAAACCAATGCAAAATTAAATAACTTAGTACAGCTGAGGCTGAAACACACTTATTTTGTATAACAGATAGGGTGCTAGGTGCAAGTTTGGGATACCCTGCGGCCTGGTGTAATGACAGCAGACAGAAACCAATGCAAAATTAAATAACTTAGTAGAGCTGAGGATGAAACACGCTTATTTTGTATAACAGATAGGGTGCTAGGTGCAAGTTTGGGATACCCTGCGGCCTGGTGTAATGACAGCAGACAGAAACCAATGCAAAATTAAATAACTTAGTAGAGCTGAGGCTGAAACACGCTTATTTTGTATAACAGATAGGGAGCTAGGTGCAAGTTTGGGATACCCTGCGGCCTGGTGTAATGACAGCAGACAGAAACCAATGCAAAATTAAATACCTTAGTACAGGTGAGGCTGAAACACGCTTATTTTGTATAACAGATAGGGTGCTAGGTGCAAGTTTGGGATACCCTGCGGCCTGGTGTAATGACAGCAGACAGAAACCAATGCAAAATTAAATAACTTAGTACAGCTGAGGCAGAAGCACGCTTATTTTGTATAACAGATAGGGTGCTAGGTGCAAGTTTGGGATACCCTGCGGCCTGGTGTAATGACAGCAGACAGAAACCAATGCAAAATTAAATAACTTAGTAAAGCTGAGGCAGAAGCACGCTTATTTTGTATAACAGATAGGGTGCTAGGTGCAAGTTTGGGATACCCTGCGGCTTGGTGTAATGACAGCAGACAGAAACCCATGCAAAATTAAATAACGTAGTAGAGCTGAGGATGAAACACGCTTATTTTGTATAACAGATAGGGTGCTAGGTGCAAGTTTGGGATACCCTGCGGCCTGGTGTAATGACAGCAGACAGAAACCAATGCAAAATTAAATAACTTAGTACAGCTGAGGCTGAAACACACTTATTTTGTATAACAGATAGGGTGCTAGGTGCAAGTTTGGGATACCCTGCGGCCTGGTGTAATGACAGCAGACAGAAACCAATGCAAAATTAAATAACTTAGTAGAGCTGAGTATGAAACACGCTTATTTTGTATAACAGATAGGGTGCTAGGTGCAAGTTTGGGATACCCTGCGGCCTGGTGTAATGACAGCAGACAGAAACCAATGCAAAATTAAATAACTTAGTACAGCTGAGGCTGAAACACGCTTATTTTGTATAACAGATAGGGAGCTAGGTGCAAGTTTGGGATACCCTGCGGCCTGGTGTAATGACAGCAGACAGAAACCAATGCAAAATTAAATAACTTAGTACAGCTGAGGCTGAAACACGCCTATTTTGTATAACAGATAGGGTACTAGGTGCAAGTTTGGGATACCCTGCGGCTTGCTGTAAAACAGCAGACAGAAATCAATGCAAAATTAAATAACTTAGTAAAGCTGAGCCTGAAACACACTTATTTTGTAAAACAGATAGGGTGCTAGGTGCAAGTTTGGGATACCCTGCGGCCTGGTGTAATGACAGCAGACAGAAACCAATGCAAAATTAAATAACTTAGTAGAGCTGAGGCTGAAACACGCTTATTTTGTATAACAGATAGGGTGCTAGGTGCAAGTTTGGGATATCCTGTGGCCTGGTGTAATGACAGCAGTCATAAACCAATGCAAAATTAAATAACAGTACAGCTGAGGCTGAAACACGCCTATTTTGTATAACAGATAGGGTGCGGGTTTGGGATACCCTGCGGCCTGGTGTAATGACAGCAGACAGAAACCAATGCAAAATTAAATAACTTAGTAGAGCTGAGGCTGAAACATGCTTATTTTGAATAACAGATAGGGAGCTAGGTGCAAGTTTGTGATACCCTGCGGCCTGGTGTAATGACAGCAGACAGAATCCAATGCAAAATTAAATAACTTAGTAGAGCTGAGGCTGAAACACGCTTATTTTGTATAACAGATAGGGTGCTAGGTGCAAGTTTGGGATATCCTGTGGCCTGGTGTAATGACAGCAGTCATAAACCAATGCAAAATTAAATAACTTAGTACAGCTGAGGCTGAAACACGCCTATTTTGTATAACAGATAGGGTGCTGGGTGCAAGTTTGGGATACCCTGCGGCCTGGTGTAATGACAGCAGACAGAAACCAATGCAAAATTAAATAACTTAGTACAGCTGAGGCTGAAACACGCCTATTTTGTATAACAGATAGGGTGCTAGGTGCAAGTTTGGGATACCCTGCGGCCTGGTGTAATGACAGCAGACAGAAACCAATGCAAAATTAAATAACTTAGTAGAGCTGAGGCTGAAACACGCTTATTTTGTATAACAGATAGGGTGCTAGGTGCAAGTTTGGGATACCCTGCGGCCTGGTGTAATGACAGCAGACAGAAACCAATGCAAAATTAAATAACTTTGTAGAGCTGAGGCTGAAACACGCTTATTTTGTATAACAGATAGGGAGCTAGGTGCAAGTTTGGGATACCCTGCGGCCTGGTGTAATGACAGCAGACAGAAACCAATGCAAAATTAAATAACTTAGTACAGCTGAGGCTGAAACACGCTTATTTTGTATAACAGATAGGGTGCTAGGTGCAAGTTTGGGATATACTGTGGCCTGGTGTAATGAAAGCAGTCATAAACCAATGCAAAATTAAATAACTTAGTACAGCTGAGGCTGAAACACGCCTATTTTGTATAATAGATAGGGTGCTGGGTGCAAGTTTGGGATACCCTGCGGCCTGGTGTAATGACAGCAGACAGAAACCAATGCAAAAGTAAATAACTTAGTACAGCTGAGGCTGAAACACGCCTATTTTGTATAACAGATAGGGTGCTAGGTGCAAGTTTGGGATACCCTGCGGCCTGGTGTAATGACAGCAGACAGAAACCAATGCAAAATTAAATAACTTAGTAAAGCTGAGGCAGAAGCATGCTTATTTTGTATAACAGATAGGGAGCTAGGTGCAAGTTTGGGATACCCTGCGGCCTGGTGTAATGACAGCAGACAGAAACCAATGCAAAATTAAATAACTTAGTAGAGCTGAGGCTGAAACACGCTTATTTTGTATAACAGATAGGGTGCTAGGTGCAAGTTTGGGATACCCTGCGGCCTGGTGTAATGACAGCAGACAGAAACCAATGCAAAATTAAATAACTTAGTAGAGCTGAGGCTGAAACACGCTTATTTTTTATAACAGATAGGGAGCTGGGTGCAAGTTTGGGATACCCTGCGGCCTGGTGTAATGACAACAGACAGAAACCAATGCAAAATTAAATAACTTAGTAGAGCTGAGGCTGAAACACGCTTATTTTGTATAACAGATAGGGTGCTAGGTGCAAGTTTGGGATATACTGTGGCCTGGTGTAATGAAAGCAGTCATAAACCAATGCAAAATTAAATAACTTAGTACAGCTGAGGCTGAAACACGCCTATTTTGTATAATATATAGGGTGCTGGGTGCAAGTTTGGGATACCCTGCGGCCTGGTGTAATGACAGCAGACAGAAACCAATGCAAAAGTAAATAACTTAGTACAGCTGAGGCTGAAACACGCCTATTTTGTATAACAGATAGGGTGCTAGGTGCAAGTTTGGGATACCCTGCGGCCTGGTGTAATGACAGCAGACAGAAACCAATGCAAAATTAAATAACTTAGTAAAGCTGAGGCAGAAGCATGCTTATTTTGTATAACAGATAGGGTGCTAGGTGCAAGTTTGGGATACACTGCGGCTTGCTGTAAAACAGCAGACAGAAACCAATGCAAAATTAAATAACTTAGTACAGCTGAGGCTGAAACACACTTATTTTGTATAACAGATAGGGTGCTAGGTGCAAGTTTGGGATACCCTGCGGCCTTGTGTAATGACAGCAGACAAAAACCAATGCAAAATTAAATAACTTAGTAGAGCTGAGGCTGAAACACGCATATTTTGTATAACAGATAGGGTGCTAGGTGCAAGTTTGGGATACCCTGCGGCCTGGTGTAATGACAGCAGACAGAAACCAATGCAAAATTAAATAACTTAGTACAGCTGAGGCTGAAACACGCTTATTTTGTATAACAGACAGGTTGCAAGTTTGGGATACCCTGCGGCCTGGTGTAATGACAGCAGACAGAAATCAATGCAAAATTAAATAACTTAGTACAGTTGAGGCTGAAACACGCTTATTTTGTATAACAGATAGGGTGCTAGGTGCAAGTTTGGGATACCCTGCGGCCTGGTGTAATGACCGCAGACAGAAACCAATGCAAAATTAAATAACTTAGTACAGCTGAGGCTGAAACACGCTTATTTTGTATAACAGATAGGGAGCTAGGTGCAAGTTTGGGATACCCTGCGGCCTGGTGTAATGGCAGCAGACAGAAACCAATGCAAAATTAAATACCTTAGTACAGGTGAGGCTGAAACACGCTTATTTTGTATAACAGATAGGGTACTAGGTGCAAGTTTGGGATACCCTGCGGCTTGCTGTAAAACAGCAGACAGAAATCAATGCAAAATTAAATAACTTAGTAAAGCTGAGCCTGAAACACACTTATTTTGTAAAACAGATAGGGTGCTAGGTGCAAGTTTGGGATATCCTGTGGCCTGGTGTAATGACAGCAGTCATAAACCAATGCAAAATTAAATAACTTAGTACAGCTGAGGCTGAAACACGCCTATTTTGTATAACAGATAGGGTGCTGGGTGCAAGTTTGGGATACCCTGCGGCCTGGTGTAATGACAGCAGACAGAAACCAATGCAAAATTAAATAACTTAGTACAGCTGAGGCTGAAACACGCCTATTTTGTATAACAGATAGGGTGCTAGGTGCAAGTTTGGGATACCCTGCGGCCTGGTGTAATGACAGCAGACAGAAACCAATGCAAAATTAAATAACTTAGTAGAGCTGAGGCTGAAACACGCTTATTTTGTATAACAGATAGGGTGCTAGGTGCAAGTTTGGGATACCCTGCGGCCTGGTGTAATGACAGCAGACAGAAACCAATGCAAAATTAAATAACTTTGTAGAGCTGAGGCTGAAACACGCTTATTTTGTATAACAGATAGGGAGCTAGGTGCAAGTTTGGGATACCCTGCGGCCTGGTGTAATGACAGCAGACAGAAACCAATGCAAAATTAAATAACTTAGTACAGCTGAGGCTGAAACACGCTTATTTTGTATAACAGATAGGGTGCTAGGTGCAAGTTTGGGATATACTGTGGCCTGGTGTAATGAAAGCAGTCATAAACCAATGCAAAATTAAATAACTTAGTACAGCTGAGGCTGAAACACGCCTATTTTGTATAATAGATAGGGTGCTGGGTGCAAGTTTGGGATACCCTGCGGCCTGGTGTAATGACAGCAGACAGAAACCAATGCAAAAGTAAATAACTTAGTACAGCTGAGGCTGAAACACGCCTATTTTGTATAACAGATAGGGTGCTAGGTGCAAGTTTGGGATACCCTGCGGCCTGGTGTAATGACAGCAGACAGAAACCAATGCAAAATTAAATAACTTAGTAAAGCTGAGGCAGAAGCATGCTTATTTTGTATAACAGATAGGGAGCTAGGTGCAAGTATGGGATACCCTGCGGCCTGGTGTAATGACAGCAGACAGAAACCAATGCAAAATTAAATAACTTAGTAGAGCTGAGGCTGAAACACGCTTATTTTGTATAACAGATAGGGTGCTAGGTGCAAGTTTGGGATACCCTGCGGCCTGGTGTAATGACAGCAGACAGAAACCAATGCAAAATTAAATAACTTAGTAGAGCTGAGGCTGAAACACGCTTATTTTTTATAACAGATAGGGAGCTGGGTGCAAGTTTGGGATACCCTGCGGCCTGGTGTAATGACAACAGACAGAAACCAATGCAAAATTAAATAACTTAGTAGAGCTGAGGCTGAAACACGCTTATTTTGTATAACAGATAGGGTGCTAGGTGCAAGTTTGGGATATACTGTGGCCTGGTGTAATGAAAGCAGTCATAAACCAATGCAAAATTAAATAACTTAGTACAGCTGAGGCTGAAACACGCCTATTTTGTATAATATATAGGGTGCTGGGTGCAAGTTTGGGATACCCTGCGGCCTGGTGTAATGACAGCAGACAGAAACCAATGCAAAAGTAAATAACTTAGTACAGCTGAGGCTGAAACACGCCTATTTTGTATAACAGATAGGGTGCTAGGTGCAAGTTTGGGATACCCTGCGGCCTGGTGTAATGACAGCAGACAGAAACCAATGCAAAATTAAATAACTTAGTAAAGCTGAGGCAGAAGCATGCTTATTTTGTATAACAGATAGGGTGCTAGGTGCAAGTTTGGGATACACTGCGGCTTGCTGTAAAACAGCAGACAGAAACCAATGCAAAATTAAATAACTTAGTACAGCTGAGGCTGAAACACACTTATTTTGTATAACAGATAGGGTGCTAGGTGCAAGTTTGGGATACCCTGCGGCCTTGTGTAATGACAGCAGACAAAAACCAATGCAAAATTAAATAACTTAGTAGAGCTGAGGCTGAAACACGCATATTTTGTATAACAGATAGGGTGCTAGGTGCAAGTTTGGGATACCCTGCGGCCTGGTGTAATGACAGCAGACAGAAACCAATGCAAAATTAAATAACTTAGTACAGCTGAGGCTGAAACACGCTTATTTTGTATAACAGACAGGTTGCAAGTTTGGGATACCCTGCGGCCTGGTGTAATGACAGCAGACAGAAATCAATGCAAAATTAAATAACTTAGTACAGTTGAGGCTGAAACACGCTTATTTTGTATAACAGATAGGGTGCTAGGTGCAAGTTTGGGATACCCTGCGGCCTGGTGTAATGACCGCAGACAGAAACCAATGCAAAATTAAATAACTTAGTACAGCTGAGGCTGAAACACGCTTATTTTGTATAACAGATAGGGAGCTAGGTGCAAGTTTGGGATACCCTGCGGCCTGGTGTAATGGCAGCAGACAGAAACCAATGCAAAATTAAATACCTTAGTACAGGTGAGGCTGAAACACGCTTATTTTGTATAACAGATAGGGTGCTAGGTGCAAGTTTGGGATACCCTGCGGCCTGGTGTAATGACAGCAGACAGAAACCAATGCAAAATTAAATAACTTAGTACAGCTGAGGCAGAAGCACGCTTATTTTGTATAACAGATAGGGTGCTAGGTGCAAGTTTGGGATACCCTGCGGCCTGGTGTAATGACAGCAGACAGAAACCAATGCAAAATTAAATAACTTAGTAAAGCTGAGGCAGAAGCACGCTTATTTTGTATAACAGATAGGGTGCTAGGTGCAAGTTTGGGATACCCTGCGGCTTGCTGTAAAACAGCAGACAGAAATCAATGCAAAATTAAATAACTTAGTAAAGCTGAGGCTGAAACACACTTATTTTGTATAACAGATAGGGTGCTAGGTGCAAGTTTGGGATACCCTGCGGCCTGGTGTAATGACAGCAGACAGAAACCAATGCAAAATTAAATAACTTAGTACAGCTGAGGCTGAAACACGCTTATTTTGTATAACAGATAGTGTGCTAGGTGCAAGTTTGGGTTATCCTGTGGCCTGGTGTAATGTCAGCAGTCATAAACCAATGCAAAATTAAATAACTTAGTACAGCTGAGGCTGAAACACGCCTATTTTGTATAACAGATAGGGTGCGAGTTTGGGATACCCTGCGGCCTGGTGTAATGACAGCAGACAGAAACCAATGCAAAATTAAATAACTTAGTAGAGCTGAGGCTGAAACACGCTTATTTTGTATAACAGATAGGGTGCTAGGTGCAAGTTTGGGATACCCTGCGGCCTGGTGTAATGACAGCAGACAGAAACCAATGCAAAATTAAATAACTTAGTAGAGCTGAGGCTGAAACATGCTTATTTTGAATAACAGATAGGGAGCTAGGTGCAAGTTTGGGATACCCTGCGGCCTGGTGTAATGACAGCAGACAGAAACCAATGCAAAATTAAATAACTTAGTAGAGCTGAGGCTGAAACACGCTTATTTTGTATAACAGATAGGGTGCTAGGTGCAAGTTTGGGATATCCTGTGGCCTGGTGTAATGACAGCAGTCATAAACCAATGCAAAATTAAATAACTTAGTACAGCTGAGGCTGAAACACGCCTATTTTGTATAACAGATAGGGTGCTGGGTGCAAGTTTGGGATACCCTGCGGCCTGGTGTAATGACAGCAGACAGAAACCAATGCAAAATTAAATAACTTAGTACAGCTGAGGCTGAAACACGCCTATTTTGTATAACAGATAGGGTGCTAGGTGCAAGTTTGGGATACCCTGCGGCCTGGTGTAATGACAGCAGACAGAAACCAATGCAAAATTAAATAACTTAGTAGAGCTGAGGCTAAAACACGCTTATTTTGTATAACAGATAGGGTGCTAGGTGCAAGTTTGGGATACCCTGCGGCCTGGTGTAATGACAGCAGACAGAAACCAATGCAAAATTAAATAACTTAGTAGAGCTGAGGCTGAAACACGCTTATTTTGTATAACAGATAGGGAGCTGGGTGCAAGTTTGGGATACCCTGCGGCCTGGTGTAATGACAACAGACAGAAACCAATGCAAATTTAAATAACTTAGTAGAGCTGAGGCTGAAACACGCTTATTTTGTATAACAGATAGGGTGCTAGGTGCAAGTTTGGGATATACTGTGGCCTGGTGTAATGAAAGCAGTCATAAACCAATGCAAAATTAAATAACTTAGTACAGCTGAGGCTGAAACACGCCTATTTTGTATAATATATAGGGTGCTGGGTGCAAGTTTGGGATACCCTGCGGCCTGGTGTAATGACAGCAGACAGAAACCAATGCAAAAGTAAATAACTTAGTACAGCTGAGGCTGAAACACGCCTATTTTGTATAACAGATAGGGTGCTAGGTGCAAGTTTGGGATACCCTGCGGCCTGGTGTAATGACAGCAGACAGAAACCAATGCAAAATTAAATAACTTAGTAAAGCTGAGGCAGAAGCATGCTTATTTTGTATAACAGATAGGGTGCTAGGTGCAAGTTTGGGATACACTGCGGCTTGCTGTAAAACAGCAGACAGAAACCAATGCAAAATTAAATAACTTAGTACAGCTGAGGCTGAAACACACTTATTTTGTATAACAGATAGGGTGCTAGGTGCAAGTTTGGGATACCCTGCGGCCTTGTGTAATGACAGCAGACAAAAACCAATGCAAAATTAAATAACTTAGTAGAGCTGAGGCTGAAACACGCATATTTTGTATAACAGATAGGGTGCTAGGTGCAAGTTTGGGATACCCTGCGGCCTGGTGTAATGACAGCAGACAGAAACCAATGCAAAATTAAATAACTTAGTACAGCTGAGGCTGAAACACGCTTATTTTGTATAACAGACAGGTTGCAAGTTTGGGATACCCTGCGGCCTGGTGTAATGACAGCAGACAGAAATCAATGCAAAATTAAATAACTTAGTACAGTTGAGGCTGAAACACGCTTATTTTGTATAACAGATAGGGTGCTAGGTGCAAGTTTGGGATACCCTGCGGCCTGGTGTAATGACCGCAGACAGAAACCAATGCAAAATTAAATAACTTAGTACAGCTGAGGCTGAAACACGCTTATTTTGTATAACAGATAGGGAGCTAGGTGCAAGTTTGGGATACCCTGCGGCCTGGTGTAATGGCAGCAGACAGAAACCAATGCAAAATTAAATACCTTAGTACAGGTGAGGCTGAAACACGCTTATTTTGTATAACAGATAGGGTGCTAGGTGCAAGTTTGGGATACCCTGCGGCCTGGTGTAATGACAGCAGACAGAAACCAATGCAAAATTAAATAACTTAGTACAGCTGAGGCAGAAGCACGCTTATTTTGTATAACAGATAGGGTGCTAGGTGCAAGTTTGGGATACCCTGCGGCCTGGTGTAATGACAGCAGACAGAAACCAATGCAAAATTAAATAACTTAGTAAAGCTGAGGCAGAAGCACGCTTATTTTGTATAACAGATAGGGTGCTAGGTGCAAGTTTGGGATACCCTGCGGCTTGCTGTAAAACAGCAGACAGAAATCAATGCAAAATTAAATAACTTAGTAAAGCTGAGGCTGAAACACACTTATTTTGTATAACAGATAGGGTGCTAGGTGCAAGTTTGGGATACCCTGCGGCCTGGTGTAATGACAGCAGACAGAAACCAATGCAAAATTAAATAACTTAGTAGAGCTGAGGCTGAAACACGCTTATTTTGTATAACAGATAGTGTGCTAGGTGCAAGTTTGGGTTATCCTGTGGCCTGGTGTAATGTCAGCAGTCATAAACCAATGCAAAATTAAATAACTTAGTACAGCTGAGGCTGAAACACGCCTATTTTGTATAACAGATAGGGTGCGAGTTTGGGATACCCTGCGGCCTGGTGTAATGACAGCAGACAGAAACCAATGCAAAATTAAATAACTTAGTAGAGCTGAGGCTGAAACACGCTTATTTTGTATAACAGATAGGGTGCTAGGTGCAAGTTTGGGATACCCTGCGGCCTGGTGTAATGACAGCAGACAGAAACCAATGCAAAATTAAATAACTTAGTAGAGCTGAGGCTGAAACATGCTTATTTTGAATAACAGATAGGGAGCTAGGTGCAAGTTTGGGATACCCTGCGGCCTGGTGTAATGACAGCAGACAGAAACCAATGCAAAATTAAATAACTTAGTAGAGCTGAGGCTGAAACACGCTTATTTTGTATAACAGATAGGGTGCTAGGTGCAAGTTTGGGATATCCTGTGGCCTGGTGTAATGACAGCAGTCATAAACCAATGCAAAATTAAATAACTTAGTACAGCTGAGGCTGAAACACGCCTATTTTGTATAACAGATAGGGTGCTGGGTGCAAGTTTGGGATACCCTGCGGCCTGGTGTAATGACAGCAGACAGAAACCAATGCAAAATTAAATAACTTAGTACAGCTGAGGCTGAAACACGCCTATTTTGTATAACAGATAGGGTGCTAGGTGCAAGTTTGGGATACCCTGCGGCCTGGTGTAATGACAGCAGACAGAAACCAATGCAAAATTAAATAACTTAGTAGAGCTGAGGCTAAAACACGCTTATTTTGTATAACAGATAGGGTGCTAGGTGCAAGTTTGGGATACCCTGCGGCCTGGTGTAATGACAGCAGACAGAAACCAATGCAAAATTAAATAACTTAGTAGAGCTGAGGCTGAAACACGCTTATTTTGTATAACAGATAGGGAGCTGGGTGCAAGTTTGGGATACCCTGCGGCCTGGTGTAATGACAACAGACAGAAACCAATGCAAAATTAAATAACTTAGTAGAGCTGAGGCTGAAACACGCTTATTTTGTATAACAGATAGGGTGCTAGGTGCAAGTTTGGGATATACTGTGGCCTGGTGTAATGAAAGCAGTCATAAACCAATGCAAAATTAAATAACTTAGTACAGCTGAGGCTGAAACACGCCTATTTTGTATAATATATAGGGTGCTGGGTGCAAGTTTGGGATACCCTGCGGCCTGGTGTAATGACAGCAGACAGAAACCAATGCAAAAGTAAATAACTTAGTACAGCTGAGGCTGAAACACGCCTATTTTGTATAACAGATAGGGTGCTAGGTGCAAGTTTGGGATACCCTGCGGCCTGGTGTAATGACAGCAGACAGAAACCAATGCAAAATTAAATAACTTAGTAAAGCTGAGGCAGAAGCATGCTTATTTTGTATAACAGATAGGGTGCTAGGTGCAAGTTTGGGATACACTGCGGCTTGCTGTAAAACAGCAGACAGAAACCAATGCAAAATTAAATAACTTAGTACAGCTGAGGCTGAAACACACTTATTTTGTATAACAGATAGGGTGCTAGGTGCAAGTTTGGGATACCCTGCGGCCTTGTGTAATGACAGCAGACAAAAACCAATGCAAAATTAAATAACTTAGTAGAGCTGAGGCTGAAACACGCATATTTTGTATAACAGATAGGGTGCTAGGTGCAAGTTTGGGATACCCTGCGGCCTGGTGTAATGACAGCAGACAGAAAACAATGCAAAATTAAATAACTTAGTACAGCTGAGGCTGAAACACGCTTATTTTGTATAACAGATAGGGTGCTAGGTGCAAGTTTGGGATACCCTGCGGCCTGGTGTAATGACAGCAGACAGAAACCAATGCAAAATTAAATAACTTAGTACAGCTGAGGCAGAAGCACGCTTATTTTGTATAACAGACAGGTTGCAAGTTTGGGATACCCTGCGGCCTGGTGTAATGACAGCAGACAGAAATCAATGCAAAATTAAATAACTTAGTACAGTTGAGGCTGAAACACGCTTATTTTGTATAACAGATAGGGTGCTAGGTGCAAGTTTGGGATACCCTGCGGCCTGGTGTAATGACCGCAGACAGAAACCAATGCAAAATTAAATAACTTAGTACAGCTGAGGCTGAAACATGCTTATTTTGAATAACAGATAGGGTGCTAGGTGCAAGTTTGGGATACCCTGCGGCCTGGTGTAATGACCGCAGACAGAAACCAATGCAAAATTAAATAACTTAGTACAGCTGAGGCTGAAACACGCTTATTTTGTATAACAAATAGGGAGCTAGGTGCAAGTTTGGGATACCCTGCGGCCTGGTGTAATGGCAGCAGACAGAAACCAATGCAAAATTAAATACCTTAGTACAGGTGAGGCTGAAACACGCTTATTTTGTATAACAGATAGGGTGCTAGGTGCAAGTTTGGGATACCCTGCGGCCTGGTGTAATGACAGCAGACAGAAACCAATGCAAAATTAAATAACTTAGTACAGCTGAGGCAGAAGCACGCTTATTTTGTATAACAGATAGGGTGCTAGGTGCAAGTTTGGGATACCCTGCAGCCTGGTGTAATGACAGCAGACAGAAACCAATGCAAAATTAAATAACTTAGTAAAGCTGAGGCAGAAGCACGCTTATTTTGTATAACAGATAGGGTGCTAGGTGCAAGTTTGGGATACCCTGCGGCTTGGTGTAATGACAGCAGACAGAAACCCATGCAAAATTAAATAACTTAGTACAGCTGAGGCTGAAACACACTTATTTTGTAAAACAGATAGGGTGCTAGGTGCAAGTTTGGGATACCCTGCGGCCTGGTGTAATGACAGCAGACAGAAACCAATGCAAAATTAAATAACTTAGTAGAGCTGAGGCTGAAACACGCTTATTTTGTATAACAGATAGGGTGCTAGGTGCAAGTTTGGGATATCCTGTGGCCTGGTGTAATGACAGCAGTCATTAACCAATGCAAAATTAAATAACTTAGTACAGCTGAGGCTTAAACACGCCTATTTTGTATAACAGATAGGGTGCTAGGTGCAAGTTTGGGATACCCTGCGGCCTGGTGTAATGACAGCAGACAGAAACCAATGCAAAATTAAATAACTTAGTAGAGCTGAGGCTGAAACACGCTTATTTTGTATAACAGATAGGGTGCTAGGTGCAAGTTTGGGATATCCTGTGGCCTGGTGTAATGACAGCAGTCATAAACCAATGCAAAATTAAATAACTTAGTACAGCTGAGGCTGAAACACGCCTATTTTGTATAACAGATAGGGTGCTGGGTGCAAGTTTGGGATACCCTGCGGCCTGGTGTAATGACAGCAGACAGAAACCAATGCAAAATTAAATAACTTAGTACAGCTGAGGCTGAAACACGCCTATTTTGTATAACAGATAGGGTGCTAGGTGCAAGTTTGGGATACCCTGCGGCCTGGTGTAATGACAGCAGACAGAAACCAATGCAAAATTAAATAACTTAGTAGAGCTGAGGCTAAAACACGCTTATTTTGTATAACAGATAGGGTGCTAGGTGCAAGTTTGGGATACCCTGCGGCCTGGTGTAATGACAGCAGACAGAAACCAATGCAAAATTAAATAACTTAGTAGAGCTGAGGCTGAAACACGCTTATTTTGTATAACAGATAGGGAGCTGGGTGCAAGTTTGGGATACCCTGCGGCCTGGTGTAATGACAACAGACAGAAACCAATGCAAAATTAAATAACTTAGTAGAGCTGAGGCTGAAACACGCTTATTTTGTATAACAGATAGGGTGCTAGGTGCAAGTTTGGGATATACTGTGGCCTGGTGTAATGAAAGCAGTCATAAACCAATGCAAAATTAAATAACTTAGTACAGCTGAGGCTGAAACACGCCTATTTTGTATAATATATAGGGTGCTGGGTGCAAGTTTGGGATACCCTGCGGCCTGGTGTAATGACAGCAGACAGAAACCAATGCAAAAGTAAATAACTTAGTACAGCTGAGGCTGAAACACGCCTATTTTGTATAACAGATAGGGTGCTAGGTGCAAGTTTGGGATACCCTGCGGCCTGGTGTAATGACAGCAGACAGAAACCAATGCAAAATTAAATAACTTAGTAAAGCTGAGGCAGAAGCATGCTTATTTTGTATAACAGATAGGGTGCTAGGTGCAAGTTTGGGATACACTGCGGCTTGCTGTAAAACAGCAGACAGAAACCAATGCAAAATTAAATAACTTAGTACAGCTGAGGCTGAAACACACTTATTTTGTATAACAGATAGGGTGCTAGGTGCAAGTTTGGGATACCCTGCGGCCTTGTGTAATGACAGCAGACAAAAACCAATGCAAAATTAAATAACTTAGTAGAGCTGAGGCTGAAACACGCATATTTTGTATAACAGATAGGGTGCTAGGTGCAAGTTTGGGATACCCTGCGGCCTGGTGTAATGACAGCAGACAGAAAACAATGCAAAATTAAATAACTTAGTACAGCTGAGGCTGAAACACGCTTATTTTGTATAACAGATAGGGTGCTAGGTGCAAGTTTGGGATACCCTGCGGCCTGGTGTAATGACAGCAGACAGAAACCAATGCAAAATTAAATAACTTAGTACAGCTGAGGCAGAAGCACGCTTATTTTGTATAACAGACAGGTTGCAAGTTTGGGATACCCTGCGGCCTGGTGTAATGACAGCAGACAGAAATCAATGCAAAATTAAATAACTTAGTACAGTTGAGGCTGAAACACGCTTATTTTGTATAACAGATAGGGTGCTAGGTGCAAGTTTGGGATACCCTGCGGCCTGGTGTAATGACCGCAGACAGAAACCAATGCAAAATTAAATAACTTAGTACAGCTGAGGCTGAAACATGCTTATTTTGAATAACAGATAGGGTGCTAGGTGCAAGTTTGGGATACCCTGCGGCCTGGTGTAATGACCGCAGACAGAAACCAATGCAAAATTAAATAACTTAGTACAGCTGAGGCTGAAACACGCTTATTTTGTATAACAAATAGGGAGCTAGGTGCAAGTTTGGGATACCCTGCGGCCTGGTGTAATGGCAGCAGACAGAAACCAATGCAAAATTAAATACCTTAGTACAGGTGAGGCTGAAACACGCTTATTTTGTATAACAGATAGGGTGCTAGGTGCAAGTTTGGGATACCCTGCGGCCTGGTGTAATGACAGCAGACAGAAACCAATGCAAAATTAAATAACTTAGTACAGCTGAGGCAGAAGCACGCTTATTTTGTATAACAGATAGGGTGCTAGGTGCAAGTTTGGGATACCCTGCAGCCTGGTGTAATGACAGCAGACAGAAACCAATGCAAAATTAAATAACTTAGTAAAGCTGAGGCAGAAGCACGCTTATTTTGTATAACAGATAGGGTGCTAGGTGCAAGTTTGGGATACCCTGCGGCTTGGTGTAATGACAGCAGACAGAAACCCATGCAAAATTAAATAACTTAGTACAGCTGAGGCTGAAACACACTTATTTTGTAAAACAGATAGGGTGCTAGGTGCAAGTTTGGGATACCCTGCGGCCTGGTGTAATGACAGCAGACAGAAACCAATGCAAAATTAAATAACTTAGTAGAGCTGAGGCTGAAACACGCTTATTTTGTATAACAGATAGGGTGCTAGGTGCAAGTTTGGGATATCCTGTGGCCTGGTGTAATGACAGCAGTCATTAACCAATGCAAAATTAAATAACTTAGTACAGCTGAGGCTTAAACACGCCTATTTTGTATAACAGATAGGGTGCTGGGTGCAAGTTTGGGATACCCTGCGGCCTGGTGTAATGACAGCAGACAGAAACCAATGCAAAATTAAATAACTTAGTAGAGCTGAGGCTGAAACACGCTTATTTTGTATAACAGATAGGGTGCTAGGTGCAAGTTTGGGATACCCTGCGGCCTGGTGTAATGACAGCAGACAGAAGCCAATGCAAAATTAAATAACTTAGTAGAGCTGAGGCTGAAACACGCTTATTTTGTATAACAGATAGGGAGCTGGGTGCAAGTTTGGGATACCCTGCGGCCTGGTGTAATGACAACAGACAGAAACCAATGCAAAATTAAATAACTTAGTACAGCTGAGGCTGAAACACGCTTATTTTGTATAACAGATAGGGTGCTAGGTGCAAGTTTGGGATATACTGTGGCCTGGTGTAATGAAAGCAGTCATAAACCAATGCAAAATTAAATAACTTAGTACAGCTGAGGCTGAAACACGCCTATTTTGTATAATATATAGGGTGCTGGGTGCAAGTTTGGGATACCCTGCGGCCTGGTGTAATGACAGCAGACAGAAACCAATGCAAAAGTAAATAACTTAGTACAGCTGAGGCTGAAACACGCCTATTTTGTATAACAGATAGGGTGCTAGGTGCAAGTTTGGGATACCCTGCGGCCTGGTGTAATGACAGCAGACAGAAACCAATGCAAAATTAAATAACTTAGTAAAGCTGAGGCAGAAGCATGCTTATTTTGTATAACAGATAGGGTGCTAGGTGCAAGTTTGGGATACACTGCGGCTTGCTGTAAAACAGCAGACAGAAACCAATGCAAAATTAAATAACTTAGTACAGCTGAGGCTGAAACACACTTATTTTGTATAACAGATAGGGTGCTAGGTGCAAGTTTGGGATACCCTGCCGCCTTGTGTAATGACAGCAGACAAAAACCAATGCAAAATTAAATAACTTAGTAGAGCTGAGGCTGAAACACGCATATTTTGTATAACAGATAGGGTGCTAGGTGCAAGTTTGGGATACCCTGCGGCCTGGTGTAATGACAGCAGACAGAAATCAATGCAAAATTAAATAACTTAGTACAGTTGAGGCTGAAACACGCTTATTTTGTATAACAGATAGGGTGCTAGGTGCAAGTTTGGGATACCCTGCAGCCTGGTGTAATGACCGCAGACAGAAAGCAATGCAAAATTAAATAACTTAGTACAGCTGAGGCTGAAACACGCTTATTTTGTATAACAGATAGGGAGCTAGGTGCAAGTTTGGGATACCCTGCGGCCTGGTGTAATGACAGCAGACAGAAACCAATGCAAAATTAAATACCTTAGTACAGGTGAGGCTGAAACACGCTTATTTTGTATAACAGATAGGGTGCTAGGTGCAAGTTTGGGATACCCTGCGGCCTGGTGTAATGACAGCAGACAGAAACCAATGCAAAATTAAATAACTTAGTACAGCTGAGGCAGAAGCACGCTTATTTTGTATAACAGATAGGGTGCTAGGTGCAAGTTTGGGATACCCTGCGGCCTGGTGTAATGACAGCAGACAGAAACCAATGCAAAATTAAATAACTTAGTAAAGCTGAGGCAGAAGCACGCTTATTTTGTATAACAGATAGGGTGCTAGGTGCAAGTTTGGGATACCCTGCGGCCTGGTGTAATGACAGCAGACAGAAACCAATGCAAAATTAAATAACTTAGTAGAGCTGAGGCTGAAACACACTTATTTTGTAAAACAGATAGGGTGCTAGGTGCAAGTTTGGGATACCCTGCGGCCTGGTGTAATGACAGCAGACAGAAACCAATGCAAAATTAAATAACTTAGTAGAGCTGAGGCTGAAACACGCTTATTTTGTATAACAGATAGGGTGCTAGGTGCAAGTTTGGGATATCCTGTGGCCTGGTGTAATGACAGCAGTCATAAACCAATGCAAAATTAAATAACAGTACAGCTGAGGCTGAAACACGCCTATTTTGTATAACAGATAGGGTGCGGGTTTGGGATACCCTGCGGCCTGGTGTAATGACAGCAGACAGAAACCAATGCAAAATTAAATAACTTAGTAGAGCTGAGGCTGAAACATGCTTATTTTGAATAACAGATAGGTAGCTAGGTGCAAGTTTGTGATACCCTGCGGCCTGGTGTAATGACAGCAGACAGAAACCAATGCAAAATTAAATAACTTAGTAGAGCTGAGGCTGAAACACGCTTATTTTGTATAACAGATAGGGTGCTAGGTGCAAGTTTGGGATATCCTGTGGCCTGGTGTAATGACAGCAGTCATAAACCAATGCAAAATTAAATAACTTAGTACAGCTGAGGCTGAAACACGCCTATTTGTATAACAGATAGGGTGCTGGGTGCAAGTTTGGGATACCCTGCGGCCTGGTGTAATGACAGCAGACAGAAACCAATGCAAAATTAAATAACTTAGTACAGCTGAGGCTGAAACACGCCTATTTTGTATAACAGATAGGGTGCTAGGTGCAAGTTTGGGATACCCTGCGGCCTGGTGTAATGACAGCAGACAGAAACCAATGCAAAATTAAATAACTTAGTACAGCTGAGGCTGAAACACGCCTATTTTGTATAACAGATAGGGTGCTAGGTGCAAGTTTGGGATACCCTGCGGCCTGGTGTAATGACAGCAGACAGAAACCAATGCAAAATTAAATAACTTAGTAGAGCTGAGGATGAAACACGCTTATTTTGTATAACAGATAGGGTGCTAGGTGCAAGTTTGGGATACCCTGCGGCCTGGTGTAATGACAGCAGACAGAAACCAATGCAAAATTAAATAACTTAGTAGAGCTGAGGCTGAAACACGCTTATTTTGTATAACAGATAGGGTGCTAGGTGCAAGTTTGGGATATACTGTGGCCTGGTGTAATGAAAGCAGTCATAAACCAATGCAAAATTAAATAACTTAGTACAGCTGAGGCTGAAACACGCCTATTTTGTATAATAGATAGGGTGCTGGGTGCAAGTTTGGGATACCCTGCGGCCTGGTGTAATGACAGCAGACAGAAACCAATGCAAAAGTAAATAACTTAGTACAGCTGAGGCTGAAACACGCCTATTTTGTATAACAGATAGGGTGCTAGGTGCAAGTTTGGGATACCCTGCGGCCTGGTGTAATGACAGCAGACAGAAACCAATGCAAAATTAAATAACTTAGTAAAGCTGAGGCAGAAGCATGCTTATTTTGTATAACAGATAGGGTGCTAGGTGCAAGTTTGGGATAAACTGCGGCTTGCTGTAAAACAGCAGACAGAAACCAATGCAAAATTAAATAACTTAGTACAGCTGAGGCTGAAACACACTTATTTTGTATAACAGATAGGGAGCTAGGTGCAAGTTTGGGATACCCTGCGGCCTGGTGTAATGACAGCAGACAGAAACCAATGCAAAATTAAATAACTTAGTAAAGCTGAGGCAGAAGCACGCTTATTTTGTATAACAGATAGGGTGCTAGGTGCAAGTTTGGGATACCCTGCGGCTTGGTGTAATGACAGCAGACAGAAACCCATGCAAAATTAAATAACGTAGTAGAGCTGAGAATGAAACACGCTTATTTTGTATAACAGATAGGGTGCTAGGTGCAAGTTTGGGATACCCTGCGGCCTGGTGTAATGACAGCAGACAGAAACCAATGCAAAATTAAATAACTTAGTACAGCTGAGGCTGAAACACACTTATTTTGTATAACAGATAGGGTGCTAGGTGCAAGTTTGGGATACCCTGCGGCCTGGTGTAATGACAGCAGACAGAAACCAATGCAAAATTAAATAACTTAGTAGAGCTGAGGATGAAACACGCTTATTTTGTATAACAGATAGGGTGCTAGGTGCAAGTTTGGGATACCCTGCGGCCTGGTGTAATGACAGCAGACAGAAACCAATGCAAAATTAAATAACTTAGTAGAGCTGAGGCTGAAACACGCTTATTTTGTATAACAGATAGGGAGCTAGGTGCAAGTTTGGGATACCCTGCGGCCTGGTGTAATGACAGCAGACAGAAACCAATGCAAAATTAAATACCTTAGTACAGGTGAGGCTGAAACACGCTTATTTTGTATAACAGATAGGGTGCTAGGTGCAAGTTTGGGATACCCTGCGGCCTGGTGTAATGACAGCAGACAGAAACCAATGCAAAATTAAATAACTTAGTACAGCTGAGGCAGAAGCACGCTTATTTTGTATAACAGATAGGGTGCTAGGTGCAAGTTTGGGATACCCTGCGGCCTGGTGTAATGACAGCAGACAGAATCCAATGCAAAATTAAATAACTTAGTAAAGCTGAGGCAGAAGCACGCTTATTTTGTATAACAGATAGGGTGCTAGGTGCAAGTTTGGGATACCCTGCGGCTTGGTGTAATGACAGCAGACAGAAACCCATGCAAAATTAAATAACGTAGTAGAGCTGAGGATGAAACACGCTTATTTTGTATAACAGATAGGGTGCTAGGTGCAAGTTTGGGATACCCTGCGGCCTGGTGTAATGACAGCAGACAGAAACCAATGCAAAATTAAATAACTTAGTACAGCTGAGGCTGAAACACACTTATTTTGTATAACAGATAGGGTGCTAGGTGCAAGTTTGGGATACCCTGCGGCCTGGTGTAATGACAGCAGACAGAAACCAATGCAAAATTAAATAACTTAGTAGAGCTGAGGATGAAACACGCTTATTTTGTATAACAGATAGGGTGCTAGGTGCAAGTTTGGGATACCCTGCGGCCTGGTGTAATGACAGCAGACAGAAACCAATGCAAAATTAAATAACTTAGTAGAGCTGAGGCTGAAACACGCTTATTTTGTATAACAGATAGGGAGCTAGGTGCAAGTTTGGGATACCCTGCGGCCTGGTGTAATGACAGCAGACAGAAACCAATGCAAAATTAAATAACTTAGTACAGCTGAGGCTGAAACACGCCTATTTTGTATAACAGATAGGGTACTAGGTGCAAGTTTGGGATACCCTGCGGCTTGCTGTAAAACAGCAGACAGAAATCAATGCAAAATTAAATAACTTAGTAAAGCTGAGCCTGAAACACACTTATTTTGTAAAACAGATAGGGTGCTAGGTGCAAGTTTGGGATACCCTGCGGCCTGGTGTAATGACAGCAGACAGAAACCAATGCAAAATTAAATAACTTAGTAGAGCTGAGGCTGAAACACGCTTATTTTGTATAACAGATAGGGTGCTAGGTGCAAGTTTGGGATATCCTGTGGCCTGGTGTAATGACAGCAGTCATAAACCAATGCAAAATTAAATAACAGTACAGCTGAGGCTGAAACACGCCTATTTTGTATAACAGATAGGGTGCGGGTTTGGGATACCCTGCGGCCTGGTGTAATGACAGCAGACAGAAACCAATGCAAAATTAAATAACTTAGTAGAGCTGAGGCTGAAACATGCTTATTTTGAATAACAGATAGGGAGCTAGGTGCAAGTTTGTGATACCCTGCGGCCTGGTGTAATGACAGCAGACAGAATCCAATGCAAAATTAAATAACTTAGTAGAGCTGAGGCTGAAACACGCTTATTTTGTATAACAGATAGGGTGCTAGGTGCAAGTTTGGGATATCCTGTGGCCTGGTGTAATGACAGCAGTCATAAACCAATGCAAAATTAAATAACTTAGTACAGCTGAGGCTGAAACACGCCTATTTTGTATAACAGATAGGGTGCTGGGTGCAAGTTTGGGATACCCTGCGGCCTGGTGTAATGACAGCAGACAGAAACCAATGCAAAATTAAATAACTTAGTACAGCTGAGGCTGAAACACGCCTATTTTGTATAACAGATAGGGTGCTAGGTGCAAGTTTGGGATACCCTGCGGCCTGGTGTAATGACAGCAGACAGAAACCAATGCAAAATTAAATAACTTAGTAGAGCTGAGGCTGAAACACGCTTATTTTGTATAACAGATAGGGTGCTAGGTGCAAGTTTGGGATACCCTGCGGCCTGGTGTAATGACAGCAGACAGAAACCAATGCAAAATTAAATAACTTTGTAGAGCTGAGGCTGAAACACGCTTATTTTGTATAACAGATAGGGAGCTAGGTGCAAGTTTGGGATACCCTGCGGCCTGGTGTAATGACAGCAGACAGAAACCAATGCAAAATTAAATAACTTAGTACAGCTGAGGCTGAAACACGCTTATTTTGTATAACAGATAGGGTGCTAGGTGCAAGTTTGGGATATACTGTGGCCTGGTGTAATGAAAGCAGTCATAAACCAATGCAAAATTAAATAACTTAGTACAGCTGAGGCTGAAACACGCCTATTTTGTATAATAGATAGGGTGCTGGGTGCAAGTTTGGGATACCCTGCGGCCTGGTGTAATGACAGCAGACAGAAACCAATGCAAAAGTAAATAACTTAGTACAGCTGAGGCTGAAACACGCCTATTTTGTATAACAGATAGGGTGCTAGGTGCAAGTTTGGGATACCCTGCGGCCTGGTGTAATGACAGCAGACAGAAACCAATGCAAAATTAAATAACTTAGTAAAGCTGAGGCAGAAGCATGCTTATTTTGTATAACAGATAGGGTGCTAGGTGCAAGTTTGGGATAAACTGCGGCTTGCTGTAAAACAGCAGACAGAAACCAATGCAAAATTAAATAACTTAGTACAGCTGAGGCTGAAACACACTTATTTTGTATAACAGATAGGGTGCTAGGTGCAAGTTTGGGATACCCTGCGGCCTTGTGTAATGACAGCAGACAAAAACCAATGCAAAATTAAATAACTTAGTAGAGCTGAGGCTGAAACACGCATATTTTGTATAACAGATAGGGTGCTAGGTGCAAGTTTGGGATACCCTGCGGCCTGGTGTAATGACAGCAGACAGAAACCAATGCAAAATTAAATAACTTAGTACAGCTGAGGCTGAAACATGCTTATTTTGTATAACAGACAGGTTGCAAGTTTGGGATACCCTGCGGCCTGGTGTAATGACAGCAGACAGAAACCAATGCAAAATTAAATAACTTAGTACAGTTGAGGCTGAAACACGCTTATTTTGTATAACAGATAGGGTGCTAGGTGCAAGTTTGGGATACCCTGCGGCCTGGTGTAATGACCGCAGACAGAAACCAATGCAAAATTAAATAACTTGGTACAGCTGAGGCTGAAACACGCCTATTTTGTATAACAGATAGGGTGCTGGGTGCAAGTTTGGGATACCCTGCGGCCTGGTGTAATGACAGCAGACAGAAACCAATGCAAAATTAAATAACTTAGTACAGCTGAGGCTGAAACACGCTTATTTTGTATAACAGATAGGGTGCTAGGTGCAAGTTTGGGATACCCTGCGGCCTGGTGTAATGACAGCAGACAGAAACCAATGCATAATTAAATAACTTAGTAGAGCTGAGGCTGAAACACGCTTATTTTGTATAACAGATAGGGAGCTAGGTGCAAGTTTGGGATACCCTGCGGCCTGGTGTAATGACAGCAGACAGAAACCAATGCAAAATTAAATAACTTAGTACAGCTGAGGCTGAAACACGCTTATTTTGTATAACAGATAGGGTGCTAGGTGCAAGTTTGGGATATACTGTGGCCTGGTGTAATGAAAGCAGTCTTAAACCAATGCAAAATTAAATAACTTAGTACAGCTGAGGCGGAAACACACCTATTTTGTATAATAGATAGGGTGCTGGGTGCAAGTTTGGGATACCCTGCGGCCTGGTGTAATGACAGCAGACAGAAACCAATGCAAAAGTAAATAACTTAGTACAGCTGAGGCTGAAACACGCCTATTTTGTATAACAGATAGGGTGCTAGGTGCAAGTTTGGGATACCCTGCGGCCTGGTGTAATGACAGCAGACAGAAACCAATGCAAAATTAAATAACTTAGTAAAGCTGAGGCAGAAGCATGCTTATTTTGTATAACAGATAGGGTGCTAGGTGCAAGTTTGGGATAAACTGCGGCTTGCTGTAAAACAGTAGACAGAAACCAATGCAAAATTAAATAACTTAGTACAGCTGAGGCTGAAACACACTTATTTTGTATAACAGATAGGGTGCTAGGTGCCAGTTTGGGATACCCTGCGGCCTGGTGTAATGACAGCAGACAGAAACCAATGCAAAATTAAATAACTTAGTACAGCTGAGGCTGAAACACGCTTATTTTGTATAACAGACAGGTTGCAAGTTTGGGATACCCTGCGGCCTGGTGTAATGACAGCAGACAGAAACCAATGCAAAATTAAATAACTTAGTACAGCTGAGGCTGAAACACGCTTATTTTGTATAACAGATAGGGTGCTAGGTGCAAGTTTGGGATACCCTGCGGCCTGGTGTAATGACAGCAGACAGAGACCAATGCAAAATTAAATAACTTAGTACAGCTGAGGCAGAAGCACGCTTATTTTGTATAACAGATAGGGTGCTAGGTGCAAGTTTGGGATACCCTGCGGCCTGGTGTAATTAGAGCAGACAGAAACCAATGCAAAATTAAATAACTTAGTAAAGCTGAGGCAGAAGCACCCTTATTTTGTATAACAGATAGGGTGCTAGGTGCAAGTTTGGGATACCCTGCGGCTTGGTGTAATGACAGCAGACAGAAACCCATGCAAAATTAAATACCTTAGTACAGGTGAGGCTGAAACACGCTTATTTTGTATAACAGATAGGGTGCTAGGTGCAAGTTTGGGATACCCTGCGGCCTGGTGTAATGACAGCAGACAGAAACCAATGCAAAATTAAATAACTTAGTACAGCTGAGGCAGAAGCACGCTTATTTTGTATAACAGATAGGGTGCTAGGTGCAAGTTTGGGATACCCTGCGGCCTGGTGTAATGACAGCAGACAGAAACCAATGCAAAATTAAATAACTTAGTAAAGCTGAGGCAGAAGCACGCTTATTTTGTATAACAGATAGGGTGCTAGGTGCAAGTTTGGGATACCCTGCGGCTTGGTGTAATGACAGCAGACAGAAACCCATGCAAAATTAAATAACTTAGTACAGCTGAGGCTGAAACACACTTATTTTGTAAAACAGATAGGGTGCTAGGTGCAAGTTTGGGATACCCTGCGGCCTGGTGTAATGACAGCAGACAGAAACCAATGCAAAATTAAATAACTTAGTAGAGCTGAGGCTGAAACACGCTTATTTTGTATAACAGATAGGGTGCTAGGTGCAAGTTTGGGATATCCTGTGGCCTGGTGTAATGACAGCAGTCATAAACCAATGCAAAATTAAATAACAGTACAGCTGAGGCTGAAACACGCCTATTTTGTATAACAGATAGGGTGCGGGTTTGGGATACCCTGCGGCCTGGTGTAATGACAGCAGACAGAAACCAATGCAAAATTAAATAACTTAGTAGAGCTGAGGCTGAAACATGCTTATTTTGAATAACAGATAGGTAGCTAGGTGCAAGTTTGTGATACCCTGCGGCCTGGTGTAATGACAGCAGACAGAAACCAATGCAAAATTAAATAACTTAGTAGAGCTGAGGCTGAAACACGCTTATTTTGTATAACAGATAGGGTGCTAGGTGCAAGTTTGGGATATCCTGTGGCCTGGTGTAATGACAGCAGTCATAAACCAATGCAAAATTAAATAACTTAGTACAGCTGAGGCTGAAACACGGCTATTTTGTATAACAGATAGGGTGCTGGGTGCAAGTTTGGGATACCCTGCGGCCTGGTGTAATGACAGCAGACAGAAACCAATGCAAAATTAAATAACTTAGTACAGCTGAGGCTGAAACACGCCTATTTTGTATAACAGATAGGGTGCTAGGTGCAAGTTTGGGATACCCTGCGGCCTGGTGTAATGACAGCAGACAGAAACCAATGCAAAATTAAATAACTTAGTACAGCTGAGGCTGAAACACGCCTATTTTGTATAACAGATAGGGTGCTAGGTGCAAGTTTGGGATACCCTGCGGCCTGGTGTAATGACAGCAGACAGAAACCAATGCAAAATTAAATAACTTAGTAGAGCTGAGGCTGAAACACGCTTATTTTGTATAACAGATAGGGTGCTAGGTGCAAGTTTGGGATACCCTGCGGCCTGGTGTAATGACAGCAGACAGAAACCAATGCAAAATTAAATAACTTAGTAGAGCTGAGGCTGAAACACGCTTATTTTGTATAACAGATAGGGAGCTAGGTGCAAGTTTGGAATACCCTGCGGCCTGGTGTAATGACAGCAGACAGAAACCAATGCAAAATTAAATAACAGTACAGCTGAGGCTGAAACACGCCTATTTTGTATAACATATAGGGTGCGGGTTTGGGATACCCTGCGGCCTGGTGTAATGACAGCAGACAGAAACCAATGCAAAATTAAATAACTTAGTAGAGCTGAGGCTGAAACATGCTTATTTTGAATAACAGATAGGGAGCTAGGTGCAAGTTTGTGATACCCTGCGGCCTGGTGTAATGACAGCAGACAGAAACCAATGCAAAATTAAATAACTTAGTAGAGCTGAGGCTGAAACACGCTTATTTTGTATAACAGATAGGGTGCTAGGTGCAAGTTTGGGATATCCTGTGGCCTGGTGTAATGACAGCAGTCATAAACCAATGCAAAATTAAATAACTTAGTACAGCTGAGGCTGAAACACGCCTATTTTGTATAACAGATAGGGTGCTGGGTGCAAGTTTGGGATACCCTGCGGCCTGGTGTAATGACAGCAGACAGAAACCAATGCAAAATTAAATAACTTAGTACAGCTGAGGCTGAAACACGCCTATTTTGTATAACAGATAGGGTGCTAGGTGCAAGTTTGGGATACCCTGCGGCCTGGTGTAATGACAGCAGACAGAAACCAATGCAAAATTAAATAACTTAGTAGAGCTGAGGCTGAAACACGCTTATTTTGTATAACAGATAGGGTGCTAGGTGCAAGTTTGGGATACCCTGCGGCCTGGTGTAATGACAGCAGACAGAAACCAATGCAAAATTAAATAACTTAGTAGAGCTGAGGCTGAAACACGCTTATTTTGTATAACAGATAGGGAGCTAGGTGCAAGTTTGGGATACCCTGCGGCCTGGTGTAATGACAGCAGACAGAAACCAATGCAAAATTAAATAACTTAGTAGAGCTGAGGCTGAAACATGCCTATTTTGTATATTAGATAGGGTGCTGGGTGCAAGTTTGGGATACCCTGCGGCCTGGTGTAATGACAGCAGACAGAAACCAATGCAAAAGTAAATAACTTAGTACAGCTGAGGCTGAAACACGCCTATTTTGTATAACAGATAGGGTGCTAGGTGCAAGTTTGGGATACCCTGCGGCCTGGTGTAATGACAGCAGACAGAAACCAATGCAAAATTAAATAACTTAGTAAAGCTGAGGCAGAAGCATGCTTATTTTGTATAACAGATAGGGTGCTAGGTGCAAGTTTGGGATAAACTGCGGCTTGCTGTAAAACAGCAGACAGAAACCAATGCAAAATTAAATAACTTAGTACAGCTGAGGCTGAAACACACTTATTTTGTATAACAGATAGGGTGCTAGGTGCAAGTTTGGGATACCCTGCGGCCTTGTGTAATGACAGCAGACAAAAACCAATGCAAAATTAAATAACTTAGTAGAGCTGAGGCTGAAACACGCATATTTTGTATAACAGATAGGGTGCTAGGTGCAAGTTTGGGATACCCTGCGGCCTGGTGTAATGACAGCAGACAGAAACCAATGCAAAATTAAATAACTTAGTACAGCTGAGGCTGAAACACGCTTATTTTGTATAACAGACAGGTTGCAAGTTTGGGATACCCTGCGGCTTGGTGTAATGACAGCAGACAGAAACCCATGCAAAATTAAATAACGTAGTAGAGCTGAGGATGAAACACGCTTATTTTGTATAACAGATAGGGTGCTAGGTGCAAGTTTGGGATACCCTGCGGCCTGGTGTAATGACAGCAGACAGAAACCAATGCAAAATTAAATAACTTAGTACAGCTGAGGCTGAAACACACTTATTTTGTATAACAGATAGGGTGCTAGGTGCAAGTTTGGGATACCCTGCGGCCTGGTGTAATGACAGCAGACAGAAACCAATGCAAAATTAAATAACTTAGTAGAGCTGAGGATGAAACACGCTTATTTTGTATAACAGATAGGGTGCTAGGTGCAAGTTTGGGATACCCTGCGGCCCGGTGTAATGACAGCAGACAGAAACCAATGCAAAATTAAATAACTTAGTAGAGCTGAGGCTGAAACACGCTTATTTTGTATAACAGATAGGGAGCTAGGTGCAAGTTTGGGATACCCTGCGGCCTGGTGTAATGACAGCAGACAGAAACCAATGCAAAATTAAATACCTTAGTACAGGTGAGGCTGAAACACGCTTATTTTGTATAACAGATAGGGTGCTAGGTGCAAGTTTGGGATACCCTGCGGCCTGGTGTAATGACAGCAGACAGAAACCAATGCAAAATTAAATAACTTAGTACAGCTGAGGCAGAAGCACGCTTATTTTGTATAACAGATAGGGTGCTAGGTGCAAGTTTGGGATACCCTGCGGCCTGGTGTAATGACAGCAGACAGAAACCAATGCAAAATTAAATAACTTAGTAAAGCTGAGGCAGAAGCACGCTTATTTTGTATAACAGATAGGGTGCTAGGTGCAAGTTTGGGATACCCTGCGGCTTGGTGTAATGACAGCAGACAGAAACCCATGCAAAATTAAATAACGTAGTAGAGCTGAGGATGAAACACGCTTATTTTGTATAACAGATAGGGTGCTAGGTGCAAGTTTGGGATACCCTGCGGCCTGGTGTAATGACAGCAGACAGAAACCAATGCAAAATTAAATAACTTAGTACAGCTGAGGCTGAAACACACTTATTTTGTATAACAGATAGGGTGCTAGGTGCAAGTTTGGGATACCCTGCGGCCTGGTGTAATGACAGCAGACAGAAACCAATGCAAAATTAAATAACTTAGTACAGCTGAGGCTGAAACACGCTTATTTTGTATAACAGATAGGGAGCTAGGTGCAAGTTTGGGATACCCTGCGGCCTGGTGTAATGACAGCAGACAGAAACCAATGCAAAATTAAATAACTTAGTACAGCTGAGGCTGAAACACGCCTATTTTGTATAACAGATAGGGTACTAGGTGCAAGTTTGGGATACCCTGCGGCTTGCTGTGAAACAGCAGACAGAAATCAATGCAAAATTAAATAACTTAGTAAAGCTGAGCCTGAAACACACTTATTTTGTAAAACAGATAGGGTGCTAGGTGCAAGTTTGGGATACCCTGCGGCCTGGTGTAATGACAGCAGACAGAAACCAATGCAAAATTAAATAACTTAGTAGAGCTGAGGCTGAAACACGCTTATTTTGTATAACAGATAGGGTGCTAGGTGCAAGTTTGGGATATCCTGTGGCCTGGTGTAATGACAGCAGTCATAAACCAATGCAAAATTAAATAACAGTACAGCTGAGGCTGAAACACGCCTATTTTGTATAACAGATAGGGTGCGGGTTTGGGATACCCTGCGGCCTGGTGTAATGACAGCAGACAGAAACCAATGCAAAATTAAATAACTTAGTAGAGCTGAGGCTGAAACATGCTTATTTTCAATAACAGATAGGGAGCTAGGTGCAAGTTTGTGATACCCTGCGGCCTGGTGTAATGACAGCAGACAGAAACCAATGCAAAATTAAATAACTTAGTAGAGCTGAGGCTGAAACACGCTTATTTTGTATAACAGATAGGGTGCTAGGTGCAAGTTTGGGATATCCTGTGGCCTGGTGTAATGACAGCAGTCATAAACCAATGCAAAATTAAATAACTTAGTACAGCTGAGGCTGAAACACGCCTATTTTGTATAACAGATAGGGTGCTGGGTGCAAGTTTGGGATACCCTGCGGCCTGGTGTAATGACAGCAGACAGAAACCAATGCAAAATTAAATAACTTAGTACAGCTGAGGCTGAAACACGCCTATTTTGTATAACAGATAGGGTGCTAGGTGCAAGTTTGGGATACCCTGCGGCCTGGTGTAATGACAGCAGACAGAAACCAATGCAAAATTAAATAACTTAGTAGAGCTGAGGCTGAAACACGCTTATTTTGTATAACAGATAGGGTGCTAGGTGCAAGTTTGGGATACCCTGCGGCCTGGTGTAATGACAGCAGACAGAAACCAATGCAAAATTAAATAACTTTGTAGAGCTGAGGCTGAAACACGCTTATTTTGTATAACAGATAGGGAGCTAGGTGCAAGTTTGGGATACCCTGCGGCCTGGTGTAATGACAGCAGACAGAAACCAATGCAAAATTAAATAACTTAGTACAGCTGAGGCTGAAACACGCTTATTTTGTATAACAGATAGGGTGCTAGGTGCAAGTTTGGGATATACTGTGGCCTGGTGTAATGAAAGCAGTCATAAACCAATGCAAAATTAAATAACTTAGTACAGCTGAGGCTGAAACACGCCTATTTTGTATAATAGATAGGGTGCTGGGTGCAAGTTTGGGATACCCTGCGGCCTGGTGTAATGACAGCAGACAGAAACCAATGCAAAAGTAAATAACTTAGTACAGCTGAGGCTGAAACACGCCTATTTTGTATAACAGATAGGGTGCTAGGTGCAAGTTTGGGATACCCTGCGGCCTGGTGTAATGACAGCAGACAGAAACCAATGCAAAATTAAATAACTTAGTAAAGCTGAGGCAGAAGCATGCTTATTTTGTATAACAGATAGGGTGCTAGGTGCAAGTTTGGGATAAACTGCGGCTTGCTGTAAAACAGCAGACAGAAACCAATGCAAAATTAAATAACTTAGTACAGCTGAGGCTGAAACACACTTATTTTGTATAACAGATAGGGTGCTAGGTGCAAGTTTGGGATACCCTGCGGCCTTGTGTAATGACAGCAGACAAAAACCAATGCAAAATTAAATAACTTAGTAGAGCTGAGGCTGAAACACGCATATTTTGTATAACAGATAGGGTGCTAGGTGCAAGTTTGGGATACCCTGCGGCCTGGTGTAATGACAGCAGACAGAAACCAATGCAAAATTAAATAACTTAGTACAGCTGAGGCTGAAACACGCTTATTTTGTATAACAGACAGGTTGCAAGTTTGGGATACCCTGCGGCCTGGTGTAATGACAGCAGACAGAAACCAATGCAAAATTAAATAACTTAGTACAGTTGAGGCTGAAACACGCTTATTTTGTATAACAGATAGGGTGCTAGGTGCAAGTTTGGGATACCCTGCGGCCTGGTGTAATGACCGCAGACAGAAACCAATGCAAAATTAAATAACTTGGTACAGCTGAGGCTGAAACACGCCTATTTTGTATAACAGATAGGGTGCTGGGTGCAAGTTTGGGATACCCTGCGGCCTGGTGTAATGACAGCAGACAGAAACCAATGCAAAATTAAATAACTTAGTACAGCTGAGGCTGAAACACGCTTATTTTGTATAACAGATAGGGTGCTAGGTGCAAGTTTGGGATACCCTGCGGCCTGGTGTAATGACAGCAGACAGAAACCAATGCATAATTAAATAACTTAGTAGAGCTGAGGCTGAAACACGCTTATTTTGTATAACAGATAGGGAGCTAGGTGCAAGTTTGGGATACCCTGCGGCCTGGTGTAATGACAGCAGACAGAAACCAATGCAAAATTAAATAACTTAGTACAGCTGAGGCTGAAACACGCTTATTTTGTATAACAGATAGGGTGCTAGGTGCAAGTTTGGGATATACTGTGGCCTGGTGTAATGAAAGCAGTCTTAAACCAATGCAAAATTAAATAACTTAGTACAGCTGAGGCGGAAACACACCTATTTTGTATAATAGATAGGGTGCTGGGTGCAAGTTTGGGATACCCTGCGGCCTGGTGTAATGACAGCAGACAGAAACCAATGCAAAAGTAAATAACTTAGTACAGCTGAGGCTGAAACACGCCTATTTTGTATAACAGATAGGGTGCTAGGTGCAAGTTTGGGATACCCTGCGGCCTGGTGTAATGACAGCAGACAGAAACCAATGCAAAATTAAATAACTTAGTAAAGCTGAGGCAGAAGCATGCTTATTTTGTATAACAGATAGGGTGCTAGGTGCAAGTTTGGGATAAACTGCGGCTTGCTGTAAAACAGCAGACAGAAACCAATGCAAAATTAAATAACTTAGTACAGCTGAGGCTGAAACACACTTATTTTGTATAACAGATAGGGTGCTAGGTGCCAGTTTGGGATACCCTGCGGCCTGGTGTAATGACAGCAGACAGAAACCAATGCAAAATTAAATAACTTAGTACAGCTGAGGCTGAAACACGCTTATTTTGTATAACAGACAGGTTGCAAGTTTGGGATACCCTGCGGCCTGGTGTAATGACAGCAGACAGAAACCAATGCAAAATTAAATAACTTAGTACAGCTGAGGCTGAAACACGCTTATTTTGTATAACAGATAGGGTGCTAGGTGCAAGTTTGGGATACCCTGCGGCCTGGTGTAATGACAGCAGACAGAGACCAATGCAAAATTAAATAACTTAGTACAGCTGAGGCAGAAGCACGCTTATTTTGTATAACAGATAGGGTGCTAGGTGCAAGTTTGGGATACCCTGCGGCCTGGTGTAATTAGAGCAGACAGAAACCAATGCAAAATTAAATAACTTAGTAAAGCTGAGGCAGAAGCACCCTTATTTTGTATAACAGATAGGGTGCTAGGTGCAAGTTTGGGATACCCTGCGGCTTGGTGTAATGACAGCAGACAGAAACCCATGCAAAATTAAATACCTTAGTACAGGTGAGGCTGAAACACGCTTATTTTGTATAACAGATAGGGTGCTAGGTGCAAGTTTGGGATACCCTGCGGCCTGGTGTAATGACAGCAGACAGAAACCAATGCAAAATTAAATAACTTAGTACAGCTGAGGCAGAAGCACGCTTATTTTGTATAACAGATAGGGTGCTAGGTGCAAGTTTGGGATACCCTGCGGCCTGGTGTAATGACAGCAGACAGAAACCAATGCAAAATTAAATAACTTAGTAAAGCTGAGGCAGAAGCACGCTTATTTTGTATAACAGATAGGGTGCTAGGTGCAAGTTTGGGATACCCTGCGGCTTGGTGTAATGACAGCAGACAGAAACCCATGCAAAATTAAATAACTTAGTACAGCTGAGGCTGAAACACACTTATTTTGTAAAACAGATAGGGTGCTAGGTGCAAGTTTGGGATACCCTGCGGCCTGGTGTAATGACAGCAGACAGAAACCAATGCAAAATTAAATAACTTAGTAGAGCTGAGGCTGAAACACGCTTATTTTGTATAACAGATAGGGTGCTAGGTGCAAGTTTGGGATATCCTGTGGCCTGGTGTAATGACAGCAGTCATAAACCAATGCAAAATTAAATAACAGTACAGCTGAGGCTGAAACACGCCTATTTTGTATAACAGATAGGGTGCGGGTTTGGGATACCCTGCGGCCTGGTGTAATGACAGCAGACAGAAACCAATGCAAAATTAAATAACTTAGTAGAGCTGAGGCTGAAACATGCTTATTTTGAATAACAGATAGGTAGCTAGGTGCAAGTTTGTGATACCCTGCGGCCTGGTGTAATGACAGCAGACAGAAACCAATGCAAAATTAAATAACTTAGTAGAGCTGAGGCTGAAACACGCTTATTATGTATAACAGATAGGGTGCTAGGTGCAAGTTTGGGATATCCTGTGGCCTGGTGTAATGACAGCAGTCATAAACCAATGCAAAATTAAATAACTTAGTACAGCTGAGGCTGAAACACGGCTATTTTGTATAACAGATAGGGTGCTGGGTGCAAGTTTGGGATACCCTGCGGCCTGGTGTAATGACAGCAGACAGAAACCAATGCAAAATTAAATAACTTAGTACAGCTGAGGCTGAAACACGCCTATTTTGTATAACAGATAGGGTGCTAGGTGCAAGTTTGGGATACCCTGCGGCCTGGTGTAATGACAGCAGACAGAAACCAATGCAAAATTAAATAACTTAGTACAGCTGAGGCTGAAACACGCCTATTTTGTATAACAGATAGGGTGCTAGGTGCAAGTTTGGGATACCCTGCGGCCTGGTGTAATGACAGCAGACAGAAACCAATGCAAAATTAAATAACTTAGTAGAGCTGAGGCTGAAACACCCTTATTTTGTATAACAGATAGGGTGCTAGGTGCAAGTTTGGGATATCCTGTGGCCTGGTGTAATGACAGCAGTCATAAACCAATGCAAAATTAAATAACAGTACAGCTGAGGCTGAAACACGCCTATTTTGTATAACATATAGGGTGCGGGTTTGGGATACCCTGCGGCCTGGTGTAATGACAGCAGACAGAAACCAATGCAAAATTAAATAACTTAGTAGAGCTGAGGCTGAAACATGCTTATTTTGAATAACAGATAGGGAGCTAGGTGCAAGTTTGTGATACCCTGCGGCCTGGTGTAATGACAGCAGACAGAAACCAATGCAAAATTAAATAACTTAGTAGAGCTGAGGCTGAAACACGCTTATTTTGTATAACAGATAGGGTGCTAGGTGCAAGTTTGGGATATCCTGTGGCCTGGTGTAATGACAGCAGTCATAAACCAATGCAAAATTAAATAACTTAGTACAGCTGAGGCTGAAACACGCCTATTTTGTATAACAGATAGGGTGCTGGGTGCAAGTTTGGGATACCCTGCGGCCTGGTGTAATGACAGCAGACAGAAACCAATGCAAAATTAAATAACTTAGTACAGCTGAGGCTGAAACACGCCTATTTTGTATAACAGATAGGGTGCTAGGTGCAAGTTTGGGATACCCTGCGGCCTGGTGTAATGACAGCAGACAGAAACCAATGCAAAATTAAATAACTTAGTAGAGCTGAGGCTGAAACACGCTTATTTTGTATAACAGATAGGGTGCTAGGTGCAAGTTTGGGATACCCTGCGGCCTGGTGTAATGACAGCAGACAGAAACCAATGCAAAATTAAATAACTTAGTAGAGCTGAGGCTGAAACACGCTTATTTTGTATAACAGATAGGGAGCTAGGTGCAAGTTTGGGATACCCTGCGGCCTGGTGTAATGACAGCAGACAGAAACCAATGCAAAATTAAATAACTTAGTACAGCTGAGGCTGAAACACGCTTATTTTGTATAACAGATAGGGTGCTAGGTGCAAGTTTGGGATATACTGTGGCCTGGTGTAATGAAAGCAGTCATAAACCAATGCAAAATTAAATAACTTAGTACAGCTGAGGCTGAAACATGCCTATTTTGTATATTAGATAGGGTGCTGGGTGCAAGTTTGGGATACCCTGCGGCCTGGTGTAATGACAGCAGACAGAAACCAATGCAAAAGTAAATAACTTAGTACAGCTGAGGCTGAAACACGCCTATTTTGTATAACAGATAGGGTGCTAGGTGCAAGTTTGGGATACCCTGCGGCCTGGTGTAATGACAGCAGACAGAAACCAATGCAAAATTAAATAACTTAGTAAAGCTGAGGCAGAAGCATGCTTATTTTGTATAACAGATAGGGTGCTAGGTGCAAGTTTGGGATAAACTGCGGCTTGCTGTAAAACAGCAGACAGAAACCAATGCAAAATTAAATAACTTAGTACAGCTGAGGCTGAAACACACTTATTTTGTATAACAGATAGGGTGCTAGGTGCAAGTTTGGGATACCCTGCGGCCTTGTGTAATGACAGCAGACAAAAACCAATGCAAAATTAAATAACTTAGTAGAGCTGAGGCTGAAACACGCATATTTTGTATAACAGATAGGGTGCTAGGTGCAAGTTTGGGATACCCTGCGGCCTGGTGTAATGACAGCAGACAGAAACCAATGCAAAATTAAATAACTTAGTACAGCTGAGGCTGAAACACGCTTATTTTGTATAACAGACAGGTTGCAAGTTTGGGATACCCTGCGGCCTGGTGTAATGACCGCAGACAGAAACCAATGCAAAATTAAATAACTTAGTACAGCTGAGGCTGAAACACGCTTATTTTGTATAACAGATAAGGTGCTAGGTGCAAGTTTGGGATACCCTGCGGCCTGGTGTAATGACAGCAGACAGAAACCAATGCAAAATTAAATACCTTAGTACAGGTGAGGCTGAAACACGCTTATTTTGTATAACAGATAGGGTGCTAGGTGCAAGTTTGGGATACCCTGCGGCCTGGTGTAATGACAGCAGACAGAAACCAATGCAAAATTAAATAACTTAGTACAGCTGAGGCTGAAACACGCTTATTTTGTATAACAGACAGGTTGCAAGTTTGGGATACCCTGCGGCCTGGTGTAATGACAGCAGACAGAAACCAATGCAAAATTTAATAACTTAGTACAGTTGAGGCTGAAACACGCTTATTTTGTATAACAGATAGGGTGCTAGGTGCAAGTTTGGGATACCCTGCGGCCTGGTGTAATGGCAGCAGACAGAAACCAATGCAAAATTAAATAACTTAGTAGAGCTGAGGCTGAAACACGCTTATTTTGTATAACAGATAGGGTGCTAGGTGCAAGTTTGGGATATCCTGTGGCCTGGTGTAATGACAGCAGTCATAAACCAATGCAAAATTAAATAACAGTACAGCTGAGGCTGAAACACGCCTATTTTGTATAACAGATAGGGTGCGGGTTTGGGATACCCTGCGGCCTGGTGTAATGACAGCAGACAGAAACCAATGCAAAATTAAATAACTTAGTAGAGCTGAGGCTGAAACATGCTTATTTTGAATAACAGATAGGGAGCTAGGTGCAAGTTTGTGATACCCTGCGGCCTGGTGTAATGACAGCAGACAGAAACCAATGCAAAATTAAATAACTTAGTAGAGCTGAGGCTGAAACACGCTTATTTTGTATAACAGATAGGGTGCTAGGTGCAAGTTTGGGATATCCTGTGGCCTGGTGTAATGACAGCAGTCATAAACCAATGCAAAATGAAATAACTTAGTACAGCTGAGGCTGAAACACGCCTATTTTGTATAACAGATAGGGTGCTGGGTGCAAGTTTGGGATACCCTGCGGCCTGGTGTAATGACAGCAGACAGAAACCAATGCAAAATTAAATAACTTAGTACAGCTGAGGCTGAAACACGCCTATTTTGTATAACAGATAGGGTGCTAGGTGCAAGTTTGGGATACCCTGCGGCCTGGTGTAATGACAGCAGACAGAAACCAATGCAAAATTAAATAACTTAGTAGAGCTGAGGCTGAAACACGCTTATTTTGTATAACAGATAGGGTGCTAGGTGCAAGTTTGGGATACCCTGCGGCCTGGTGTAATGACAGCAGACAGAAACCAATGCAAAATTAAATAACTTAGTAGAGCTGAGGCTGAAACACGATTATTTTGTATAACAGATAGGGAGCTAGGTGCAAGTTTGGGATACCCTGCGGCCTGGTGTAATGACAGCAGACAGAAACCAATGCAAAATTAAATAACTTAGTACAGCTGAGGCTGAAACACGCTTATTTTGTATAACAGATAGGGTGCTAGGTGCAAGTTTGGGATATACTGTGGCCTGGTGTAATGAAAGCAGTCATAAACCAATGCAAAATTAAATAACTTAGTACAGCTGAGGCTGAAACATGCCTATTTTGTATATTAGATAGGGTGCTGGGTGCAAGTTTGGGATACCCTGCGGCCTGGTGTAATGACAGCAGACAGAAACCAATGCAAAAGTAAATAACTTAGTACAGCTGAGGCTGAAACACGCCTATTTTGTATAACAGATAGGGTGCTAGGTGCAAGTTTGGGATACCCTGCGGCCTGGTGTAATGACAGCAGACAGAAACCAATGCAAAATTAAATAACTTAGTAAAGCTGAGGCAGAAGCATGCTTATTTTGTATAACAGATAGGGTGCTAGGTGCAAGTTTGGGATAAACTGCGGCTTGCTGTAAAACAGCAGACAGAAACCAATGCAAAATTAAATAACTTAGTACAGCTGAGGCTGAAACACACTTATTTTGTATAACAGATAGGGTGCTAGGTGCAAGTTTGGGATACCCTGCGGCCTTGTGTAATGACAGCAGACAAAAACCAATGCAAAATTAAATAACTTAGTAGAGCTGAGGCTGAAACACGCATATTTTGTATAACAGATAGGGTGCTAGGTGCAAGTTTGGGATACCCTGCGGCCTGGTGTAATGACAGCAGACAGAAACCAATGCAAAATTAAATAACTTAGTACAGCTGAGGCTGAAACACGCTTATTTTGTATAACAGACAGGTTGCAAGTTTGGGATACCCTGCGGCCTGGTGTAATGACCGCAGACAGAAACCAATGCAAAATTAAATAACTTAGTACAGCTGAGGCTGAAACACGCTTATTTTGTATAACAGATAAGGTGCTAGGTGCAAGTTTGGGATACCCTGCGGCCTGGTGTAATGACAGCAGACAGAAACCAATGCAAAATTAAATACCTTAGTACAGGTGAGGCTGAAACACGCTTATTTTGTATAACAGATAGGGTGCTAGGTGCAAGTTTGGGATACCCTGCGGCCTGGTGTAATGACAGCAGACAGAAACCAATGCAAAATTAAATAACTTAGTACAGCTGAGGCTGAAACACGCTTATTTTGTATAACAGACAGGTTGCAAGTTTGGGATACCCTGCGGCCTGGTGTAATGACAGCAGACAGAAACCAATGCAAAATTTAATAACTTAGTACAGTTGAGGCTGAAACACGCTTATTTTGTATAACAGATAGGGTGCTAGGTGCAAGTTTGGGATACCCTGCGGCCTGGTGTAATGGCAGCAGACAGAAACCAATGCAAAATTAAATAACTTAGTAGAGCTGAGGCTGAAACACGCTTATTTTGTATAACAGATAGGGTGCTAGGTGCAAGTTTGGGATATCCTGTGGCCTGGTGTAATGACAGCAGTCATAAACCAATGCAAAATTAAATAACAGTACAGCTGAGGCTGAAACACGCCTATTTTGTATAACAGATAGGGTGCGGGTTTGGGATACCCTGCGGCCTGGTGTAATGACAGCAGACAGAAACCAATGCAAAATTAAATAACTTAGTAGAGCTGAGGCTGAAACATGCTTATTTTGAATAACAGATAGGGAGCTAGGTGCAAGTTTGTGATACCCTGCGGCCTGGTGTAATGACAGCAGACAGAAACCAATGCAAAATTAAATAACTTAGTAGAGCTGAGGCTGAAACACGCTTATTTTGTATAACAGATAGGGTGCTAGGTGCAAGTTTGGGATACCCTGCGGCCTGGTGTAATGACAGCAGACAGAAACCAATGCAAAATTAAATAACTTAGTAGAGCTGAGGCTGAAACACGCTTATTTTGTATAACAGATAGGGAGCTAGGTGCAAGTTTGGGATACCCTGCGGCCTGGTGTAATGACAGCAGACAGAAACCAATGCAAAATTAAATAACTTAGTACAGCTGAGGCTGAAACACGCTTATTTTGTATAACAGATAGGGTGCTAGGTGCAAGTTTGGGATATACTGTGGCCTGGTGTAATGAAAGCAGTCATAAACCAATGCAAAATTAAATAACTTAGTACAGCTGAGGCTGAAACACGCCTATTTTGTATAATAGATAGGGTGCTGGGTGCAAGTTTGGGATACCCTGCGGCCTGGTGTAATGACAGCAGACAGAAACCAATGCAAAAGTAAATAACTTAGTACAGCTGAGGCTGAAACACGCCTATTTTGTATAACAGATAGGGTGCTAGGTGCAAGTTTGGGATACCCTGCGGCCTGGTGTAATGACAGCAGACAGAAACCAATGCAAAATTAAATAACTTAGTAAAGCTGAGGCAGAAGCATGCTTATTTTGTATAACAGATAGGGTGCTAGGTGCAAGTTTGGGATAAACTGCGGCTTGCTGTAAAACAGCAGACAGAAACCAATGCAAAATTAAATAACTTAGTACAGCTGAGGCTGAAACACACTTATTTTGTATAACAGATAGGGTGCTAGGTGCAAGTTTGGGATACCCTGCGGCCTTGTGTAATGACAGCAGACAAAAACCAATGCAAAATTAAATAACTTAGTAGAGCTGAGGCTGAAACACGCATATTTTGTATAACAGATAGGGTGCTAGGTGCAAGTTTGGGATACCCTGCGGCCTGGTGTAATGACAGCAGACAGAAACCAATGCAAAATTAAATAACTTAGTACAGCTGAGGCTGAAACACGCTTATTTTGTATAACAGACAGGTTGCAAGTTTGGGATACCCTGCGGCCTGGTGTAATGACCGCAGACAGAAACCAATGCAAAATTAAATAACTTAGTACAGCTGAGGCTGAAACACGCTTATTTTGTATAACAGATAAGGTGCTAGGTGCAAGTTTGGGATACCCTGCGGCCTGGTGTAATGACAGCAGACAGAAACCAATGCAAAATTAAATACCTTAGTACAGGTGAGGCTGAAACACGCTTATTTTGTATAACAGATAGGGTTCAAGGTGCAAGTTTGGGATACCCTGCGGCCTGGTGTAATGACAGCAGACAGAAACAATGCAAAATTAAATAACTTAGTACAGCTGAGGCTGAAACACGCTTATTTTGTATAACAGACAGGTTGCAAGTTTGGGATACCCTGCGGCCTGGTGTAATGACAGCAGACAGAAACCAATGCAAAATTTAATAACTTAGTACAGTTGAGGCTGAAACACGCTTATTTTGTATAACAGATAGGGTGCTAGGTGCAAGTTTGGGATACCCTGCGGCCTGGTGTAATGACCGCAGACAGAAACCAATGCAAAATTAAATAACTTAGTACAGCTGAGGCTGAAACATGCTTATTTTGTATAACAGATAAGGTGCTAGGTGAAAGTTTGGGATACCCTGTGGCCTGGTGTAATGACAGCAGACAGAAACCAATGCAAAATTAAATACCTTACTACAGGTGAGGCTGAAACACGCTTATTTTGTATAACAGATAGGGTGCTAGGTGCAAGTTTGGGATACCCTGCGGCCTGGTGTAATGACAGCAGACAGAAACCAATGCAAAATTAAATAACTTAGTACAGCTGAGGCAGAAGCACGCTTATTTTGTATAACAAATAGGGTGCTAGGTGCAAGTTTGGGATACCCTGCGGCCTGGTGTAATGACAGCAGACAGAAACCAATGCAAAATTAAATAACTTAGTAAAGCTGAGGCTGAAACACGCCTATTTTGTATAACAGATAGGGTGCTAGGTGCAAGTTTGGGATACCCTGCGGCCTGGTGTAATGACAGCAGACAGAAACCAATGCAAAATTAAATAACTTAGTAAAGCTGAGGCAGAAGCATGCTTATTTTGTATAACAGATAGGGTGCTAGGTGCAAGTTTGGGATAAACTGCGGCTTGCTGTAAAACAGCAGACAGAAACCAATGCAAAATTAAATAACTTAGTACAGCTGAGGCTGAAACACACTTATTTTGTATAACAGATAGGGTGCTAGGTGCAAGTTTGGGATACCCTGCGGCCTTGTGTAATGACAGCAGACAAAAACCAATGCAAAATTAAATAACTTAGTAGAGCTGAGGCTGAAACACGCATATTTTGTATAACAGATAGGGTGCTAGGTGCAAGTTTGGGATACCCTGCGGCCTGGTGTAATGACAGCAGACAGAAACCAATGCAAAATTAAATAACTTAGTACAGCTGAGGCTGAAACACGCTTATTTTGTATAACAGACAGGTTGCAAGTTTGGGATACCCTGCGGCCTGGTGTAATGACCGCAGACAGAAACCAATGCAAAATTAAATAACTTAGTACAGCTGAGGCTGAAACACGCTTATTTTGTATAACAGATAAGGTGCTAGGTGCAAGTTTGGGATATACTGTGGCCTAGTGTAATGACAGCAGACAGAAACCAATGCAAAATTAAATAACTTAGTAGAGCTGAGGCTGAAACACGCTTATTTTGTATAACAGATAGGGAGCTAGGTGCAAGTTTGGAATACCCTGCGGCCTGGTGTAATGACAGCAGACAGAAACCAATGCAAAATAAATAACTTAGTACAGCTGAGGCTGAAACACGCCTATTTTGTATAACAGATAGGGTGCTAGGTGCAAGTTTGGGATACCCTGCGGCTTGCTGTAAAACAGCAGACAGAAATCAATGCAAAATTAAATAACTTAGTAAAGCTGAGGCTGAAACACACTTATTTTGTAAAACAGATAGGGTGCTAGGTGCAAGTTTGGGATATCCTGCGGCCTGGTGTAATGACAGCAGACAGAAACCAATGCAAAATTAAATAACTTAGTAGAGCTGAGGCTGAAACACCCTTATTTTGTATAACAGATAGGGTGCTAGGTGCAAGTTTGGGATATCCTGTGGCCTGGTGTAATGACAGCAGTCATAAACCAATGCAAAATTAAATAACAGTACAGCTGAGGCTGAAACACGCCTATTTTGTATAACATATAGGGTGCGGGTTTGGGATACCCTGCGGCCTGGTGTAATGACAGCAGACAGAAACCAATGCAAAATTAAATAACTTAGTAGAGCTGAGGCTGAAACATGCTTATTTTGAATAACAGATAGGGAGCTAGGTGCAAGTTTGTGATACCCTGCGGCCTGGTGTAATGACAGCAGACAGAAACCAATGCAAAATTAAATAACTTAGTAGAGCTGAGGCTGAAACACGCTTATTTTGTATAACAGATAGGGTGCTAGGTGCAAGTTTGGGATATCCTGTGGCCTGGTGTAATGACAGCAGTCATAAACCAATGCAAAATTAAATAACTTAGTACAGCTGAGGCTGAAACACGCCTATTTTGTATAACAGATAGGGTGCTGGGTGCAAGTTTGGGATACCCTGCGGCCTGGTGTAATGACAGCAGACAGAAACCAATGCAAAATTAAATAACTTAGTACAGCTGAGGCTGAAACACGCCTATTTTGTATAACAGATAGGGTGCTAGGTGCAAGTTTGGGATACCCTGCGGCCTGGTGTAATGACAGCAGACAGAAACCAATGCAAAATTAAATAACTTAGTAGAGCTGAGGCTGAAACACGCTTATTTTGTATAACAGATAGGGTGCTAGGTGCAAGTTTGGGATACCCTGCGGCCTGGTGTAATGACAGCAGACAGAAACCAATGCAAAATTAAATAACTTAGTAGAGCTGAGGCTGAAACACGCTTATTTTGTATAACAGATAGGGAGCTAGGTGCAAGTTTGGGATACCCTGCGGCCTGGTGTAATGACAGCAGACAGAAACCAATGCAAAATTAAATAACTTAGTACAGCTGAGGCTGAAACACGCTTATTTTGTATAACAGATAGGGTGCTAGGTGCAAGTTTGGGATATACTGTGGCCTGGTGTAATGAAAGCAGTCATAAACCAATGCAAAATTAAATAACTTAGTACAGCTGAGGCTGAAACATGCCTATTTTGTATATTAGATAGGGTGCTGGGTGCAAGTTTGGGATACCCTGCGGCCTGGTGTAATGACAGCAGACAGAAACCAATGCAAAAGTAAATAACTTAGTACAGCTGAGGCTGAAACACGCCTATTTTGTATAACAGATAGGGTGCTAGGTGCAAGTTTGGGATACCCTGCGGCCTGGTGTAATGACAGCAGACAGAAACCAATGCAAAATTAAATAACTTAGTAAAGCTGAGGCAGAAGCATGCTTATTTTGTATAACAGATAGGGTGCTAGGTGCAAGTTTGGGATAAACTGCGGCTTGCTGTAAAACAGCAGACAGAAACCAATGCAAAATTAAATAACTTAGTACAGCTGAGGCTGAAACACACTTATTTTGTATAACAGATAGGGTGCTAGGTGCAAGTTTGGGATACCCTGCGGCCTTGTGTAATGACAGCAGACAAAAACCAATGCAAAATTAAATAACTTAGTAGAGCTGAGGCTGAAACACGCATATTTTGTATAACAGATAGGGTGCTAGGTGCAAGTTTGGGATACCCTGCGGCCTGGTGTAATGACAGCAGACAGAAACCAATGCAAAATTAAATAACTTAGTACAGCTGAGGCTGAAACACGCTTATTTTGTATAACAGACAGGTTGCAAGTTTGGGATACCCTGCGGCCTGGTGTAATGACCGCAGACAGAAACCAATGCAAAATTAAATAACTTAGTACAGCTGAGGCTGAAACACGCTTATTTTGTATAACAGATAAGGTGCTAGGTGCAAGTTTGGGATACCCTGCGGCCTGGTGTAATGACAGCAGACAGAAACCAATGCAAAATTAAATACCTTAGTACAGGTGAGGCTGAAACACGCTTATTTTGTATAACAGATAGGGTGCTAGGTGCAAGTTTGGGATACCCTGCGGCCTGGTGTAATGACAGCAGACAGAAACCAATGCAAAATTAAATAACTTAGTACAGCTGAGGCTGAAACACGCTTATTTTGTATAACAGACAGGTTGCAAGTTTGGGATACCCTGCGGCCTGGTGTAATGACAGCAGACAGAAACCAATGCAAAATTTAATAACTTAGTACAGTTGAGGCTGAAACACGCTTATTTTGTATAACAGATAGGGTGCTAGGTGCAAGTTTGGGATACCCTGCGGCCTGGTGTAATGGCAGCAGACAGAAACCAATGCAAAATTAAATAACTTAGTAGAGCTGAGGCTGAAACACGCTTATTTTGTATAACAGATAGGGTGCTAGGTGCAAGTTTGGGATATCCTGTGGCCTGGTGTAATGACAGCAGTCATAAACCAATGCAAAATTAAATAACAGTACAGCTGAGGCTGAAACACGCCTATTTTGTATAACAGATAGGGTGCGGGTTTGGGATACCCTGCGGCCTGGTGTAATGACAGCAGACAGAAACCAATGCAAAATTAAATAACTTAGTAGAGCTGAGGCTGAAACATGCTTATTTTGAATAACAGATAGGGAGCTAGGTGCAAGTTTGTGATACCCTGCGGCCTGGTGTAATGACAGCAGACAGAAACCAATGCAAAATTAAATAACTTAGTAGAGCTGAGGCTGAAACACGCTTATTTTGTATAACAGATAGGGTGCTAGGTGCAAGTTTGGGATATCCTGTGGCCTGGTGTAATGACAGCAGTCATAAACCAATGCAAAATGAAATAACTTAGTACAGCTGAGGCTGAAACACGCCTATTTTGTATAACAGATAGGGTGCTGGGTGCAAGTTTGGGATACCCTGCGGCCTGGTGTAATGACAGCAGACAGAAACCAATGCAAAATTAAATAACTTAGTACAGCTGAGGCTGAAACACGCCTATTTTGTATAACAGATAGGGTGCTAGGTGCAAGTTTGGGATACCCTGCGGCCTGGTGTAATGACAGCAGACAGAAACCAATGCAAAATTAAATAACTTAGTAGAGCTGAGGCTGAAACACGCTTATTTTGTATAACAGATAGGGTGCTAGGTGCAAGTTTGGGATACCCTGCGGCCTGGTGTAATGACAGCAGACAGAAACCAATGCAAAATTAAATAACTTAGTAGAGCTGAGGCTGAAACACGATTATTTTGTATAACAGATAGGGAGCTAGGTGCAAGTTTGGGATACCCTGCGGCCTGGTGTAATGACAGCAGACAGAAACCAATGCAAAATTAAATAACTTAGTACAGCTGAGGCTGAAACACGCTTATTTTGTATAACAGATAGGGTGCTAGGTGCAAGTTTGGGATATACTGTGGCCTGGTGTAATGAAAGCAGTCATAAACCAATGCAAAATTAAATAACTTAGTACAGCTGAGGCTGAAACATGCCTATTTTGTATATTAGATAGGGTGCTGGGTGCAAGTTTGGGATACCCTGCGGCCTGGTGTAATGACAGCAGACAGAAACCAATGCAAAAGTAAATAACTTAGTACAGCTGAGGCTGAAACACGCCTATTTTGTATAACAGATAGGGTGCTAGGTGCAAGTTTGGGATACCCTGCGGCCTGGTGTAATGACAGCAGACAGAAACCAATGCAAAATTAAATAACTTAGTAAAGCTGAGGCAGAAGCATGCTTATTTTGTATAACAGATAGGGTGCTAGGTGCAAGTTTGGGATAAACTGCGGCTTGCTGTAAAACAGCAGACAGAAACCAATGCAAAATTAAATAACTTAGTACAGCTGAGGCTGAAACACACTTATTTTGTATAACAGATAGGGTGCTAGGTGCAAGTTTGGGATACCCTGCGGCCTTGTGTAATGACAGCAGACAAAAACCAATGCAAAATTAAATAACTTAGTAGAGCTGAGGCTGAAACACGCATATTTTGTATAACAGATAGGGTGCTAGGTGCAAGTTTGGGATACCCTGCGGCCTGGTGTAATGACAGCAGACAGAAACCAATGCAAAATTAAATAACTTAGTACAGCTGAGGCTGAAACACGCTTATTTTGTATAACAGACAGGTTGCAAGTTTGGGATACCCTGCGGCCTGGTGTAATGACCGCAGACAGAAACCAATGCAAAATTAAATAACTTAGTACAGCTGAGGCTGAAACACGCTTATTTTGTATAACAGATAAGGTGCTAGGTGCAAGTTTGGGATACCCTGCGGCCTGGTGTAATGACAGCAGACAGAAACCAATGCAAAATTAAATACCTTAGTACAGGTGAGGCTGAAACACGCTTATTTTGTATAACAGATAGGGTGCTAGGTGCAAGTTTGGGATACCCTGCGGCCTGGTGTAATGACAGCAGACAGAAACCAATGCAAAATTAAATAACTTAGTACAGCTGAGGCTGAAACACGCTTATTTTGTATAACAGACAGGTTGCAAGTTTGGGATACCCTGCGGCCTGGTGTAATGACAGCAGACAGAAACCAATGCAAAATTTAATAACTTAGTACAGTTGAGGCTGAAACACGCTTATTTTGTATAACAGATAGGGTGCTAGGTGCAAGTTTGGGATACCCTGCGGCCTGGTGTAATGGCAGCAGACAGAAACCAATGCAAAATTAAATAACTTAGTAGAGCTGAGGCTGAAACACGCTTATTTTGTATAACAGATAGGGTGCTAGGTGCAAGTTTGGGATATCCTGTGGCCTGGTGTAATGACAGCAGTCATAAACCAATGCAAAATTAAATAACAGTACAGCTGAGGCTGAAACACGCCTATTTTGTATAACAGATAGGGTGCGGGTTTGGGATACCCTGCGGCCTGGTGTAATGACAGCAGACAGAAACCAATGCAAAATTAAATAACTTAGTAGAGCTGAGGCTGAAACATGCTTATTTTGAATAACAGATAGGGAGCTAGGTGCAAGTTTGTGATACCCTGCGGCCTGGTGTAATGACAGCAGACAGAAACCAATGCAAAATTAAATAACTTAGTAGAGCTGAGGCTGAAACACGCTTATTTTGTATAACAGATAGGGTGCTGGGTGCAAGTTTGGGATACCCTGCGGCCTGGTGTAATGACAGCAGACAGAAACCAATGCAAAATTAAATAACTTAGTACAGCTGAGGCTGAAACACGCCTATTTTGTATAACAGATAGGGTGCTAGGTGCAAGTTTGGGATACCCTGCGGCCTGGTGTAATGACAGCAGACAGAAACCAATGCAAAATTAAATAACTTAGTAGAGCTGAGGCTGAAACACGCTTATTTTGTATAACAGATAGGGTGCTAGGTGCAAGTTTGGGATACCCTGCGGCCTGGTGTAATGACAGCAGACAGAAACCAATGCAAAATTAAATAACTTAGTAGAGCTGAGGCTGAAACACGATTATTTTGTATAACAGATAGGGAGCTAGGTGCAAGTTTGGGATACCCTGCGGCCTGGTGTAATGACAGCAGACAGAAACCAATGCAAAATTAAATAACTTAGTACAGCTGAGGCTGAAACACGCTTATTTTGTATAACAGATAGGGTGCTAGGTGCAAGTTTGGGATATACTGTGGCCTGGTGTAATGAAAGCAGTCATAAACCAATGCAAAATTAAATAACTTAGTACAGCTGAGGCTGAAACATGCCTATTTTGTATATTAGATAGGGTGCTGGGTGCAAGTTTGGGATACCCTGCGGCCTGGTGTAATGACAGCAGACAGAAACCAATGCAAAAGTAAATAACTTAGTACAGCTGAGGCTGAAACACGCCTATTTTGTATAACAGATAGGGTGCTAGGTGCAAGTTTGGGATACCCTGCGGCCTGGTGTAATGACAGCAGACAGAAACCAATGCAAAATTAAATAACTTAGTAAAGCTGAGGCAGAAGCATGCTTATTTTGTATAACAGATAGGGTGCTAGGTGCAAGTTTGGGATAAACTGCGGCTTGCTGTAAAACAGCAGACAGAAACCAATGCAAAATTAAATAACTTAGTACAGCTGAGGCTGAAACACACTTATTTTGTATAACAGATAGGGTGCTAGGTGCAAGTTTGGGATACCCTGCGGCCTTGTGTAATGACAGCAGACAAAAACCAATGCAAAATTAAATAACTTAGTAGAGCTGAGGCTGAAACACGCATATTTTGTATAACAGATAGGGTGCTAGGTGCAAGTTTGGGATACCCTGCGGCCTGGTGTAATGACAGCAGACAGAAACCAATGCAAAATTAAATAACTTAGTACAGCTGAGGCTGAAACACGCTTATTTTGTATAACAGACAGGTTGCAAGTTTGGGATACCCTGCGGCCTGGTGTAATGACCGCAGACAGAAACCAATGCAAAATTAAATAACTTAGTACAGCTGAGGCTGAAACACGCTTATTTTGTATAACAGATAAGGTGCTAGGTGCAAGTTTGGGATACCCTGCGGCCTGGTGTAATGACAGCAGACAGAAACCAATGCAAAATTAAATACCTTAGTACAGGTGAGGCTGAAACACGCTTATTTTGTATAACAGATAGGGTGCTAGGTGCAAGTTTGGGATACCCTGCGGCCTGGTGTAATGACAGCAGACAGAAACCAATGCAAAATTAAATAACTTAGTACAGCTGAGGCTGAAACACGCTTATTTTGTATAACAGACAGGTTGCAAGTTTGGGATACCCTGCGGCCTGGTGTAATGACAGCAGACAGAAACCAATGCAAAATTTAATAACTTAGTACAGTTGAGGCTGAAACACGCTTATTTTGTATAACAGATAGGGTGCTAGGTGCAAGTTTGGGATACCCTGCGGCCTGGTGTAATGGCAGCAGACAGAAACCAATGCAAAATTAAATAACTTAGTAGAGCTGAGGCTGAAACACGCTTATTTTGTATAACAGATAGGGTGCTAGGTGCAAGTTTGGGATATCCTGTGGCCTGGTGTAATGACAGCAGTCATAAACCAATGCAAAATTAAATAACAGTACAGCTGAGGCTGAAACACGCCTATTTTGTATAACAGATAGGGTGCGGGTTTGGGATACCCTGCGGCCTGGTGTAATGACAGCAGACAGAAACCAATGCAAAATTAAATAACTTAGTAGAGCTGAGGCTGAAACATGCTTATTTTGAATAACAGATAGGGAGCTAGGTGCAAGTTTGTGATACCCTGCGGCCTGGTGTAATGACAGCAGACAGAAACCAATGCAAAATTAAATAACTTAGTAGAGCTGAGGCTGAAACACGCTTATTTTGTATAACAGATAGGGTGCTAGGTGCAAGTTTGGGATACCCTGCGGCCTGGTGTAATGACAGCAGACAGAAACCAATGCAAAATTAAATAACTTAGTAGAGCTGAGGCTGAAACACGCTTATTTTGTATAACAGATAGGGAGCTAGGTGCAAGTTTGGGATACCCTGCGGCCTGGTGTAATGACAGCAGACAGAAACCAATGCAAAATTAAATAACTTAGTACAGCTGAGGCTGAAACACGCTTATTTTGTATAACAGATAGGGTGCTAGGTGCAAGTTTGGGATATACTGTGGCCTGGTGTAATGAAAGCAGTCATAAACCAATGCAAAATTAAATAACTTAGTACAGCTGAGGCTGAAACACGCCTATTTTGTATAATAGATAGGGTGCTGGGTGCAAGTTTGGGATACCCTGCGGCCTGGTGTAATGACAGCAGACAGAAACCAATGCAAAATTTAATAACTTAGTACAGTTGAGGCTGAAACACGCTTATTTTGAATAACAGACAGGTTGCAAGTTTGGGATACCCTGCGGCCTGGTGTAATGACAGCAGACAGAAACCAATGCAAAATTTAATAACTTAGTACAGTTGAGGCTGAAACACGCTTATTTTGTATAACAGATAGGGTGCTAGGTGCAAGTTTGGGATACCCTGCGGCCTGGTGTAATGACCGCAGACAGAAACCAATGCAAAATTAAATAACTTAGTACAGCTGAGGCTGAAACATGCTTATTTTGTATAACAGATAAGGTGCTAGGTGCAAGTTTGGGATACCCTGTGGCCTGGTGTAATGACAGCAGACAGAAACCAATGCAAAATTAAATACCTTAGTACAGGTGAGGCTGAAACACGCTTATTTTGTATAACAGATAGGGTGCTAGGTGCAAGTTTGGGATACCCTGCGGCCTGGTGTAATGACAGCAGACAGAAACCAATGCAAAATTAAATAACTTAGTACAGCTGAGGCAGAAGCACGCTTATTTTGTATAACAAATAGGGTGCTAGGTGCAAGTTTGGGATACCCTGCGGCCTGGTGTAATGACAGCAGACAGAAACCAATGCAAAATTAAATAACTTAGTAAAGCTGAGGCAGAAGCACGCTTATTTTGTATAACAGATAGGGTGCTAGGTGCAAGTTTGGGATACCCTGCGGCTTGGTGTAATGACAGCAGACAGAAACCCATGCAAAATTAAATAACTTAGTACAGCTGAGGCTGAAACACACTTATTTTGTAAAACAGATAGGGTGCTAGGTGCAAGTTTGGGATACCCTGCGGCCTGGTGTAATGACAGCAGACAGAAACCAATGCAAAATTAAATAACTTAGTACAGCTGAGGCTGAAACACGCTTATTTTGAATAACAGATAGGGTGCTAGGTGCAAGTTTGGGATACCCTGCGGCCTGGTGAAATGACAGCAGACAGAAACCAATGCAAAATTAAATAACTTAGTAAAGCTGAGGCAGAAGCATGCTTATTTTGTATAACAGATAGGGTGCTAGGTGCAAGTTTGGGATACCCTGCGGCTTGCTGTAATGACATCAGACAGAAACCAATGCAAAATTAAATAACTTAGTACAGCTGAGGCTGAAACACACTTATTTTGTATAACAGATAAGGTGCTAGGTGCAAGTTTGGGATACCCTGCGGCCTGGTGTAATGACATCAGACAGAAACCAATGCAAAATTAAATAACTTAGTACAGCTGAGGCTGAAACACGCCTATTTTGTATAACAGATAGGGTGCTAGGTGCAAGTTTGGGATACCCTGCGGCCTGGTGTAATGACAGCAGACAGAAACCAATGCAAAATTAAATAACTTAGTAGAGCTGAGGCTGAAACACGCTTATTTTGTATAACAGATAGGGTGCTAGGTGCAAGTTTGGGATACCCTGCGGCCTGGTGTAATGACAGCAGACAGAAACCAATGCAAAATTAAATAACTTAGTAGAGCTGAGGCTGAAACACGCTTATTTTGTATAACAGATAGGGAGCTAGGTGCAAGTTTGGGATACCCTGCGGCCTGGTGTAATGACAGCAGACAGAAACCAATGCAAAATTAAATAACTTAGTACAGCTGAGGCTGAAACACGCTTATTTTGTATAACAGATAGGGTGCTAGGTGCAAGTTTGGGATATACTGTGGCCTAGTGTAATGACAGCAGTCATAAACCAATGCAAAATTAAATAACTTAGTACAGCTGAGGCTGAAACACGCCTATTTTGTATAATAGATAGGGTGCTGGGTGCAAGTTTGGGATACCCTGCGGCCTGGTGTAATGACAGCAGACAGAAACCAATGCAAAATTAAATAACTTAGTACAGCTGAGGCTGAAACACGCCTATTTTGTATAACAGATAGGGTGCTAGGTGCAAGTTTGGGATACCCTGCGGCCTGGTGTAATGACAGCAGACAGAAACCAATGCAAAATTAAATAACTTAGTATAGCTGAGGCTGAAACACGCTTATTTTGTATAACAGATAGGGTGCTAGGTGCAAGTTTGGGATACCCTGCGGCCTGGTGTAATGACAGCAGACAGAAACCAATGCAAAATTAAATAACTTAGTAGAGCTGAGGCTGAAACACGCTTATTTTGTATAACAGATAGGGAGCTAGGTGCAAGTTTGGGATACCCTGCGGCCTGGTGTAATGACAGCAGACAGAAACCAATGCAAAATTAAATAACTTAGTAGAGCTGAGGCTGAAACACGCTTATTTTGTATAACAGATAGGGTGCTAGGTGCAAGTTTGGGATATCCTGTGGCCTGGTGTAATGTCAGCAGTCATAAACCAATGCAAAATTAAATAACTTAGTACAGCTGAGGCTGAAACACGCCTATTTTGTATAACAGATAGGGTGCGAGTTTGGGATACCCTGCGGCCTGGTGTAATGACAGCAGTCATAAACCAATGCAAAATTAAATAACTTAGTACAGCTGAGGCTGAAACACGCCTATTTTGTATAACTGATAGGGTGCGAGTTTGGGATACCCTGCGGCCTGGTGTAATGACAGCAGACAGAAACCAATGCAAAATTAAATAACTTAGTAGAGCTGAGGCTGAAACATGCTTATTTTGAATAACAGATACGGAGCTAGGTGCAAGTTTGGGATACCCTGCGGCCTGGTGTAATGACAGCAGACAGAAACCAATGCAAAATTAAATAACTTAGTAGAGCTGAGGCTGAAACACGCATATTTTGTATAACAGATAGGGTGCTAGGTGCAAGTTTGGGATACCCTGCGGCCTGGTGTAATGACAGCAGACAGAAACCAATGCAAAATTAAATAACTTAGTACAGCTGAGGCTGAAACACGCTTATTTTGTATAACAGACAGGTTGCAAGTTTGGGATACCCTGCGGCCTGGTGTAATGACCGCAGACAGAAACCAATGCAAAATTAAATAACTTAGTACAGCTGAGGCTGAAACACGCTTATTTTGTATAACAGATAAGGTGCTAGGTGCAAGTTTGGGATACCCTGCGGCCTGGTGTAATGACAGCAGACAGAAACCAATGCAAAATTAAATACCTTAGTACAGGTGAGGCTGAAACACGCTTATTTTGTATAACAGATAGGGTGCTAGGTGCAAGTTTGGGATACCCTGCGGCCTGGTGTAATGACAGCAGACAGAAACCAATGCAAAATTAAATAACTTAGTACAGCTGAGGCTGAAACACGCTTATTTTGTATAACAGACAGGTTGCAAGTTTGGGATACCCTGCGGCCTGGTGTAATGACAGCAGACAGAAACCAATGCAAAATTTAATAACTTAGTACAGTTGAGGCTGAAACACGCTTATTTTGTATAACAGATAGGGTGCTAGGTGCAAGTTTGGGATACCCTGCGGCCTGGTGTAATGACAGCAGACAGAAACCAATGCAAAATTAAATAACTTAGTAGAGCTGAGGCTGAAACACGCTTATTTTGTATAACAGATAGGGTGCTAGGTGCAAGTTTGGGATATCCTGTGGCCTGGTGTAATGACAGCAGTCATAAACCAATGCAAAATTAAATAACAGTACAGCTGAGGCTGAAACACGCCTATTTTGTATAACAGATAGGGTGCGGGTTTGGGATACCCTGCGGCCTGGTGTAATGACAGCAGACAGAAACCAATGCAAAATTAAATAACTTAGTAGAGCTGAGGCTGAAACATGCTTATTTTGAATAACAGATAGGGAGCTAGGTGCAAGTTTGGGATACCCTGCGGCCTGGTGTAATGACAGCAGACAGAAACCAATGCAAAATTAAATAACTTAGTAGAGCTGAGGCTGAAACACGCTTATTTTGTATAACAGATAGGGTGCTAGGTGCAAGTTTGGGATATCCTGTGGCCTGGTGTAATGACAGCAGTCATAAACCAATGCAAAATGAAATAACTTAGTACAGCTGAGGCTGAAACACGCCTATTTTGTATAACAGATAGGGTGCTGGGTGCAAGTTTGGGATACCCTGCGGCCTGGTGTAATGACAGCAGACAGAAACCAATGCAAAATTAAATAACTTAGTACAGCTAAGGCTGAAACACGCCTATTTTGTATAACAGATAGGGTGCTAGGTGCAAGTTTGGGATACCCTGCGGCCTGGTGTAATGACAGCAGACAGAAACCAATGCAAAATTAAATAACTTAGTAGAGCTGAGGCTGAAACACGCTTATTTTGTATAACAGATAGGGTGCTAGGTGCAAGTTTGGGATACCCTGCGGCCTGGTGTAATGACAGCAGACAGAAACCAATGCAAAATTAAATAACTTAGTAGAGCTGAGGCTGAAACACGCTTATTTTGTATAACAGATAGGGAGCTAGGTGCAAGTTTGGGATACCCTGCGGCCTGGTGTAATGACAGCAGACAGAAACCAATGCAAAATTAAATAACTTAGTACAGCTGAGGCTGAAACACGCTTATTTTGTATAACAGATAGGGTGCTAGGTGCAAGTTTGGGATATACTGTGGCCTGGTGTAATGAAAGCAGTCATAAACCAATGCAAAATTAAATAACTTAGTACAGCTGAGGCTGAAACACGCCTATTTTGTATAATAGATAGGGTGCTGGGTGCAAGTTTGGGATACCCTGCGGCCTGGTGTAATGACAGCAGACAGAAACCGATGCAAAAGTAAATAACTTAGTACAGCTGAGGCTGAAACACGCCTATTTTGTATAACAGATAGGGTGCTAGGTGCAAGTTTGGGATACCCTGCGGCCTGGTGTAATGACAGCAGACAGAAACCAATGCAAAATTAAATAACTTAGTAAAGCTGAGGCAGAAGCATGCTTATTTTGTATAACAGATAGGGTGCTAGGTGCAAGTTTGGGATAAACTGCGGCTTGCTGTAAAACAGCAGACAGAAACCAATGCAAAATTAAATAACTTAGTACAGCTGAGGCTGAAACACACTTATTTTGTATAACAGATAGGGTGCTAGGTGCAAGTTTGGGATACCCTGCGGCCTTGTGTAATGACAGCAGACAAAAACCAATGCAAAATTAAATAACTTAGTAGAGCTGAGGCTGAAACACGCTTATTTTGTATAACAGATAGGGTGCTAGGTGCAAGTTTGGGATACCCTGCGGCCTGGTGTATTGACAGCAGACAGAAACCAATGCAAAATTAAATAACTTAGTACAGCTGAGGCTGAAACACGCTTATTTTGTATAACAGACAGGTTGCAAGTTTGGGATACCCTGCGGCCTGGTGTAATGACCGCAGACAGAAACCAATGCAAAATTAAATAACTTAGTACAGCTGAGGCTGAAACACGCTTATTTTGTATAACAGATAAGGTGCTAGGTGCAAGTTTGGGATACCCTGCGGCCTGGTGTAATGACAGCAGACAGAAACCAATGCAAAATTAAATACCTTAGTACAGGTGAGGCTGAAACACGCTTATTTTGTATAACAGATAGGGTGCTAGGTGCAAGTTTGGGATACCCTGCGGCCTGGTGTATTGACAGCAGACAGAAACCAATGCAAAATTAAATAACTTAGTACAGCTGAGGCTGAAACACGCTTATTTTGTATAACAGACAGGTTGCAAGTTTGGGATACCCTGCGGCCTGGTGTAATGACCGCAGACAGAAACCAATGCAAAATTAAATAACTTAGTACAGCTGAGGCTGAAACACGCTTATTTTGTATAACAGATAAGGTGCTAGGTGCAAGTTTGGGATACCCTGCGGCCTGGTGTAATGACAGCAGACAGAAACCAATGCAAAATTAAATACCTTAGTACAGGTGAGGCTGAAACACGCTTATTTTGTATAACAGATAGGGTTCTAGGTGCAAGTTTGGGATACCCTGCGGCCTGGTGTAATGACAGCAGACAGAAACCAATGCAAAATTAAATAACTTAGTACAGCTGAGGCTGAAACACGCTTATTTTGTATAACAGACAGGTTGCAAGTTTGGGATACCCTGCGGCCTGGTGTAATGACCGCAGACAGAAACCAATGCAAAATTAAATAACTTAGTACAGCTGAGGCTGAAACATGCTTATTTTGTATAACAGATAAGGTGCTAGGTGCAAGTTTGGGATACCCTGTGGCCTGGTGTAATGACAGCAGACAGAAACCAATGCAAAATTAAATACCTTAGTACAGGTGAGGCTGAAACACGCTTATTTTGTATAACAGATAGGGTGCTAGGTGCAAGTTTGGGATACCCTGCGGCCTGGTGTAATGACAGCAGACAGAAACCAATGCAAAATTAAATAACTTAGTACAGCTGAGGCAGAAGCACGCTTATTTTGTATAACAAATAGGGTGCTAGGTGCAAGTTTGGGATACCCTGCGGCCTGGTGTAATGACAGCAGACAGAAACCAATGCAAAATTAAATAACTTAGTAAAGCTGAGGCAGAAGCACGCTTATTTTGTATAACAGATAGGGTGCTAGGTGCAAGTTTGGGATACCCTGCGGCTTGGTGTAATGACAGCAGACAGAAACCCATGCAAAATTAAATAACTTAGTACAGCTGAGGCTGAAACACACTTATTTTGTAAAACAGATAGGGTGCTAGGTGCAAGTTTGGGATACCCTGCGGCCTGGTGTAATGACAGCAGACAGAAACCAATGCAAAATTAAATAACTTAGTACAGCTGAGGCTGAAACACGCTTATTTTGAATAACAGATAGGGTGCTAGGTGCAAGTTTGGGATACCCTGCGGCCTGGTGAAATGACAGCAGACAGAAACCAATGCAAAATTAAATAACTTAGTAAAGCTGAGGCAGAAGCATGCTTATTTTGTATAACAGATAGGGTGCTAGGTGCAAGTTTGGGATACCCTGCGGCTTGCTGTAATGACATCAGACAGAAACCAATGCAAAATTAAATAACTTAGTACAGCTGAGGCTGAAACACACTTATTTTGTATAACAGATAAGGTGCTAGGTGCAAGTTTGGGATACCCTGCGGCCTGGTGTAATGACATCAGACAGAAACCAATGCAAAATTAAATAACTTAGTACAGCTGAGGCTGAAACACGCCTATTTTGTATAACAGATAGGGTGCTAGGTGCAAGTTTGGGATACCCTGCGGCCTGGTGTAATGACAGCAGACAGAAACCAATGCAAAATTAAATAACTTAGTAGAGCTGAGGCTGAAACACGCTTATTTTGTATAACAGATAGGGTGCTAGGTGCAAGTTTGGGATACCCTGCGGCCTGGTGTAATGACAGCAGACAGAAACCAATGCAAAATTAAATAACTTAGTAGAGCTGAGGCTGAAACACGCTTATTTTGTATAACAGATAGGGAGCTAGGTGCAAGTTTGGGATACCCTGCGGCCTGGTGTAATGACAGCAGACAGAAACCAATGCAAAATTAAATAACTTAGTACAGCTGAGGCTGAAACACGCTTATTTTGTATAACAGATAGGGTGCTAGGTGCAAGTTTGGGATATACTGTGGCCTAGTGTAATGACAGCAGTCATAAACCAATGCAAAATTAAATAACTTAGTACAGCTGAGGCTGAAACACGCCTATTTTGTATAATAGATAGGGTGCTGGGTGCAAGTTTGGGATACCCTGCGGCCTGGTGTAATGACAGCAGACAGAAACCAATGCAAAATTAAATACCTTAGTACAGGTGAGGCTGAAACACGCTTATTTTGTATAACAGATAGGGTGCTAGGTGCAAGTTTGGGATACCCTGCGGCCTGGTGTAATGACAGCAGACAGAAACCAATGCAAAATTAAATAACTTAGTACAGCTGAGGCAGAAGCACGCTTATTTTGTATAACAAATAGGGTGCTAGGTGCAAGTTTGGGATACCCTGCGGCCTGGTGTAATGACAGCAGACAGAAACCAATGCAAAATTAAATAACTTAGTAAAGCTGAGGCAGAAGCACGCTTATTTTGTATAACAGATAGGGTGCTAGGTGCAAGTTTGGGATACCCTGCGGCTTGGTGTAATGACAGCAGACAGAAACCCATGCAAAATTAAATAACTTAGTACAGCTGAGGCTGAAACACACTTATTTTGTAAAACAGATAGGGTGCTAGGTGCAAGTTTGGGATACCCTGCGGCCTGGTGTAATGACAGCAGACAGAAACCAATGCAAAATTAAATAACTTAGTACAGCTGAGGCTGAAACACGCTTATTTTGAATAACAGATAGGGTGCTAGGTGCAAGTTTGGGATACCCTGCGGCCTGGTGAAATGACAGCAGACAGAAACCAATGCAAAATTAAATAACTTAGTAAAGCTGAGGCAGAAGCATGCTTATTTTGTATAACAGATAGGGTGCTAGGTGCAAGTTTGGGATACCCTGCGGCTTGCTGTAATGACATCAGACAGAAACCAATGCAAAATTAAATAACTTAGTACAGCTGAGGCTGAAACACACTTATTTTGTATAACAGATAAGGTGCTAGGTGCAAGTTTGGGATACCCTGCGGCCTGGTGTAATGACATCAGACAGAAACCAATGCAAAATTAAATAACTTAGTACAGCTGAGGCTGAAACACGCCTATTTTGTATAACAGATAGGGTGCTAGGTGCAAGTTTGGGATACCCTGCGGCCTGGTGTAATGACAGCAGACAGAAACCAATGCAAAATTAAATAACTTAGTAGAGCTGAGGCTGAAACACGCTTATTTTGTATAACAGATAGGGTGCTAGGTGCAAGTTTGGGATACCCTGCGGCCTGGTGTAATGACAGCAGACAGAAACCAATGCAAAATTAAATAACTTAGTAGAGCTGAGGCTGAAACACGCTTATTTTGTATAACAGATAGGGAGCTAGGTGCAAGTTTGGGATACCCTGCGGCCTGGTGTAATGACAGCAGACAGAAACCAATGCAAAATTAAATAACTTAGTACAGCTGAGGCTGAAACACGCTTATTTTGTATAACAGATAGGGTGCTAGGTGCAAGTTTGGGATATACTGTGGCCTAGTGTAATGACAGCAGTCATAAACCAATGCAAAATTAAATAACTTAGTACAGCTGAGGCTGAAACACGCCTATTTTGTATAATAGATAGGGTGCTGGGTGCAAGTTTGGGATACCCTGCGGCCTGGTGTAATGACAGCAGACAGAAACCAATGCAAAATTAAATAACTTAGTACAGCTGAGGCTGAAACACGCCTATTTTGTATAACAGATAGGGTGCTAGGTGCAAGTTTGGGATACCCTGCGGCCTGGTGTAATGACAGCAGACAGAAACCAATGCAAAATTAAATAACTTAGTAGAGCTGAGGCTGAAACACGCTTATTTTGTATAACAGATAGGGTGCTAGGTGCAAGTTTGGGATACCCTGCGGCCTGGTGTAATGACAGCAGACAGAAACCAATGCAAAATTAAATAACTTAGTAGAGCTGAGGCTGAAACACGCTTATTTTGTATAACAGATAGGGAGCTAGGTGCAAGTTTGGGATACCCTGCGGCCTGGTGTAATGACAGCAGACAGAAACCAATGCAAAATTAAATAACTTAGTAGAGCTGAGGCTGAAACACGCTTATTTTGTATAACAGATAGGGTGCTAGGTGCAAGTTTGGGATATCCTGTGGCCTGGTGTAATGTCAGCAGTCATAAACCAATGCAAAATTAAATAACTTAGTACAGCTGAGGCTGAAACACGCCTATTTTGTATAACAGATAGGGTGCGAGTTTGGGATACCCTGCGGCCTGGTGTAATGACAGCAGACAGAAACCAATGCAAAATTAAATAACTTAGTAGAGCTGAGGCTGAAACATGCTTATTTTGAATAACAGATAGGGAGCTAGGTGCAAGTTTGGGATACCCTGCGGCCTGGTGTAATGACAGCAGACAGAAACCAATGCAAAATTAAATAACTTAGTAGAGCTGAGGCTGAAACACGCTTATTTTGTATAACAGATAGGGTGCCAGGTGCAAGTTTGGGATATCCTGTGGCCTGGTGTAATGACAGCAGTCATAAACCAATGCAAAATTAAATAACTTGGTACAGCTGAGGCTGAAACACGCCTATTTTGTATAACAGATAGGGTGCTGGGTGCAAGTTTGGGATACCCTGCGGCCTGGTGTAATGACAGCAGACAGAAACCAATGCAAAATTAAATAACTTAGTACAGCTGAGGCTGAAACACGCTTATTTTGTATAACAGATAGGGTGCTAGGTGCAAGTTTGGGATACCCTGCGGCCTGGTGTAATGACAGCAGACAGAAACCAATGCATAATTAAATAACTTAGTAGAGCTGAGGCTGAAACACGCTTATTTTGTATAACAGATAGGGAGCTAGGTGCAAGTTTGGGATAAACTGCGGCTTGCTGTAAAACAGCAGACAGAAACCAATGCAAAATTAAATAACTTAGTACAGCTGAGGCTGAAACACACTTATTTTGTATAACAGATAGGGTGCTAGGTGCAAGTTTGGGATACCCTGCGGCCTTGTGTAATGACAGCAGACAAAAACCAATGCAAAATTAAATAACTTAGTAGAGCTGAGGCTGAAACACGCATATTTTGTATAACAGATAGGGTGCTAGGTGCAAGTTTGGGATACCCTGCGGCCTGGTGTAATGACAGCAGACAGAAACCAATGCAAAATTAAATAACTTAGTACAGCTGAGGCTGAAACACGCTTATTTTGTATAACAGACAGGTTGCAAGTTTGGGATACCCTGCGGCCTGGTGTAATGACCGCAGACAGAAACCAATGCAAAATTAAATAACTTAGTACAGCTGAGGCTGAAACACGCTTATTTTGTATAACAGATAAGGTGCTAGGTGCAAGTTTGGGATACCCTGCGGCCTGGTGTAATGACAGCAGACAGAAACCAATGCAAAATTAAATACCTTAGTACAGGTGAGGCTGAAACACGCTTATTTTGTATAACAGATAGGGTTCTAGGTGCAAGTTTGGGATACCCTGCGGCCTGGTGTAATGACAGCAGACAGAAACAATGCAAAATTAAATAACTTAGTACAGCTGAGGCTGAAACACGCTTATTTTGTATAACAGACAGGTTGCAAGTTTGGGATACCATGCGGCCTGGTGTAATGACAGCAGACAGAAACCAATGCAAAATTAAATAACTTAGTACAGCTGAGGCTGAAACACGCTTATTTTGTATAACAGATAAGGTGCTAGGTGCAAGTTTGGGATATACTGTGGCCTAGTGTAATGACAGCAGACAGAAACCAATGCAAAATTAAATAACTTAGTAGAGCTGAGGCTGAAACACGCTTATTTTGTATAACAGATAGGGAGCTAGGTGCAAGTTTGGAATACCCTGCGGCCTGGTGTAATGACAGCAGACAGAAACCAATGCAAAATAAATAACTTAGTACAGCTGAGGCTGAAACACGCCTATTTTGTATAACAGATAGGGTGCTAGGTGCAAGTTTGGGATACCCTGCGGCTTGCTGTAAAACAGCAGACAGAAATCAATGCAAAATTAAATAACTTAGTAAAGCTGAGGCTGAAACACACTTATTTTGTAAAACAGATAGGGTGCTAGGTGCAAGTTTGGGATATCCTGCGGCCTGGTGTAATGACAGCAGACAGAAACCAATGCAAAATTAAATAACTTAGTAGAGCTGAGGCTGAAACACCCTTATTTTGTATAACAGATAGGGTGCTAGGTGCAAGTTTGGGATATCCTGTGGCCTGGTGTAATGACAGCAGTCATAAACCAATGCAAAATTAAATAACAGTACAGCTGAGGCTGAAACACGCCTATTTTGTATAACATATAGGGTGCGGGTTTGGGATACCCTGCGGCCTGGTGTAATGACAGCAGACAGAAACCAATGCAAAATTAAATAACTTAGTAGAGCTGAGGCTGAAACATGCTTATTTTGAATAACAGATAGGGAGCTAGGTGCAAGTTTGTGATACCCTGCGGCCTGGTGTAATGACAGCAGACAGAAACCAATGCAAAATTAAATAACTTAGTAGAGCTGAGGCTGAAACACGCTTATTTTGTATAACAGATAGGGTGCTAGGTGCAAGTTTGGGATATCCTGTGGCCTGGTGTAATGACAGCAGTCATAAACCAATGCAAAATTAAATAACTTAGTACAGCTGAGGCTGAAACACGCCTATTTTGTATAACAGATAGGGTGCTGGGTGCAAGTTTGGGATACCCTGCGGCCTGGTGTAATGACAGCAGACAGAAACCAATGCAAAATTAAATAACTTAGTACAGCTGAGGCTGAAACACGCCTATTTTGTATAACAGATAGGGTGCTAGGTGCAAGTTTGGGATACCCTGCGGCCTGGTGTAATGACAGCAGACAGAAACCAATGCAAAATTAAATAACTTAGTAGAGCTGAGGCTGAAACACGCTTATTTTGTATAACAGATAGGGTGCTAGGTGCAAGTTTGGGATACCCTGCGGCCTGGTGTAATGACAGCAGACAGAAACCAATGCAAAATTAAATAACTTAGTAGAGCTGAGGCTGAAACACGCTTATTTTGTATAACAGATAGGGAGCTAGGTGCAAGTTTGGGATACCCTGCGGCCTGGTGTAATGACAGCAGACAGAAACCAATGCAAAATTAAATAACTTAGTACAGCTGAGGCTGAAACACGCTTATTTTGTATAACAGATAGGGTGCTAGGTGCAAGTTTGGGATATACTGTGGCCTGGTGTAATGAAAGCAGTCATAAACCAATGCAAAATTAAATAACTTAGTACAGCTGAGGCTGAAACATGCCTATTTTGTATATTAGATAGGGTGCTGGGTGCAAGTTTGGGATACCCTGCGGCCTGGTGTAATGACAGCAGACAGAAACCAATGCAAAAGTAAATAACTTAGTACAGCTGAGGCTGAAACACGCCTATTTTGTATAACAGATAGGGTGCTAGGTGCAAGTTTGGGATACCCTGCGGCCTGGTGTAATGACAGCAGACAGAAACCAATGCAAAATTAAATAACTTAGTAAAGCTGAGGCAGAAGCATGCTTATTTTGTATAACAGATAGGGTGCTAGGTGCAAGTTTGGGATAAACTGCGGCTTGCTGTAAAACAGCAGACAGAAACCAATGCAAAATTAAATAACTTAGTACAGCTGAGGCTGAAACACACTTATTTTGTATAACAGATAGGGTGCTAGGTGCAAGTTTGGGATACCCTGCGGCCTTGTGTAATGACAGCAGACAAAAACCAATGCAAAATTAAATAACTTAGTAGAGCTGAGGCTGAAACACGCATATTTTGTATAACAGATAGGGTGCTAGGTGCAAGTTTGGGATACCCTGCGGCCTGGTGTAATGACAGCAGACAGAAACCAATGCAAAATTAAATAACTTAGTACAGCTGAGGCTGAAACACGCTTATTTTGTATAACAGACAGGTTGCAAGTTTGGGATACCCTGCGGCCTGGTGTAATGACCGCAGACAGAAACCAATGCAAAATTAAATAACTTAGTACAGCTGAGGCTGAAACACGCTTATTTTGTATAACAGATAAGGTGCTAGGTGCAAGTTTGGGATACCCTGCGGCCTGGTGTAATGACAGCAGACAGAAACCAATGCAAAATTAAATACCTTAGTACAGGTGAGGCTGAAACACGCTTATTTTGTATAACAGATAGGGTGCTAGGTGCAAGTTTGGGATACCCTGCGGCCTGGTGTAATGACAGCAGACAGAAACCAATGCAAAATTAAATAACTTAGTACAGCTGAGGCTGAAACACGCTTATTTTGTATAACAGACAGGTTGCAAGTTTGGGATACCCTGCGGCCTGGTGTAATGACAGCAGACAGAAACCAATGCAAAATTTAATAACTTAGTACAGTTGAGGCTGAAACACGCTTATTTTGTATAACAGATAGGGTGCTAGGTGCAAGTTTGGGATACCCTGCGGCCTGGTGTAATGGCAGCAGACAGAAACCAATGCAAAATTAAATAACTTAGTAGAGCTGAGGCTGAAACACGCTTATTTTGTATAACAGATAGGGTGCTAGGTGCAAGTTTGGGATATCCTGTGGCCTGGTGTAATGACAGCAGTCATAAACCAATGCAAAATTAAATAACAGTACAGCTGAGGCTGAAACACGCCTATTTTGTATAACAGATAGGGTGCGGGTTTGGGATACCCTGCGGCCTGGTGTAATGACAGCAGACAGAAACCAATGCAAAATTAAATAACTTAGTAGAGCTGAGGCTGAAACATGCTTATTTTGAATAACAGATAGGGAGCTAGGTGCAAGTTTGTGATACCCTGCGGCCTGGTGTAATGACAGCAGACAGAAACCAATGCAAAATTAAATAACTTAGTAGAGCTGAGGCTGAAACACGCTTATTTTGTATAACAGATAGGGTGCTAGGTGCAAGTTTGGGATATCCTGTGGCCTGGTGTAATGACAGCAGTCATAAACCAATGCAAAATGAAATAACTTAGTACAGCTGAGGCTGAAACACGCCTATTTTGTATAACAGATAGGGTAGTTTGGGATACCCTGCGGCCTGGTGTAATGACAGCAGACAGAAACCAATGCAAAATTAAATAACTTAGTACAGCTGAGGCTGAAACACGCCTATTTTGTATAACAGATAGGGTGCTAGGTGCAAGTTTGGGATACCCTGCGGCCTGGTGTAATGACAGCAGACAGAAACCAATGCAAAATTAAATAACTTAGTAGAGCTGAGGCTGAAACACGCTTATTTTGTATAACAGATAGGGTGCTAGGTGCAAGTTTGGGATACCCTGCGGCCTGGTGTAATGACAGCAGACAGAAACCAATGCAAAATTAAATAACTTAGTAGAGCTGAGGCTGAAACACGATTATTTTGTATAACAGATAGGGAGCTAGGTGCAAGTTTGGGATACCCTGCGGCCTGGTGTAATGACAGCAGACAGAAACCAATGCAAAATTAAATAACTTAGTACAGCTGAGGCTGAAACACGCTTATTTTGTATAACAGATAGGGTGCTAGGTGCAAGTTTGGGATATACTGTGGCCTGGTGTAATGAAAGCAGTCATAAACCAATGCAAAATTAAATAACTTAGTACAGCTGAGGCTGAAACATGCCTATTTTGTATATTAGATAGGGTGCTGGGTGCAAGTTTGGGATACCCTGCGGCCTGGTGTAATGACAGCAGACAGAAACCAATGCAAAAGTAAATAACTTAGTACAGCTGAGGCTGAAACACGCCTATTTTGTATAACAGATAGGGTGCTAGGTGCAAGTTTGGGATACCCTGCGGCCTGGTGTAATGACAGCAGACAGAAACCAATGCAAAATTAAATAACTTAGTAAAGCTGAGGCAGAAGCATGCTTATTTTGTATAACAGATAGGGTGCTAGGTGCAAGTTTGGGATAAACTGCGGCTTGCTGTAAAACAGCAGACAGAAACCAATGCAAAATTAAATAACTTAGTACAGCTGAGGCTGAAACACGCATATTTTGTATAACAGATAGGGTGCTAGGTGCAAGTTTGGGATACCCTGCGGCCTGGTGTAATGACAGCAGACAGAAACCAATGCAAAATTAAATAACTTAGTACAGCTGAGGCTGAAACACGCTTATTTTGTATAACAGACAGGTTGCAAGTTTGGGATACCCTGCGGCCTGGTGTAATGACCGCAGACAGAAACCAATGCAAAATTAAATAACTTAGTACAGCTGAGGCTGAAACACGCTTATTTTGTATAACAGATAAGGTGCTAGGTGCAAGTTTGGGATACCCTGCGGCCTGGTGTAATGACAGCAGACAGAAACCAATGCAAAATTAAATACCTTAGTACAGGTGAGGCTGAAACACGCTTATTTTGTATAACAGATAGGGTGCTAGGTGCAAGTTTGGGATACCCTGCGGCCTGGTGTAATGACAGCAGACAGAAACCAATGCAAAATTAAATAACTTAGTACAGCTGAGGCTGAAACACGCTTATTTTGTATAACAGACAGGTTGCAAGTTTGGGATACCCTGCGGCCTGGTGTAATGACAGCAGACAGAAACCAATGCAAAATTTAATAACTTAGTACAGTTGAGGCTGAAACACGCTTATTTTGTATAACAGATAGGGTGCTAGGTGCAAGTTTGGGATACCCTGCGGCCTGGTGTAATGGCAGCAGACAGAAACCAATGCAAAATTAAATAACTTAGTAGAGCTGAGGCTGAAACACGCTTATTTTGTATAACAGATAGGGTGCTAGGTGCAAGTTTGGGATATCCTGTGGCCTGGTGTAATGACAGCAGTCATAAACCAATGCAAAATTAAATAACAGTACAGCTGAGGCTGAAACACGCCTATTTTGTATAACAGATAGGGTGCGGGTTTGGGATACCCTGCGGCCTGGTGTAATGACAGCAGACAGAAACCAATGCAAAATTAAATAACTTAGTAGAGCTGAGGCTGAAACATGCTTATTTTGAATAACAGATAGGGAGCTAGGTGCAAGTTTGTGATACCCTGCGGCCTGGTGTAATGACAGCAGACAGAAACCAATGCAAAATTAAATAACTTAGTAGAGCTGAGGCTGAAACACGCTTATTTTGTATAACAGATAGGGTGCTAGGTGCAAGTTTGGGATATCCTGTGGCCTGGTGTAATGACAGCAGTCATAAACCAATGCAAAATGAAATAACTTAGTACAGCTGAGGCTGAAACACGCCTATTTTGTATAACAGATAGGGTGCTGGGTGCAAGTTTGGGATACCCTGCGGCCTGGTGTAATGACAGCAGACAGAAACCAATGCAAAATTAAATAACTTAGTACAGCTGAGGCTGAAACACGCCTATTTTGTATAACAGATAGGGTGCTAGGTGCAAGTTTGGGATACCCTGCGGCCTGGTGTAATGACAGCAGACAGAAACCAATGCAAAATTAAATAACTTAGTAGAGCTGAGGCTGAAACACGCTTATTTTGTATAACAGATAGGGTGCTAGGTGCAAGTTTGGGATACCCTGCGGCCTGGTGTAATGACAGCAGACAGAAACCAATGCAAAATTAAATAACTTAGTAGAGCTGAGGCTGAAACACGATTATTTTGTATAACAGATAGGGAGCTAGGTGCAAGTTTGGGATACCCTGCGGCCTGGTGTAATGACAGCAGACAGAAACCAATGCAAAATTAAATAACTTAGTACAGCTGAGGCTGAAACACGCTTATTTTGTATAACAGATAGGGTGCTAGGTGCAAGTTTGGGATATACTGTGGCCTGGTGTAATGAAAGCAGTCATAAACCAATGCAAAATTAAATAACTTAGTACAGCTGAGGCTGAAACATGCCTATTTTGTATATTAGATAGGGTGCTGGGTGCAAGTTTGGGATACCCTGCGGCCTGGTGTAATGACAGCAGACAGAAACCAATGCAAAAGTAAATAACTTAGTACAGCTGAGGCTGAAACACGCCTATTTTGTATAACAGATAGGGTGCTAGGTGCAAGTTTGGGATACCCTGCGGCCTGGTGTAATGACAGCAGACAGAAACCAATGCAAAATTAAATAACTTAGTAAAGCTGAGGCAGAAGCATGCTTATTTTGTATAACAGATAGGGTGCTAGGTGCAAGTTTGGGATAAACTGCGGCTTGCTGTAAAACAGCAGACAGAAACCAATGCAAAATTAAATAACTTAGTACAGCTGAGGCTGAAACACACTTATTTTGTATAACAGATAGGGTGCTAGGTGCAAGTTTGGGATACCCTGCGGCCTTGTGTAATGACAGCAGACAAAAACCAATGCAAAATTAAATAACTTAGTAGAGCTGAGGCTGAAACACGCATATTTTGTATAACAGATAGGGTGCTAGGTGCAAGTTTGGGATACCCTGCGGCCTGGTGTAATGACAGCAGACAGAAACCAATGCAAAATTAAATAACTTAGTACAGCTGAGGCTGAAACACGCTTATTTTGTATAACAGACAGGTTGCAAGTTTGGGATACCCTGCGGCCTGGTGTAATGACCGCAGACAGAAACCAATGCAAAATTAAATAACTTAGTACAGCTGAGGCTGAAACACGCTTATTTTGTATAACAGATAAGGTGCTAGGTGCAAGTTTGGGATACCCTGCGGCCTGGTGTAATGACAGCAGACAGAAACCAATGCAAAATTAAATACCTTAGTACAGGTGAGGCTGAAACACGCTTATTTTGTATAACAGATAGGGTGCTAGGTGCAAGTTTGGGATACCCTGCGGCCTGGTGTAATGACAGCAGACAGAAACCAATGCAAAATTAAATAACTTAGTACAGCTGAGGCTGAAACACGCTTATTTTGTATAACAGACAGGTTGCAAGTTTGGGATACCCTGCGGCCTGGTGTAATGACAGCAGACAGAAACCAATGCAAAATTTAATAACTTAGTACAGTTGAGGCTGAAACACGCTTATTTTGTATAACAGATAGGGTGCTAGGTGCAAGTTTGGGATACCCTGCGGCCTGGTGTAATGGCAGCAGACAGAAACCAATGCAAAATTAAATAACTTAGTAGAGCTGAGGCTGAAACACGCTTATTTTGTATAACAGATAGGGTGCTAGGTGCAAGTTTGGGATATCCTGTGGCCTGGTGTAATGACAGCAGTCATAAACCAATGCAAAATTAAATAACAGTACAGCTGAGGCTGAAACACGCCTATTTTGTATAACAGATAGGGTGCGGGTTTGGGATACCCTGCGGCCTGGTGTAATGACAGCAGACAGAAACCAATGCAAAATTAAATAACTTAGTAGAGCTGAGGCTGAAACATGCTTATTTTGAATAACAGATAGGGAGCTAGGTGCAAGTTTGTGATACCCTGCGGCCTGGTGTAATGACAGCAGACAGAAACCAATGCAAAATTAAATAACTTAGTAGAGCTGAGGCTGAAACACGCTTATTTTGTATAACAGATAGGGTGCTAGGTGCAAGTTTGGGATACCCTGCGGCCTGGTGTAATGACAGCAGACAGAAACCAATGCAAAATTAAATAACTTAGTAGAGCTGAGGCTGAAACACGCTTATTTTGTATAACAGATAGGGAGCTAGGTGCAAGTTTGGGATACCCTGCGGCCTGGTGTAATGACAGCAGACAGAAACCAATGCAAAATTAAATAACTTAGTACAGCTGAGGCTGAAACACGCTTATTTTGTATAACAGATAGGGTGCTAGGTGCAAGTTTGGGATATACTGTGGCCTGGTGTAATGAAAGCAGTCATAAACCAATGCAAAATTAAATAACTTAGTACAGCTGAGGCTGAAACACGCCTATTTTGTATAATAGATAGGGTGCTGGGTGCAAGTTTGGGATACCCTGCGGCCTGGTGTAATGACAGCAGACAGAAACCAATGCAAAATTTAATAACTTAGTACAGTTGAGGCTGAAACACGCTTATTTTGAATAACAGACAGGTTGCAAGTTTGGGATACCCTGCGGCCTGGTGTAATGACAGCAGACAGAAACCAATGCAAAATTTAATAACTTAGTACAGTTGAGGCTGAAACACGCTTATTTTGTATAACAGATAGGGTGCTAGGTGCAAGTTTGGGATACCCTGCGGCCTGGTGTAATGACCGCAGACAGAAACCAATGCAAAATTAAATAACTTAGTACAGCTGAGGCTGAAACATGCTTATTTTGTATAACAGATAAGGTGCTAGGTGCAAGTTTGGGATACCCTGTGGCCTGGTGTAATGACAGCAGACAGAAACCAATGCAAAATTAAATACCTTAGTACAGGTGAGGCTGAAACACGCTTATTTTGTATAACAGATAGGGTGCTAGGTGCAAGTTTGGGATACCCTGCGGCCTGGTGTAATGACAGCAGACAGAAACCAATGCAAAATTAAATAACTTAGTACAGCTGAGGCAGAAGCACGCTTATTTTGTATAACAAATAGGGTGCTAGGTGCAAGTTTGGGATACCCTGCGGCCTGGTGTAATGACAGCAGACAGAAACCAATGCAAAATTAAATAACTTAGTAAAGCTGAGGCAGAAGCACGCTTATTTTGTATAACAGATAGGGTGCTAGGTGCAAGTTTGGGATACCCTGCGGCTTGGTGTAATGACAGCAGACAGAAACCCATGCAAAATTAAATAACTTAGTACAGCTGAGGCTGAAACACACTTATTTTGTAAAACAGATAGGGTGCTAGGTGCAAGTTTGGGATACCCTGCGGCCTGGTGTAATGACAGCAGACAGAAACCAATGCAAAATTAAATAACTTAGTACAGCTGAGGCTGAAACACGCTTATTTTGAATAACAGATAGGGTGCTAGGTGCAAGTTTGGGATACCCTGCGGCCTGGTGAAATGACAGCAGACAGAAACCAATGCAAAATTAAATAACTTAGTAAAGCTGAGGCAGAAGCATGCTTATTTTGTATAACAGATAGGGTGCTAGGTGCAAGTTTGGGATACCCTGCGGCTTGCTGTAATGACATCAGACAGAAACCAATGCAAAATTAAATAACTTAGTACAGCTGAGGCTGAAACACACTTATTTTGTATAACAGATAAGGTGCTAGGTGCAAGTTTGGGATACCCTGCGGCCTGGTGTAATGACATCAGACAGAAACCAATGCAAAATTAAATAACTTAGTACAGCTGAGGCTGAAACACGCCTATTTTGTATAACAGATAGGGTGCTAGGTGCAAGTTTGGGATACCCTGCGGCCTGGTGTAATGACAGCAGACAGAAACCAATGCAAAATTAAATAACTTAGTAGAGCTGAGGCTGAAACACGCTTATTTTGTATAACAGATAGGGTGCTAGGTGCAAGTTTGGGATACCCTGCGGCCTGGTGTAATGACAGCAGACAGAAACCAATGCAAAATTAAATAACTTAGTAGAGCTGAGGCTGAAACACGCTTATTTTGTATAACAGATAGGGAGCTAGGTGCAAGTTTGGGATACCCTGCGGCCTGGTGTAATGACAGCAGACAGAAACCAATGCAAAATTAAATAACTTAGTACAGCTGAGGCTGAAACACGCTTATTTTGTATAACAGATAGGGTGCTAGGTGCAAGTTTGGGATATACTGTGGCCTAGTGTAATGACAGCAGTCATAAACCAATGCAAAATTAAATAACTTAGTACAGCTGAGGCTGAAACACGCCTATTTTGTATAATAGATAGGGTGCTGGGTGCAAGTTTGGGATACCCTGCGGCCTGGTGTAATGACAGCAGACAGAAACCAATGCAAAATTAAATAACTTAGTACAGCTGAGGCTGAAACACGCCTATTTTGTATAACAGATAGGGTGCTAGGTGCAAGTTTGGGATACCCTGCGGCCTGGTGTAATGACAGCAGACAGAAACCAATGCAAAATTAAATAACTTAGTATAGCTGAGGCTGAAACACGCTTATTTTGTATAACAGATAGGGTGCTAGGTGCAAGTTTGGGATACCCTGCGGCCTGGTGTAATGACAGCAGACAGAAACCAATGCAAAATTAAATAACTTAGTAGAGCTGAGGCTGAAACACGCTTATTTTGTATAACAGATAGGGAGCTAGGTGCAAGTTTGGGATACCCTGCGGCCTGGTGTAATGACAGCAGACAGAAACCAATGCAAAATTAAATAACTTAGTAGAGCTGAGGCTGAAACACGCTTATTTTGTATAACAGATAGGGTGCTAGGTGCAAGTTTGGGATATCCTGTGGCCTGGTGTAATGTCAGCAGTCATAAACCAATGCAAAATTAAATAACTTAGTACAGCTGAGGCTGAAACACGCCTATTTTGTATAACAGATAGGGTGCGAGTTTGGGATACCCTGCGGCCTGGTGTAATGACAGCAGTCATAAACCAATGCAAAATTAAATAACTTAGTACAGCTGAGGCTGAAACACGCCTATTTTGTATAACTGATAGGGTGCGAGTTTGGGATACCCTGCGGCCTGGTGTAATGACAGCAGACAGAAACCAATGCAAAATTAAATAACTTAGTAGAGCTGAGGCTGAAACATGCTTATTTTGAATAACAGATACGGAGCTAGGTGCAAGTTTGGGATACCCTGCGGCCTGGTGTAATGACAGCAGACAGAAACCAATGCAAAATTAAATAACTTAGTAGAGCTGAGGCTGAAACACGCATATTTTGTATAACAGATAGGGTGCTAGGTGCAAGTTTGGGATACCCTGCGGCCTGGTGTAATGACAGCAGACAGAAACCAATGCAAAATTAAATAACTTAGTACAGCTGAGGCTGAAACACGCTTATTTTGTATAACAGACAGGTTGCAAGTTTGGGATACCCTGCGGCCTGGTGTAATGACCGCAGACAGAAACCAATGCAAAATTAAATAACTTAGTACAGCTGAGGCTGAAACACGCTTATTTTGTATAACAGATAAGGTGCTAGGTGCAAGTTTGGGATACCCTGCGGCCTGGTGTAATGACAGCAGACAGAAACCAATGCAAAATTAAATACCTTAGTACAGGTGAGGCTGAAACACGCTTATTTTGTATAACAGATAGGGTGCTAGGTGCAAGTTTGGGATATCCTGTGGCCTGGTGTAATGACAGCAGTCATAAACCAATGCAAAATTAAATAACAGTACAGCTGAGGCTGAAACACGCCTATTTTGTATAACAGATAGGGTGCGGGTTTGGGATACCCTGCGGCCTGGTGTAATGACAGCAGACAGAAACCAATGCAAAATTAAATAACTTAGTAGAGCTGAGGCTGAAACATGCTTATTTTGAATAACAGATAGGGAGCTAGGTGCAAGTTTGGGATACCCTGCGGCCTGGTGTAATGACAGCAGACAGAAACCAATGCAAAATTAAATAACTTAGTAGAGCTGAGGCTGAAACACGCTTATTTTGTATAACAGATAGGGTGCTAGGTGCAAGTTTGGGATATCCTGTGGCCTGGTGTAATGACAGCAGTCATAAACCAATGCAAAATGAAATAACTTAGTACAGCTGAGGCTGAAACACGCCTATTTTGTATAACAGATAGGGTGCTGGGTGCAAGTTTGGGATACCCTGCGGCCTGGTGTAATGACAGCAGACAGAAACCAATGCAAAATTAAATAACTTAGTACAGCTAAGGCTGAAACACGCCTATTTTGTATAACAGATAGGGTGCTAGGTGCAAGTTTGGGATACCCTGCGGCCTGGTGTAATGACAGCAGACAGAAACCAATGCAAAATTAAATAACTTAGTAGAGCTGAGGCTGAAACACGCTTATTTTGTATAACAGATAGGGTGCTAGGTGCAAGTTTGGGATACCCTGCGGCCTGGTGTAATGACAGCAGACAGAAACCAATGCAAAATTAAATAACTTAGTAGAGCTGAGGCTGAAACACGCTTATTTTGTATAACAGATAGGGAGCTAGGTGCAAGTTTGGGATACCCTGCGGCCTGGTGTAATGACAGCAGACAGAAACCAATGCAAAATTAAATAACTTAGTACAGCTGAGGCTGAAACACGCTTATTTTGTATAACAGATAGGGTGCTAGGTGCAAGTTTGGGATATACTGTGGCCTGGTGTAATGAAAGCAGTCATAAACCAATGCAAAATTAAATAACTTAGTACAGCTGAGGCTGAAACACGCCTATTTTGTATAATAGATAGGGTGCTGGGTGCAAGTTTGGGATACCCTGCGGCCTGGTGTAATGACAGCAGACAGAAACCGATGCAAAAGTAAATAACTTAGTACAGCTGAGGCTGAAACACGCCTATTTTGTATAACAGATAGGGTGCTAGGTGCAAGTTTGGGATACCCTGCGGCCTGGTGTAATGACAGCAGACAGAAACCAATGCAAAATTAAATAACTTAGTAAAGCTGAGGCAGAAGCATGCTTATTTTGTATAACAGATAGGGTGCTAGGTGCAAGTTTGGGATAAACTGCGGCTTGCTGTAAAACAGCAGACAGAAACCAATGCAAAATTAAATAACTTAGTACAGCTGAGGCTGAAACACACTTATTTTGTATAACAGATAGGGTGCTAGGTGCAAGTTTGGGATACCCTGCGGCCTTGTGTAATGACAGCAGACAAAAACCAATGCAAAATTAAATAACTTAGTAGAGCTGAGGCTGAAACACGCTTATTTTGTATAACAGATAGGGTGCTAGGTGCAAGTTTGGGATACCCTGCGGCCTGGTGTATTGACAGCAGACAGAAACCAATGCAAAATTAAATAACTTAGTACAGCTGAGGCTGAAACACGCTTATTTTGTATAACAGACAGGTTGCAAGTTTGGGATACCCTGCGGCCTGGTGTAATGACCGCAGACAGAAACCAATGCAAAATTAAATAACTTAGTACAGCTGAGGCTGAAACACGCTTATTTTGTATAACAGATAAGGTGCTAGGTGCAAGTTTGGGATACCCTGCGGCCTGGTGTAATGACAGCAGACAGAAACCAATGCAAAATTAAATACCTTAGTACAGGTGAGGCTGAAACACGCTTATTTTGTATAACAGATAGGGTTCTAGGTGCAAGTTTGGGATACCCTGCGGCCTGGTGTAATGACAGCAGACAGAAACCAATGCAAAATTAAATAACTTAGTACAGCTGAGGCTGAAACACGCTTATTTTGTATAACAGACAGGTTGCAAGTTTGGGATACCCTGCGGCCTGGTGTAATGACAGCAGACAGAAACCAATGCAAAATTTAATAACTTAGTACAGTTGAGGCTGAAACACGCTTATTTTGTATAACAGATAGGGTGCTAGGTGCAAGTTTGGGATACCCTGCGGCCTGGTGTAATGACCGCAGACAGAAACCAATGCAAAATTAAATAACTTAGTACAGCTGAGGCTGAAACATGCTTATTTTGTATAACAGATAAGGTGCTAGGTGCAAGTTTGGGATACCCTGTGGCCTGGTGTAATGACAGCAGACAGAAACCAATGCAAAATTAAATACCTTAGTACAGGTGAGGCTGAAACACGCTTATTTTGTATAACAGATAGGGTGCTAGGTGCAAGTTTGGGATACCCTGCGGCCTGGTGTAATGACAGCAGACAGAAACCAATGCAAAATTAAATAACTTAGTACAGCTGAGGCAGAAGCACGCTTATTTTGTATAACAAATAGGGTGCTAGGTGCAAGTTTGGGATACCCTGCGGCCTGGTGTAATGACAGCAGACAGAAACCAATGCAAAATTAAATAACTTAGTAAAGCTGAGGCAGAAGCACGCTTATTTTGTATAACAGATAGGGTGCTAGGTGCAAGTTTGGGATACCCTGCGGCTTGGTGTAATGACAGAAGACAGAAACCCATGCAAAATTAAATAACTTAGTACAGCTGAGGCTGAAACACACTTATTTTGTAAAACAGATAGGGTGCTAGGTGCAAGTTTGGGATACCCTGCGGCCTGGTGTAATGACAGCAGACAGAAACCAATGCAAAATTAAATAACTTAGTACAGCTGAGGCTGAAACACGCTTATTTTGAATAACAGATAGGGTGCTAGGTGCAAGTTTGGGATACCCTGCGGCCTGGTGAAATGACAGCAGACAGAAACCAATGCAAAATTAAATAACTTAGTAAAGCTGAGGCAGAAGCATGCTTATTTTGTATAACAGATAGGGTGCTAGGTGCAAGTTTGGGATACCCTGCGGCTTGCTGTAATGACATCAGACAGAAACCAATGCAAAATTAAATAACTTAGTACAGCTGAGGCTGAAACACACTTATTTTGTATAACAGATAAGGTGCTAGGTGCAAGTTTGGGATACCCTGCGGCCTGGTGTAATGACATCAGACAGAAACCAATGCAAAATTAAATAACTTAGTACAGCTGAGGCTGAAACACGCCTATTTTGTATAACAGATAGGGTGCTAGGTGCAAGTTTGGGATACCCTGCGGCCTGGTGTAATGACAGCAGACAGAAACCAATGCAAAATTAAATAACTTAGTAGAGCTGAGGCTGAAACACGCTTATTTTGTATAACAGATAGGGTGCTAGGTGCAAGTTTGGGATACCCTGCGGCCTGGTGTAATGACAGCAGACAGAAACCAATGCAAAATTAAATAACTTAGTAGAGCTGAGGCTGAAACACGCTTATTTTGTATAACAGATAGGGAGCTAGGTGCAAGTTTGGGATACCCTGCGGCCTGGTGTAATGACAGCAGACAGAAACCAATGCAAAATTAAATAACTTAGTACAGCTGAGGCTGAAACACGCTTATTTTGTATAACAGATAGGGTGCTAGGTGCAAGTTTGGGATATACTGTGGCCTAGTGTAATGACAGCAGTCATAAACCAATGCAAAATTAAATAACTTAGTACAGCTGAGGCTGAAACACGCCTATTTTGTATAATAGATAGGGTGCTGGGTGCAAGTTTGGGATACCCTGCGGCCTGGTGTAATGACAGCAGACAGAAACCAATGCAAAATTTAATACCTTAGTACAGGTGAGGCTGAAACACGCTTATTTTGTATAACAGATAGGGTGCTAGGTGCAAGTTTGGGATACCCTGCGGCCTGGTGTAATGACAGCAGACAGAAACCAATGCAAAATTAAATAACTTAGTACAGCTGAGGCAGAAGCACGCTTATTTTGTATAACAAATAGGGTGCTAGGTGCAAGTTTGGGATACCCTGCGGCCTGGTGTAATGACAGCAGACAGAAACCAATGCAAAATTAAATAACTTAGTAAAGCTGAGGCAGAAGCACGCTTATTTTGTATAACAGATAGGGTGCTAGGTGCAAGTTTGGGATACCCTGCGGCTTGGTGTAATGACAGCAGACAGAAACCCATGCAAAATTAAATAACTTAGTACAGCTGAGGCTGAAACACACTTATTTTGTAAAACAGATAGGGTGCTAGGTGCAAGTTTGGGATACCCTGCGGCCTGGTGTAATGACAGCAGACAGAAACCAATGCAAAATTAAATAACTTAGTACAGCTGAGGCTGAAACACGCTTATTTTGAATAACAGATAGGGTGCTAGGTGCAAGTTTGGGATACCCTGCGGCCTGGTGAAATGACAGCAGACAGAAACCAATGCAAAATTAAATAACTTAGTAAAGCTGAGGCAGAAGCATGCTTATTTTGTATAACAGATAGGGTGCTAGGTGCAAGTTTGGGATACCCTGCGGCTTGCTGTAATGACATCAGACAGAAACCAATGCAAAATTAAATAACTTAGTACAGCTGAGGCTGAAACACACTTATTTTGTATAACAGATAAGGTGCTAGGTGCAAGTTTGGGATACCCTGCGGCCTGGTGTAATGACATCAGACAGAAACCAATGCAAAATTAAATAACTTAGTACAGCTGAGGCTGAAACACGCCTATTTTGTATAACAGATAGGGTGCTAGGTGCAAGTTTGGGATACCCTGCGGCCTGGTGTAATGACAGCAGACAGAAACCAATGCAAAATTAAATAACTTAGTAGAGCTGAGGCTGAAACACGCTTATTTTGTATAACAGATAGGGTGCTAGGTGCAAGTTTGGGATACCCTGCGGCCTGGTGTAATGACAGCAGACAGAAACCAATGCAAAATTAAATAACTTAGTAGAGCTGAGGCTGAAACACGCTTATTTTGTATAACAGATAGGGAGCTAGGTGCAAGTTTGGGATACCCTGCGGCCTGGTGTAATGACAGCAGACAGAAACCAATGCAAAATTAAATAACTTAGTACAGCTGAGGCTGAAACACGCTTATTTTGTATAACAGATAGGGTGCTAGGTGCAAGTTTGGGATATACTGTGGCCTAGTGTAATGACAGCAGTCATAAACCAATGCAAAATTAAATAACTTAGTACAGCTGAGGCTGAAACACGCCTATTTTGTATAATAGATAGGGTGCTGGGTGCAAGTTTGGGATACCCTGCGGCCTGGTGTAATGACAGCAGACAGAAACCAATGCAAAATTAAATAACTTAGTACAGCTGAGGCTGAAACACGCCTATTTTGTATAACAGATAGGGTGCTAGGTGCAAGTTTGGGATACCCTGCGGCCTGGTGTAATGACAGCAGACAGAAACCAATGCAAAATTAAATAACTTAGTAGAGCTGAGGCTGAAACACGCTTATTTTGTATAACAGATAGGGTGCTAGGTGCAAGTTTGGGATACCCTGCGGCCTGGTGTAATGACAGCAGACAGAAACCAATGCAAAATTAAATAACTTAGTAGAGCTGAGGCTGAAACACGCTTATTTTGTATAACAGATAGGGAGCTAGGTGCAAGTTTGGGATACCCTGCGGCCTGGTGTAATGACAGCAGACAGAAACCAATGCAAAATTAAATAACTTAGTAGAGCTGAGGCTGAAACACGCTTATTTTGTATAACAGATAGGGTGCTAGGTGCAAGTTTGGGATATCCTGTGGCCTGGTGTAATGTCAGCAGTCATAAACCAATGCAAAATTAAATAACTTAGTACAGCTGAGGCTGAAACACGCCTATTTTGTATAACAGATAGGGTGCGAGTTTGGGATACCCTGCGGCCTGGTGTAATGACAGCAGACAGAAACCAATGCAAAATTAAATAACTTAGTAGAGCTGAGGCTGAAACATGCTTATTTTGAATAACAGATAGGGAGCTAGGTGCAAGTTTGGGATACCCTGCGGCCTGGTGTAATGACAGCAGACAGAAACCAATGCAAAATTAAATAACTTAGTAGAGCTGAGGCTGAAACACGCTTATTTTGTATAACAGATAGGGTGCCAGGTGCAAGTTTGGGATATCCTGTGGCCTGGTGTAATGACAGCAGTCATAAACCAATGCAAAATTAAATAACTTGGTACAGCTGAGGCTGAAACACGCCTATTTTGTATAACAGATAGGGTGCTGGGTGCAAGTTTGGGATACCCTGCGGCCTGGTGTAATGACAGCAGACAGAAACCAATGCAAAATTAAATAACTTAGTACAGCTGAGGCTGAAACACGCTTATTTTGTATAACAGATAGGGTGCTAGGTGCAAGTTTGGGATACCCTGCGGCCTGGTGTAATGACAGCAGACAGAAACCAATGCATAATTAAATAACTTAGTAGAGCTGAGGCTGAAACACGCTTATTTTGTATAACAGATAGGGAGCTAGGTGCAAGTTTGGGATAAACTGCGGCTTGCTGTAAAACAGCAGACAGAAACCAATGCAAAATTAAATAACTTAGTACAGCTGAGGCTGAAACACACTTATTTTGTATAACAGATAGGGTGCTAGGTGCAAGTTTGGGATACCCTGCGGCCTTGTGTAATGACAGCAGACAAAAACCAATGCAAAATTAAATAACTTAGTAGAGCTGAGGCTGAAACACGCATATTTTGTATAACAGATAGGGTGCTAGGTGCAAGTTTGGGATACCCTGCGGCCTGGTGTAATGACAGCAGACAGAAACCAATGCAAAATTAAATAACTTAGTACAGCTGAGGCTGAAACACGCTTATTTTGTATAACAGACAGGTTGCAAGTTTGGGATACCCTGCGGCCTGGTGTAATGACCGCAGACAGAAACCAATGCAAAATTAAATAACTTAGTACAGCTGAGGCTGAAACACGCTTATTTTGTATAACAGATAAGGTGCTAGGTGCAAGTTTGGGATACCCTGCGGCCTGGTGTAATGACAGCAGACAGAAACCAATGCAAAATTAAATACCTTAGTACAGGTGAGGCTGAAACACGCTTATTTTGTATAACAGATAGGGTTCTAGGTGCAAGTTTGGGATACCCTGCGGCCTGGTGTAATGACAGCAGACAGAAACAATGCAAAATTAAATAACTTAGTACAGCTGAGGCTGAAACACGCTTATTTTGTATAACAGACAGGTTGCAAGTTTGGGATACCATGCGGCCTGGTGTAATGACAGCAGACAGAAACCAATGCAAAATTTAATAACTTAGTACAGTTGAGGCTGAAACACGCTTATTTTGTATAACAGATAGGGTGCTAGGTGCAAGTTTGGGATACCCTGCGGCCTGGTGTAATGACCGCAGACAGAAACCAATGCAAAATTAAATAACTTAGTACAGCTGAGGCTGAAACATGCTTATTTTGTATAACAGATAAGGTGCTAGGTGAAAGTTTGGGATACCCTGTGGCCTGGTGTAATGACAGCAGACAGAAACCAATGCAAAATTAAATACCTTAGTACAGGTGAGGCTGAAACACGCTTATTTTGTATAACAGATAGGGTGCTAGGTGCAAGTTTGGGATACCCTGCGGCCTGGTGTAATGACAGCAGACAGAAACCAATGCAAAATTAAATAACTTAGTACAGCTGAGGCAGAAGCACGCTTATTTTGTATAACAAATAGGGTGCTAGGTGCAAGTTTGGGATACCCTGCGGCCTGGTGTAATGACAGCAGACAGAAACCAATGCAAAATTAAATAACTTAGTAAAGCTGAGGCAGAAGCACGCTTATTTTGTATAACAGATAGGGTGCTAGGTGCAAGTTTGGGATACCCTGCGGCTTGGTGTAATGACAGCAGACAGAAACCCATGCAAAATTAAATAACTTAGTACAGCTGAGGCTGAAACACACTTATTTTGTAAAACAGATAGGGTGCTAGGTGCAAGTTTGGGATACCCTGCGGCCTGGTGTAATGACAGCAGACAGAAACCAATGCAAAATTAAATAACTTAGTACAGCTGAGGCTGAAACACGCTTATTTTGAATAACAGATAGGGTGCTAGGTGCAAGTTTGGGATACCCTGCGGCCTGGTGAAATGACAGCAGACAGAAACCAATGCAAAATTAAATAACTTAGTAAAGCTGAGGCAGAAGCATGCTTATTTTGTATAACAGATAGGGTGCTAGGTGCAAGTTTGGGATACCCTGCGGCTTGCTGTAATGACATCAGACAGAAACCAATGCAAAATTAAATAACTTAGTACAGCTGAGGCTGAAACACACTTATTTTGTATAACAGATAAGGTGCTAGGTGCAAGTTTGGGATACCCTGCGGCCTGGTGTAATGACATCAGACAGAAACCAATGCAAAATTAAATAACTTAGTACAGCTGAGGCTGAAACACGCCTATTTTGTATAACAGATAGGGTGCTAGGTGCAAGTTTGGGATACCCTGCGGCCTGGTGTAATGACAGCAGACAGAAACCAATGCAAAATTAAATAACTTAGTAGAGCTGAGGCTGAAACACGCTTATTTTGTATAACAGATAGGGTGCTAGGTGCAAGTTTGGGATACCCTGCGGCCTGGTGTAATGACAGCAGACAGAAACCAATGCAAAATTAAATAACTTAGTAGAGCTGAGGCTGAAACACGCTTATTTTGTATAACAGATAGGGAGCTAGGTGCAAGTTTGGGATACCCTGCGGCCTGGTGTAATGACAGCAGACAGAAACCAATGCAAAATTAAATAACTTAGTACAGCTGAGGCTGAAACACGCTTATTTTGTATAACAGATAGGGTGCTAGGTGCAAGTTTGGGATATACTGTGGCCTAGTGTAATGACAGCAGTCATAAACCAATGCAAAATTAAATAACTTAGTACAGCTGAGGCTGAAACACGCCTATTTTGTATAATAGATAGGGTGCTGGGTGCAAGTTTGGGATACCCTGCGGCCTGGTGTAATGACAGCAGACAGAAACCAATGCAAAATTAAATAACTTAGTACAGCTGAGGCTGAAACACGCCTATTTTGTATAACAGATAGGGTGCTAGGTGCAAGTTTGGGATACCCTGCGGCCTGGTGTAATGACAGCAGACAGAAACCAATGCAAAATTAAATAACTTAGTAGAGCTGAGGCTGAAACACGCTTATTTTGTATAACAGATAGGGTGCTAGGTGCAAGTTTGGGATACCCTGCGGCCTGGTGTAATGACAGCAGACAGAAACCAATGCAAAATTAAATAACTTAGTAGAGCTGAGGCTGAAACACGCTTATTTTGTATAACAGATAGGGAGCTAGGTGCAAGTTTGGGATACCCTGCGGCCTGGTGTAATGACAGCAGACAGAAACCAATGCAAAATTAAATAACTTAGTAGAGCTGAGGCTGAAACACGCTTATTTTGTATAACAGATAGGGTGCTAGGTGCAAGTTTGGGATATCCTGTGGCCTGGTGTAATGTCAGCAGTCATAAACCAATGCAAAATTAAATAACTTAGTACAGCTGAGGCTGAAACACGCCTATTTTGTATAACAGATAGGGTGCGAGTTTGGGATACCCTGCGGCCTGGTGTAATGACAGCAGACAGAAACCAATGCAAAATTAAATAACTTAGTAGAGCTGAGGCTGAAACATGCTTATTTTGAATAACAGATAGGGAGCTAGGTGCAAGTTTGGGATACCCTGCGGCCTGGTGTAATGACAGCAGACAGAAACCAATGCAAAATTAAATAACTTAGTAGAGCTGAGGCTGAAACACGCTTATTTTGTATAACAGATAGGGTGCCAGGTGCAAGTTTGGGATATCCTGTGGCCTGGTGTAATGACAGCAGTCATAAACCAATGCAAAATTAAATAACTTGGTACAGCTGAGGCTGAAACACGCCTATTTTGTATAACAGATAGGGTGCTGGGTGCAAGTTTGGGATACCCTGCGGCCTGGTGTAATGACAGCAGACAGAAACCAATGCAAAATTAAATAACTTAGTACAGCTGAGGCTGAAACACGCTTATTTTGTATAACAGATAGGGTGCTAGGTGCAAGTTTGGGATACCCTGCGGCCTGGTGTAATGACAGCAGACAGAAACCAATGCATAATTAAATAACTTAGTAGAGCTGAGGCTGAAACACGCTTATTTTGTATAACAGATAGGGAGCTAGGTGCAAGTTTGGGATAAACTGCGGCTTGCTGTAAAACAGCAGACAGAAACCAATGCAAAATTAAATAACTTAGTACAGCTGAGGCTGAAACACACTTATTTTGTATAACAGATAGGGTGCTAGGTGCAAGTTTGGGATACCCTGCGGCCTTGTGTAATGACAGCAGACAAAAACCAATGCAAAATTAAATAACTTAGTAGAGCTGAGGCTGAAACACGCATATTTTGTATAACAGATAGGGTGCTAGGTGCAAGTTTGGGATACCCTGCGGCCTGGTGTAATGACAGCAGACAGAAACCAATGCAAAATTAAATAACTTAGTACAGCTGAGGCTGAAACACGCTTATTTTGTATAACAGACAGGTTGCAAGTTTGGGATACCCTGCGGCCTGGTGTAATGACCGCAGACAGAAACCAATGCAAAATTAAATAACTTAGTACAGCTGAGGCTGAAACACGCTTATTTTGTATAACAGATAAGGTGCTAGGTGCAAGTTTGGGATACCCTGCGGCCTGGTGTAATGACAGCAGACAGAAACCAATGCAAAATTAAATACCTTAGTACAGGTGAGGCTGAAACACGCTTATTTTGTATAACAGATAGGGTTCTAGGTGCAAGTTTGGGATACCCTGCGGCCTGGTGTAATGACAGCAGACAGAAACAATGCAAAATTAAATAACTTAGTACAGCTGAGGCTGAAACACGCTTATTTTGTATAACAGACAGGTTGCAAGTTTGGGATACCATGCGGCCTGGTGTAATGACAGCAGACAGAAACCAATGCAAAATTTAATAACTTAGTACAGTTGAGGCTGAAACACGCTTATTTTGTATAACAGATAGGGTGCTAGGTGCAAGTTTGGGATACCCTGCGGCCTGGTGTAATGACCGCAGACAGAAACCAATGCAAAATTAAATAACTTAGTACAGCTGAGGCTGAAACATGCTTATTTTGTATAACAGATAAGGTGCTAGGTGAAAGTTTGGGATACCCTGTGGCCTGGTGTAATGACAGCAGACAGAAACCAATGCAAAATTAAATACCTTAGTACAGGTGAGGCTGAAACACGCTTATTTTGTATAACAGATAGGGTGCTAGGTGCAAGTTTGGGATACCCTGCGGCCTGGTGTAATGACAGCAGACAGAAACCAATGCAAAATTAAATAACTTAGTACAGCTGAGGCAGAAGCACGCTTATTTTGTATAACAAATAGGGTGCTAGGTGCAAGTTTGGGATACCCTGCGGCCTGGTGTAATGACAGCAGACAGAAACCAATGCAAAATTAAATAACTTAGTAAAGCTGAGGCAGAAGCACGCTTATTTTGTATAACAGATAGGGTGCTAGGTGCAAGTTTGGGATACCCTGCGGCTTGGTGTAATGACAGCAGACAGAAACCCATGCAAAATTAAATAACTTAGTACAGCTGAGGCTGAAACACACTTATTTTGTAAAACAGATAGGGTGCTAGGTGCAAGTTTGGGATACCCTGCGGCCTGGTGTAATGACAGCAGACAGAAACCAATGCAAAATTAAATAACTTAGTACAGCTGAGGCTGAAACACGCTTATTTTGAATAACAGATAGGGTGCTAGGTGCAAGTTTGGGATACCCTGCGGCCTGGTGAAATGACAGCAGACAGAAACCAATGCAAAATTAAATAACTTAGTAAAGCTGAGGCAGAAGCATGCTTATTTTGTATAACAGATAGGGTGCTAGGTGCAAGTTTGGGATACCCTGCGGCTTGCTGTAATGACATCAGACAGAAACCAATGCAAAATTAAATAACTTAGTACAGCTGAGGCTGAAACACACTTATTTTGTATAACAGATAAGGTGCTAGGTGCAAGTTTGGGATACCCTGCGGCCTGGTGTAATGACAGCAGACAGAAACCAATGCAAAATTAAATAACTTAGTACAGCTGAGGCTGAAACACGCCTATTTTGTATAACAGATAGGGTGCTAGGTGCAAGTTTGGGATACCCTGCGGCCTGGTGTAATGACAGCAGACAGAAACCAATGCAAAATTAAATAACTTAGTACAGCTGAGGCTGAAACACGCCTATTTTGTATAACAGATAGGGTGCTAGGTGCAAGTTTGGGATATACTGTGGCCTAGTGTAATGACAGCAGTCATAAACCAATGCAAAATTAAATAACTTAGTACAGCTGAGGCTGAAACACGCCTATTTTGTATAATAGATAGGGTGCTGGGTGCAAGTTTGGGATACCCTGCGGCCTGGTGTAATGACAGCAGACAGAAACCAATGCAAAATTAAATAACTTAGTACAGCTGAGGCTGAAACACGCCTATTTTGTATAACAGATAGGGTGCTAGGTGCAAGTTTGGGATACCCTGCGGCCTGGTGTAATGACAGCAGACAGAAACCAATGCAAAATTAAATAACTTAGTAGAGCTGAGGCTGAAACACGCTTATTTTGTATAACAGATAGGGTGCTAGGTGCAAGTTTGGGATACCCTGCGGCCTGGTGTAATGACAGCAGACAGAAACCAATGCAAAATTAAATAACTTAGTAGAGCTGAGGCTGAAACACGCTTATTTTGTATAACAGATAGGGTGCTAGGTGCAAGTTTGGGATACCCTGCGGCCTGGTGTAATGACAGCAGACAGAAACCAATGCAAAATTAAATAACTTAGTACAGCTGAGGCTGAAACACGCTTATTTTGTATAACAGATAGGGTGCTAGGTGCAAGTTTGGGATACCCTGTGGCCTGGTGTAATGACAGCAGTCATAAACCATTGCAAAATTAAATAACTCAGTACAGCAGAGGCTGAAACGCTTATTTTGTAGAACAGATAGGGTGCTAGGTGCAAGTTTGGGATACCATGTGGCCTGGTGTAATGACAGCCGACAGAAACCAATGCAAAATTAAATAACTTAGTAGAGCTGAGGCTGAAACAGGCTTATTTTGTATAACAGATAGGGTGCTAGGTGCAAGTTTGGGATATCCTGTGGCCTGGTGTAATGACAGCAGTCATAAACCAATGCAAAATTAAATAACTTAGTACAGCTGAGGCTGAAACACGCTTATTTTGTATAACAGATAGGGTGCAAGTTTGGGATACCCTGCGGCCTGGTGTAATGACAGCAGACAGAAACCAATGCAAAATTAAATAACTTAGTAGAGCTGAGGCTGAAACACGCTTATTTAGTATAACAGATAGGGTGCCAGGTGCAAGTTTGGGATACCCTGCGTCCTGGTGTAATGACAGCAGACAGAAACCAATGCAAAATTAAGTAACTTAGTACAGCTGAGGCTGAAACACGCTTATTTTGTATAACAGATATGGTGCTAGGTGCAAGTTTGGGATACCCTCCGGCTTGGTGTAATGACAGCAGACAGAAACCAATGCAAAATTAAATAACTTAGTACAGCTGAGGCTGAAACACGCTTATTTTGTATAACAGATAGGGTGCTAGGTGCAAGTTTGGGATACCCTGCGTCCTGGTGTAATGACAGCAGACAGAAACCAATGCAAAATTAAATAACTTAGTAGAGCTGAGGCTGAAACACGCTTATTTTGTATAACAGATAGGGTGCTAGGTGCAAGTTTGGGATACCCTGAGGCCTGGTGTAATGACAGCAGACAGAAACCAATGCAAAATTAAATAACTTAGTACAGCTGAGGCTGAAACACGCCTATTTTGTATAACAGATAGGGTGTTAGGTGCAAGTTTGGGATATCCTGTGGCCTGGTGTAATGACAGCAGTCATAAACCAATGCAAAATTAAATAACTTAGTAGAGCTGAGGCTGAAACACGCTTATTTTGTATAACAGATAGGGTGCTAGGTGCAAGTTTGGGATACCCTGCGGCCTGGTGTAATGACAGCAGACAGAAACCAATGCAAAATTAAATAACTTAGTAGAGCTGAGGCTGAAACACGCTTATTTTGTATAACAGATAGGGTGCTAGGTGCAAGTTTGGGATACCCTGCGGCCTGGTGTAATGACAGCAGACAGAAACCAATGCAAAATTAAATAACTCAGTACAGCAGAGGCTGAAACGCTTATTTTGTAGAACAGATAGGGTGCTAGGTGCAAGTTTGGGATACCATGTGGCCTGGTGTAATGACAGCCGACAGAAACCAATGCAAAATTAAATAACTTAGTAGAGCTGAGGCTGAAACAGGCTTATTTTGTATAACAGATAGGGTGCTAGGTGCAAGTTTGGGATATCCTGTGGCCTGGTGTAATGACAGCAGTCATAAACCAATGCAAAATTAAATAACTTAGTACAGCTGAGGCTGAAACACGCTTATTTTGTATAACAGATAGGGTGCAAGTTTGGGATACCCTGCGGCCTGGTGTAATGACAGCAGACAGAAACCAATGCAAAATTAAATAACTTAGTAGAGCTGAGGCTGAAACACGCTTATTTAGTATAACAGATAGGGTGCCAGGTGCAAGTTTGGGATACCTTGCGTCCTGGTGTAATGACAGCAGACAGAAACCAATGCAAAATTAAGTAACTTAGTACAGCTGAGGCTGAAACACGCTTATTTTGTATAACAGATATGGTGCTAGGTGCAAGTTTGGGATACCCTCCGGCTTGGTGTAATGACAGCAGACAGAAACCAATGCAAAATTAAATAACTTAGTACAGCTGAGGCTGAAACACGCTTATTTTGTATAACAGATAGGGTGCTAGGTGCAAGTTTGGGATACCCTGCGTCCTGGTGTAATGACAGCAGACAGAAACCAATGCAAAATTAAATACCTTAGTACAGCTGAGGCTGAAACACGCCTATTTTGTATAACAGATAGGGTGCTAGGTGCAAGTTTGGAATACCCTGCGGCTTGCTGTAATGACAGCAGACAGAAACCAATGCAAAATTAAATACCTTAGTACAGCTGAGGCTGAAACACACTTATTTTGTATAACAGATAGGGTGCTAGGTGAAAGTTTGGGATACCCTGCGGCCTGGTTTAATGACAGCAGACAGAAACCAATGCAAAATTAAATAACTTAGTACAGCAGAGGCTGAAACGCTTATTTTGTATAACAGATAGGGTGCTAGGTGCAAGTTTGGGATACCATGTGGCCTGGTGTAATGACAGCCGACAGAAACCAATGCAAAATTAAATAACTTAGTAGAGCTGAGGCTGAAACACGCTTATTTAGTATAACAGATAGGGTGCAAGGTGCAAGTTCGAGATACCCTGCGGCCTGGTGTAATGACAGCAGACAGAAACCAATGCAAAAATAAATAAATTAGTACAGCTGAGGCTGAAACACGCTTATTTTGTATAACAGATATGGTGCTAGGTGCAAGTTTGGGATACCCTCCGGCTTGGTGTAATGACAGCAGACAGAAACCAATGCAAAATTAAATAACTTAGTAGAGCTGAGGCTGAAACACGCTTATTTTGTATAACAGATAGGGTGCTAGGTGCAAGTTTGGGATATCCTGCGTCCTGGTGTAATGACAGCAGACAGAAACCAATGCAAAATTAAGTAACTTAGTAAAGCTGAGGCAGAAGCATGCTTATTTTGTATAACAGATAGGGTGCTAGGTGCAAGTTTGGGATACCCTGCGGCTTGCTGTAATGACAGCAGACAGAAACCAATGCAAAATTAAATAACTTAGTACAGCTGAGGCTGAAACACACTTATTTTGTATAACAGATAGGGTGCTAGGTGCAAGTTTGGGATACCCTGCGGCCTGGTGTAATGACAGCAGACAGAAACCAATGCAAAATTAAATAACTTAGTACAGCTGAGGCTGAAACACGCTTATTTTGTATAACAGATAGGGCGCTAGGTGCAAGTTTGGGATATCCTGTGGCCTGGTGTAATGACAGCAGTCATAAACCAATGCAAAATTAAATAACTTAGTACAGCTGAGGCTGAAACACGCTTATTTTGTATAACAGATAGGGTGCTAGGTGCAAGTTTGGGATACCCTCCGGCTTGGTGTAATGACAGCAGACAGAAACCAATGCAAAATTAAATAACTTAGTAGAGCTGAGGCTGAAACACGCTTATTTTGTATAACAGATAGGGTGCTAGGTGCAAGTTTGGGATACCCTGCGTCCTGGTGTAATGACAGCAGACAGAAACCAATGCAAAATTAAGTAACTTAGTAAAGCTGAGGCAGAAGCATGCTTATTTTGTATAACAGATAGGGTGCTAGGTGCAAGTTTGGGATACCCTGCGGCCTGGTGTAATGACAGCAGACAGAAACCAATGCAAAATTAAATAACTTAGTAGAGCTGAGGCTGAAACACGCTTATTTTGTATAACAGATAGGGTGCTAGGTGCAAGTTTGGGATATCCTGTGGCCTGGTGTAATGACAGCAGTCATAAACCAATGCAAAATTAAATAACTTAGTAGAGCTGAGGCTGAAACACGCTTATTTTGTATAACAGATAGGGTGCTAGGTGCAAGTTTGGGATACCCTGCGGCCTGGTGTAATGACAGCAGACAGAAACCAATGCAAAATTAAATAACTTAGTACAGCTGAGGCTGAAACACGCTTATTTTGTATAACAGATAGGGTGCTAGGTGCAAGTTTGGGATACCCTGTGGCCTGGTGTAATGACAGCAGTCATAAACCAATGCAAAATTAAATAACTTAGTACAGCTGAGGCTGAAACACGCTTATTTTGTATAACAGATAGGGTGCAAGTTTGGGATACCCTGCGGCCTGGTGTAATGACAGCAGACAGAAACCAATGCAAAATTAAATAACTTAGTACAGCTGAGGCTGAAACACGCCTATTTTGTATAACAGATAGGGTGCTAGGTGCAAGTTTGGGATACCCTGCGGCCTGGTGTAATGACAGCAGACAGAAACCAATGCAAAATTAAGTAACGTAGTAAAGCTGAGGCAGAAGCATGCTTATTTTGTATAACAGATAGGGTGCTAGGTGCAAGTTTGGGATACCCTGCGGCTTGCTGTAATGACAGCAGACAGAAACCAATGCAAAATTAAATAACTTAGTACAGCTGAGGCTGAAACACGCTTATTTTGTATAACAGATAGGGTGCAAGTTTGGGATACCCTGCGGCCTGGTGTAATGACAGCAGACAGAATCCAATGCAAAATTAAATAACTTAGTAGAGCTGAGGCTGAAACACGCTTATTTTGTATAACAGATAGGGAGCTAGGTGCAAGTTTGGGATACCCTGCGGCCTGGTGTAATGAAAGCAGACAGAAACCAATGCAAAATTAAATAACTTAGTACAGCTGAGGCTGAAACACGCTTATTTTGTATAATAGATAGGGTGCTAGGTGCAAGTTTGGGATATACTGTGGCCTGGTGTAATGACAGCAGTCATAAACCAATGCAAAATTAAATAACTTAGTACAGCTGAGGCTGAAACACGCCTATTTTGTATAACAGATAGGGTGCTAGGTGCAAGTTTGGGATACCCTGCGGCCTGGTGTAATGACAGCATACAGAAACCAATGCAAAATTAAATAACTTAGTACAGCTGAGGCTGAAACACGCTAATTTTGTATAACAGATAGGGTGCTAGGTGCAAGTTTGGGATACCCTGCGGCTTGGTGTAATGACAGCAGACAGAAACCAATGCAAAATTAAATAACTTAGTACAGCTGAGGCTGAAACACGCTAATTTTGTATAACAGATAGGGTGCTAGGTGCAAGTTTGGGATACCCTGCGGCTTGGTGTAATGACAGCAGACAGAAACCAATGCAAAATTAAATAACTTAGTACAGCTGAGGCTGAAACACACTTATTTTGTATAACAGATAGGGTGCTAGGTGCAAGTTTGGGATACCCTGCGGCCTGGTGTAATGACAGCAGACAGAAACCAATGCAAAATTAAATAACTTAGTACAGCTGAGGCTGAAACACACTTATTTTGTATAACAGATAGGGTGCTAGGTGCAAGTTTGGGATATCCTGTGGCCTGGTGTAATGACAGCAGTCATAAACCAATGCAAAATTAAATAACTTAGTACAGCTGAGGCTGAAACACGCTTATTTTGTATAACAGATAGGGTGCAAGTTTGGGATACCCTGCGGCCTGGTGTAATGACAGCAGACAGAATCCAATGCAAAATTAAATAACTTAGTAGAGCTGAGGCTGAAACACGCTTATTTTGTATAACAGATAGGGTGCTAGGTGCAAGTTTGGGATACCCTGCGGCCTGGTGTAATGACAGCAGACAGAAACCAATGCAAAATTAAGTAACTTAGTAAAGCTGAGGCAGAAGCATGCTTATTTTGTATAACAGATATGGTGCTAGGTGCAAGTTTGGGATACCCTGCGGCTTGCTGTAATGACAGCAGACAGAAACCAATGCAAAATTAAATAACTTAGTACAGCTGAGGCTGAAACACACTTATTTTGTATAACAGATAGGGTGCTAGGTGCAAGTTTGGGATACCCTGCGGCTTGCTGTAATGACAGCAGACAGAAACCAATGCAAAATTAAATAACTTAGTACAGCTGAGGCTGAAACACGCTTATTTTGTATAACAGATAGGGTGCTAGGTGCAAGTTTGGGATACCCTGCGGCCTGGTGTAATGACAGCAGACAGAAACCAATGCAAAATTAAATAACTTAGTACAGCTGAGGCTGAAACACGCTTATTTTGTATAACAGATAGGGTGCTAGGTGCAAGTTTGGGATATCCTGTGGCCTGGTGTAATGACAGCAGTCATAAACCAATGCAAAATTAAATAACTTAGTACAGCTGAGGCTGAAACACGCCTATTTTGTATAACAGATAGGGTGCAAGTTTGGGATACCCTGCGGCCTGGTGTAATGACAGCAGACAGAATCCAATGCAAAATTAAATAACTTAGTAAAGCTGAGGCTGAAACACGCTTATTTTGTATAACAGATAGGGAGCTAGGTGCAAGTTTGGGATACCCTGCGGCCTGGTGTAATGAAAGCAGACAGAAACCAATGCAAAATTAAATAACTTAGTACAGCTGAGGCTGAAACACGCTTATTTTGTATAATAGATAGGGTGCTAGGTGCAAGTTTGGGATATACTGTGGCCTGGTGTAATGACAGCAGTCATAAACCAATGCAAAATTAAATAACTTAGTACAGCTGAGGCTGAAACACGCCTATTTTGTATAACAGATAGGGTGCTGGGTGCAAGTTTGGGATACCCTGCGGCCTGGTGTAATGACAGCAGACAGAAACCAATGCAAAATTAAATAACTTAGTACAGCTGAGGCTGAAACACACTTATTTTGTATAACAGATAGGGTGCTAGGTGCAAGTTTGGGATACCCTGTGGCCTGGTGTAATGACAGCAGTCATAAACCAATGCAAAATTAAATAACTTAGTACAGCTGAGGCTGAAACACGCCTATTTTGTATAACAGATAGGGTGCAAGTTTGGGATACCCTGCGGCCTGGTGTAATGACAGCAGACAGAATCCAATGCAAAATTAAATAACTTAGTAGAGCTGAGGCTGAAACACGCTTATTTTGTATAACAGATAGGGAGCTAGGTGCAAGTTTGGGATACCCTGAGGCCTGGTGTAATGACAGCAGACAGAAACCAATGCAAAATTAAATAACTTAGTACAGCTGAGGCTGAAACACGCCTATTTTGTATAACAGATAGGGTGTTAGGTGCAAGTTTGGGATACCCTGAGGCCTGGTGTAATGACAGCAGACAGAAACCAATGCAAAATTAAATAACTTAGTACAGCTGAGGCTGAAACACGCTTATTTTGTATAACAGATAGGGTGTTAGGTGCAAGTTTGGGATATCCTGTGGCCTCGTGTTTTGACAGCAGTTATAAACCAATGCAAAATTAAATAACTTAGTACAGCTGAGGCTGAAACACGCTTATTTTGTATAACAGATTGGGTGCTAGGTGCAAGTTTGGGATACCCTGCGGCCTGGTGTAATGACAGCAGACAAAAACCAATGCAAAATTAAATAACTTAGTACAGCTGAGGCTGAAACACGCCTATTTTGTATAACAGATAGGGTGTTAGGTGCAAGTTTGGGATACCCTGAGGCCTGGTGTAATGACAGCAGACAGAAACCAATGCAAAATTAAATAACTTAGTACAGCTGAGGCTGAAACACGCTTATTTTGTATAACAGATAGGGTGCTAGGTGCAAGTTTGGGATACCCTCCGGCTTGGTGTAATGACAGCAGACAGAAACCAATGCAAAATTAAATAACTTAGTAGAGCTGAGGCTGAAACACGCTTATTTTGTATAACAGATAGGGTGCTAGGTGCAAGTTTGGGATACCCTGCGTCCTGGTGTAATGACAGCAGACAGAAACCAATGCAAAATTAAGTAACTTAGTAAAGCTGAGGCAGAAGCATGCTTATTTTGTATAACAGATAGGGTGCTAGGTGCAAGTTTGGGATACCCTGCGGCTTGCTGTAATGACAGCAGACAGAAACCAATGCAAAATTAAATAACTTAGTAGAGCTGAGGCTGAAACACGCTTATTTTGTATAACAGATAGGGTGCTAGGTGCAAGTTTGGGATATCCTGTGGCCTGGTGTAATGACAGCAGTCATAAACCAATGCAAAATTAAATAACTTAGTAGAGCTGAGGCTGAAACACGCTTATTTTGTATAACAGATAGGGTGCTAGGTGCAAGTTTGGGATACCCTGCGGCCTGGTGTAATGACAGCAGACAGAAACCAATGCAAAATTAAATAACTTAGTACAGCTGAGGCTGAAACACGCTTATTTTGTATAACAGATAGGGTGCTAGGTGCAAGTTTGGGATACCCTGTGGCCTGGTGTAATGACAGCAGTCATAAACCAATGCAAAATTAAATAACTTAGTACAGCTGAGGCTGAAACATGCTTATTTTGTATAACAGATAGGGTGCAAGTTTGGGATACCCTGCGGCCTGGTGTAATGACAGCAGACAGAAACCAATGCAAAATTAAATAACTTAGTACAGCTGAGGCTGAAACACGCCTATTTTGTATAACAGATAGGGTGCTAGGTGCAAGTTTGGGATACCCTGCGACCTGGTGTAATGACAGCAGACAGAAACCAATGCAAAATTAAGTAACGTAGTAAAGCTGAGGCAGAAGCATGCTTATTTTGTATAACAGATAGGGTGCTAGGTGCAAGTTTGGGATACCCTGCGGCTTGCTGTAATGACAGCAGACAGAAACCAATGCAAAATTAAATAACTTAGTACAGCTGAGGCTGAAACACGCTTATTTTGTATAACAGATAGGGTGCAAGTTTGGGATACCCTGCGGCCTGGTGTAATGACAGCAGACAGAATCCAATGCAAAATTAAATAACTTAGTAGAGCTGAGGCTGAAACACGCTTATTTTGTATAACAGATAGGGAGCTAGGTGCAAGTTTGGGATACCCTGCGGCCTGGTGTAATGAAAGCAGACAGAAACCAATGCAAAATTAAATAACTTAGTACAGCTGAGGCTGAAACACGCTTATTTTGTATAATAGATAGGGTGCTAGGTGCAAGTTTGGGATATACTGTGGCCTGGTGTAATGACAGCAGTCATAAACCAATGCAAAATTAAATAACTTAGTACAGCTGAGGCTGAAACACGCCTATTTTGTATAACAGATAGGGTGCTAGGTGCAAGTTTGGGATACCCTGCGACCTGGTGTAATGACAGCAGACAGAAACCAATGCAAAATTAAGTAACGTAGTAAAGCTGAGGCAGAAGCATGCTTATTTTGTATAACAGATAGGGTGCTAGGTGCAAGTTTGGGATACCCTGCGGCTTGCTGTAATGACAGCAGACAGAAACCAATGCAAAATTAAATAACTTAGTACAGCTGAGGCTGAAACACGCTTATTTTGTATAACAGATAGGGTGCAAGTTTGGGATACCCTGCGGCTTGGTGTAATGACAGCAGACAGAAACCAATGCAAAATTAAATAACTTAGTACAACTGAGGCTGAAACACGCTAATTTTGTATAACAGATAGGGTGCTAGGTGCAAGTTTGGGATACCCTGCGGCTTGGTGTAATGACAGCAGACAGAAACCAATGCAAAATTAAATAACTTAGTACAGCTGAGGCTGAAACACACTTATTTTGTATAACAGATAGGGTGCTAGGTGCAAGTTTGGGATACCCTGCGGCCTGTTGTAATGACAGCAGACAGAAACCAATGCAAAATTAAATAACTTAGTACAGCTGAGGCTGAAACACACTTATTTTGTATAACAGATAGGGTGCTAGGTGCAAGTTTGGGATATCCTGTGGCCTGGTGTAATGACAGCAGTCATAAACCAATGCAAAATTAAATAACTTAGTACAGCTGAGGCTGAAACACGCTTATTTTGTATAACAGATAGGGTGCAAGTTTGGGATACCCTGCGGCCTGGTGTAATGACAGCAGACAGAATCCAATGCAAAATTAAATAACTTAGTAGAGCTGAGGCTGAAACACGCTTATTTTGTATAACAGATAGGGTGCTAGGTGCAAGTTTGGGATACCCTGCGGCCTGGTGTAATGACAGCAGACAGAAACCAATGCAAAATTAAGTAACTTAGTAAAGCTGAGGCAGAAGCATGCTTATTTTGTATAACAGATATGGTGCTAGGTGCAAGTTTGGGATACCCTGCGGCTTGCTGTAATGACAGCAGACAGAAACCAATGCAAAATTAAATAACTTAGTACAGCTGAGGCTGAAACACACTTATTTTGTATAACAGATAGGGTGCTAGGTGCAAGTTTGGGATACCCTGAGGCCTGGTGTAATGACAGCAGACAGAAACCAATGCAAAATTAAATAACTTAGTACAGCTGAGGCTGAAACACGCTTATTTTGTATAACAGATAGGGTGCTAGGTGCAAGTTTGGGATACCCTGCGGCCTGGTGTAATGACAGCAGACAGAAACCAATGCAAAATTAAATAACTTAGTAGAGCTGAGGCTGAAACACGCTTATTTTGTATAACAGATAGGGTGCTAGGTGCAAGTTTGGGATATCCTGTGGCCTGGTGTAATGACAGCAGTCATAAACCAATGCAAAATTAAATAACTTAGTACAGCTGAGGCTGAAACACGCCTATTTTGTATAACAGATAGGGTGCAAGTTTGGGATACCCTGCGGCCTGGTGTAATGACAGCAGACAGAATCCAATGCAAAATTAAATAACTTAGTAAAGCTGAGGCTGAAACACGCTTATTTTGTATAACAGATAGGGAGCTAGGTGCAAGTTTGGGATACCCTGCGGCCTGGTGTAATGAAAGCAGACAGAAACCAATGCAAAATTAAATAACTTAGTACAGCTGAGGCTGAAACACGCTTATTTTGTATAATAGATAGGGTGCTAGGTGCAAGTTTGGGATATACTGTGGCCTGGTGTAATGACAGCAGTCATAAACCAATGCAAAATTAAATAACTTAGTACAGCTGAGGCTGAAACACGCCTATTTTGTATAACAGATAGGGTGCTGGGTGCAAGTTTGGGATACCCTGCGGCCTGGTGTAATGACAGCAGACAGAAACCAATGCAAAATTAAATAACTTAGTACAGCTGAGGCTGAAACACACTTATTTTGTATAACAGATAGGGTGCTAGGTGCAAGTTTGGGATACCCTGAGGCCTGGTGTAATGACAGCAGACAGAAACCAATGCAAAATTAAATAACTTAGTAGAGCTGAGGCTGAAACACGCTTATTTTGTATAACAGATAGGGTGCTAGGTGCAAGTTTGGGATATCCTGTGGCCTGGTGTAATGACAGCAGTCATAAACCAATGCAAAATTAAATAACTTAGTACAGCTGAGGCTGAAACACGCCTATTTTGTATAACAGATAGGGTGCAAGTTTGGGATACCCTGCGGCCTGGTGTAATGACAGCAGACAGAATCCAATGCAAAATTAAATAACTTAGTAGAGCTGAGGCTGAAACACGCTTATTTTGTATAACAGATAGGGAGCTAGGTGCAAGTTTGGGATACCCTGAGGCCTGGTGTAATGACAGCAGACAGAAACCAATGCAAAATTAAATAACTTAGTACAGCTGAGGCTGAAACACGCCTATTTTGTATAACAGATAGGGTGTTAGGTGCAAGTTTGGGATACCCTGAGGCCTGGTGTAATGACAGCAGACAGAAACCAATGCAAAATTAAATAACTTAGTACAGCTGAGGCTGAAACACGCTTATTTTGTATAACAGATAGGGTGTTAGGTGCAAGTTTGGGATATCCTGTGGCCTCGTGTTTTGACAGCAGTTATAAACCAATGCAAAATTAAATAACTTAGTACAGCTGAGGCTGAAACACGCTTATTTTGTATAACAGATTGGGTGCTAGGTGCAAGTTTGGGATACCCTGCGGCCTGGTGTAATGACAGCAGACAAAAACCAATGCAAAATTAAATAACTTAGTACAGCTGAGGCTGAAACACGCTTATTTTGTATAACAGATAGGGTGCTAGGTGCAAGTTTGGGATATCCTGTGGCCTGGTGTAATGACAGCAGTCATAAACCAATGCAAAATTAAATAACTTAGTACAGCTGAGGCTGAAACACGCTTATTTTGTATAACAGATAGGGTGCTAGGTGCAAGTTTGGGATACCCTCCGGCTTGGTGTAATGACAGCAGACAGAAACCAATGCAAAATTAAATAACTTAGTAGAGCTGAGGCTGAAACACGCTTATTTTGTATAACAGATAGGGTGCTAGGTGCAAGTTTGGGATACCCTGCGGCCTGGTGTAATGACAGCAGACAGAAACCAATGCAAAATTAAATAACTTAGTAGAGCTGAGGCTGAAACACGATTATTTTGTATAACAGATAGGGAGCTAGGTGCAAGTTTGGGATACCCTGCGGCCTGGTGTAATGACAGCAGACAGAAACCAATGCAAAATTAAATAACTTAGTACAGCTGAGGCTGAAACACGCTTATTTTGTATAACAGATAGGGTGCTAGGTGCAAGTTTGGGATATACTGTGGCCTGGTGTAATGAAAGCAGTCATAAACCAATGCAAAATTAAATAACTTAGTACAGCTGAGGCTGAAACATGCCTATTTTGTATATTAGATAGGGTGCTGGGTGCAAGTTTGGGATACCCTGCGGCCTGGTGTAATGACAGCAGACAGAAACCAATGCAAAAGTAAATAACTTAGTACAGCTGAGGCTGAAACACGCCTATTTTGTATAACAGATAGGGTGCTAGGTGCAAGTTTGGGATACCCTGCGGCCTGGTGTAATGACAGCAGACAGAAACCAATGCAAAATTAAATAACTTAGTAAAGCTGAGGCAGAAGCATGCTTATTTTGTATAACAGATAGGGTGCTAGGTGCAAGTTTGGGATAAACTGCGGCTTGCTGTAAAACAGCAGACAGAAACCAATGCAAAATTAAATAACTTAGTACAGCTGAGGCTGAAACACACTTATTTTGTATAACAGATAGGGTGCTAGGTGCAAGTTTGGGATACCCTGCGGCCTTGTGTAATGACAGCAGACAAAAACCAATGCAAAATTAAATAACTTAGTAGAGCTGAGGCTGAAACACGCATATTTTGTATAACAGATAGGGTGCTAGGTGCAAGTTTGGGATACCCTGCGGCCTGGTGTAATGACAGCAGACAGAAACCAATGCAAAATTAAATAACTTAGTACAGCTGAGGCTGAAACACGCTTATTTTGTATAACAGACAGGTTGCAAGTTTGGGATACCCTGCGGCCTGGTGTAATGACCGCAGACAGAAACCAATGCAAAATTAAATAACTTAGTACAGCTGAGGCTGAAACACGCTTATTTTGTATAACAGATAAGGTGCTAGGTGCAAGTTTGGGATACCCTGCGGCCTGGTGTAATGACAGCAGACAGAAACCAATGCAAAATTAAATACCTTAGTACAGGTGAGGCTGAAACACGCTTATTTTGTATAACAGATAGGGTGCTAGGTGCAAGTTTGGGATACCCTGCGGCCTGGTGTAATGACAGCAGACAGAAACCAATGCAAAATTAAATAACTTAGTACAGCTGAGGCTGAAACACGCTTATTTTGTATAACAGACAGGTTGCAAGTTTGGGATACCCTGCGGCCTGGTGTAATGACAGCAGACAGAAACCAATGCAAAATTTAATAACTTAGTACAGTTGAGGCTGAAACACGCTTATTTTGTATAACAGATAGGGTGCTAGGTGCAAGTTTGGGATACCCTGCGGCCTGGTGTAATGGCAGCAGACAGAAACCAATGCAAAATTAAATAACTTAGTAGAGCTGAGGCTGAAACACGCTTATTTTGTATAACAGATAGGGTGCTAGGTGCAAGTTTGGGATATCCTGTGGCCTGGTGTAATGACAGCAGTCATAAACCAATGCAAAATTAAATAACAGTACAGCTGAGGCTGAAACACGCCTATTTTGTATAACAGATAGGGTGCGGGTTTGGGATACCCTGCGGCCTGGTGTAATGACAGCAGACAGAAACCAATGCAAAATTAAATAACTTAGTAGAGCTGAGGCTGAAACATGCTTATTTTGAATAACAGATAGGGAGCTAGGTGCAAGTTTGTGATACCCTGCGGCCTGGTGTAATGACAGCAGACAGAAACCAATGCAAAATTAAATAACTTAGTAGAGCTGAGGCTGAAACACGCTTATTTTGTATAACAGATAGGGTGCTAGGTGCAAGTTTGGGATACCCTGCGGCCTGGTGTAATGACAGCAGACAGAAACCAATGCAAAATTAAATAACTTAGTAGAGCTGAGGCTGAAACACGCTTATTTTGTATAACAGATAGGGAGCTAGGTGCAAGTTTGGGATACCCTGCGGCCTGGTGTAATGACAGCAGACAGAAACCAATGCAAAATTAAATAACTTAGTACAGCTGAGGCTGAAACACGCTTATTTTGTATAACAGATAGGGTGCTAGGTGCAAGTTTGGGATATACTGTGGCCTGGTGTAATGAAAGCAGTCATAAACCAATGCAAAATTAAATAACTTAGTACAGCTGAGGCTGAAACACGCCTATTTTGTATAATAGATAGGGTGCTGGGTGCAAGTTTGGGATACCCTGCGGCCTGGTGTAATGACAGCAGACAGAAACCAATGCAAAAGTAAATAACTTAGTACAGCTGAGGCTGAAACACGCCTATTTTGTATAACAGATAGGGTGCTAGGTGCAAGTTTGGGATACCCTGCGGCCTGGTGTAATGACAGCAGACAGAAACCAATGCAAAATTAAATAACTTAGTAAAGCTGAGGCAGAAGCATGCTTATTTTGTATAACAGATAGGGTGCTAGGTGCAAGTTTGGGATAAACTGCGGCTTGCTGTAAAACAGCAGACAGAAACCAATGCAAAATTAAATAACTTAGTACAGCTGAGGCTGAAACACACTTATTTTGTATAACAGATAGGGTGCTAGGTGCAAGTTTGGGATACCCTGCGGCCTTGTGTAATGACAGCAGACAAAAACCAATGCAAAATTAAATAACTTAGTAGAGCTGAGGCTGAAACACGCATATTTTGTATAACAGATAGGGTGCTAGGTGCAAGTTTGGGATACCCTGCGGCCTGGTGTAATGACAGCAGACAGAAACCAATGCAAAATTAAATAACTTAGTACAGCTGAGGCTGAAACACGCTTATTTTGTATAACAGACAGGTTGCAAGTTTGGGATACCCTGCGGCCTGGTGTAATGACCGCAGACAGAAACCAATGCAAAATTAAATAACTTAGTACAGCTGAGGCTGAAACACGCTTATTTTGTATAACAGATAAGGTGCTAGGTGCAAGTTTGGGATACCCTGCGGCCTGGTGTAATGACAGCAGACAGAAACCAATGCAAAATTAAATACCTTAGTACAGGTGAGGCTGAAACACGCTTATTTTGTATAACAGATAGGGTTCAAGGTGCAAGTTTGGGATACCCTGCGGCCTGGTGTAATGACAGCAGACAGAAACAATGCAAAATTAAATAACTTAGTACAGCTGAGGCTGAAACACGCTTATTTTGTATAACAGACAGGTTGCAAGTTTGGGATACCCTGCGGCCTGGTGTAATGACAGCAGACAGAAACCAATGCAAAATTTAATAACTTAGTACAGTTGAGGCTGAAACACGCTTATTTTGTATAACAGATAGGGTGCTAGGTGCAAGTTTGGGATACCCTGCGGCCTGGTGTAATGACCGCAGACAGAAACCAATGCAAAATTAAATAACTTAGTACAGCTGAGGCTGAAACATGCTTATTTTGTATAACAGATAAGGTGCTAGGTGAAAGTTTGGGATACCCTGTGGCCTGGTGTAATGACAGCAGACAGAAACCAATGCAAAATTAAATACCTTACTACAGGTGAGGCTGAAACACGCTTATTTTGTATAACAGATAGGGTGCTAGGTGCAAGTTTGGGATACCCTGCGGCCTGGTGTAATGACAGCAGACAGAAACCAATGCAAAATTAAATAACTTAGTACAGCTGAGGCAGAAGCACGCTTATTTTGTATAACAAATAGGGTGCTAGGTGCAAGTTTGGGATACCCTGCGGCCTGGTGTAATGACAGCAGACAGAAACCAATGCAAAATTAAATAACTTAGTAAAGCTGAGGCTGAAACACGCCTATTTTGTATAACAGATAGGGTGCTAGGTGCAAGTTTGGGATACCCTGCGGCCTGGTGTAATGACAGCAGACAGAAACCAATGCAAAATTAAATAACTTAGTAAAGCTGAGGCAGAAGCATGCTTATTTTGTATAACAGATAGGGTGCTAGGTGCAAGTTTGGGATAAACTGCGGCTTGCTGTAAAACAGCAGACAGAAACCAATGCAAAATTAAATAACTTAGTACAGCTGAGGCTGAAACACACTTATTTTGTATAACAGATAGGGTGCTAGGTGCAAGTTTGGGATACCCTGCGGCCTTGTGTAATGACAGCAGACAAAAACCAATGCAAAATTAAATAACTTAGTAGAGCTGAGGCTGAAACACGCATATTTTGTATAACAGATAGGGTGCTAGGTGCAAGTTTGGGATACCCTGCGGCCTGGTGTAATGACAGCAGACAGAAACCAATGCAAAATTAAATAACTTAGTACAGCTGAGGCTGAAACACGCTTATTTTGTATAACAGACAGGTTGCAAGTTTGGGATACCCTGCGGCCTGGTGTAATGACCGCAGACAGAAACCAATGCAAAATTAAATAACTTAGTACAGCTGAGGCTGAAACACGCTTATTTTGTATAACAGATAAGGTGCTAGGTGCAAGTTTGGGATATACTGTGGCCTAGTGTAATGACAGCAGACAGAAACCAATGCAAAATTAAATAACTTAGTAGAGCTGAGGCTGAAACACGCTTATTTTGTATAACAGATAGGGAGCTAGGTGCAAGTTTGGAATACCCTGCGGCCTGGTGTAATGACAGCAGACAGAAACCAATGCAAAATAAATAACTTAGTACAGCTGAGGCTGAAACACGCCTATTTTGTATAACAGATAGGGTGCTAGGTGCAAGTTTGGGATACCCTGCGGCTTGCTGTAAAACAGCAGACAGAAATCAATGCAAAATTAAATAACTTAGTAAAGCTGAGGCTGAAACACACTTATTTTGTAAAACAGATAGGGTGCTAGGTGCAAGTTTGGGATATCCTGCGGCCTGGTGTAATGACAGCAGACAGAAACCAATGCAAAATTAAATAACTTAGTAGAGCTGAGGCTGAAACACCCTTATTTTGTATAACAGATAGGGTGCTAGGTGCAAGTTTGGGATATCCTGTGGCCTGGTGTAATGACAGCAGTCATAAACCAATGCAAAATTAAATAACAGTACAGCTGAGGCTGAAACACGCCTATTTTGTATAACATATAGGGTGCGGGTTTGGGATACCCTGCGGCCTGGTGTAATGACAGCAGACAGAAACCAATGCAAAATTAAATAACTTAGTAGAGCTGAGGCTGAAACATGCTTATTTTGAATAACAGATAGGGAGCTAGGTGCAAGTTTGTGATACCCTGCGGCCTGGTGTAATGACAGCAGACAGAAACCAATGCAAAATTAAATAACTTAGTAGAGCTGAGGCTGAAACACGCTTATTTTGTATAACAGATAGGGTGCTAGGTGCAAGTTTGGGATATCCTGTGGCCTGGTGTAATGACAGCAGTCATAAACCAATGCAAAATTAAATAACTTAGTACAGCTGAGGCTGAAACACGCCTATTTTGTATAACAGATAGGGTGCTGGGTGCAAGTTTGGGATACCCTGCGGCCTGGTGTAATGACAGCAGACAGAAACCAATGCAAAATTAAATAACTTAGTACAGCTGAGGCTGAAACACGCCTATTTTGTATAACAGATAGGGTGCTAGGTGCAAGTTTGGGATACCCTGCGGCCTGGTGTAATGACAGCAGACAGAAACCAATGCAAAATTAAATAACTTAGTAGAGCTGAGGCTGAAACACGCTTATTTTGTATAACAGATAGGGTGCTAGGTGCAAGTTTGGGATACCCTGCGGCCTGGTGTAATGACAGCAGACAGAAACCAATGCAAAATTAAATAACTTAGTAGAGCTGAGGCTGAAACACGCTTATTTTGTATAACAGATAGGGAGCTAGGTGCAAGTTTGGGATACCCTGCGGCCTGGTGTAATGACAGCAGACAGAAACCAATGCAAAATTAAATAACTTAGTACAGCTGAGGCTGAAACACGCTTATTTTGTATAACAGATAGGGTGCTAGGTGCAAGTTTGGGATATACTGTGGCCTGGTGTAATGAAAGCAGTCATAAACCAATGCAAAATTAAATAACTTAGTACAGCTGAGGCTGAAACATGCCTATTTTGTATATTAGATAGGGTGCTGGGTGCAAGTTTGGGATACCCTGCGGCCTGGTGTAATGACAGCAGACAGAAACCAATGCAAAAGTAAATAACTTAGTACAGCTGAGGCTGAAACACGCCTATTTTGTATAACAGATAAGGTGCTAGGTGCAAGTTTGGGATACCCTGCGGCCTGGTGTAATGACAGCAGACAGAAACCAATGCAAAATTAAATAACTTAGTAAAGCTGAGGCAGAAGCATGCTTATTTTGTATAACAGATAGGGTGCTAGGTGCAAGTTTGGGATAAACTGCGGCTTGCTGTAAAACAGCAGACAGAAACCAATGCAAAATTAAATAACTTAGTACAGCTGAGGCTGAAACACACTTATTTTGTATAACAGATAGGGTGCTAGGTGCAAGTTTGGGATACCCTGCGGCCTTGTGTAATGACAGCAGACAAAAACCAATGCAAAATTAAATAACTTAGTAGAGCTGAGGCTGAAACACGCATATTTTGTATAACAGATAGGGTGCTAGGTGCAAGTTTGGGATACCCTGCGGCCTGGTGTAATGACAGCAGACAGAAACCAATGCAAAATTAAATAACTTAGTACAGCTGAGGCTGAAACACGCTTATTTTGTATAACAGACAGGTTGCAAGTTTGGGATACCCTGCGGCCTGGTGTAATGACCGCAGACAGAAACCAATGCAAAATTAAATAACTTAGTACAGCTGAGGCTGAAACACGCTTATTTTGTATAACAGATAAGGTGCTAGGTGCAAGTTTGGGATACCCTGCGGCCTGGTGTAATGACAGCAGACAGAAACCAATGCAAAATTAAATACCTTAGTACAGGTGAGGCTGAAACACGCTTATTTTGTATAACAGATAGGGTGCTAGGTGCAAGTTTGGGATACCCTGCGGCCTGGTGTAATGACAGCAGACAGAAACCAATGCAAAATTAAATAACTTAGTACAGCTGAGGCTGAAACACGCTTATTTTGTATAACAGACAGGTTGCAAGTTTGGGATACCCTGCGGCCTGGTGTAATGACAGCAGACAGAAACCAATGCAAAATTTAATAACTTAGTACAGTTGAGGCTGAAACACGCTTATTTTGTATAACAGATAGGGTGCTAGGTGCAAGTTTGGGATACCCTGCGGCCTGGTGTAATGGCAGCAGACAGAAACCAATGCAAAATTAAATAACTTAGTAGAGCTGAGGCTGAAACACGCTTATTTTGTATAACAGATAGGGTGCTAGGTGCAAGTTTGGGATATCCTGTGGCCTGGTGTAATGACAGCAGTCATAAACCAATGCAAAATTAAATAACAGTACAGCTGAGGCTGAAACACGCCTATTTTGTATAACAGATAGGGTGCGGGTTTGGGATACCCTGCGGCCTGGTGTAATGACAGCAGACAGAAACCAATGCAAAATTAAATAACTTAGTAGAGCTGAGGCTGAAACATGCTTATTTTGAATAACAGATAGGGAGCTAGGTGCAAGTTTGTGATACCCTGCGGCCTGGTGTAATGACAGCAGACAGAAACCAATGCAAAATTAAATAACTTAGTAGAGCTGAGGCTGAAACACGCTTATTTTGTATAACAGATAGGGTGCTAGGTGCAAGTTTGGGATATCCTGTGGCCTGGTGTAATGACAGCAGTCATAAACCAATGCAAAATGAAATAACTTAGTACAGCTGAGGCTGAAACACGCCTATTTTGTATAACAGATAGGGTGCTGGGTGCAAGTTTGGGATACCCTGCGGCCTGGTGTAATGACAGCAGACAGAAACCAATGCAAAATTAAATAACTTAGTACAGCTGAGGCTGAAACACGCCTATTTTGTATAACAGATAGGGTGCTAGGTGCAAGTTTGGGATACCCTGCGGCCTGGTGTAATGACAGCAGACAGAAACCAATGCAAAATTAAATAACTTAGTAGAGCTGAGGCTGAAACACGCTTATTTTGTATAACAGATAGGGTGCTAGGTGCAAGTTTGGGATACCCTGCGGCCTGGTGTAATGACAGCAGACAGAAACCAATGCAAAATTAAATAACTTAGTAGAGCTGAGGCTGAAACACGATTATTTTGTATAACAGATAGGGAGCTAGGTGCAAGTTTGGGATACCCTGCGGCCTGGTGTAATGACAGCAGACAGAAACCAATGCAAAATTAAATAACTTAGTACAGCTGAGGCTGAAACACGCTTATTTTGTATAACAGATAGGGTGCTAGGTGCAAGTTTGGGATATACTGTGGCCTGGTGTAATGAAAGCAGTCATAAACCAATGCAAAATTAAATAACTTAGTACAGCTGAGGCTGAAACATGCCTATTTTGTATATTAGATAGGGTGCTGGGTGCAAGTTTGGGATACCCTGCGGCCTGGTGTAATGACAGCAGACAGAAACCAATGCAAAAGTAAATAACTTAGTACAGCTGAGGCTGAAACACGCCTATTTTGTATAACAGATAGGGTGCTAGGTGCAAGTTTGGGATACCCTGTGGCCTGGTGTAATGACAGCAGACAGAAACCAATGCAAAATTAAATAACTTAGTAAAGCTGAGGCAGAAGCATGCTTATTTTGTATAACAGATAGGGTGCTAGGTGCAAGTTTGGGATAAACTGCGGCTTGCTGTAAAACAGCAGACAGAAACCAATGCAAAATAAATAACTTAGTACAGCTGAGGCTGAAACACACTTATTTTGTATAACAGATAGGGTGCTAGGTGCAAGTTTGGGATACCCTGCGGCCTTGTGTAATGACAGCAGACAAAAACCAATGCAAAATTAAATAACTTAGTAGAGCTGAGGCTGAAACACGCATATTTTGTATAACAGATAGGGTGCTAGGTGCAAGTTTGGGATACCCTGCGGCCTGGTGTAATGACAGCAGACAGAAACCAATGCAAAATTAAATAACTTAGTACAGCTGAGGCTGAAACACGCTTATTTTGTATAACAGACAGGTTGCAAGTTTGGGATACCCTGCGGCCTGGTGTAATGACAGCAGACAGAAACCAATGCAAAATTAAATACCTTAGTACAGGTGAGGCTGAAACACGCTTATTTTGTATAACAGATAGGGTGCTAGGTGCAAGTTTGGGATACCCTGCGGCCTGGTGTAATGACAGCAGACAGAAACCAATGCAAAATTAAATAACTTAGTACAGCTGAGGCTGAAACACGCTTATTTTGTATAACAGACAGGTTGCAAGTTTGGGATATCCTGTGGCCTGGTGTAATGACAGCAGTCATAAACCAATGCAAAATTAAATAACAGTACAGCTGAGGCTGAAACACGCCTATTTTGTATAACAGATAGGGTGCGGGTTTGGGATACCCTGCGGCCTGGTGTAATGACAGCAGACAGAAACCAATGCAAAATTAAATAACTTAGTAGAGCTGAGGCTGAAACATGCTTATTTTGAATAACAGATAGGGAGCTAGGTGCAAGTTTGTGATACCCTGCGGCCTGGTGTAATGACAGCAGACAGAAACCAATGCAAAATTAAATAACTTAGTAGAGCTGAGGCTGAAACACGCTTATTTTGTATAACAGATAGGGTGCTAGGTGCAAGTTTGGGATACCCTGCGGCCTGGTGTAATGACAGCAGACAGAAACCAATGCAAAATTAAATAACTTAGTAGAGCTGAGGCTGAAACACGCTTATTTTGTATAACAGATAGGGAGCTAGGTGCAAGTTTGGGATACCCTGCGGCCTGGTGTAATGACAGCAGACAGAAACCAATGCAAAATTAAATAACTTAGTACAGCTGAGGCTGAAACACGCTTATTTTGTATAACAGATAGGGTGCTAGGTGCAAGTTTGGGATATACTGTGGCCTGGTGTAATGAAAGCAGTCATAAACCAATGCAAAATTAAATAACTTAGTACAGCTGAGGCTGAAACACGCCTATTTTGTATAATAGATAGGGTGCTGGGTGCAAGTTTGGGATACCCTGCGGCCTGGTGTAATGACAGCAGACAGAAACCAATGCAAAATTTAATAACTTAGTACAGTTGAGGCTGAAACACGCTTATTTTGAATAACAGACAGGTTGCAAGTTTGGGATACCCTGCGGCCTGGTGTAATGACAGCAGACAGAAACCAATGCAAAATTTAATAACTTAGTACAGTTGAGGCTGAAACACGCTTATTTTGTATAACAGATAGGGTGCTAGGTGCAAGTTTGGGATACCCTGCGGCCTGGTGTAATGACCGCAGACAGAAACCAATGCAAAATTAAATAACTTAGTACAGCTGAGGCTGAAACATGCTTATTTTGTATAACAGATAAGGTGCTAGGTGCAAGTTTGGGATACCCTGTGGCCTGGTGTAATGACAGCAGACAGAAACCAATGCAAAATTAAATACCTTAGTACAGGTGAGGCTGAAACACGCTTATTTTGTATAACAGATAGGGTGCTAGGTGCAAGTTTGGGATACCCTGCGGCCTGGTGTAATGACAGCAGACAGAAACCAATGCAAAATTAAATAACTTAGTACAGCTGAGGCAGAAGCACGCTTATTTTGTATAACAAATAGGGTGCTAGGTGCAAGTTTGGGATACCCTGCGGCCTGGTGTAATGACAGCAGACAGAAACCAATGCAAAATTAAATAACTTAGTAAAGCTGAGGCAGAAGCACGCTTATTTTGTATAACAGATAGGGTGCTAGGTGCAAGTTTGGGATACCCTGCGGCTTGGTGTAATGACAGCAGACAGAAACCCATGCAAAATTAAATAACTTAGTACAGCTGAGGCTGAAACACACTTATTTTGTAAAACAGATAGGGTGCTAGGTGCAAGTTTGGGATACCCTGCGGCCTGGTGTAATGACAGCAGACAGAAACCAATGCAAAATTAAATAACTTAGTACAGCTGAGGCTGAAACACGCTTATTTTGAATAACAGATAGGGTGCTAGGTGCAAGTTTGGGATACCCTGCGGCCTGGTGAAATGACAGCAGACAGAAACCAATGCAAAATTAAATAACTTAGTAAAGCTGAGGCAGAAGCATGCTTATTTTGTATAACAGATAGGGTGCTAGGTGCAAGTTTGGGATACCCTGCGGCTTGCTGTAATGACATCAGACAGAAACCAATGCAAAATTAAATAACTTAGTACAGCTGAGGCTGAAACACACTTATTTTGTATAACAGATAAGGTGCTAGGTGCAAGTTTGGGATACCCTGCGGCCTGGTGTAATGACAGCAGACAGAAACCAATGCAAAATTAAATAACTTAGTACAGCTGAGGCTGAAACACGCCTATTTTGTATAACAGATAGGGTGCTAGGTGCAAGTTTGGGATACCCTGCGGCCTGGTGTAATGACAGCAGACAGAAACCAATGCAAAATTAAATAACTTAGTAGAGCTGAGGCTGAAACACGCTTATTTTGTATAACAGATAGGGTGCTAGGTGCAAGTTTGGGATACCCTGCGGCCTGGTGTAATGACAGCAGACAGAAACCAATGCAAAATTAAATAACTTAGTAGAGCTGAGGCTGAAACACGCTTATTTTGTATAACAGATAGGGAGCTAGGTGCAAGTTTGGGATACCCTGCGGCCTGGTGTAATGACAGCAGACAGAAACCAATGCAAAATTAAATAACTTAGTACAGCTGAGGCTGAAACACGCTTATTTTGTATAACAGATAGGGTGCTAGGTGCAAGTTTGGGATATACTGTGGCCTAGTGTAATGACAGCAGTCATAAACCAATGCAAAATTAAATAACTTAGTACAGCTGAGGCTGAAACACGCCTATTTTGTATAATAGATAGGGTGCTGGGTGCAAGTTTGGGATACCCTGCGGCCTGGTGTAATGACAGCAGACAGAAACCAATGCAAAATTAAATAACTTAGTACAGCTGAGGCTGAAACACGCCTATTTTGTATAACAGATAGGGTGCTAGGTGCAAGTTTGGGATACCCTGCGGCCTGGTGTAATGACAGCAGACAGAAACCAATGCAAAATTAAATAACTTAGTATAGCTGAGGCTGAAACACGCTTATTTTGTATAACAGATAGGGTGCTAGGTGCAAGTTTGGGATACCCTGCGGCCTGGTGTAATGACAGCAGACAGAAACCAATGCAAAATTAAATAACTTAGTAGAGCTGAGGCTGAAACACGCTTATTTTGTATAACAGATAGGGAGCTAGGTGCAAGTTTGGGATACCCTGCGGCCTGGTGTAATGACAGCAGACAGAAACCAATGCAAAATTAAATAACTTAGTAGAGCTGAGGCTGAAACACGCTTATTTTGTATAACAGATAGGGTGCTAGGTGCAAGTTTGGGATATCCTGTGGCCTGGTGTAATGTCAGCAGTCATAAACCAATGCAAAATTAAATAACTTAGTACAGCTGAGGCTGAAACACGCCTATTTTGTATAACAGATAGGGTGCGAGTTTGGGATACCCTGCGGCCTGGTGTAATGACAGCAGTCATAAACCAATGCAAAATTAAATAACTTAGTACAGCTGAGGCTGAAACACGCCTATTTTGTATAACTGATAGGGTGCGAGTTTGGGATACCCTGCGGCCTGGTGTAATGACAGCAGACAGAAACCAATGCAAAATTAAATAACTTAGTAGAGCTGAGGCTGAAACATGCTTATTTTGAATAACAGATACGGAGCTAGGTGCAAGTTTGGGATACCCTGCGGCCTGGTGTAATGACAGCAGACAGAAACCAATGCAAAATTAAATAACTTAGTAGAGCTGAGGCTGAAACACGCATATTTTGTATAACAGATAGGGTGCTAGGTGCAAGTTTGGGATACCCTGCGGCCTGGTGTAATGACAGCAGACAGAAACCAATGCAAAATTAAATAACTTAGTACAGCTGAGGCTGAAACACGCTTATTTTGTATAACAGACAGGTTGCAAGTTTGGGATACCCTGCGGCCTGGTGTAATGACCGCAGACAGAAACCAATGCAAAATTAAATAACTTAGTACAGCTGAGGCTGAAACACGCTTATTTTGTATAACAGATAAGGTGCTAGGTGCAAGTTTGGGATACCCTGCGGCCTGGTGTAATGACAGCAGACAGAAACCAATGCAAAATTAAATACCTTAGTACAGGTGAGGCTGAAACACGCTTATTTTGTATAACAGATAGGGTGCTAGGTGCAAGTTTGGGATACCCTGCGGCCTGGTGTAATGACAGCAGACAGAAACCAATGCAAAATTAAATAACTTAGTACAGCTGAGGCTGAAACACGCTTATTTTGTATAACAGACAGGTTGCAAGTTTGGGATACCCTGCGGCCTGGTGTAATGACAGCAGACAGAAACCAATGCAAAATTTAATAACTTAGTACAGTTGAGGCTGAAACACGCTTATTTTGTATAACAGATAGGGTGCTAGGTGCAAGTTTGGGATACCCTGCGGCCTGGTGTAATGACAGCAGACAGAAACCAATGCAAAATTAAATAACTTAGTAGAGCTGAGGCTGAAACACGCTTATTTTGTATAACAGATAGGGTGCTAGGTGCAAGTTTGGGATATCCTGTGGCCTGGTGTAATGACAGCAGTCATAAACCAATGCAAAATTAAATAACAGTACAGCTGAGGCTGAAACACGCCTATTTTGTATAACAGATAGGGTGCGGGTTTGGGATACCCTGCGGCCTGGTGTAATGACAGCAGACAGAAACCAATGCAAAATTAAATAACTTAGTAGAGCTGAGGCTGAAACATGCTTATTTTGAATAACAGATAGGGAGCTAGGTGCAAGTTTGGGATACCCTGCGGCCTGGTGTAATGACAGCAGACAGAAACCAATGCAAAATTAAATAACTTAGTAGAGCTGAGGCTGAAACACGCTTATTTTGTATAACAGATAGGGTGCTAGGTGCAAGTTTGGGATATCCTGTGGCCTGGTGTAATGACAGCAGTCATAAACCAATGCAAAATGAAATAACTTAGTACAGCTGAGGCTGAAACACGCCTATTTTGTATAACAGATAGGGTGCTGGGTGCAAGTTTGGGATACCCTGCGGCCTGGTGTAATGACAGCAGACAGAAACCAATGCAAAATTAAATAACTTAGTACAGCTAAGGCTGAAACACGCCTATTTTGTATAACAGATAGGGTGCTAGGTGCAAGTTTGGGATACCCTGCGGCCTGGTGTAATGACAGCAGACAGAAACCAATGCAAAATTAAATAACTTAGTAGAGCTGAGGCTGAAACACGCTTATTTTGTATAACAGATAGGGTGCTAGGTGCAAGTTTGGGATACCCTGCGGCCTGGTGTAATGACAGCAGACAGAAACCAATGCAAAATTAAATAACTTAGTAGAGCTGAGGCTGAAACACGCTTATTTTGTATAACAGATAGGGAGCTAGGTGCAAGTTTGGGATACCCTGCGGCCTGGTGTAATGACAGCAGACAGAAACCAATGCAAAATTAAATAACTTAGTACAGCTGAGGCTGAAACACGCTTATTTTGTATAACAGATAGGGTGCTAGGTGCAAGTTTGGGATATACTGTGGCCTGGTGTAATGAAAGCAGTCATAAACCAATGCAAAATTAAATAACTTAGTACAGCTGAGGCTGAAACACGCCTATTTTGTATAATAGATAGGGTGCTGGGTGCAAGTTTGGGATACCCTGCGGCCTGGTGTAATGACAGCAGACAGAAACCGATGCAAAAGTAAATAACTTAGTACAGCTGAGGCTGAAACACGCCTATTTTGTATAACAGATAGGGTGCTAGGTGCAAGTTTGGGATACCCTGCGGCCTGGTGTAATGACAGCAGACAGAAACCAATGCAAAATTAAATAACTTAGTAAAGCTGAGGCAGAAGCATGCTTATTTTGTATAACAGATAGGGTGCTAGGTGCAAGTTTGGGATAAACTGCGGCTTGCTGTAAAACAGCAGACAGAAACCAATGCAAAATTAAATAACTTAGTACAGCTGAGGCTGAAACACACTTATTTTGTATAACAGATAGGGTGCTAGGTGCAAGTTTGGGATACCCTGCGGCCTTGTGTAATGACAGCAGACAAAAACCAATGCAAAATTAAATAACTTAGTAGAGCTGAGGCTGAAACACGCTTATTTTGTATAACAGATAGGGTGCTAGGTGCAAGTTTGGGATACCCTGCGGCCTGGTGTATTGACAGCAGACAGAAACCAATGCAAAATTAAATAACTTAGTACAGCTGAGGCTGAAACACGCTTATTTTGTATAACAGACAGGTTGCAAGTTTGGGATACCCTGCGGCCTGGTGTAATGACCGCAGACAGAAACCAATGCAAAATTAAATAACTTAGTACAGCTGAGGCTGAAACACGCTTATTTTGTATAACAGATAAGGTGCTAGGTGCAAGTTTGGGATACCCTGCGGCCTGGTGTAATGACAGCAGACAGAAACCAATGCAAAATTAAATACCTTAGTACAGGTGAGGCTGAAACACGCTTATTTTGTATAACAGATAGGGTTCTAGGTGCAAGTTTGGGATACCCTGCGGCCTGGTGTAATGACAGCAGACAGAAACCAATGCAAAATTAAATAACTTAGTACAGCTGAGGCTGAAACACGCTTATTTTGTATAACAGACAGGTTGCAAGTTTGGGATACCCTGCGGCCTGGTGTAATGACAGCAGACAGAAACCAATGCAAAATTTAATAACTTAGTACAGTTGAGGCTGAAACACGCTTATTTTGTATAACAGATAGGGTGCTAGGTGCAAGTTTGGGATACCCTGCGGCCTGGTGTAATGACCGCAGACAGAAACCAATGCAAAATTAAATAACTTAGTACAGCTGAGGCAGAAGCACGCTTATTTTGTATAACAAATAGGGTGCTAGGTGCAAGTTTGGGATACCCTGCGGCCTGGTGTAATGACAGCAGACAGAAACCAATGCAAAATTAAATAACTTAGTAAAGCTGAGGCAGAAGCACGCTTATTTTGTATAACAGATAGGGTGCTAGGTGCAAGTTTGGGATACCCTGCGGCTTGGTGTAATGACAGCAGACAGAAACCCATGCAAAATTAAATAACTTAGTACAGCTGAGGCTGAAACACACTTATTTTGTAAAACAGATAGGGTGCTAGGTGCAAGTTTGGGATACCCTGCGGCCTGGTGTAATGACAGCAGACAGAAACCAATGCAAAATTAAATAACTTAGTACAGCTGAGGCTGAAACACGCTTATTTTGAATAACAGATAGGGTGCTAGGTGCAAGTTTGGGATACCCTGCGGCCTGGTGAAATGACAGCAGACAGAAACCAATGCAAAATTAAATAACTTAGTAAAGCTGAGGCAGAAGCATGCTTATTTTGTATAACAGATAGGGTGCTAGGTGCAAGTTTGGGATACCCTGCGGCTTGCTGTAATGACATCAGACAGAAACCAATGCAAAATTAAATAACTTAGTACAGCTGAGGCTGAAACACACTTATTTTGTATAACAGATAGGGTGCTAGGTGCAAGTTTGGGATACCCTGCGGCCTGGTGTAATGACAGCAGACAGAAACCAATGCAAAATTAAATAACTTAGTAGAGCTGAGGCTGAAACACGCTTATTTTGTATAACAGATAGGGTGCTAGGTGCAAGTTTGGGATACGCTGCGGCCTGGTGTAATGACAGCAGACAGAAACCAATGCAAAATTAAATAACTTAGTAGAGCTGAGGCTGAAACACGCTTATTTTGTATAACAGATAGGGAGCTAGGTGCAAGTTTGGGATACCCTGCGGCCTGGTGTAATGACAGCAGACAGAAACCAATGCAAAATTAAATAACTTAGTACAGCTGAGGCTGAAACACGCTTATTTTGTATAACAGATAGGGTGCTAGGTGCAAGTTTGGGATATACTGTGGCCTAGTGTAATGACAGCAGTCATAAACCAATGCAAAATTAAATAACTTAGTACAGCTGAGGCTGAAACACGCCTATTTTGTATAATAGATAGGGTGCTGGGTGCAAGTTTGGGATACCCTGCGGCCTGGTGTAATGACAGCAGACAGAAACCAATGCAAAATTAAATACCTTAGTACAGGTGAGGCTGAAACACGCTTATTTTGTATAACAGATAGGGTGCTAGGTGCAAGTTTGGGATACCCTGCGGCCTGGTGTAATGACAGCAGACAGAAACCAATGCAAAATTAAATAACTTAGTACAGCTGAGGCAGAAGCACGCTTATTTTGTATAACAAATAGGGTGCTAGGTGCAAGTTTGGGATACCCTGCGGCCTGGTGTAATGACAGCAGACAGAAACCAATGCAAAATTAAATAACTTAGTAAAGCTGAGGCAGAAGCACGCTTATTTTGTATAACAGATAGGGTGCTAGGTGCAAGTTTGGGATACCCTGCGGCTTGGTGTAATGACAGCAGACAGAAACCCATGCAAAATTAAATAACTTAGTACAGCTGAGGCTGAAACACACTTATTTTGTAAAACAGATAGGGTGCTAGGTGCAAGTTTGGGATACCCTGCGGCCTGGTGTAATGACAGCAGACAGAAACCAATGCAAAATTAAATAACTTAGTACAGCTGAGGCTGAAACACGCTTATTTTGAATAACAGATAGGGTGCTAGGTGCAAGTTTGGGATACCCTGCGGCCTGGTGAAATGACAGCAGACAGAAACCAATGCAAAATTAAATAACTTAGTAAAGCTGAGGCAGAAGCATGCTTATTTTGTATAACAGATAGGGTGCTAGGTGCAAGTTTGGGATACCCTGCGGCTTGCTGTAATGACATCAGACAGAAACCAATGCAAAATTAAATAACTTAGTACAGCTGAGGCTGAAACACACTTATTTTGTATAACAGATAAGGTGCTAGGTGCAAGTTTGGGATACCCTGCGGCCTGGTGTAATGACATCAGACAGAAACCAATGCAAAATTAAATAACTTAGTACAGCTGAGGCTGAAACACGCCTATTTTGTATAACAGATAGGGTGCTAGGTGCAAGTTTGGGATACCCTGCGGCCTGGTGTAATGACAGCAGACAGAAACCAATGCAAAATTAAATAACTTAGTAGAGCTGAGGCTGAAACACGCTTATTTTGTATAACAGATAGGGTGCTAGGTGCAAGTTTGGGATACCCTGCGGCCTGGTGTAATGACAGCAGACAGAAACCAATGCAAAATTAAATAACTTAGTAGAGCTGAGGCTGAAACACGCTTATTTTGTATAACAGATAGGGAGCTAGGTGCAAGTTTGGGATACCCTGCGGCCTGGTGTAATGACAGCAGACAGAAACCAATGCAAAATTAAATAACTTAGTACAGCTGAGGCTGAAACACGCTTATTTTGTATAACAGATAGGGTGCTAGGTGCAAGTTTGGGATATACTGTGGCCTAGTGTAATGACAGCAGTCATAAACCAATGCAAAATTAAATAACTTAGTACAGCTGAGGCTGAAACACGCCTATTTTGTATAATAGATAGGGTGCTGGGTGCAAGTTTGGGATACCCTGCGGCCTGGTGTAATGACAGCAGACAGAAACCAATGCAAAATTAAATAACTTAGTACAGCTGAGGCTGAAACACGCCTATTTTGTATAACAGATAGGGTGCTAGGTGCAAGTTTGGGATACCCTGCGGCCTGGTGTAATGACAGCAGACAGAAACCAATGCAAAATTAAATAACTTAGTAGAGCTGAGGCTGAAACACGCTTATTTTGTATAACAGATAGGGTGCTAGGTGCAAGTTTGGGATACCCTGCGGCCTGGTGTAATGACAGCAGACAGAAACCAATGCAAAATTAAATAACTTAGTAGAGCTGAGGCTGAAACACGCTTATTTTGTATAACAGATAGGGAGCTAGGTGCAAGTTTGGGATACCCTGCGGCCTGGTGTAATGACAGCAGACAGAAACCAATGCAAAATTAAATAACTTAGTAGAGCTGAGGCTGAAACACGCTTATTTTGTATAACAGATAGGGTGCTAGGTGCAAGTTTGGGATATCCTGTGGCCTGGTGTAATGTCAGCAGTTATAAACCAATGCAAAATTAAATAACTTAGTACAGCTGAGGCTGAAACACGCCTATTTTGTATAACAGATAGGGTGCGAGTTTGGGATACCCTGCGGCCTGGTGTAATGACAGCAGACAGAAACCAATGCAAAATTAAATAACTTAGTAGAGCTGAGGCTGAAACATGCTTATTTTGAATAACAGATAGGGAGCTAGGTGCAAGTTTGGGATACCCTGCGGCCTGGTGTAATGACAGCAGACAGAAACCAATGCAAAATTAAATAACTTAGTAGAGCTGAGGCTGAAACACGCTTATTTTGTATAACAGATAGGGTGCCAGGTGCAAGTTTGGGATATCCTGTGGCCTGGTGTAATGACAGCAGTCATAAACCAATGCAAAATTAAATAACTTGGTACAGCTGAGGCTGAAACACGCCTATTTTGTATAACAGATAGGGTGCTGGGTGCAAGTTTGGGATACCCTGCGGCCTGGTGTAATGACAGCAGACAGAAACCAATGCAAAATTAAATAACTTAGTACAGCTGAGGCTGAAACACGCTTATTTTGTATAACAGATAGGGTGCTAGGTGCAAGTTTGGGATACCCTGCGGCCTGGTGTAATGACAGCAGACAGAAACCAATGCATAATTAAATAACTTAGTAGAGCTGAGGCTGAAACACGCTTATTTTGTATAACAGATAGGGAGCTAGGTGCAAGTTTGGGATAAACTGCGGCTTGCTGTAAAACAGCAGACAGAAACCAATGCAAAATTAAATAACTTAGTACAGCTGAGGCTGAAACACACTTATTTTGTATAACAGATAGGGTGCTAGGTGCAAGTTTGGGATACCCTGCGGCCTTGTGTAATGACAGCAGACAAAAACCAATGCAAAATTAAATAACTTAGTAGAGCTGAGGCTGAAACACGCATATTTTGTATAACAGATAGGGTGCTAGGTGCAAGTTTGGGATACCCTGCGGCCTGGTGTAATGACAGCAGACAGAAACCAATGCAAAATTAAATAACTTAGTACAGCTGAGGCTGAAACACGCTTATTTTGTATAACAGACAGGTTGCAAGTTTGGGATACCCTGCGGCCTGGTGTAATGACCGCAGACAGAAACCAATGCAAAATTAAATAACTTAGTACAGCTGAGGCTGAAACACGCTTATTTTGTATAACAGATAAGGTGCTAGGTGCAAGTTTGGGATACCCTGCGGCCTGGTGTAATGACAGCAGACAGAAACCAATGCAAAATTAAATACCTTAGTACAGGTGAGGCTGAAACACGCTTATTTTGTATAACAGATAGGGTTCTAGGTGCAAGTTTGGGATACCCTGCGGCCTGGTGTAATGACAGCAGACAGAAACAATGCAAAATTAAATAACTTAGTACAGCTGAGGCTGAAACACGCTTATTTTGTATAACAGACAGGTTGCAAGTTTGGGATACCATGCGGCCTGGTGTAATGACAGCAGACAGAAACCAATGCAAAATTTAATAACTTAGTACAGTTGAGGCTGAAACACGCTTATTTTGTATAACAGATAGGGTGCTAGGTGCAAGTTTGGGATACCCTGCGGCCTGGTGTAATGACCGCAGACAGAAACCAATGCAAAATTAAATAACTTAGTACAGCTGAGGCTGAAACATGCTTATTTTGTATAACAGATAAGGTGCTAGGTGAAAGTTTGGGATACCCTGTGGCCTGGTGTAATGACAGCAGACAGAAACCAATGCAAAATTAAATACCTTAGTACAGGTGAGGCTGAAACACGCTTATTTTGTATAACAGATAGGGTGCTAGGTGCAAGTTTGGGATACCCTGCGGCCTGGTGTAATGACAGCAGACAGAAACCAATGCAAAATTAAATAACTTAGTACAGCTGAGGCAGAAGCACGCTTATTTTGTATAACAAATAGGGTGCTAGGTGCAAGTTTGGGATACCCTGCGGCCTGGTGTAATGACAGCAGACAGAAACCAATGCAAAATTAAATAACTTAGTAAAGCTGAGGCAGAAGCACGCTTATTTTGTATAACAGATAGGGTGCTAGGTGCAAGTTTGGGATACCCTGCGGCTTGGTGTAATGACAGCAGACAGAAACCCATGCAAAATTAAATAACTTAGTACAGCTGAGGCTGAAACACACTTATTTTGTAAAACAGATAGGGTGCTAGGTGCAAGTTTGGGATACCCTGCGGCCTGGTGTAATGACAGCAGACAGAAACCAATGCAAAATTAAATAACTTAGTACAGCTGAGGCTGAAACACGCTTATTTTGAATAACAGATAGGGTGCTAGGTGCAAGTTTGGGATACCCTGCGGCCTGGTGAAATGACAGCAGACAGAAACCAATGCAAAATTAAATAACTTAGTAAAGCTGAGGCAGAAGCATGCTTATTTTGTATAACAGATAGGGTGCTAGGTGCAAGTTTGGGATACCCTGCGGCTTGCTGTAATGACATCAGACAGAAACCAATGCAAAATTAAATAACTTAGTACAGCTGAGGCTGAAACACACTTATTTTGTATAACAGATAAGGTGCTAGGTGCAAGTTTGGGATACCCTGCGGCCTGGTGTAATGACAGCAGACAGAAACCAATGCAAAATTAAATAACTTAGTACAGCTGAGGCTGAAACACGCCTATTTTGTATAACAGATAGGGTGCTAGGTGCAAGTTTGGGATACCCTGCGGCCTGGTGTAATGACAGCAGACAGAAACCAATGCAAAATTAAATAACTTAGTACAGCTGAGGCTGAAACACGCCTATTTTGTATAACAGATAGGGTGCTAGGTGCAAGTTTGGGATATACTGTGGCCTAGTGTAATGACAGCAGTCATAAACCAATGCAAAATTAAATAACTTAGTACAGCTGAGGCTGAAACACGCCTATTTTGTATAATAGATAGGGTGCTGGGTGCAAGTTTGGGATACCCTGCGGCCTGGTGTAATGACAGCAGACAGAAACCAATGCAAAATTAAATAACTTAGTACAGCTGAGGCTGAAACACGCCTATTTTGTATAACAGATAGGGTGCTAGGTGCAAGTTTGGGATACCCTGCGGCCTGGTGTAATGACAGCAGACAGAAACCAATGCAAAATTAAATAACTTAGTAGAGCTGAGGCTGAAACACGCTTATTTTGTATAACAGATAGGGTGCTAGGTGCAAGTTTGGGATACCCTGCGGCCTGGTGTAATGACAGCAGACAGAAACCAATGCAAAATTAAATAACTTAGTAGAGCTGAGGCTGAAACACGCTTATTTTGTATAACAGATAGGGTGCTAGGTGCAAGTTTGGGATACCCTGCGGCCTGGTGTAATGACAGCAGACAGAAACCAATGCAAAATTAAATAACTTAGTACAGCTGAGGCTGAAACACGCTTATTTTGTATAACAGATAGGGTGCTAGGTGCAAGTTTGGGATACCCTGTGGCCTGGTGTAATGACAGCAGTCATAAACCATTGCAAAATTAAATAACTCAGTACAGCAGAGGCTGAAACGCTTATTTTGTAGAACAGATAGGGTGCTAGGTGCAAGTTTGGGATACCATGTGGCCTGGTGTAATGACAGCCGACAGAAACCAATGCAAAATTAAATAACTTAGTAGAGCTGAGGCTGAAACAGGCTTATTTTGTATAACAGATAGGGTGCTAGGTGCAAGTTTGGGATATCCTGTGGCCTGGTGTAATGACAGCAGTCATAAACCAATGCAAAATTAAATAACTTAGTACAGCTGAGGCTGAAACACGCTTATTTTGTATAACAGATAGGGTGCAAGTTTGGGATACCCTGCGGCCTGGTGTAATGACAGCAGACAGAAACCAATGCAAAATTAAATAACTTAGTAGAGCTGAGGCTGAAACACGCTTATTTAGTATAACAGATAGGGTGCCAGGTGCAAGTTTGGGATACCCTGCGTCCTGGTGTAATGACAGCAGACAGAAACCAATGCAAAATTAAGTAACTTAGTACAGCTGAGGCTGAAACACGCTTATTTTGTATAACAGATATGGTGCTAGGTGCAAGTTTGGGATACCCTCCGGCTTGGTGTAATGACAGCAGACAGAAACCAATGCAAAATTAAATAACTTAGTACAGCTGAGGCTGAAACACGCTTATTTTGTATAACAGATAGGGTGCTAGGTGCAAGTTTGGGATACCCTGCGTCCTGGTGTAATGACAGCAGACAGAAACCAATGCAAAATTAAATAACTTAGTAGAGCTGAGGCTGAAACACGCTTATTTTGTATAACAGATAGGGTGCTAGGTGCAAGTTTGGGATACCCTGAGGCCTGGTGTAATGACAGCAGACAGAAACCAATGCAAAATTAAATAACTTAGTACAGCTGAGGCTGAAACACGCCTATTTTGTATAACAGATAGGGTGTTAGGTGCAAGTTTGGGATATCCTGTGGCCTGGTGTAATGACAGCAGTCATAAACCAATGCAAAATTAAATAACTTAGTAGAGCTGAGGCTGAAACACGCTTATTTTGTATAACAGATAGGGTGCTAGGTGCAAGTTTGGGATACCCTGCGGCCTGGTGTAATGACAGCAGACAGAAACCAATGCAAAATTAAATAACTTAGTAGAGCTGAGGCTGAAACACGCTTATTTTGTATAACAGATAGGGTGCTAGGTGCAAGTTTGGGATACCCTGCGGCCTGGTGTAATGACAGCAGACAGAAACCAATGCAAAATTAAATAACTCAGTACAGCAGAGGCTGAAACGCTTATTTTGTAGAACAGATAGGGTGCTAGGTGCAAGTTTGGGATACCATGTGGCCTGGTGTAATGACAGCCGACAGAAACCAATGCAAAATTAAATAACTTAGTAGAGCTGAGGCTGAAACAGGCTTATTTTGTATAACAGATAGGGTGCTAGGTGCAAGTTTGGGATATCCTGTGGCCTGGTGTAATGACAGCAGTCATAAACCAATGCAAAATTAAATAACTTAGTACAGCTGAGGCTGAAACACGCTTATTTTGTATAACAGATAGGGTGCAAGTTTGGGATACCCTGCGGCCTGGTGTAATGACAGCAGACAGAAACCAATGCAAAATTAAATAACTTAGTAGAGCTGAGGCTGAAACACGCTTATTTAGTATAACAGATAGGGTGCCAGGTGCAAGTTTGGGATACCTTGCGTCCTGGTGTAATGACAGCAGACAGAAACCAATGCAAAATTAAGTAACTTAGTACAGCTGAGGCTGAAACACGCTTATTTTGTATAACAGATATGGTGCTAGGTGCAAGTTTGGGATACCCTCCGGCTTGGTGTAATGACAGCAGACAGAAACCAATGCAAAATTAAATAACTTAGTAGAGCTGAGGCTGAAACACGCTTATTTTGTATAACAGATAGGGTGCTAGGTGCAAGTTTGGGATATCCTGCGTCCTGGTGTAATGACAGCAGACAGAAACCAATGCAAAATTAAGTAACTTAGTAAAGCTGAGGCAGAAGCATGCTTATTTTGTATAACAGATAGGGTGCTAGGTGCAAGTTTGGGATACCCTGCGGCTTGCTGTAATGACAGCAGACAGAAACCAATGCAAAATTAAATAACTTAGTACAGCTGAGGCTGAAACACACTTATTTTGTATAACAGATAGGGTGCTAGGTGCAAGTTTGGGATACCCTGCGGCCTGGTGTAATGACAGCAGACAGAAACCAATGCAAAATTAAATAACTTAGTACAGCTGAGGCTGAAACACGCTTATTTTGTATAACAGATAGGGCGCTAGGTGCAAGTTTGGGATATCCTGTGGCCTGGTGTAATGACAGCAGTCATAAACCAATGCAAAATTAAATAACTTAGTACAGCTGAGGCTGAAACACGCTTATTTTGTATAACAGATAGGGTGCTAGGTGCAAGTTTGGGATACCCTCCGGCTTGGTGTAATGACAGCAGACAGAAACCAATGCAAAATTAAATAACTTAGTAGAGCTGAGGCTGAAACACGCTTATTTTGTATAACAGATAGGGTGCTAGGTGCAAGTTTGGGATACCCTGCGTCCTGGTGTAATGACAGCAGACAGAAACCAATGCAAAATTAAGTAACTTAGTAAAGCTGAGGCAGAAGCATGCTTATTTTGTATAACAGATAGGGTGCTAGGTGCAAGTTTGGGATACCCTGCGGCCTGGTGTAATGACAGCAGACAGAAACCAATGCAAAATTAAATAACTTAGTAGAGCTGAGGCTGAAACACGCTTATTTTGTATAACAGATAGGGTGCTAGGTGCAAGTTTGGGATATCCTGTGGCCTGGTGTAATGACAGCAGTCATAAACCAATGCAAAATTAAATAACTTAGTAGAGCTGAGGCTGAAACACGCTTATTTTGTATAACAGATAGGGTGCTAGGTGCAAGTTTGGGATACCCTGCGGCCTGGTGTAATGACAGCAGACAGAAACCAATGCAAAATTAAATAACTTAGTACAGCTGAGGCTGAAACACGCTTATTTTGTATAACAGATAGGGTGCTAGGTGCAAGTTTGGGATACCCTGTGGCCTGGTGTAATGACAGCAGTCATAAACCAATGCAAAATTAAATAACTTAGTACAGCTGAGGCTGAAACACGCTTATTTTGTATAACAGATAGGGTGCAAGTTTGGGATACCCTGCGGCCTGGTGTAATGACAGCAGACAGAAACCAATGCAAAATTAAATAACTTAGTACAGCTGAGGCTGAAACACGCCTATTTTGTATAACAGATAGGGTGCTAGGTGCAAGTTTGGGATACCCTGCGGCCTGGTGTAATGACAGCAGACAGAAACCAATGCAAAATTAAGTAACGTAGTAAAGCTGAGGCAGAAGCATGCTTATTTTGTATAACAGATAGGGTGCTAGGTGCAAGTTTGGGATACCCTGCGGCTTGCTGTAATGACAGCAGACAGAAACCAATGCAAAATTAAATAACTTAGTACAGCTGAGGCTGAAACACGCTTATTTTGTATAACAGATAGGGTGCAAGTTTGGGATACCCTGCGGCCTGGTGTAATGACAGCAGACAGAATCCAATGCAAAATTAAATAACTTAGTAGAGCTGAGGCTGAAACACGCTTATTTTGTATAACAGATAGGGAGCTAGGTGCAAGTTTGGGATACCCTGCGGCCTGGTGTAATGAAAGCAGACAGAAACCAATGCAAAATTAAATAACTTAGTACAGCTGAGGCTGAAACACGCTTATTTTGTATAATAGATAGGGTGCTAGGTGCAAGTTTGGGATATACTGTGGCCTGGTGTAATGACAGCAGTCATAAACCAATGCAAAATTAAATAACTTAGTACAGCTGAGGCTGAAACACGCCTATTTTGTATAACAGATAGGGTGCTGGGTGCAAGTTTGGGATACCCTGTGGCCTGGTGTAATGACAGCAGACAGAAACCAATGCAAAATTAAATAACTTAGTACAGCTGAGGCTGAAACACGCTAATTTTGTATAACAGATAGGGTGCTAGGTGCAAGTTTGGGATACCCTGCGGCTTGGTGTAATGACAGCAGACAGAAACCAATGCAAAATTAAATAACTTAGTACAGCTGAGGCTGAAACACGCTAATTTTGTATAACAGATAGGGTGCTAGGTGCAAGTTTGGGATACCCTGCGGCTTGGTGTAATGACAGCAGACAGAAACCAATGCAAAATTAAATAACTTAGTACAGCTGAGGCTGAAACACACTTATTTTGTATAACAGATAGGGTGCTAGGTGCAAGTTTGGGATACCCTGCGGCCTGGTGTAATGACAGCAGACAGAAACCAATGCAAAATTAAATAACTTAGTACAGCTGAGGCTGAAACACACTTATTTTGTATAACAGATAGGGTGCTAGGTGCAAGTTTGGGATATCCTGTGGCCTGGTGTAATGACAGCAGTCATAAACCAATGCAAAATTAAATAACTTAGTACAGCTGAGGCTGAAACACGCTTATTTTGTATAACAGATAGGGTGCAAGTTTGGGATACCCTGCGGCCTGGTGTAATGACAGCAGACAGAATCCAATGCAAAATTAAATAACTTAGTAGAGCTGAGGCTGAAACACGCTTATTTTGTATAACAGATAGGGTGCTAGGTGCAAGTTTGGGATACCCTGCGGCCTGGTGTAATGACAGCAGACAGAAACCAATGCAAAATTAAGTAACTTAGTAAAGCTGAGGCAGAAGCATGCTTATTTTGTATAACAGATATGGTGCTAGGTGCAAGTTTGGGATACCCTGCGGCTTGCTGTAATGACAGCAGACAGAAACCAATGCAAAATTAAATAACTTAGTACAGCTGAGGCTGAAACACACTTATTTTGTATAACAGATAGGGTGCTAGGTGCAAGTTTGGGATACCCTGCGGCTTGCTGTAATGACAGCAGACAGAAACCAATGCAAAATTAAATAACTTAGTACAGCTGAGGCTGAAACACGCTTATTTTGTATAACAGATAGGGTGCTAGGTGCAAGTTTGGGATACCCTGCGGCCTGGTGTAATGACAGCAGACAGAAACCAATGCAAAATTAAATAACTTAGTACAGCTGAGGCTGAAACACGCTTATTTTGTATAACAGATAGGGTGCTAGGTGCAAGTTTGGGATATCCTGTGGCCTGGTGTAATGACAGCAGTCATAAACCAATGCAAAATTAAATAACTTAGTACAGCTGAGGCTGAAACACGCCTATTTTGTATAACAGATAGGGTGCAAGTTTGGGATACCCTGCGGCCTGGTGTAATGACAGCAGACAGAATCCAATGCAAAATTAAATAACTTAGTAAAGCTGAGGCTGAAACACGCTTATTTTGTATAACAGATAGGGAGCTAGGTGCAAGTTTGGGATACCCTGCGGCCTGGTGTAATGAAAGCAGACAGAAACCAATGCAAAATTAAATAACTTAGTACAGCTGAGGCTGAAACACGCTTATTTTGTATAATAGATAGGGTGCTAGGTGCAAGTTTGGGATATACTGTGGCCTGGTGTAATGACAGCAGTCATAAACCAATGCAAAATTAAATAACTTAGTACAGCTGAGGCTGAAACACGCCTATTTTGTATAACAGATAGGGTGCTGGGTGCAAGTTTGGGATACCCTGCGGCCTGGTGTAATGACAGCAGACAGAAACCAATGCAAAATTAAATAACTTAGTACAGCTGAGGCTGAAACACACTTATTTTGTATAACAGATAGGGTGCTAGGTGCAAGTTTGGGATACCCTGTGGCCTGGTGTAATGACAGCAGTCATAAACCAATGCAAAATTAAATAACTTAGTACAGCTGAGGCTGAAACACGCCTATTTTGTATAACAGATAGGGTGCAAGTTTGGGATACCCTGCGGCCTGGTGTAATGACAGCAGACAGAATCCAATGCAAAATTAAATAACTTAGTAGAGCTGAGGCTGAAACACGCTTATTTTGTATAACAGATAGGGAGCTAGGTGCAAGTTTGGGATACCCTGAGGCCTGGTGTAATGACAGCAGACAGAAACCAATGCAAAATTAAATAACTTAGTACAGCTGAGGCTGAAACACGCCTATTTTGTATAACAGATAGGGTGTTAGGTGCAAGTTTGGGATACCCTGAGGCCTGGTGTAATGACAGCAGACAGAAACCAATGCAAAATTAAATAACTTAGTACAGCTGAGGCTGAAACACGCTTATTTTGTATAACAGATAGGGTGTTAGGTGCAAGTTTGGGATATCCTGTGGCCTCGTGTTTTGACAGCAGTTATAAACCAATGCAAAATTAAATAACTTAGTACAGCTGAGGCTGAAACACGCTTATTTTGTATAACAGATTGGGTGCTAGGTGCAAGTTTGGGATACCCTGCGGCCTGGTGTAATGACAGCAGACAAAAACCAATGCAAAATTAAATAACTTAGTACAGCTGAGGCTGAAACACGCCTATTTTGTATAACAGATAGGGTGTTAGGTGCAAGTTTGGGATACCCTGAGGCCTGGTGTAATGACAGCAGACAGAAACCAATGCAAAATTAAATAACTTAGTACAGCTGAGGCTGAAACACGCTTATTTTGTATAACAGATAGGGTGCTAGGTGCAAGTTTGGGATATCCTGTGGCCTGGTGTAATGACAGCAGTCATAAACCAATGCAAAATTAAATAACTTAGTACAGCTGAGGCTGAAACACGCTTATTTTGTATAACAGATAGGGTGCTAGGTGCAAGTTTGGGATACCCTCCGGCTTGGTGTAATGACAGCAGACAGAAACCAATGCAAAATTAAATAACTTAGTAGAGCTGAGGCTGAAACACGCTTATTTTGTATAACAGATAGGGTGCTAGGTGCAAGTTTGGGATACCCTGCGTCCTGGTGTAATGACAGCAGACAGAAACCAATGCAAAATTAAGTAACTTAGTAAAGCTGAGGCAGAAGCATGCTTATTTTGTATAACAGATAGGGTGCTAGGTGCAAGTTTGGGATACCCTGCGGCTTGCTGTAATGACAGCAGACAGAAACCAATGCAAAATTAAATAACTTAGTAGAGCTGAGGCTGAAACACGCTTATTTTGTATAACAGATAGGGTGCTAGGTGCAAGTTTGGGATATCCTGTGGCCTGGTGTAATGACAGCAGTCATAAACCAATGCAAAATTAAATAACTTAGTAGAGCTGAGGCTGAAACACGCTTATTTTGTATAACAGATAGGGTGCTAGGTGCAAGTTTGGGATACCCTGCGGCCTGGTGTAATGACAGCAGACAGAAACCAATGCAAAATTAAATAACTTAGTACAGCTGAGGCTGAAACACGCTTATTTTGTATAACAGATAGGGTGCTAGGTGCAAGTTTGGGATACCCTGTGGCCTGGTGTAATGACAGCAGTCATAAACCAATGCAAAATTAAATAACTTAGTACAGCTGAGGCTGAAACATGCTTATTTTGTATAACAGATAGGGTGCAAGTTTGGGATACCCTGCGGCCTGGTGTAATGACAGCAGACAGAAACCAATGCAAAATTAAATAACTTAGTACAGCTGAGGCTGAAACACGCCTATTTTGTATAACAGATAGGGTGCTAGGTGCAAGTTTGGGATACCCTGCGACCTGGTGTAATGACAGCAGACAGAAACCAATGCAAAATTAAGTAACGTAGTAAAGCTGAGGCAGAAGCATGCTTATTTTGTATAACAGATAGGGTGCTAGGTGCAAGTTTGGGATACCCTGCGGCTTGCTGTAATGACAGCAGACAGAAACCAATGCAAAATTAAATAACTTAGTACAGCTGAGGCTGAAACACGCTTATTTTGTATAACAGATAGGGTGCAAGTTTGGGATACCCTGCGGCCTGGTGTAATGACAGCAGACAGAATCCAATGCAAAATTAAATAACTTAGTAGAGCTGAGGCTGAAACACGCTTATTTTGTATAACAGATAGGGAGCTAGGTGCAAGTTTGGGATACCCTGCGGCCTGGTGTAATGAAAGCAGACAGAAACCAATGCAAAATTAAATAACTTAGTACAGCTGAGGCTGAAACACGCTTATTTTGTATAATAGATAGGGTGCTAGGTGCAAGTTTGGGATATACTGTGGCCTGGTGTAATGACAGCAGTCATAAACCAATGCAAAATTAAATAACTTAGTACAGCTGAGGCTGAAACACGCCTATTTTGTATAACAGATAGGGTGCTAGGTGCAAGTTTGGGATACCCTGCGACCTGGTGTAATGACAGCAGACAGAAACCAATGCAAAATTAAGTAACGTAGTAAAGCTGAGGCAGAAGCATGCTTATTTTGTATAACAGATAGGGTGCTAGGTGCAAGTTTGGGATACCCTGCGGCTTGCTGTAATGACAGCAGACAGAAACCAATGCAAAATTAAATAACTTAGTACAGCTGAGGCTGAAACACGCTTATTTTGTATAACAGATAGGGTGCAAGTTTGGGATACCCTGCGGCTTGGTGTAATGACAGCAGACAGAAACCAATGCAAAATTAAATAACTTAGTACAGCTGAGGCTGAAACACGCTAATTTTGTATAACAGATAGGGTGCTAGGTGCAAGTTTGGGATACCCTGCGGCTTGGTGTAATGACAGCAGACAGAAACCAATGCAAAATTAAATAACTTAGTACAGCTGAGGCTGAAACACACTTATTTTGTATAACAGATAGGGTGCTAGGTGCAAGTTTGGGATACCCTGCGGCCTGTTGTAATGACAGCAGACAGAAACCAATGCAAAATTAAATAACTTAGTACAGCTGAGGCTGAAACACACTTATTTTGTATAACAGATAGGGTGCTAGGTGCAAGTTTGGGATATCCTGTGGCCTGGTGTAATGACAGCAGTCATAAACCAATGCAAAATTAAATAACTTAGTACAGCTGAGGCTGAAACACGCTTATTTTGTATAACAGATAGGGTGCAAGTTTGGGATACCCTGCGGCCTGGTGTAATGACAGCAGACAGAATCCAATGCAAAATTAAATAACTTAGTAGAGCTGAGGCTGAAACACGCTTATTTTGTATAACAGATAGGGTGCTAGGTGCAAGTTTGGGATACCCTGCGGCCTGGTGTAATGACAGCAGACAGAAACCAATGCAAAATTAAGTAACTTAGTAAAGCTGAGGCAGAAGCATGCTTATTTTGTATAACAGATATGGTGCTAGGTGCAAGTTTGGGATACCCTGCGGCTTGCTGTAATGACAGCAGACAGAAACCAATGCAAAATTAAATAACTTAGTACAGCTGAGGCTGAAACACACTTATTTTGTATAACAGATAGGGTGCTAGGTGCAAGTTTGGGATACCCTGAGGCCTGGTGTAATGACAGCAGACAGAAACCAATGCAAAATTAAATAACTTAGTACAGCTGAGGCTGAAACACGCTTATTTTGTATAACAGATAGGGTGCTAGGTGCAAGTTTGGGATACCCTGCGGCCTGGTGTAATGACAGCAGACAGAAACCAATGCAAAATTAAATAACTTAGTAGAGCTGAGGCTGAAACACGCTTATTTTGTATAACAGATAGGGTGCTAGGTGCAAGTTTGGGATATCCTGTGGCCTGGTGTAATGACAGCAGTCATAAACCAATGCAAAATTAAATAACTTAGTACAGCTGAGGCTGAAACACGCCTATTTTGTATAACAGATAGGGTGCAAGTTTGGGATACCCTGCGGCCTGGTGTAATGACAGCAGACAGAATCCAATGCAAAATTAAATAACTTAGTAAAGCTGAGGCTGAAACACGCTTATTTTGTATAACAGATAGGGAGCTAGGTGCAAGTTTGGGATACCCTGCGGCCTGGTGTAATGAAAGCAGACAGAAACCAATGCAAAATTAAATAACTTAGTACAGCTGAGGCTGAAACACGCTTATTTTGTATAATAGATAGGGTGCTAGGTGCAAGTTTGGGATATACTGTGGCCTGGTGTAATGACAGCAGTCATAAACCAATGCAAAATTAAATAACTTAGTACAGCTGAGGCTGAAACACGCCTATTTTGTATAACAGATAGGGTGCTGGGTGCAAGTTTGGGATACCCTGCGGCCTGGTGTAATGACAGCAGACAGAAACCAATGCAAAATTAAATAACTTAGTACAGCTGAGGCTGAAACACACTTATTTTGTATAACAGATAGGGTGCTAGGTGCAAGTTTGGGATACCCTGAGGCCTGGTGTAATGACAGCAGACAGAAACCAATGCAAAATTAAATAACTTAGTAGAGCTGAGGCTGAAACACGCTTATTTTGTATAACAGATAGGGTGCTAGGTGCAAGTTTGGGATATCCTGTGGCCTGGTGTAATGACAGCAGTCATAAACCAATGCAAAATTAAATAACTTAGTACAGCTGAGGCTGAAACACGCCTATTTTGTATAACAGATAGGGTGCAAGTTTGGGATACCCTGCGGCCTGGTGTAATGACAGCAGACAGAATCCAATGCAAAATTAAATAACTTAGTAGAGCTGAGGCTGAAACACGCTTATTTTGTATAACAGATAGGGAGCTAGGTGCAAGTTTGGGATACCCTGAGGCCTGGTGTAATGACAGCAGACAGAAACCAATGCAAAATTAAATAACTTAGTACAGCTGAGGCTGAAACACGCCTATTTTGTATAACAGATAGGGTGTTAGGTGCAAGTTTGGGATACCCTGAGGCCTGGTGTAATGACAGCAGACAGAAACCAATGCAAAATTAAATAACTTAGTACAGCTGAGGCTGAAACACGCTTATTTTGTATAACAGATAGGGTGTTAGGTGCAAGTTTGGGATATCCTGTGGCCTCGTGTTTTGACAGCAGTTATAAACCAATGCAAAATTAAATAACTTAGTACAGCTGAGGCTGAAACACGCTTATTTTGTATAACAGATTGGGTGCTAGGTGCAAGTTTGGGATACCCTGCGGCCTGGTGTAATGACAGCAGACAAAAACCAATGCAAAATTAAATAACTTAGTACAGCTGAGGCTGAAACACGCTTATTTTGTATAACAGATAGGGTGCTAGGTGCAAGTTTGGGATATCCTGTGGCCTGGTGTAATGACAGCAGTCATAAACCAATGCAAAATTAAATAACTTAGTACAGCTGAGGCTGAAACACGCTTATTTTGTATAACAGATAGGGTGCTAGGTGCAAGTTTGGGATACCCTCCGGCTTGGTGTAATGACAGCAGACAGAAACCAATGCAAAATTAAATAACTTAGTAGAGCTGAGGCTGAAACACGCTTATTTTGTATAACAGATAGGGTGCTAGGTGCAAGTTTGGGATACCCTGCGTCCTGGTGTAATGACAGCAGACAGAAACCAATGTAAAATTAAGTAACTTAGTAAAGCTGAGGCAGAAGCATGCTTATTTTGTATAACAGATAGGGTGCTAGGTGCAAGTTTGGGATACCCTGCGGCTTGCTGTAATGACAGCAGACAGAAACCAATGCAAAATTAAATAACTTAGTACAGCTGAGGCTGAAACACACTTATTTTGTATAACAGATAGGGTGCTAGGTGCAAGTTTGGGATACCCTGCGGCCTGGTGTAATGACAGCAGACAGAAACCAATGCAAAATTAAATAACTTAGTACAGCTGAGGCTGAAACACGCTTATTTTGTATAACAGATAGGGTGCTAGGTGCAAGTTTGGGATACCCTGCGGCCTGGTGTAATGACAGCAGACAGAAACCAATGCAAAATTAAATAACTTAGTAGAGCTGAGGCTGAAACACGCTTATTTTGTATAACAGATAGGGTGCTAGGTGCAAGTTTGGGATATCCTGTGGCCTGGTGTAATGACAGCAGTCATAAACCAATGCAAAATTAAATAACTTAGTAGAGCTGAGGCTGAAACACGCTTATTTTGTATAACAGATAGGGTGCTAGGTGCAAGTTTGGGATACCCTGCGGCCTGGTGTAATGACAGCAGACAGAAACCAATGCAAAATTAAATAACTTAGTACAGCTGAGGCTGAAACACGCTTATTTTGTATAACAGATAGGGTGCTAGGTGCAAGTTTGGGATACCCTGTGGCCTGGTGTAATGACAGCAGTCATAAACCAATGCAAAATTAAATAACTTAGTACAGCTGAGGCTGAAACATGCTTATTTTGTATAACAGATAGGGTGCAAGTTTGGGATACCCTGCGGCCTGGTGTAATGACAGCAGACAGAAACCAATGCAAAATTAAATAACTTAGTACAGCTGAGGCTGAAACACGCCTATTTTGTATAACAGATAGGGTGCTAGGTGCAAGTTTGGGATACCCTGCGACCTGGTGTAATGACAGCAGACAGAAACCAATGCAAAATTAAGTAACGTAGTAAAGCTGAGGCAGAAGCATGCTTATTTTGTATAACAGATAGGGTGCTAGGTGCAAGTTTGGGATACCCTGCGGCTTGCTGTAATGACAGCAGACAGAAACCAATGCAAAATTAAATAACTTAGTAGAGCTGAGGCTGAAACACGCTTATTTTGTATAACAGATAGGGAGCTAGGTGCAAGTTTGGGATACCCTGCGGCCTGGTGTAATGAAAGCAGACAGAAACCAATGCAAAATTAAATAACTTAGTACAGCTGAGGCTGAAACACGCTTATTTTGTATAATAGATAGGGTGCTAGGTGCAAGTTTGGGATATACTGTGGCCTGGTGTAATGACAGCAGTCATAAACCAATGCAAAATTAAATAACTTAGTACAGCTGAGGCTGAAACACGCCTATTTTGTATAACAGATAGGGTGCTGGGTGCAAGTTTGGGATACCCTGTGGCCTCGTGTACTGACAGCAGACAGAAACCAATGCAAAATTAAATAACTTAGTACAGCTGAGGCTGAAACACGCTAATTTTGTATAACAGATAGGGTGCTAGGTGCAAGTTTGGGATACCCTGCGGCTTGGTGTAATGACAGCAGACAGAAACCAATGCAAAATTAAATAACTTAGTACAGCTGAGGCTGAAACACGCTAATTTTGTATAACAGATAGGGTGCTAGGTGCAAGTTTGGGATACCCTGCGGCTTGGTGTAATGACAGCAGACAGAAACCAATGCAAAATTAAATAACTTAGTACAGCTGAGGCTGAAACACACTTATTTTGTATAACAGATAGGGTGCTAGGTGCAAGTTTGGGATACCCTGCGGCCTGGTGTAATGACAGCAGACAGAAACCAATGCAAAATTAAATAACTTAGTACAGCTGAGGCTGAAACACACTTATTTTGTATAACAGATAGGGTGCTAGGTGCAAGTTTGGGATATCCTGTGGCCTGGTGTAATGACAGCAGTCATAAACCAATGCAAAATTAAATAACTTAGTACAGCTGAGGCTGAAACACGCTTATTTTGTATAACAGATAGGGTGCAAGTTTGGGATACCCTGCGGCCTGGTGTAATGACAGCAGACAGAATCCAATGCAAAATTAAATAACTTAGTAGAGCTGAGGCTGAAACACGCTTATTTTGTATAACAGATAGGGTGCTAGGTGCAAGTTTGGGATACCCTGCGGCCTGGTGTAATGACAGCAGACAGAAACCAATGCAAAATTAAGTAACTTAGTAAAGCTGAGGCAGAAGCATGCTTATTTTGTATAACAGATAGGGTGCTAGGTGCAAGTTTGGGATACCCTGCGGCTTGCTGTAATGACAGCAGACAGAAACCAATGCAAAATTAAATAACTTAGTACAGCTGAGGCTGAAACACACTTATTTTGTATAACAGATAGGGTGCTAGGTGCAAGTTTGGGATACCCTGAGGCCTGGTGTAATGACAGCAGACAGAAACCAATGCAAAATTAAATAACTTAGTACAGCTGAGGCTGAAACACGCTTATTTTGTATAACAGATAGGGTGCTAGGTGCAAGTTTGGGATACCCTGCGGCCTGGTGTAATGACAGCAGACAGAAACCAATGCAAAATTAAATAACTTAGTAGAGCTGAGGCTGAAACACGCTTATTTTGTATAACAGATAGGGTGCTAGGTGCAAGTTTGGGATATCCTGTGGCCTGGTGTAATGACAGCAGTCATAAACCAATGCAAAATTAAATAACTTAGTACAGCTGAGGCTGAAACACGCCTATTTTGTATAACAGATAGGGTGCAAGTTTGGGATACCCTGCGGCCTGGTGTAATGACAGCAGACAGAATCCAATGCAAAATTAAATAACTTAGTAGAGCTGAGGCTGAAACACGCTTATTTTGTATAACAGATAGGGAGCTAGGTGCAAGTTTGGGATACCCTGCGGCCTGGTGTAATGAAAGCAGACAGAAACCAATGCAAAATTAAATAACTTAGTACAGCTGAGGCTGAAACACGCTTATTTTGTATAATAGATAGGGTGCTAGGTGCAAGTTTGGGATATACTGTGGCCTGGTGTAATGACAGCAGTCATAAACCAATGCAAAATTAAATAACTTAGTACAGCTGAGGCTGAAACACGCCTATTTTGTATAACAGATAGGGTGCTAGGTGCAAGTTTGGGATACCCTGCGACCTGGTGTAATGACAGCAGACAGAAACCAATGCAAAATTAAGTAACGTAGTAAAGCTGAGGCAGAAGCATGCTTATTTTGTATAACAGATAGGGTGCTAGGTGCAAGTTTGGGATACCCTGCGGCTTGCTGTAATGACAGCAGACAGAAACCAATGCAAAATTAAATAACTTAGTACAGCTGAGGCTGAAACACGCTTATTTTGTATAACAGATAGGGTGCAAGTTTGGGATACCCTGCGGCCTGGTGTAATGACAGCAGACAGAATCCAATGCAAAATTAAATAACTTAGTAGAGCTGAGGCTGAAACACGCTTATTTTGTATAACAGATAGGGAGCTAGGTGCAAGTTTGGGATACCCTGCGGCCTGGTGTAATGAAAGCAGACAGAAACCAATGCAAAATTAAATAACTTAGTACAGCTGAGGCTGAAACACGCTTATTTTGTATAATAGATAGGGTGCTAGGTGCAAGTTTGGGATATACTGTGGCCTGGTGTAATGACAGCAGTCATAAACCAATGCAAAATTAAATAACTTAGTACAGCTGAGGCTGAAACACGCCTATTTTGTATAACAGATAGGGTGCTGGGTGCAAGTTTGGGATACCCTGTGGCCTCGTGTAATGACAGCAGACAGAAACCAATGCAAAATTAAATAACTTAGTACAGCTGAGGCTGAAACACGCTAATTTTGTATAACAGATAGGGTGCTAGGTGCAAGTTTGGGATACCCTGCGGCTTGGTGTAATGACAGCAGACAGAAACCAATGCAAAATTAAATAACTTAGTACAGCTGAGGCTGAAACACGCTAATTTTGTATAACAGATAGGGTGCTAGGTGCAAGTTTGGGATACCCTGCGGCTTGGTGTAATGACAGCAGACAGAAACCAATGCAAAATTAAATAACTTAGTACAGCTGAGGCTGAAACACACTTATTTTGTATAACAGATAGGGTGCTAGGTGCAAGTTTGGGATACCCTGCGGCCTGGTGTAATGACAGCAGACAGAAACCAATGCAAAATTAAATAACTTAGTACAGCTGAGGCTGAAACACACTTATTTTGTATAACAGATAGGGTGCTAGGTGCAAGTTTGGGATATCCTGTGGCCTGGTGTAATGACAGCAGTCATAAACCAATGCAAAATTAAATAACTTAGTACAGCTGAGGCTGAAACACGCTTATTTTGTATAACAGATAGGGTGCAAGTTTGGGATACCCTGCGGCCTGGTGTAATGACAGCAGACAGAATCCAATGCAAAATTAAATAACTTAGTAGAGCTGAGGCTGAAACACGCTTATTTTGTATAACAGATAGGGTGCTAGGTGCAAGTTTGGGATACCCTGCGGCCTGGTGTAATGACAGCAGACAGAAACCAATGCAAAATTAAGTAACTTAGTAAAGCTGAGGCAGAAGCATGCTTATTTTGTATAACAGATAGGGTGCTAGGTGCAAGTTTGGGATACCCTGCGGCTTGCTGTAATGACAGCAGACAGAAACCAATGCAAAATTAAATAACTTAGTACAGCTGAGGCTGAAACACACTTATTTTGTATAACAGATAGGGTGCTAGGTGCAAGTTTGGGATACCCTGAGGCCTGGTGTAATGACAGCAGACAGAAACCAATGCAAAATTAAATAACTTAGTACAGCTGAGGCTGAAACACGCTTATTTTGTATAACAGATAGGGTGCTAGGTGCAAGTTTGGGATACCCTGCGGCCTGGTGTAATGACAGCAGACAGAAACCAATGCAAAATTAAATAACTTAGTAGAGCTGAGGCTGAAACACGCTTATTTTGTATAACAGATAGGGTGCTAGGTGCAAGTTTGGGATATCCTGTGGCCTGGTGTAATGACAGCAGTCATAAACCAATGCAAAATTAAATAACTTAGTACAGCTGAGGCTGAAACACGCCTATTTTGTATAACAGATAGGGTGCAAGTTTGGGATACCCTGCGGCCTGGTGTAATGACAGCAGACAGAATCCAATGCAAAATTAAATAACTTAGTAGAGCTGAGGCTGAAACACGCTTATTTTGTATAACAGATAGGGAGCTAGGTGCAAGTTTGGGATACCCTGCGGCCTGGTGTAATGAAAGCAGACAGAAACCAATGCAAAATTAAATAACTTAGTACAGCTGAGGCTGAAACACGCTTATTTTGTATAATAGATAGGGTGCTAGGTGCAAGTTTGGGATATACTGTGGCCTGGTGTAATGACAGCAGTCATAAACCAATGCAAAATTAAATAACTTAGTACAGCTGAGGCTGAAACACGCCTATTTTGTATAACAGATAGGGTGCTGGGTGCAAGTTTGGGATACCCTGCGGCCTGGTGTAATGACAGCAGACAGAAACCAATGCAAAATTAAATAACTTAGTACAGCTGAGGCTGAAACACACTTATTTTGTATAACAGATAGGGTGCTAGGTGCAAGTTTGGGATACCCTGCGGCCTGGTGTAATGACAGCAGACAGAAACCAATGCAAAATTAAATAACTTAGTACAGCTGAGGCTGAAACACACTTATTTTGTATAACAGATAGGGTGCTAGGTGCAAGTTTGGGATACCCTGCGGCCTGGTGTAATGACAGCAGACAGAAACCAATGCAAAATTAAATAACTTAGTAGAGCTGAGGCTGAAACACGCTTATTTTGTATAACAGATAGGGTGCTAGGTGCAAGTTTGGGATATCCTGTGGCCTGGTGTAATGACAGCAGTCATAAACCAATGCAAAATTAAATAACTTAGTACAGCTGAGGCTGAAACACGCCTATTTTGTATAACAGATAGGGTGCAAGTTTGGGATACCCTGCGGCCTGGTGTAATGACAGCAGACAGAATCCAATGCAAAATTAAATAACTTAGTAGAGCTGAGGCTGAAACACGCTTATTTTGTATAACAGATAGGGAGCTAGGTGCAAGTTTGGGATACCCTGAGGCCTGGTGTAATGACAGCAGACAGAAACCAATGCAAAATTAAATAACTTAGTACAGCTGAGGCTGAAACACGCCTATTTTGTATAACAGATAGGGTGTTAGGTGCAAGTTTGGGATACCCTGAGGCCTGGTGTAATGACAGCAGACAGAAACCAATGCAAAATTAAATAACTTAGTACAGCTGAGGCTGAAACACGCTTATTTTCTATAACAGATAGGGTGTTAGGTGCAAGTTTGGGATATCCTGTGGCCTCGTGTTTTGACAGCAGTTATAAACCAATGCAAAATTAAATAACTTAGTACAGCTGAGGCTGAAACACGCTTATTTTGTATAACAGATTGGGTGCTAGGTGCAAGTTTGGGATACCCTGCGGCCTGGTGTAATGACAGCAGACAAAAACCAATGCAAAATTAAATAACTTAGTACAGCTGAGGCTGAAACACGCTTATTTTGTATAACAAATGTATTAGTTTGGGGTGACCTCTACACCCCCTGCCAAAAAGCCCAACAGAGACTCACTATTGCACTCAAACAATCAATTTATAAATCCATTTTATTGTAGCATATTGTTTAAAACCAATTTAAAAACAATTTTACTGAACCATATGCATGGTAAGCCACCAGGGGGCGCACTCCCTCATTAACAATACAATCTCATATACATATAAGTAATTTCAAAGTGATTCTGTGCTAATCTATCAATAAATTCATATATATACAACGTTTCTAAAACTTAATATACAATTCACAATTAATATCCTCACCCTAATAAAGTGCCAGTGCTTCCATCACAAATAGTCCCTTGTGCAAAATATTTAAGCCCATTCACAGAGAGCAAGGGCACACAGACAACACACAACAAACAAGTGCTTACTGTTAGTATGGTGACAGGCAGGCCCCCCTCAGGCGCAGACCAACGTGTTTCGAGCCCCCTATGGGCTCTTGCTCACGGTCAGTATGTGTGTGGGGACAGAGGGCCACAGCCCTCCTTAAATACATACCCTCCCGACCACTCCCACGCCTGGCCCCAGCTGAATGTGATGATTGCATACTCCGGCCGGAAGTACACAAATCACCACAACTGCACACACTGGTACTGGCCCCATCCCCCACGCTGATAGGTGGGAGGTGGATGGTAATGGGCCAGATACAGCCAGGCGGGGGAGCCATCGTTCAGGAACACATTTAACCCCTTCCTCACTTATCTTTATACATTTCCTGCTACTTGCTTAATCCAAAGTCTTGTTTGCACATAATCTATATTTATACTTAACGGCGTATAATATATACATCACATTTTATAGGTAAATACACTTTACAACTACCAGTCACAGTACAGCTGGATTTCCTCTGCATCTATTTATACAATTTCAATAACAGGAGGAGAGAGGGACAAAGATCCAGAGAAAGTTTTTTGAATCCACAGAATTTTTATCAGTTGGCTTCTTTCTCAATAAGGTTCTAATATTAAACATCTGTATATATGTTTGTACATCTCCAAGCACAGGGGGGAGTGAGGGATAAAGTTCCCAGGTGAACCACCCCGGTCAGTCAGAGATATGCAGGCACAGTTGCCATCTAATGGCAACTATCCCTCACATTATTGATGTCTATTTATAGATTGTATAAGCCCCCTGACCGCGACAGGGGGAGAGCGGGATAAAGATCAGAAGTGCAAATGCTCAAAAACAACAGAGGCAGATGCTGGCTATTAATGTCTATATTGCACCATATTTGGCCTCTATATACAAGAGTACAACTCTCAAAGAAAAGGGGAAGGGGGAAAGGGACAAGGGGGGACAGGGGGAAAAGGGAGCCAAGTCTAAAGTAAATACATTCAGATATGCATCCCAGGAGTTAAGCAGCCAATCAGTGTGGCAGAGGGGCTCTGGAGGATGTTATTGACTATTTGTCATTCAAATTCCTCATGCTCCACATAGATTTACTCAGGAGAGGAGGAGGAGGGGTTTGACTACAGGATATAAGGTTCAATCATCAACATTGATGTAAGTCCTTTGTTTTACTACGGGTGAAGCTTTAAGGAAAGCCGGGGGTCCGGTCCTCTATATAAGGTGGCAATGCATCAATAACATCAGCATATATTTACAGTAATTACTCCATATGATTAATTACATCCAGTCAAAAATAGAGGTCCACAGTGCACTTTGTTCTCCATGTGTGTAGGTTCTTTTCTGCTTCAATCTCCAATTTGCTCCTTGCCACCAACACATCTTAATGGAGGCCCGGCTTCTTCCTCTTGCCAGTATCATATAATACCCTTGATAATAAACTTCCCCATCATCTCCCGGGCATCCCAACAAGAAGAGTCGCCAGTTGCTACTACACCAATAAAAAAGGAAAGGTGACACATTATATATCTACACACCTAATAAGTGTACATAAACCGTGAAACACCCCCCCATCCCCACTGCACACTCCCTACCCACCCCCCCAAACCCCCCCACCCACACTCCAATACAATGCTATTACGTGATTCTTAAACAGGGACAATCTATGTCCTAATTTGGACCAATTGAGATCCCCAAAACTATACATAAAACTAAAAATAGTGATCAAAACAATGTAAAATATATTACTTTCATCCCACTTAGTGACTAACTAGACAATATGTGATATCATACTAATATGTGTCACCCTAAATATGGGGTGAAGGCTACATCTTTGTTTAGGCCCCATGGGGCTTGGGTATCTAAATCATAGATCCAGCGTAGTTCTTTTTGCTGAAGCCGCTTCTTCAGATCACCTCCTCTCAACCCCAGAGTCACCCTCTCCAATCCCACCACCTGTAGTTGGTCAACATTACTCTCATGTTTCTCAAGGAAATGTCTTGCCACTGGAGATAGAATTCTGCCCATGTCCCTATTTCTTTCGGCCAATCGAATAGAGGATAGATGTGCCTGTAGGCGCGCCTTCAATGCATTCTTTGTCTCGCCAACATAGCTCAGAGGGCAACCACAGGTTAAGAGCTATATCACTCCCACCGAGCGGCAGTTCAAAAATTGCCTGATCACAAATCTCTTGCCAGTGCGCCCATTCCTGACCTCCCTTGTAGCACTCATGTGTCGGCACACAGAGCAACCCCCACATGGATGGCTGCCTGTGCCCATAGTTCTGGACCCCAACCAAGTATTAGGCCTGGTGTAGTGGCTCCTACAGACCTTGTCACGCAATGTCGGTGCACGCTGTGCCACCATCAAAGGACCCCGTCTGGTCCATCTGGCCAGGGATGGGTCACTCCTTAATATACCCCAATGTTTATTGAGTAAAGATCTAAGTTGGTTCCAATTAGTATTATACTTGGAGATAAATCTTACCTCTTCCATGGTTCTTTTTTTCTCCCTTGGGACTAGTAAGGCTTCCCGTGGCGTGTCACCTGCTCTTACCACGGCCTTCTTAATCGTTCTCTCGGGGTAACCCCTGTGTTGGAGTCTCTTCTTGAGCCCCCTGGATTGGACTTCAAATTCCTGCGTAGTAGAGCAATTCCGCTTGAGCCGCAAGAATTGCCCAACCGGGATGGCTTCCCTGGTCTTTTTCTGGTGAAAACTTGTATAATGTAATAGGCTGTTGGTCGCCGTCTCCTTCCTAAACAATGTAGTCTGGAGGGAGCCATCATTGGTAAGGTTGATCGTAAGGTCCAAGAAATCCACCTGTGCAGCCGAAATATGGGAGGTGAGGAAAATGTTAAACGTGTTCTCATTCAAAACATTGAGGAACTCCACACATAGTTCTTCTGGTCCCTGCCAGATGAGCAGCACATCATCAATGAATCTGTACCAGCCCAGAATGTGGGGCTGGTACAGATTCATGTCGGCCCCAAAAACAACCTCCCTCTCCCACCAGCCAAGGAAGAGGTTGGCTATAGACGGGGCACAGCGTGCCCCCATTGCCACGCCACAGACCTGTCGATAGAAAACTCCATCGAACAGGAAGTAATTATGTGTCAAAATGAAGGTCAGCATCTGTAGTACAAAATCCTTTTTCTCTTGTTCACTATCTGTTCCCATTCTCAGAAAATATTTGCATGTCATATGGGCCATTTTATGGGATATATTTGTATATAACGCTTCCACATCAAGTGTGACAAGTAAAGCGCCCCTAGGTAATGTTAGTAAATTCAACCGATTAAGGAGGTCCATAGAATCCCTTATATAGGAGCTAAGTGTAAGCACATGGGGCTGAAGATTCTTATCCACAAATGTACAGGCTCTCTCCGTTAGGCCCCCAATTCCTGCTACTATGGGTCTTCCGGGGGGACATTTAGCATTCTTATGTACTTTAGGTAGTATATAAAATGTGGGCGCTACTGGGTGTTGCACTTTCAAATACTCATACAGATCCTGACCTATAATGCTATATCCGTATCCGTAAATCTTATCCGTAGCCCAAACGGATGTTTATTACTATTTTGTATAACAGATAGGGTGATAGGTGCAAGTTTGGGATACCCTGCGGCCTGGTGTAATGACAGCAGTCATAAACCAATGCAAAATTAAATAACTCAGTACAGCAGAGGCTGAAACATGCTTATTTTGTATAACAGATAGGGTGCTAGGTGCAAGTTTGGGATACCCTGCAGCCTGGTGAGATGACAGCAGACAAAAACCAATGCAAATTTAAATAACTTAGTACAGCTGAGGCTGAAACACGCTTATTTTGTATAACAGATAGGTGCAAGTTTGGGATACCCTGCGGCCTGGTGTAATGACAGCAGTCATAAACCAATGCAAAGTTAAATAACTTAGTACAGCTGAGGCTGAAACATGCTTATTTTGTATAACAGATAGGGTGCTAGGTGCAAGTTTGGGATACCCTGCGGCCTTGTGTAATGACAGCAGACAAAAACCAATGCAAAATTAAATAACTTAGTAGAGCTGAGGCTGAAACAGGCTTATTTTGTATAACAGATAGGGTGCTAGGTGCAAGTTTGGGATACCCTGCGGCCTGGTGTAATGACAGCAGTCATAAACCAATGCAAAATTAAATAACTCAGTACAGCAGAGGCTGAAACATGCTTATTTTGTATAACAGATAGGGTGCTAGGTGCAAGTTTGGGATACCCTGCAGCCTGGTGAGATGACAGCAGACAAAAACCAATGCAAATTTAAATAACTTAGTACAGCTGAGGCTGAAACACGCTTATTTTGTATAACAGATAGGTGCAAGTTTGGGATACCCTGCGGCCTGGTGTAATGACAGCAGTCATAAACCAATGCAAAATTAAATAACTTAGTACAGCTGAGGCTGAAACATGCTTATTTTGTATAACAGATAGGGTGCTAGGTGCAAGTTTGGGATACCCTGCGGCCTTGTGTAATGACAGCAGACAAAAACCAATGCAAAATTAAATAACTTAGTAGAGCTGAGGCTGAAACAGGCTTATTTTGTATAACAGATAGGGTGCTAGGTGCAAGTTTGGGATACCATGTGGCCTGGTGTAATGACAGCCGACAGAAACCAATGCAAAATTAAATAACTTAGTACAGCTGAGGCTGAAACAGGCTTATTTTGTATAACAGATAGGGTGCTAGGTGCAAGTTTGGGATATCCTGTGGCCTGGTGTAATGACAGCAGTCATAAACCAATGCAAAATTAAATAACTTAGTACAGCTGAGGCTGAAACACGCTTATTTTGTATAACAGATAGGGTGCAAGTTTGGGATACCCTGCGGCCTGGTGTAATGACAGCAGACAGAAACCAATGCAAAATTAAATAACTTAGTACAGCTGAGGCTGAAACACGCTTATTTTGTATAACAGATATGGTGCTAGGTGAAAGTTTGGGATACCCTCCGGCTTGGTGTAATGACAGCAGACAGAAACCAATGCAAAATTAAATAACTTAGTAGAGCTGAGGCTGAAAAACGCTTATTTTGTATAACAGATAGGGTGCTAGGTGCAAGTTTGGGATACCCTGCGTCCTGGTGTAATGACAGCAGACAGAAACCAATGCAAAATAAATAACTTAGTACAGCTGAGGCTGAAACAGGCTTATTTTGTATAACAGATAGGGTGCTAGGTGCAAGTTTGGGATATCCTGTGGCCTGGTGTAATGACAGCAGTCATAAACCAATGCAAAATAAATAACTTAGTACAGCTGAGGCTGAAACACTCTTATTTTGTATAACAGATAGGGTGCAAGTTTGGGATACCCTGCGGCCTGGTGTAATGACAGCAGACAGAAACCAATGCAAAATTAAATAACTTAGTAGAGCAGAGGCTGAAACACGCTTATTTTGTATAACAGATAGGGTGCTAGGTGCAAGTTTGGGATACCCTGCGGCCTGGTGTAATGACAGCAGACAGAAACCGATGCAAAATTAAATAACTTAGTACAGCTGAGGCTGAAACACGCTTATTTTGTATAACAGATAGGGTGCTAGGTGCAAGTTTGGGATACCCTGCGTCCTGGTGTAATGACAGCAGACAGAAACCAATGCAAAATTAAATAACTTAGTACAGCTGAGGCTGAAACACGCTAATTTTGTATAACAGATAGGGTGCTAGGTGCAAGTTTGGGATACCCTGCGGCCTGGTGTAATGACAGCAGACAGAAACCAATGCAAAATTAAATAACTTAGTAAAGCTGAGGCAGAAGCACGCTTATTTTGTATAACAGATAGGGTGCTAGGTGCAAGTTTGGGATACCCTGCGGCCTGGTGTAATGACAGCAGTCATAAACCAATGCAAAATTAAATAACTTAGTACAGCTGAGGCTGAAACACGCTTATTTTGTATAACAGATAGGGTGCTAGGTGCAAGTTTGGGATACCATGCGGCCTGGTGTAATGACAGCAGGCAGAAACCAATGCAAAATTAAATAACTTAGTATAGCTGAGGCTGAAACACGCTTATTTTGTATAACAGATAGGGTGCTAGGTGCAAGTTTGGGATACCCTGAGGCCTGGTGTAATGACAGCAGACAGAAACCAATGCAAAATTAAAAAACTTAGTACAGCTGAGGCAGAAACACGCTTATTTTGTATAACAGATAGGGTGCTAGGTGCAAGTTTGGGATACCTTGCGGCCTGGTGTAATGACAGCAGACAGAAACCAATGCAGACTTAAATATCTTAGTAGAGCTGAGACTGAAACACGCTTATTTTGTATACCAGATAGGGTGCTAGGTGCAAGTTTGGGATACCCTGCGGCCTGGTGTAATGACAGCAGACAGAAACCAATGCAAAATTAAATAACTTAGTACAGCTGAGGCTGAAACACGCTTATTTTGTATAACAGATAGGGTGCTAGGTGCAAGTTTGGGATACCCTGCGGCCTGGTGTAATGACAGCAGACAGAAACCAATGCAAAATTAAATAACTTAGTAGAGCTGAGGCTGAAACACGCTTATTTTGTATAACAGATAGGGTGCTAGGTGCAAGTTTGGGATACCTTGCGGCCTGGTGTAATGACAGCAGACAGAAACCAATGCAGAATTAAATATCTTAGTAGAGCTGGGGCTGAAACACGCTTATTTTGTATACCAGATAGGGTGCTAGGTGCAAGTTTGGGATACCCTGCGGCCTGGTGTAATGACAGCAGACAGAAACCAATACAAAATTAAATAACTTAGTACAGCTGAGGCTGAAACACGCTTATTTTGTATAACAGATAGGGTGCTAGGTGCAAGTTTGGGATACCCTGCGGCCTGGTGTAATGACAGCAGACAGAAACCAATGCAAAATTAAATAACTTAGTAGAGCTGAGGCTGAAACACGCTTATTTTCTATAACAGATAGGGTGCTAGGTGCAAGTTTGGGATACCCTGTGGCCTGGTGTAATGACAGCAGTCAGAAACCAATGCAAAATTAAATAACTTAGTACAACTGAGGCTGAAACACGCTTATTTTGTATAACAGATAGGGTGCTAGGTGCAAGTTTGGGATACCCTGCGGCCTTGTGTAATGACAGCAGACAAAAACCAATGCAAAATTAAATAACTTAGTAGAGCTGAGGCTGAATCATGCTTATTTTGTATAACAGATAGGGTGCTAGATGCAAGTTTGGGATACCCTGTGGCCTGGTGTAATGACAGCCGACAGAAACCAATGCAAAATTAAATAACTTAGTACAGCTGAGGCTGAAACATGCTTATTTTGTATAACAGATAGGGTGCTAGGTGCAAGTTTGGGATACCCTGCGGCCGTTTGTAATAACAGCAGACAGAAATCAATGCAAAATTAAATAACTTAGTAGAGCTGAGGCTGAAACAGGCTTATTTTGTATAACAGATAGGGTGCTAGGTGCAAGTTTGGGATATCCTGTGGCCTGGTGCAATGACAGCAGTCATAAACCAACGCAAAATTAAATAACAGTACAGCTGAGGCTGAAACACGCTTATTTTCTATAACGGATAGGGTGCTAGGTGCAAGTTTGGGATACCTTGCGGCCTGGTGTAATGACAGCAGACAGAAACCAATGCAGAATTAAATATCTTAGTAGAGCTGAGGCTGAAACACGCTTATTTTGTATACCAGATAGGGTGCTAGGTGCAAGTTTGGGATACCCTGCGGCCTGGTGTAATGACAGCAGACAGAAACCAATGCAAAATTAAATAACTTAGTACAGCTGAGGCTGAAACACGCTTATTTTGTATAACAGATAGGGTGCTAGGTGCAAGTTTGGGATACCCTGCGGCCTGGTGTAATGACAGCAGACAGAAACCAATGCAAAATTAAATAACTTAGTAGAGCTGAGGCTGAAACACGCTTATTTTCTATAACAGATAGGGTGCTAGGTGCAAGTTTGGGATACCCTGCGGCCTTGTGTAATGACAGCAGACAAAAACCAATGCAAAATTAAATAACTTAGTACAGCTGAGGCTGAAACACGCTTATTTTGTATAACAGATAGGGTGCTAGGTGCAAGTTTGGGATACCCTGTGGCCTGGTGTAATGACAGCAGTCAGAAACCAATGCAAAATTAAATAACTTAGTACAACTGAGGCTGAAACACGCTTATTTTGTATAACAGATAGGGTGCTAGGTGCAAGTTTGGGATACCCTGCGGCCTTGTGTAATGACAGCAGACAAAAACCAATGCAAAATTAAATAACTTAGTAGAGCTGAGGCTGAAACATGCTTATTTTGTATAACAGATAGGGTGCTATGTGCAAGTTTGGGATACCCTGCGGCCGTTTGTAATAACAGCAGACAGAAATCAATGCAAAATTAAATAACTTAGTAGAGCTGAGGCTGAAACAGGCTTATTTTGTATAACAGATAGGGTGCTAGGTGCAAGTTTGGGATATCCTGTGGCCTGGTGCAATGACAGCAGTCATAAACCAACGCAAAATTAAATAACAGTACAGCTGAGGCTGAAACACGGTTATTTTGTATAACAGATAGGGTGCTGGGTGCAAGTTTGGGATACCCTGCGGCCTGGTGTAATGACAGCAGACAGAAACCAATGCAAAATTAAATAACTTAGTAGAGCTGAGGCTGAAACACGCTTATTTTCTATAACAGATAGGGTGCTAGGTGCAAGTTTGGGATACCCTGTGGCCTGGTGTAATGACAGCAGTGAGAAACCAATGCAAAATTAAATAACTTAGTACAACTGAGGCTGAAACACGCTTATTTTGTATAACAGATAGGGTGCTAGGTGCAAGTTTGGGATACCCTGCGGCCTTGTGTAATGACAGCAGACAAAAACCAATGCAAAATTAAATAACTTAGTAGAGCTGAGGCTGAAACATGCTTATTTTGTATAACAGATAGGGTGCTAGATGCAAGTTTGGGATACCCTGTGGCCTGGTGTAATGACAGCCGACAGAAACCAATGCAAAATTAAATAACTTAGTACAGCTGAGGCTGAAACATGCTTATTTTGTATAACAGATAGGGTGCTAGGTGCAAGTTTGGGATACCCTGCGGCCGTTTGTAATGACAGCAGACAGAAATCAATGCAAAATTAAATAACTTAGTAGAGCTGAGGCTGAAACAGGCTTATTTTGTATAACAGATAGGGTGCTAGGTGCAAGTTTGGGATATCCTGTGGCCTGGTGCAATGACAGCAGTCATAAACCAACGCAAAATTAAATAACAGTACAGCTGAGGCTGAAACACGGTTATTTTGTATAACAGATAGGGTGCTGGGTGCAAGTTTGGGATACCCTGCGGCCTGGTGTAATGACAGCAGACAGAAACCAATGCAAAATTAAATAACTTAGTACAGCTGAGGCTGAAACACGCCTATTTTGTATAACAGATAGGGTGCTAGGTGCAAGTTTGGGATACCCTACGGCCTGGTGTAATGACAGCAGACAGAAACCAATGCAAAATTAAATAACTTAGTAGAGCTGAGGCTGAAACACGCTTATTTTGTATAACAGATAGGCTGCTAGGTGCAAGTTTGGGATACCCTGCTGCCTGGTGTAATGACAGCCGACAGAAACCAATGCAAAATTAAATAACTTAGTACAGCTGAGGCTGAAACATGCTTATTTTGTATAACAGATAGGGTGCTAGGTGCAAGTTTGGGATACCCTGCGGCCGTTTGTAATGACAGCAGACAGAAATCAATGCAAAATTAAATAACTTAGTAGAGCTGAGGCTGAAACAGGCTTATTTTGTATAACAGATAGGGTGCTAGGTGCAAGTTTGGGATATCCTGTGGCCTGGTGCAATGACAGCAGTCATAAACCAACGCAAAATTAAATAACAGTACAGCTGAGGCTGAAACACGGTTATTTTGTATAACAGATAGGGTGCTATGTGCAAGTTTGGGATACCCTGCGGCCTGGTGTAATGACAGCAGACAGAAACCAATGCAAAATTAAATAACTTAGTAGAGCTGAGGCTGAAACACGCTTATTTTGTATAACAGATAGGGTGCTATGTGCAAGTTTGGGATACCCTGCGGCCTGGTGTAATGACAGCAGACAGAAACCAATGCAAAATTAAATAACTTATTAGAGCTGATGCTGAAACACGCTTATTTTGTATAACAGATAGGGTGCTAGGTGCAAGTTTGGGATACCCTGCGGCCTGGTGTAATGACAGCAGACAGAAACCAATGCAAAATTAAATACCTTATTAGAGCTGAGGCTGAAACACGCTTATTTTGTATAACAGATAGGGTGCTAGGTGCAAGTTTGGGATACCCTGCGGCCTGGTGTAATGACAGCAGGCAGAAACCAATGCAAAATTAAATAACTTAGTACAGCTGAGGCTGAAACACGCTTATTTTGTATAACAGATAGGGTGCTAGGTGCAAGTTTGGGATACCCTGCGGCCTGGTGTAATGACAGCAGACAGAAACCAATGCAAAATTAAATAACTTAGTAAAGC